>MU968317.1:3752110-4384743 GCA_034641835.2 Pinus albicaulis
TGAGAGTTTGAGATTTATTGGTGAGCTAAACTTATAAAATAGGCATATATACAGCATATACACAACTATAGTGGGCTTGGAGAATATGCACAAAGGTAAGCAGAGACTGCAGAATTGAAGAGGTATGCATCGAAGGGATTTAAAATTGCAGTAAACAGGTGTACATGCACAGGTGCTCAGAGTTGCAGTAAACAGAGGTATGCAGGACAGTTGCATGACAACAACAGAAAGGACAAAACCAGCAAGCCAAGGGCTGAGTGAATATTTATATACTGTAACTGGAAATGTAAATGTTTTCATTGTTTTATATTGTTTGTGATGCAAAGGCAAGTATCCCAAGGAAAAGAAAAATCTCACTGTAACATTGAAATTTGTACACATTGCTATATTTTTTTAAATGAGTTGGACAAAGGAATGAGAAGGCAGAAGCCAAAGAGTCATGGTTTTTCACTCCAAATTCCTTGTGGAATACAAACAGTCATGTGATGAACTCTATATATAATATCAACTTGATATGCATATAGAGGTTAGAGAGAGTAAGAATAGAGAATGTAGAGTACAGAAGATTGAGGCAGAGAAGATAAGGAAGAGGGGAGAAGAAAGAGATGCTACAAAACAGAGCTGATATCTGAGGTAAATCAACAAACATTTCTTTTGATAAATTGAGGAATTTGGAGCTTCCTTATCAAGTTGAAGCTTGATAGCTGTCAGTTGTAGTTGACTGAGGTTGGAGCCTCCTGTAGGTTTCTGCTTGCAAAAAAACAGTGGTGAGAGGGAGTTGGAGCTTGCCTTTGCATCACAACAATAATAAGATGTGGTTTTCTCCCTTTATGGGTTTCCACTTATATCTGTTGTCTCTATCTATGTTACCTGTGTGCTAAGATGATTTACTAATTCTGCTTAATGTTTACTGCTCTCATAATAAGTTTGATTTCACATTAATTTAATACTTGCTGCAACATATTAAGACTGTTCATATACTAAGGTTGGTTATAAAAGCAATATGTAAATAAGTTGATGAAAAATTTAAAAACTCATATATGTGTTAAACTGATTCACCCCCCCTCTCAGTTTAACTAAGAATTCAACACATATTAGTTTCTACTGGAATCCAAAATGTTGGGGAAAAATGGTTCAAGCAAAAATAATTGGAGGAGCATTACTTTGATCCATACATCAAACCTATGTACAACAATGAAAGAAAGGTGAATTTTCCTTTCTCTTACCTCATGGAGAGATATTCCCCCATGATGAAAATCATCATCAGATACTTTTCTTGTGAAGGTAGGTTATGTAGAATTTACACCTATCATATCCGGCTATTCATGCACTTCACAAGGGTCAAGATGCTCAACATACCCTATTACCTCTTCCGAAGCATTGACAAGATGGCATATATTGTCCAAAGGAGAGAATCTGAGCACTAAATGAACAATCTTTTTCACCATTCCCTCATCAAGATCATATTCCTCCATCACCTCAAACAATTGAAAATTTCATGGAGTAATTTGATAGATAATGATGTATTCACTGCTCCACCTATTCATCCTATGCACCTACATCAAGCTCCCCTTGAAAGAAATATTTATGAGCTCCTAATCATAAGGTCTTCTACAAAATAACCTTTTTTTTTATAGAGCTACAACATTCATCCAAGTAGAATCCTCAACCAGATGACCTTTCCACTTCAATAAGTACTCCATATACTCCTTTCCTCTTATTTTATTTGTAACCTTTATGTCCAAAATCATTTATGCTTCCAATGTTTTTTCCATAGGAATTTACTTTACCCACTGGTTCTCATTAACTTCATCATTTTCTGCATTTTATATAGGTGATTATTTAACACCAATTAAATAATGGTACAAATCAGTCACATTGAATATTGGTGAAATGCCTATGCATATGGGTAACTACAGTTCATAAGAATTTGCAGAAAACTTATGAAGTATCTTGCAAGGACCTATTTTATTTATCTTAAGTTTATTATACTCCTTTCTTGGGAATATATCCTTTCTTAGGTCATCTAAAACCATGTCTCCCACCTCAAAGTCCATTTCTCTTCTTTTTAATTTCTTTTTTTTTTTGCTTATATTTGGAGCTACTAACTTGTAACCTATGCTTAACTTTCTCATGTAACTCACTCATTATTGCTACAAAATATTCTCCTTTAGCACTTATTTGTTCCAATCTTCCCAAGTATCACAATTCACAAACTCCCTAGGGTATACCAGTAATGGGTAAAGGATTATATAGTCCAACATTTTGACTCCTTCCTTTCGCATGTTAACACACCCTGCACCTTCTCACATATTTCTGCACATCCACACCCATTTTTGGCCAAAAATATAAATGGTTCAACTTCCTAAGTGCCTTATCGACACCAAAATTTCCCATAAACCCTCCATTATGCTTTTCCTGTATCAAGCTTGATCTGAACTCAGATAGGTATGCAACATAATATAAATATAACCATAAATACAGAGATGCAACAAAAATAACACTTCATTTTATTAATATCAAATAACTCACATATTCTTACAAATAGAATGGAAATAAACTAGCTCAGGTGATAGTAGCTTATTTCTGAGAAGAGATGTTTTTATGAAACCAACTCACAAAATAGAAGAAAAGAGAGACCAACACCTTAGAATTCAGCCACTTCAAAGGGGAAACCCCCTTTACATTACATAAATGAAAAATTCTTGGATGAAAAAAATGAAAAAACCTCCTTGCTATATATAGGAGTCCATGGGGTCACAATTTAATCCTAGTCGATCTAACAATAATAATGTAAGGGAACAATAATAACAATGTGGGGACTACAAGGGTACAAAAATAACAATAAAGGGGATATATTAACAACAATAAGGGACTACACTAGGAATATAGGGACCTAACATGCCCCTATCCTTCAAAAAATGGTTGTCCTTAATGCTTGAGTAGTTTTAGATGCTTTGTATAAAATTTTCTTCCACCCATGTGGAATCTTTAGTGAGTAAGTTCTTCCACTTGATGAGATACTTTGAAATTGATCGATTTCGTAGCTATTGAGTTCTTGTTTCCATGACTGCTTCAAGTTACAATATGATTTTTACTTCCTCATCAAGTTCTGGCAATATTGTTTGAACCGGAAGTTTTTCATCTATAACCTTCTTTAAGCATGAAGCATGGAAAACTAGGTGCACTCAGGAAAATGCAGGAAGCTCCAATTTGTATGTCATAGTACCAATATTTTGTAACACCTTGTAAGGTCCATATTTGGCAATAATTTATTATCCTTCTTAGCTTGCTTGAGGGACATTTGTTTATATGGTTGTAGCTATAAAAATACCCAGTTGCCTACCTCAAAACTTCTCTCGCTACGATGTTGATTTGCCTATTGTTTCATTCGATTCTGCGCCAAGTTTAGGTTATCGTTTAAGAGTTGGAGAACTTGTTGTTGATGCTCGATGTGATCTTCCACTGCTTGAACCTTATAATTTTCTCTTAAATATGATGTGACGGATGGCAGATGATATCCATAAAGTGCCAAAAATGGAGTCATTTTTGCTACAGTGTGGAAGTAAGTGTTATACCACCATTCAACCAGAGGTAACCAATTGACCCATTGTGTTTGTTCATCAGATACAAAGAAACAAATATATCCTTCCAAAAATTTGTTTACTATCTCAATTTTCCCATCAGATTGAGGATGATAAGATGAGCTATGAGCTAGTTGAGTACCCAAACAAGAAAAAAAATTTGTCCAAAAATTTCCAGTGAAAATGGGATCTCTATTGCTTACAATAATATTTGGGTTTCCATGTTGCTTTTTAATTGTTTCAATAAATGTAATCACTTTAAATGGATGAGATAATGCACAAAAGTGTTCATACTTGGTAAGCCTATCAATTACCACCATGATGACACTCTTTCCTTCAGACTTAGGTAAACATGTGATAAAATCCATTGAAACCTCCTCCCAATGTTGATTTTGAATGGATAAAGGCTTTAGCAGACCTGGGGTCTTAATTATCTCAACTTTATTTTTCTGGAAAACCAAACATTCCAGCACAAACTTTTAAATATCAAATTTAAGGCCATCCCAATAAAGTTCTTTCTTCACCCCGTGGTCAGTTTTTAAAAATCCCGAGTGTCCTCCTAAGGAAGAGGTGTGAAATTCCAAAAGAATATTTTGTTTTAGTTGGGATTATTACAAAGGTATAAGCGATATTTATACCACAAGGAATCATTTTTCCAACTAAATGCATCAGATGTACTGGGATATTGCTGCGACTTTTGAATTAGTGTCCATACTTCGTCATGCTTCCATTCCTCCCTTGCTCTAGTTATCCAATCTAGTTGGATAATATAAATGGCACAAAGAAATTCTTCCACATCCTCATCCTTTATTGATAGTGCATCTACAACAACATTTAGCTTCCCTTTTTTGTAGATGATTTCAAAGTCATAACCCAACATCTTTGTGACCCATTTTTGCTATTCTTTTGAAGATAGTCTTTGACCAAAAAATATTTACGACTATCATGATCAGTTTTTACCTTGAAGTGTCTTCCCATTAGGTAAGGTCGTCATTTCTTTACTACATGTAGTATTTCCAAAATTTCCTTCTCACAAATAGCTTTCTGTAAATAATTTCCTTTGATTGGATGACTTTCAAAAGCAATGGTTCTTCCTTCTTGCATTAAAACAAAACCAATTCAATTTCCTGAGGCATCACATTCCACAATAAATGTTTTTGTGAAGTTTGGCATAGCTAAGATCGATGCTTGGCACATTTCCTCTTTAAGATGTTCAAAGGCCTTAGTTGCGTCAGGAGTCCATGAAAATGCATCTTTATTCAATAATTTTGTCAGAGGTGTTGCTATTTTCCCATAATTCTTAACAAACTTGCGATAATGCCCTGTTAACTCGAGACTTTAAATTCCTTAATGGCTTTAATTTTGTTAGGGTTTACCTTAACACCCTCCTGAGATACAATATGCCCCATATATTCCACCTCTTGTACTCCAAATAAGCATTTGGGGGTTTTTGCATATATTTGTTTCTCCTCCAATAGTTTTAGCACCCTGTCAACATGTTGAACATGATCCTTCCAAGACCTGTTGTAGATTAGTATATCATCAAAAGATACTAACACAAATTTTCTAAGGAAGGCTTTGAAAGTATAATTCATCAACCCTTGAAATGTAGAAGGTGCATTGGTAAGGCCAAAGGGCATGACCAAAATTTCATAATGACCCTCATGAGTTCAATTTTTTTTTTTTCAGAATGTCTTTGGTCTTCATTCTAACTTGATTATATTCTAAACGAAGATCCAACTTGGTGAAATAAATTTCTCCATGTAATTCATCCAATAATTCATAAATCACATGAATGGGAAATTTATCTTTAATAATCAAATTATTGAGCTCCCTATAATCTGGACACATGCGTCGTGATCCATCCTTCTTGTGCACCAATACTACTCGAGCAGAGAAAGAACTTTGACTAGGTTGAATTATACTAGCCTCTAGAATTTCTGCAATCATATGTTCAGTTTCGCTCTTTTGGACATAAGGATATCTGTAAGGCCCGATGTTTGCAGGAAAAATTCCTGGAATCAAACGAATAGCATGATCATGATCATGAATAGGTGGGAGTCCTTTGGGAGTTTTTAAAAACCTTGGAATGATTGTCCAAGACTTTTTGGAGATCTGGAGAAATAGATGATTTTGATGTTGGAACTTCTAGTGAGCATAATTGTGCAATGATGCCTCGTTTTCCTTTCTTCAGAAGCTTTGTCATGACATTAGAGCTTATTATCTTTCCCGAATTTCCTATGATACACTTTTTTTTAACTTCCTTTCCTTCTGAAAAAAAATTCAAGAAAAGTTCTTGAAAATTAAAAGCTATTGTCCCCAAATATTGTAACCATTATACTCCTAGTACAACATCAACACCCCCCATTGGAATGGAAAGCATTGGACTATTCAATACATATTCCCCCATGGTTAGCTTGATATTATGGAACTTTCCAGAGCAATTTATATTTCCTCCATTTTTCACTATCACTTGACACTTTGGCACTGGGTATAGGAAGCAATTCAATTCCTTGGCTACCTTACAATGAATAAAATTATGGGTACTACCCGAATCAATAAGAACTGTTACATTTTTCTTCTTGATATGCCCTTATATATTGAGAGTTTGAGTGGTAATTCCTGCCAATGCATTACAAGATATGGTCGGATTCATTTCTTCTTCCTCTAGGGTTGGTTCCTGGTGTATATCCTCTTCTTTTGAACTTTCTTGTTCCTTTTCTTCCTCCTCTTCACAATCTATGTAAAATAATTTCTTCTCAGCATACTTATGACCTTTAGTGTATTTTCTATCACAACTATGGCAAAAACCTTTTTCTCTTTTTTCTTCCAGTTATTGTGGTGTCAACCTTGTAGGTTGTGGAATTCTAGGAGTAGCAACACTTCCATCTATATAGTTGTGAGTGGTAGGATTCCTTGTCACCATAATTTAGCTTTCAATTTTTCTTGCCAACCTGAATGCCCTCCCCAATGTATCAAGTCCCCAAAGGTGAAACTCAAGCTGGATGTTATCATTTAGAGTCCCTATGAATAAAGAAATCCTATGTTCCTCTCGAATATTATTTACCCTTATATTCAATATTTAGAAGTCCTCGATGTGTTCCATCATTGAACCCTTTTGTTTGAGATTTTTCAATTGGCTAAATAAGGTGTTTCTCTTTGTATCCTCATATTGTGTTATCATTTCCTCCGTAAAAATTGACCAAGTGACCTGCGGTTTACGAGAACAAAGCCATCGATACCATAAAAATTGATTTTGTTCTAAATATAAAGTTGCAATGTGTACCTTTTGTGTGTTTTCCATATTATAGAGCTCAAATTATTGCTCCACTTGTAGTATCCAAGCTATCGAATCTTTCCATAAAAATTCCTCATATCTATCTTTGGAATATGGTGGGCCTTAGATCCAAAATTAGATTTTATGAAATCATGATTAACATTTCTTCTATTCTCATCATGAGTTTCCTCTACTACCTTTTCGCCATTAGGAAGATTTTCTTGTAGCAACTTTCCCAAACCTTCCTTCAAACCTTTCATGTCTTTCTTCAAATCTTCCATGTTGCCTTCTATACCATCCATCTTAGCTTACACACCTTTCTCCAAACCATCCATATTAGCTTCCATGCCTTTCTTCAAACCATCCATCTTAACTTCCACAAAATCCATATTATCTTCCATGCCATCCATCTTAGCTTCCATGCCATTCTTCAAACCATCCATCTTAGCTTCCAGGAATTTCTTCAAACCATCCATCTCAGCTCCCACACCTTTCTTCAAACCCTCCATCTTAACTTCCATTTCCATTTTTGTTATTCTTTGCGAGAGAAAAATTTGTTGCACTTGTTCTTGTAATTTTGATATATCATGGTGCACTTCTTCCTCTTCATGAGTCATAATAGAGACTTCTGAGGGCTTAATAAGTGTTGAATTATTTTTAGGGGGAATTTCTAGAACCCAATACTAATATCTATCCTTCAATATGCCCTTGGAATCACTTCAAACTAATTTTTCAAACAAGACTTATGCAATTTTTAAAAACAATACACACCTTTTTCTTTCCATTAGGGGAATTTTGAGGTCTAAACTGGGCCTCCTAAGAAAAATTTACAACCAAAATAAATTTTATAAGAACCAATAGGATTCATTATGATGATTTCAACCATGGGGGATGATTCACCATTTTTGGAGTAAAAGAGTAAAAAGGTTAAAAAATAATAAAATAATAAAACTACTTTTTCAACTCGTATTTTCAACTTATCTCCCTAAGGTTTTACTCAAATTTCATTCAGGAGTACTCATTGGATGTAAAATTAATTCCTCATCCAAGGAGTACCCATGTTGAATACTTTTGATGGACCCTACTACATGAAAAATGAGAAATATATGAAAAAAGCGAGTTTGCAATTATGTTTTTTCATGTATTTATAATTTTTCGTGTAGAAGGATCCATCAAAAGTATGAAAAATGGGTACTCCTTAGATGAGGAATCAAATTCTGCATCCAATGAGTGTTCCCGCTCTAATTTTGAGTAAACCCATAGGGAGCTAAGTTGAAAATACGAGTTGAAAAAGTGGTTTTTTTTTTCCCCTCTAAAATTTGATGATGCAAGCTACTATTATTTTATTATTTCCACTATTATTTTATAATTTACTTAGGAGGCCCATTTAGACCTCAAAATTCCCCTAATGTTTTGAGGAGATCGATATTGAAACTGATGTATCTCTATAATTTCGAATCCCCAAGATTTTATCTTCGGTCCTTTAGTATTCCTTTGAATCATCTTTCCAATGGCACAGGTCAGACCTGATTTGGATTCTTCAAGGCAAAGTGTTACACAATATTTTGTCACCGTACCTACAATCCCCATCCCGAATATTGGAGGACCATTTCAGTGACTTCTGTGTATTTTCATACCTTGCAAAAAGTGTTATTGCATCCCTTGGCATGTGAAGAACATTTTCTTTGTTGACTATTCCTGGAGTAGACTCTCAAAAACACATAATTTTGGGTCGACACTAGTAGGCAGTTATGGTCTCACGTCCATAGAGAAATTAGCATTGGGCCTCTCGCTCATTGGTGCTCTGTCTCAGTGGAATTCCCGCGCCGAGCTATTTTTGGATTTTTTTTTAAAATAGAAACAAAGTTTCCATGCCCAACCACTTCGTGAGCGGAGTCATCATGGTTTGTTCAACTGAATAACGCAAATTCCTTCCTTTGGCTTCTTATTTCCTATATTTTAGCAACTTCCCAAAGGATAAGGTATCCTTTCCACCTTATGAGGGATCCCAAACCACCTCCTCCTCTGCTATAAATATATCCTTCTCACATAGTTTCAGCTAGCTGAATAGTCCTTACTATAGCTGGTGTGAGAATAGAGCATAGAGGAACCCATTTTGGAGAGAGAGTTTAGGCCCATTGCCTCGCCAAGTCCGATTCCCAACGAATGCTTGAGATGCGTTTGACTGGACCCGTTGAAGGAGGATGCAACATCAAGGATTTTTGGTTGTAAACTTCTTCTCTCTATCTTAAATACAAGACTGGTTTTTTGGTTCCCATTTTTTGTTTGATAATATACAAAGTGTTTTGATTCTCCTTGACCAATCAAATAGTTATGAATGAGAATATGATTTTGTATGCTGTCATCATTCACTTGATCCTTGTGCAGGTACATGGATATTGCCACTGAAAGACCGCGACGTGTGAAGACAAAGATCAGTGGATCGTTGCTGCAAATGAAAATAGAAGTGTTGGACCAAGGTAGGCCATCTATCCTAACTCATTTTCATTCATTAGCTAGGAGTCTGAAATTCCAGCTTGCTCCCTTGTTGCTAGATCCACTCGAGGCCTAGAGGGATCACCTCTATCTGCAGAGGGGATTTACCTGCACAACAAGTTGGTGACTCCGCTGGGGATCAGCGTGTTTTGTTGAGATTGCAACAAGATGATGAGCTTAGTGTAAAGAACTCAACTTCACTAAGTGGGCCTGCAGGCTATTTTTAGCGCAAAGTCTATTTTTAGACTATGTCTATTTTTAGACATATGGATCATGTTATATGAGTTGCAGGATGCTATTTATGGATGGTTGGTCAAGTTGGAAAAAATAGATGGACTTCTATTTTTAGACATATTGGGCGGAATCTATTTTTAGATTGCCAGTCTAAAAATAGATATGTCGAATATTATTAGATCTTAATAATATTTAGACTCTAAACATTATCTTATTCTCTTGGAGCACTTCAGTTAAGTGCACAGATGTGGCACAGGAGCTGACAGAAGGAATTACGCTATTCCTGAGGGTTATGTGGAGCTATTGCATGGATACTTCGGTTAGAACTCATGTGACAGAGTTTGGTGGAGTTGATTGAGGAAGTTAGTGGAGTTGTATTCAGTTTAACTAATCTAAACATAGTTGAGCTATTTGTATCTAGTTTAAATGATTGATACAATTAGTGAGAGTGGTGTGAATTAATTATTAATTAATTCACTAATTATAAACTCATTAATCAACTAAAGAATACATCAGTTAACTTCAGTGCATGGACAGTTTCAGTGGAGACCAGTGCAGAGATAGGTGAAAGAGCGGGTTAACTATCAGTTGTGACTATACTGTTGCATATTTGCAACAACCAGTGATTGGAGAAGCCCATGAGGATTTCACAGTACAAGCCAGGTGGTTCAAGTTATTTAATGAGCCATCCTACAGCATTGATTACGCAATAGAGGCTGGCTATCAGGTGGCAGAGATTGGAGCATGTGTTTTAGATCTAGCTTGATTAGTGTGTAGCAATTGGAGGTTGTGCTGAGAGCTTGTGAGGAGCTTTGTACAATGATTGTTACATGATCTCTATGAAATATAATATACAGATAGTTGGGGGTTTTCAGCTTTAAGATTTCCCATGAAATACGGTGTTCATATGTGTGAAGTTTTTATGGTTTTAATGTGTGCATGCAATTGATTTTATTTCCGCAATTAATGATCAATGGTAGAAGAGATTTTGTATTGTGCATGAAGTTAAAATAGTGTGTGATCAGGAGAATATTGGTGAATAATATATCAGTTATTCAAATTTCTACATGGTATCGGAGCGATATTGATCATTGGAGAAATTGCAAAACATTGAAGCGGTTGAGTTTTGAGCTGGTGGAATTCGAATTTGCAGTAGTGTTTTCTTGGTTCGAAGTTGAGATGTATTTCAACAGATTTCGATTGGAGTATGCTCTTGAGGGCAGCTCAAATTATATTGCATGGAAGGATAGGATAGAGGTGGTGCTGGATGACAATGGGTTGAAGGAGTTCATAGATGCAGAAGTTCCAAAACCTACTTCTAGCGATGTTGTCGTACTTGACGCATGGCAAAAGAAGACAGCAAAGTGTCGAAGGATTCTGTTGGAAGGTGTGAAGGATCACATAGTGTCCAGCCTTCATGGTAAGGCTTCTCCATTCTTGATGTGGAAAGCTTTGACAGATTTATTTCAAAGCAAGAGCGACCAGAGGAAGTTGGCGCTCAAGGATAAACTCAAGAACATAAAAATGGAGAAAGGCGACAGTATGCCCAAGTACCTCACGAAGTTCATCCAATGCAGGGATGAGCTGGGAAGTGTGGGGGTGACTGTTGATGATGAGGACTTGGTGAGCTTGGCTCTCCTTGGGCTTCCTAAGAGTTGGCATTCCTATTAGGACTCTGTCAATGGTCGGGAGAAATTGCCAGGATGGGAGCGACTTTGGTCGGATCTTGTGCAAGAGGAGATAAGGCGAAGTACCAGGGACGAATCTTCATCAAAGAACTCTGATGAAGAGAATTGCGCTTTGGCCGCCAAAGCAAAGAAGGGGAAGAGCAAGAAAGCTTCTCAATCTTGTGCGAAAGGCAAGAAGCAGGACATGTCTAAGGTGAAGTGCTTTCACTGTCACCAACATGGACATTACGCCACTAATTGTCCACAGAAGCATAATAGCAGAGCTGCAGATCTAGGTGGAGAGGCCTTGGCTATTACGTTTCATGATGAATTTTTCATTGTCATGCTTCGTCTCAAGTATGATGGGTTCAGTGTGGTTTCTTGACAGTGGTGTGTCTTTTCACATGACCGGAGACAAAGATTTGTTTACTAATCTGGATGAGAAAGATCTTGGAGTGCACATCGAGATGGGCGATGATGGTAGATACAGTGCGACCGGTATCGGTACCATTTCCTTTGAGAGGGAGTCTGGTAAACCCTTCGTATTGAAGGAAGTGATGCATGTTCCAGGATTGAAGAAGAATCTTGTCTCTGTGGCTATGTTGAAAGACAAAGGGTATGATGTTGTCCTTTAACGAAGAAAGAGCTAGGCTCGCATTCAAAAGACAGCCTTAGTGAGACTTTGAGAGGATAGGGGTTCGAGTTAAGAACCTTTATCAATTGCAGGTAGATGGCTGCACAGCAATGGCAGGCAAGGCAGAAGGAGTGGTGAGCTAGGATGATGGCGAGTTGTGGCACCGGAGATTGGGCCACCTTCACCATGGAGCTTTGAAGATACTGCAGCATATTTCTACTGGGCTTCCTAAAGGTACACTTGCGCGGTCAGATCAGTGCAAGGGATGTACCTTGGGAAAATTTGTGAAAGCCACCTTTCACGAGAAGGATAGTCGCGCCACGACGATCCTTGAGAGAATTCACACATACATGTGTGGACCTTTCTCAGTAGCTTCGACGACAAAGCATAGGTACCATGGGATATTTGTTGATGATTTTTCTCGGAAGTGTTGGAACTTCTTCATACAGAAGAAGAGTGAGATGTACTCAAAGTTCTGTGAGTTCAAGGCACTAGTTGAGAAAGAATCGAGGAAGAAGGTGAAGGCTCTTAGGAGCGACAATGGTGGTGAATTCATCTCTGGCGAATTCAAGGACTTTTGCAGTGCAGAAAGAATTCGAAGAGAGCTCATAACACCTCATAACCCACAGCAGAATGGGGTTGCTGAGCGGAAGAAAAAAATGATCGTGGGTGCTGCACGGGCGATGTTGCATGATCAGGGCCTTCCCATACACTCGTGGGCTGAGGCATGCAATACTGCAATATATGTGCAGAACTGTTGTCCTCATAGGATACTTGGCATGAGTACACCCGAGGAGGCGTTTTCTGGTAAGAGGCCTGAATTTCCCATTTGAGGATTTTTGGTTCACCTGTTTACATTCATGTGATGAAGGATGCTAGGAAGAAAGGCTGAGCGAAAGCTGAGTTTGGATGTGTGGGGTACACTGATACACCCCACAACTATCGTGTGTATTTTCCGGATAGTCGCAAGACTGTTGTGCGACGGGATATCAAATTTCAGGAGGAGAAAGCCATGAAGTGTTCGCTTGAGAGGGAGCCACACTTGCATGCAGATGAGGAGCTATTAGTTCCTAAGGATGAGTCTCAGGATGTGGATCAGCCAAAAGATGAGGTTCATGGAGTGGAAGAAACCACTCATGCAGCGCCAACCATCAGAGGGCAGAAGCGCACTACAGAAGCTGAGCGACTGGCTCAAGATGCAAAGAAGGTTGTAGGAGCACCTACATGCAGTAGCAGACGGAGACAATCTCAAACATTATCTGGATACATGGCTCTTGTGAGTCAATGTGTCGTGACGAAGCCATCCTCTTTTGACTCGATATTTTCGCATCCCGCATGGAAGTGTGGAAATTATGGTGGAAGAGTATGATTCAATTGTCAGAAACAGTGCATGGGAGATTGTCCCAAGGCTGGAAGGGAAATCAGTGGTGGGTTCGATATGGATCTACAAAGTGAAGCAAGCAGCTGACGGGAGTGTGGAAAGGTACAAGGCAAGATTTATTGCCCGAGGCTTTTCACATATTGAGGGGATCGATTATGAGGAGACCTTTGCACCTGTTGCAAGGTATTCTTCCATACGGACGATTCTTTCTCTCTCAGCGTAGATGGGGTGGCACATTCATCAGATGAATGTGAAGAATGTGTTCCTCAACGGGGTGATTGAGGAGGAGGTGTACATAGATCAGCCCAAAGGTTTTGAGATATTCAGCAGCAAGTCGCATGTGTGCAGGCTCAAGAGAGCGTTGTATGGGTTCAAACAAGCACCTCGTGCTTGGTACACATGGATAGACAGTTATTTCACCGGACTTGGATTCTCCAAGAGTGAGGCGGATCCTAACCTATACCAGATTGTGGTGGAGGGTAAGTTGCTGATCATTGTACTTTGTGTAGATGATTTGATTTTGACAGGTGATGAGTTGTTGATACTCTCATGCAAGGAGGATCTTGCAAAAGAGTTTGAGATGAAGGACTTGGGCCTCCTTCATTATTTCCTGGGATTGGAAATTTGGCAGCGCAGTGGTGGACTGTTTGTTTCTCAGGGTAACTATGCCCGGGAGATACTGGAGAAGTTCAACATGCATGGCTGCAAGCCTATTGATACTCCTCTTCTTGGTGGTTGGAGGAAGGAGGATGCTACTTCGGCGGAGGTAGTGGATGCCACTGTTTATCGACAGTTGGTGGGGTCACTTATGTATCTGGTCAATACACGACCTGACATATGCTATGCTATTAACCAGCTTTCACAAGCTATGTTTAAGCCTACCAAGCTCTACTAGAAGGCAGGCAAGCATGTATTGAGATATCTCATAGGCACATTGGGATATGGATTATGGTATAGACAGTCGGATGAGGTGAAGCTGTGTGGCTTCACGGATGCAGATTGGGCAGGGAGCCCAATGGATAGAAAGAGCACATCTGGAGGGATTTTCAGTATCGGGTCGACAACAGTTTCTTGGTACAGCAGGAAGCAGAGATCCGTGGCACTCAGTTCAGCAGAGGCCAAGTATATGGCAGCGAGTTTGGTTGCATGTGAGGCTATATGGATGAGGAAGATCCTGGTCGGGTTGTTCGGTTCACACTTAGATCCTACAGTGATTTATTGTGATAATCAGAGTTGCATTAAACTCTCGTTTAATCCAATATTTTATGATAGATCTAAACACATTGATATCTGATATCATCATATCATAGATTGTGTGCAGTGGAAGATCATGTTACTTTCATACATTCCCATGGAGGATCAGGATGCTGATATCTTGATGAAGGCACTCACCAGAAGAAAATTCGAATACCACAGAGGCGGGATAGGGGTGGCAGATAATCCTTATCTTGTTGAGAGGGAGTGTTGAGATTACAACAATATGATGAGCTTAGTGGAAAGAAGTCACCTTCACTAAGTGGGCCCGTAGGCTATTTTTGGCGCAAAGTCTATTTTTAGACTGTCTATTTTTAGACATATGGATCATGTTCTATGAGTTGCAGGATGCTATTTATTGATGGTTGGTCAAGTTGGAAAAAATATATGGACTTCTATTTTTAGACATATTGGACGGAATCTATTTTTAGATTGCCAATCTAAAAATAGATATGTCGAATATTATTAGCTCTTAATAATATTTGGACTTTAAACATTATCTCATTCTCTTGGAGCACTTCAGTTAAGTGCACAGATGTGGCACAGGAGCTGACAGAAGGAATTACACTATTCCTGAGGGTTAAGTGGAGCTATTGCATGGATACTTCAGTTAGAACTCATGTAAGAGAGTTTGGTGGAGTTGATTAAGGAAGTTAATGGAGTTGTGTTCATTTTAACTAAGTTAGACTCAATTGAGCTAGTTGTATCTAGTCTAACTGATTGATACACTAGTGAGAGTGGTGTGAATTAATTAGTTAATTAATTCACTAAATAATAACTCATTAATCAACTGAAGAATACATCAGTTAACTACAGTGCATGGTAGTTTCGGTGGAGACCGGTGCGGGGAATGGAGTGAAAGAAACGAGTTAACTATCGATTTGTGACTATCTTATTTCATATTTGCAACAGCTTGATGATTGAAGCCAATGAGATTGTACAGTAAAATCCGGTGGTTCAGAGATTGTTAATGAGCCATCACATAACATGTTAAATTCTGTGATAGAGAGTGGCTATCAGGTGGCAGAGATTGGAGCATGTGTTTTGCTAGATCTAGCTTGATTAGTGTGTAGAAATTGGAGGTTGTGCTGAGAGCTTGTGAGGAGCTTTGTACAATGATTGTTACATGATCTCTATGACATATAATATATATATAGTTGGGGGTTTTCAGCTTTAAGCTTTCCCATGAAATACTATGTTCATATGTGTGAATTTTTTATGGTTTTAATGTGTGCATGCAATTGATTTTATTTCCGCAATTAATGATCAATGGTAGAAGAGATTCTGTATTGTGCATGAAGTTAAAATAGTGTGTGATCAGGAGGATCTCGGTGAATAATATATCAGTTATTCAAATTTCTACATGTTTGTCATCGTTCGTTGTTTGTCTAGTGTTTTTCTTGTCGAGTCAACTTTGGTTGTTCCATCATTTTTCTGCTTTGTCTTGCCTGTTTGACTATTTTCAACCATCCAGTTCAGTCCCAGAGTGTCAAGTCTGACCTCTGCTCAATGTTTTCTATATTTTCCCATGTTTTTCTAGCTCGATGCTTCTTTTCCTTGAACAGTCACGCCAATTGGTACATCTTACTTTTGTCACAGGTGCACCAACCCCTGTTTAGCGCCGATTACAGCTAAACAAATGCGCTGAATCCCGTAGATTAAAATTTTAGCTTTCTTCCCGAGTTTTGTCAGTTTCTCTTGCCTCTAGATTGGATTTTTATCTTTCAATTGGTCCACTAAGATTGTTTCGACTCACTTATCTCGTTATTCTTATTTGTTTTTCCATCATCTACTCAATGGAGTTAGTCATCCTAGGGTTTTAGGTGTCTCCTACCGCTTGTTTGGCTCTCTCCCCACTAAGCCTTCTGAGTTGAGTTTGAGTCAGTTCGGTCTGTCTCGTTTCACTTTTTTGACTGATTGCTTTAGATTTTGTCTCGGTTCTACGTATCTTTGTTTTTTTGAATGATCGCCTTAGATTTCGTTTAGCTCTCCATTTGTCATCGTGAGCATATATTACATTGCAAGCTGAACTGGTGTGAAAGCACTCTTTTTGCTTGAAAGAGTGCATCTCTGTTTTGAGTTTGTTTAATTCATGTTAGATTGATCTCTTGGTTTTAGATATTTTCATTCGAATTGCTCAAAGCTAGTGTCCATTTTTCTTTTTAGTGTAATAGTGCATTTTTCTTCTCATTTATCTAAAAAGACAAAATTTGAATTCTTTCTCTTAGTTTGAAAATGGAAAATGTTCTTTTGCATTAGTAGATTTTAGTGAACAAGGAAAGAGCTTTTCGTTTTCTGCTTTGGTTGTCTCAGATGCATTAGGGAAAATTCTCTTGTATTCGATCTATTTCTACTTTTTTATAGACTCCTATCCCTCTCTTACCTAGCATTCATTGAAATGGAATAATTTTCTTTTGGATATAGTTGTGCATTTAAGAATTCGAGATCACATTCGGTAAGGCCTTGAAATCGCAACATTAATTCAACATCAACTTTAAAATGAATTTAATCAACCTAAGGAAGCATTGAAACCTAACGCACATATTTTAGTGGTCTAGGCTAGTGACGTGTTGCAGCGTCACTAAACCTAGTAGTTTTCATTCGCCATATGGCTTTAGACAGCGCTAGTATGAACTTGTGCTCCCTGTACCATCAAGTATATAAAGGGAGACCCTCATAGGTTAACATCCTTTATCCATAGGAAGTCGAGTCTACCGCCCTATAACCGTGATACACTGAACACAACATTCGAGGAGACTTCCTGCACATACGTCAATTCCTTGGTCATTTCTCTTTCATTTGATCACCAAGGTGTATATTACAGTTCACGGAAGCTTGGTACACCCTCTTGCTTAGATTTCTTGAATAGTCATTTTGGCCTGTTTGTGACTCTCTAAAATTGAAAATATCCTCGAGCACTTGTCCTTTCACGCTGGTTTCAACCTGAAAGTGACTAGAGTCATCTTTTGCCTGTTTATTGACTCTTAAAATATGAAATGACAGAGTTTTGTTTCAATGTTATAAAATAAATTACCCACGATTACATGCCCATTAAACATATTTTCTTGGCTTGTTCTTAAGTAATTCCTTAGTGTTTGATCTTGAAGCCTCGAATTGGTCATCTAGGTTCTCTTTTGTTTTGAAACATAGTCACCGTGGAGGAACCACCAGTTTCATCGTCCTCTTCATTGCCTCCTAGTGGTGATCCTTCTCCTGAAGTTTCTTCGGAAGCATCTCCGCCCACTAGGTATGTCGATTTCTAGTAGTCTATTCTTCCAAGTATCTTACCTCTCGCTACCCGATCTCCTCTTGAAGATCCATTTGATATCAATTGGAAACCTCAACACGCTTGGTTTGGTTTTGGGAACGAGCGATACTTCCCTCATATTACTTCAAAACCATCTTTACTAGCTACTTCTTTACTCGGCACTACTCATTGCCTTTTCGACGATCAATTGGCTTCCTCTGACTCAAGGAATTTTGATGTCTTCATGATTATATGTAGTCACACGACCATATATCTCTAGGAAAACTCTGAACCTTTGGATGTGATTTTTAGAAATGATTGCATCATTACCGGTGAAAGAAGGTAATTTATTAATAGCCATTTCTGGAATATCATGAGGAATGTTAGTAAAATGCAAAGGGGTGAACAAGTCATCTATGATTGTAGGAATTTACAGGGTAAGTTCCTTAGATCAAAAACCAAAGGTCATCGCTAAAAAATAGCTCACAAATCAGTACACTAGTATATCACGTGGTTAAAACCCTCGAAGAGGGAAATATTCCATGGCCTGAGCCAACGTGGCCACTTCAGGAAATTTATTAATATAAAAAGAAACGTTACATATATTTCTCTGATAAATGATTACCGGAAAAATGACCCTCCATGCTCTTTAAATAGAGATCATGGAACAATCGGGTGTTAAGCCACAGATCAAGTGTCGTTAATACCGAGGAGAGAGTGAACCGTCGAATCACTACAAACCGTGACCATCGGATTATAGGTTACAAATGTACATAGTAAAGAAACACACTTTACCTAACTCTACACTAGACTAAGTTATTCTTAACTATTTCCTATGTGTTTGAATATCCTAACATCCCCCCTTAAGAAGAACTTGGGATAGGATTGAAGGATTTACAAAGGTGACACAAAAGGAGCCTATTTCGTATGTGTTGAAATATCCTAACATCCCCCCTTAAGAACAAATTGGGATAGGATTGAAGGATTTACAAAGGTGACACAATAGGAGAAGGACAGAGGCATTAGAGCCTTTCCCCCCCTTAATGATGACTTTCCTGAACTCCAAGCATGGATTGAATTTTGGTAAACTTCGCTTCTGTGAGAGCCTTTGTAAATATATCGGCTACTTGATCATTGGTTGGACAATACTGCACTTCAAGAACACGATCCTGAATGAGCTTTATGATGAAGTGTATGTGGAGCTCAATGTGTTTCATATGTTGATGCTGAATTAGATCTTTACATAGATGAAAGGCACTTTGATTATCACACCAAAGTGTAGTTGGATGTTGCTAATGAAGACCAAATTTAGACAAGATCTGACGAAGCCACATGGATTCCTTGTTGGCTTCAACCACACCACGATACTCTGCTTCTGCTGAAGAAAGAGAGATGGCACTTTGTTTCTTACAAGACCATGTAATAGGTCCTGAACCAAGAGTGAATACATATCCTGCAGTAGAATTTCGATCATCAGGGTCACCAGCCCAATCAGAATCAGTGAAACCAATCAAAAATGGATATGCTCCTACACTGTAATGAATCCTGAACTGAACTGTACCTCGAATATATTGAAGTATTATTTTAGCTACTTTCCAATGACTTTCATGAGGTTGGTGCATAAACTGAGCGACAAGAACAACGTAAAAGGAAATTTCAGGATGGGTATGGGTTAGATACAGAATTTTACCAACAAGTTGACGGTATAAGGTAGCATCAAATTCATGGGTAGTACAAGCGACTGAAAGCTTGAATCCACACTTAAAGGGAGAAGGGGTTGGCTTACAATCTTCCATGTGAAAGTGGTGTAGAAGATCACAAGAATAACTGGAATGAGAAAAGGAAATACCTTCTTTGGATTGCAAGACTTGAAGACCAAGGAAATAATGCAAGTGTCCTAATTCTGTCATTTCAAAATTATTTTTGAGGTTATAATTCACATGGTTTATATGGTTGGGATCACTACCAATAAGGATAAAATCATCAACATGAAGAACAAGGATAGTGAAGGACTTACCCACTTTCTTGGTGTCGACAGTGTTGTCAGAATGACACCTAGAAAAGCCATTATCAAATATAAATCTATCCATTTTTGCATACCAAGCTCTAATACCTAGACCATAGAGAGACTTCCTAAGGCGAAAAACAAAGCTGGAGTCATTTTGGATAAAGCCACGGGGTTGTTCCATGTAGAATTATTCGTGCAAATCTCCATGTAAGAAGGCGGATTTGACATCCATCTGATGGACTTCCCATTTAAAAGAGGCAGCAAGGGAAAGAACAAGGTGGATAGAATTCATTTTTGCAATAGAGGAGAAGGTTTTAGTATATTTAATGCCTTCAATTTGTGAAAATCCTTTAGCGACAAGACGAGATTTATGTCTTGTTAAGGTCCCGTGATTTGGCTGATTAGCAAGCCAAATGATAGTGTAACATCAAACCAAGCTTTGGAGCCCAAGGACCTAGCCTTCCTGGACTCAGAGAGGGCTCTCTCTATATGTGTAAGGAATCTCTGCGTGTTGGCTTATTTTGTTCTGATTTTAAGCTAGTTATGAAGTAAGTTTTTTTGTTTTTTAAGTTGTGAGGGATGAAACTGATCAAAGATATAAAATAGGTAACAAGATGTTAGATTAACTGGGCTATGGGGTCAAAAGGTCAAGAAAGCTATTAGATGACGATACAAGGCTGTTGAAGGGCCAATTTGATTCAAGGTAGAAAGGATCTTAGGGCAAAATGGAGTAAATTGACATCAAGTTTGTGAACAACAAAGAGTTTAAAGCATAACTAGTTTAATAGATAACATAAACATGGTAAGACAAACCATTAATCATGCAAAATGTAACTACAAGTTAATCAATACATAGAAATAAACATTTAAGCCATGCATAGAAGTATAAGACCCTCTAACTTTGGGAAATGGCTATCATACTTTGGGGAAAGCACTTAAGGAAGACAAAAAACTTAACTTGCTATGCCAGAATGCCTAAACACAGTACTTCAAGTTATTGGGCACTTTGAACAACAAGATTTGCATAGTTTTAGGCAAAGGGCTAGATCGAAACTAGGCCTCCTTGGTTCAAAAAGATGATAATCTAATCAGTCAAAGAGAAATTTCATGGATGGAAATATAGCTAGCCATAGGTAAGCAAGGCGTACCATAAGTCATACTTAGCATGTATAGAACTATGAATGAAACAAGCAACAATATCCTCAAGTTGTTAAAGAGCAGTTAAGAATTCTTTAATGCAACTAAGGAAGAAGAAAACATGAAAGCTATGAAGATTCAGGAAATTTGAGGTGCCTCCATGGGCATATCTCAAATTTGTTCTCTACTAATCTATAGCAAGCAAGAAGAATGTATTCATGAATGGAAACTAGAAGACAACAACAAAGCAAGAGACACTATACCATTCTACCAAGTCATGGAATCCATCAACAATCCTTCATCATTCATCCAAGAACATCCAAGAGGCAATCCAAAAGCATAACACAAGTATTTTCTTCCAAAGCTCATATGACCATATATTTCTTCTCTTCTCAAGTTCAGCCTTGTTTTACAATGAAAGCCTTTGGAATATATAGGCTTAAGTGAGGAAAACCTTATGGTTCAACTTGCTCTCCCATTGGCCTAATCAAAATATCTAAACTTGTCCTTGAGGTTTCGCAAAGCCCAAGGCACAAAATATCTCATAAAATATCTAGAAAATGCTAAAAAAGGAAAAATAATTGACTTTGCATCATTTTCCATGTGCAAGAATAGCTAAACGCACATTTGAAAAAAGCAATTTTTAAAGGTTCAAAAATTACAAAAATATTCAAAATTTATATCAGCAAAAGGTCCCCTGACTTTCCGACAACATTTGGCAGCCTTCCCGATGTCGAAATGAGGCTCACGATAGCTCGTTGGAAAGATATGAGTGTCTAATTTCCGAAACAACTAAAATTTTCTCAATCTGATGCCTGGAAGTTCTCCAAAACTGAACCTGTGTGTAAAAAACCAGAATTTAAATCTTGCTGATAAACAGGGCAAAATATTGAAAAGCGAGTGTTTTTCGCCATTTTGGAGAAGCAAATGATCTTCAAATGTTCTGAAAATCGCTGAGTATGTGCCCCTGAAAATATGGCATCCAATGATACCATTCTCATCCCATGACGAATCCCCAAAATGAAATGGCGAATTTCATGAGTTTTGACCAAAAACTCGAAAATGCCAAAAAACCAAAATTGTCAAAAAGTGCCCAAAATTGGGGTGCATGACCCTCAAGGGTCCTCGGTAGCGTGCTCCAAAACTGAAGCCAAAATTTCAAGTTCTGATGTGTCCTTCTTCTTTTTCCGTGTCAGGCGCTTCCCTTTTGCTTCCTTTAGTTTCTCTTGAGTGGCCTTTAACTTGCGTCGGGCAAACTGATTTAGCTTCTGATAATGTTTTGTCATCTTCCTTTGTAGCTCTAAGTCCCTGTTTGCCTTCTCAAGCTTCATCTCCAAATGTTTATTTGCTCTTTCTAGCCATGCCTCCTTATTGCTTTCAATCTCTTGCTCAAGTAGTGCAGTGAGGGGAGTGGATTGAAGAAGGGCTTGTTCCTCTTCCTTTTTGATATTTGTAATTTCAAATTTCTCTCCCACCTATTATTTTTGTATCTTCGTCTGTGGTGACTTTGTGTTATGGGAGCTACCTTTTGACTGTGGATAAGAAAGCCTGTAGATCACTGTAAGTGCAGAACCTATGTTATAAGAGGCCATTCAATCAAAAATATCAACCTATCTCTAGATCGCCAGACTGATCTAACTGTTTGGTTTTTTAAGGATGTTGAAGATCTGCTCTCACAACCTTTCTCCCAAGATGATGAAACTGTCAGTTTATAAGTTTTGCTTGTGCTTCAAAGGTAATGGAACTCTTGCATACCGTTTCTAGAACTTACTGATTTACCCTTATTCAAATTGTAGCAGCAGAGTATCTTGATTTGTTTTCAAAGGGAAAGTTTCCACCTTTGTGACAGTGGCCTACATACCTTGCTCTTAATGCTCCAGATTTAATGATGCCCACTGTGGAACTGATTTTGATTATAGGTGCAAAACTGCAGTTGCACTCACCTATGTTTATCATTCTCTGTCTAAAAAGGTGCTTTTCCTAACACCCCTCCCTTACTCAAAATGCATTAATATGATACCATTAACCTTTTATAAAGAACAGGTTCATATTTGTTTTAGAACCTTCTCCAGAAATAGAAAGTATAGTAAAATCCATTTTGCATGCTTATGAAACACTGGGTCTAGTTTCAATACCTTTCTTGGGAAGAGCAAAACTCAAAATTTCTTTTTCAACTTGTGATAAGCGACCTGAAGGACATCTTTTTATGAATGGAGCAGACCAGTACTTTGAAACATAATCACTATTATGTCCTTTCACCCGTGCAATGACTCATCTTATTACCACTGTTCAAAATTTATTTTGTTGGAGATATGGACTGTCTTTTGTCAAAACCTTGTTAAGAGATAAGTTTGACCTCCTTGGATTGCAGTGGTACCCCTGCTTTCCATTTGGTCTCTTACCTTGCTTCTCTAATCATACAGACCTTGAAATCAATTAACGCCCTGGCCATCTGCTTCTGAATGAAGGAGGCCTTTTTCTCTTGGCAAAATATCTATGCTTTGTCAACCTTCTATCCCAGCCACATGTAGGCTACCTGATGAACATATTGACAAGGGTTTTCTTACATATGATGGCAGGCCAAAAACAGTGAAAACATTGATGCTTTTACCTCAGTCTTCAATCATCACTGTTCTCCAGAAAATCTGTGTCACTGTCTCACTGTTTATTAACAAACTTTGATTACGATCGATTTACCGATTCTTTAAATCGAACATTATTACTCGCCCTCTTACTTGTATATAGAGAGCGCCTTAACCCCTCTGTAAATGAAGGAGGGATTTTATGCAGCATATCTGTGATCTCTTAATTTAAGCAGTGTTTCTTTTTCTCCTGCTTGTCTTTTCGGAGCTAAATGAAGTACGAAGGATTTGGTGGTAACTCTATACCTTGCATGGTGCATCTAGGAGGCTCATGATCATATTGAAAACATCTTCTGTATACTGACTAAAGCCATCTTACCGAAGATGTTATTGTATATTTCTTATCTATAAAATCAAAACCAATGATGCAAAACACACCTAAAATCAGCTTGAGATCATGGTCCATGTATTGCTGAGACTTAAGGGTGTATAAGTGGCGCGACTTAGGGTTGTGACTAACTTCATTAGCAGAGTGAGAGGTCTGTTGTGACTGGTCTATAGCAGATGGAGGTTTTTTTCCCTTTGATGGTTGCCAAGGGTGAAATGACTTAAAGCACCACTTCCTAACTTAGGGGAGGCTTTTTGAACAGATTTGGATTGTCTTTTTAGAGCTGATAGGCAGACTAGTATGGTTGAGGTTAAGTAGGATTTGATAATTAGGTTTCATCTCGTCATGGGCGGACTGAAAAGGTAGGAAGGCAAAAAAGTTTATGGGGGTTTCCTAGATGAGAAATTGACATATGGAGATCAGCTTCTAGAAAACTTAGCTAGAATTTAGTCATCAACAACAGGTGAAAAATACTGATGACTAACAGTGGCTCCATTTGGGGAGGGCAGCTCCTTTTCAAGAGGTGTCCAGAATCTCAGATCTTTGGCTTATGAAGACCAGTGCCTTACGCATTGGGGCAAATTTCATCCTTCTTTGATGCTGCTTCTGAAAAGTGACAACATGATTAGCATCAATGATATTTCTACCTACCCCACTATCTTTCCTAACATTTTTTCTTCCTTTTGGCGCATTTGAACTAGCAGCCTTTTGAATATATATTTTTCTTTTTGCAAAATGAACCTATCTAATTCTACACTTATATCTGCCGGGAGTTCAGATTAAACTAATGAACTCCTTCATTACTCTACCTATGCTAGATCAACTTTCAAGATTAAGCTGTTCGACAGGATTTTGTTCTCTAATCTAAAACATTAAATTTAAAAGATGATCAAATTAGGATTAGACAGTCTGATTTGTCATGCATTTGCAGCATAAAAGACAAGCTGCACACAAATATTATTTTGCATAAAATGGAAACTAGGAAAAACAGGGCTAAGATGCACAATTTGTTTTTCATCCCCGCTTCCCTCTTTGGTTTTGTTTTGGGCGTGTGGAACCAATATCTTTTCCTAATATAATCTCTTTGATAAGTCAAGCTTACATAATGTTGACCATCTTTTTCACTCACTAACTTATCAGCAAATAAATTTAAACATGTTCAGCTATGATTAGGCTAGATAGTTGAACAAGAAATTGAAGTACTAGTAGCGGCATTTAGACTTGCTCGCTTTCGGAAGGACTATTTTTTGGAACATGGGGCTTTACCATTGCTTTTTAGAAACTGCCCTCTTTTCTGATTTTTACTGTTTTTGTATTTTATGCTTTTTCACTTTTTCTTCAAACAGTCTAAAACTGGAAAGATGCTCGCAAGGCTGAGATTTAACTATCTACCTATCCTAGCCTAAACTATACACATCATACACATTTGGTGAACTCTTCTTTCCAATGTAACCAGTCAAGTAGATGATTACATGGGTGATTCTGGTTTAGTTCTTTCATGATGCAGAAATAATGAAAAGGCCACTCACATTTGGTTTGTTTTTGGGCAGTAGTGCTTAAGTTTTTTCTCATTGTTGGCAGCAACTTGTTCAACATAGAACCCACTACTCCTTCAAATTTCTCAAGGAAAACAACAAATGGATCTTGGAATAATACTTGATCTAGAGGATTTGAGATATAGGCTTCATTCAGGACTACTTTTTCTTCCACTTGGCTATATCTAGGACTCTCCTGGTAAGGAAACTCTTCCCCTTGCTCATGATCACTTGAACTGTCAGGCTCATCATATATTGCAGTGTAGTTTCCTTTCCAAGCTGATGTGTTTTGATAGGGCGGGCTGAAAACTGTGTGAAGGTCATCAGGATGATGGGCAGGGATACACCTTGATAGTAAATTATCTTGAAAGGATAGTGTGACAACTCCCATGTGTTTATCAACCTCTATTTCTTCATCTGCAATTTGTAACTCAATGGAACTTGGTGGCTGCAAATCTGGGGTAAAGGAATATTATATGTCTAAAATGATTTTCTCAACCATTTCAAGAAAAGGCTTCTCATTTACAACATGCTCGAGAATTTCATCATCCTCCTCAACCTCATCATCAAAGCTGAAAAACTGCTGATTTCCAATTATGTGAATGTTATCTCTGATGGACTGAAGTGAAATAGAGCAAAGAGTCCGATACTCTTTACTTACTTCTGGACTCTCAAGGCTCTTCTCATCAGTGTCATAGATGATCTGTAATGGCTGCTCACTTTTCTCAAGTTTATGAAACTGAGCTTTCTCCCGAAAATCAAAAACTGAGTCTTCTGAAAAGTTAGCTTCAGTTTGGAAATCATAATCATCAACATATTGATCAAACATTGGAGAATCATTAACATAAGTAATGTCACCAGCCATGTATATTGGACTATCATATTGCTTTTCTTCAACTTGATTTACAAATCTATTTTCTGATTTATGATATGCAGGATTTACAGGAGAAAGATCAGAGAAGTTTTGGTTATATGAAGTTTCAGAGGCTGTCTGTATGTTTATAGTTTGACCTATTTCCTCTTTAGTTAAAGGAGAAGGTATTTTCTGTTTTCTTTGAAGTGGGCAAAAATTTCTTTCCATTTTTTGTGGAAGTTGATCTTGTGGTTGAATGTCCTCTTGCATTTTGCAGGGAAGGGAAGATAGACTGTTATTGGTTTCAACCTTTTCAAAGAGCTCTTGTGGATCCTCTCTTATTTCTTGATGGATTTCATCTAGGATCAACTCTTCTTGGTCATCTTGATGGTTAGCTTGGGTAAGAAAATTATGGACCTCCTCTAAAAATTCCTCAGGATGCCAATTTCCTAAGTTTTCTTCAATGCTTACAAGGTGTTGTATGAGGTTTTCAAAGTGATCACAACAATTTTCATCCAATGATAGAGATGGACAATGTCCTATATATCGTTTACAAAATACTTTGTGGAAATCCTTTAAAGAAAACAAGGTGCGAGGCTCTAGGTTTTCATACCATTCTCTTGCCTCTTCTTCTAATGTACCCATGAACATTTTCATGAGGCAGTCCTCATGCCATTCAACCCTTAACTTCCATACATGTATATGAAATTTTATGAGGTGTAAAAATGGGTCGTCAATATTTTCATTTCGAAAGAGAGGCAGTTTTGCGAACCAATTTACATCTGTAGGCATTTTGTGTGGGAAACCAGGGATATGTTCTCTGCTCATCGGAGCATTTCTCCTTTGTGTCCTCAGGTGGAGGAATTGAACCATGTTGTCCTCCATTAGCATGATTGGGATTACTTAATGCATTCCTAGGAGACTTTATAAGGACTAATGGGGAAAAAGGCCTACTGGAGGCTAGTGGAGTCGCCAGGTGGAACTTGGTTGTTTTTGAAGAGATGTAGCTATGGTCCACCACCAGTAACTAGGGAAAAGCCAATCTGGGAATATTTTGGGGTTTTTTGAGTTTTATGTGCAGCCTATGGTTTGTTAAAGTATTCTAAACTTGTTTCAACACTTTGCTAGGGTGGCGAGAACAAAAAGAGTTTACTCAAAATGATTTTATGGACTGCTTGCTTGTTTAAGTACCTAAAGGACCAAAGAGTTTATAAGAGTTTGCTAGACTATCATGTACTCAATGTCCTACCATCTCCCGCTATGTTAGTGAGCGATGGGATAGGTTGATCGGATAGTAACCTAGAGTTCGGTAAAATAGTAAGGCCTACTGGAGGCTAGTGGAGTCGCCAGGTGGCTTTTTAGTTTTTTTGAGGTATATGTGTATGGTCCACCACCAATACTGTCAAAAACCAATCTAAGGAAGTTTTTGGGGTTTTTTGAGTTTTATGTAGTCCTGAGGTTTGGAAGGGTTTCCTATGACTGACTCATCATTTTGCTGGGATGGTGAGACAACCAGATTCTACTCTTCTAAGTTTGACTGAGATTTTGAGAGTTCCTAAGGGATACCTAGGATGTTTTGACTCAAAGTCCCACCGTGATTGCCATTATGTTTGGGTCTCGTGATTGCCATTATGTTAGGGTCTCTCTATATGTGTAAGGAATCTCTGTGTGTTTGTTTATTTTGTTCTGATTTTAGGCTAGTTATGAAGTAAGTTTTTTGGTTTTTTAAGTTGTGAGGAATGAAACTGATCAAAGATATAAAATAGGTAACAAGATGTTAGATTAACTGGGCTATGGGGTCAAAAGGTCAAGAAAGCAATTAGATGACGATACAAGGCTGTTGAAGGGCCGATTTGATTCAAGGTAGAAAGGATTTTAGGGCAAAATGGAGTAAATGGACATCAAGTTTGTGAACAACAAAGAGTTTCAAGCATAACTATTTTAATAGATAACATAAACATGGTAAGGCAAACCATTAATCATGCAAAATGTAACTACAAGCTAATCAATACATAAAAATAAACATTCAAGCCATGCATAGAAGTATAAGACCCTCTAACTTTGAGAAATGGCTATCAGACTTTGGGGAAAACACTTAAGGAAGACAAACAACTTAACTTGCTATGCCAGAACGCCTAAATACAGTATTTCAAGTTATTGAGCATTTTGAACAACAAGATTTGCATAGTTTTAGGCAAAGGGCTAGATTGAAACTAGGCCTCCTTGGTTCAACAAGATGATAATCTAATCAGTCAAAGAGAAATTTCATGGATGGAACTATAACTAGCCATAGGTAAGCAGGGCGTACCGTAAGTCATACTTAGCATGTATAGAACATGAATGAAACAAGCAATAATATCCTCAAGTTGTTAAAGAGAAGTTAATAATTCTTTAATGCAACTAAGGAAGAAGAAAACATGAAAGCTATGAAGATTCAGGAAATTTGAGGTGCCTCCATGGGCATATCTCAAATTTGTTCTCTACTGATATATAGCAAGCAAGAAGCATGTATTCATGAATGAAAACTAGAAGACAATAACAAAGCAAGAGACACTATACCATTCTACCAAGTCATGGAATCCATCAACAATCCTTCATCATTCATCCAAGAACATCCAAGAGGCAATCCAAAAGCATAGCACAAGTATTTTCTTCCAAAGCTCATATGACCATATATTGCTTCTCTTCTCAAGTTCAGCCTTGTTTTACAATGAAATCTTTTGGAATATATAGGCTTAAGTGAGGAAAACCTTATGGTTCAACTTGCTCTCCCATTGGCCTAATCAAAATATCTAAACTTGTCATTGAGGCTTCGCAAAGCCCAAGGCACAAAATATCTCATAAAATATCTAGAAAATGCTAAAAAAAGAAAAATAATTGAATTTGCATCATTTTCCATGTGAAAAAATAGCTAAACGCACATTTGGAAAAAGCAATTTTTAAAGGTTCAAAAATTACAAAAATATTCAAAATTTATATCAGCAAAAGGTCCCCTGACTTTCCGGCAACATTTGGCAGCCTTCTCGATGTTGAAACGAGGCTCATGATAGCTTGTTGGAAAACTCTGAGTGTCTACTTTCCGAAACAACTAAAATTTTCTCAATCTGATGCTTGGAAGTCCTCCAAAACTGAACCTGTGTGTAAAAAACCAGAATTTAAACCTTGCTGATAAACGGGGCAGAATATTGAAAAAGCGAGTGTTTTTCGCCATTTTGGGGAAGCAAATGATCTTAAAATGTTCTAAAAATCGATAAGTATGTGCCCCTAAAAATATGGCATCCAATGATACCATTTTCATCCCATGAAGAATCTCCAAAATGAAATGGCGAATTTCATGAGTTTTGACCAAAAACTCGAAAATGCCAAAAAACCAAAATTGTCAAAAAGTGCCCAAAATTGGGGTGCATGACCCTCAAGGGTCCTCGGTAGCATGCTCCGAAACTGAAGCCAAAATGTCAAGTGCTGATGTGTCCTTCTTCTTTTTCCGTGCCGGGTGCTTCCCTTTTGCTTCCTTTAGTTTCTCTTGAGTGGCCTTTAACTTGCGCCGGGCAAACTGATTTAATTTCTGATAATGTTTTGTCATCTTCCTTTCTAGCTCTAAGTCCCTATTTGCCTTCTCAAGCTTTATCTCCAAATGTTTATTTGCTCTTTCTAGCCATGCCTCCTTATTGCTTTCAATCTCTTGCTCAAGTAGTGCAGTGAGGGGAGTGGATTGAAGAAGGGCTTGTTCCTCTTCCTTTTTGATATTTGTAATTTCAAATTTCTCTCCCACCTATTATTTTTGTATCCTCGTCTGTGGTGACTTTGTGTTATGGGAGCTACCTTTTGATTGTGGATAAGAAAGCCTGTAGATCACTGTAAGTGTAGAACCTGTGTTATAAGAGGCCATTCAATCAAAAATATCAACCTATCTCCAGATCGCCAGACTGATCTAACTGTTTGGTTTTTTAAGGATGTTGAAGATCTGCTCTCACAACCTTTCTCCCAAGATGATGAAACTGTCAGTTTATAAGTCTTCCTTGTGCTTCAAAGGTAATGGAACTCTTGCATATCGTTTCTAGAACTTACTGATTTACCCTTATTCAAATTGTAGCAGCAGAGTATCTTGATTTGTTTTCAAAGGGAAAGTGTCCACCTTTGTGACAGTGGCCTACATACCTTGCTCTTAATTCTCCAGAGTTAATGATGCCCACTGTGGAACTAATTTTGATTATAGGTGCAAAACTGCAGTTGCACTCACCTATGTTTATCATTTTCTGTCTAAAAAGGTGCTTTTCCTAACACCCCTCCCTTACTCAAAATGCACTAATATGATACCATTACCCTTTTATAAAGAACAGGTTTATATTTTTTTTAGAACCTTCTCCAGAAACAGAAAGTATAGTAAAATCCATTTTGCATGCTTATGAAACACTGGGTCTAGTTTCAATACCTTTCTTGGGAAGAGAAAAACTCAAAATTTCTTTGTCAACTTGTGATAAGCGACCTGAAGGACATATTTTTATGAATGGAGCAGACCAGTACTTTGAAACATAATCACTATTATTTCCTTTCACCCGTGCAATGACTCATCTTATTACCACTGTTCAAAATTTATTTTGTTGGAGCTGTGGACTGTCTTTTGTCAAAACCTTGTTAAGAGATAAGTTTGACCTCCTTGGATTGCAGTGGTACCCCTGCTTTCCATTTGGTCTCTTACCTTGCTTCTCTGATCATACAGACCTTGAAATCAATTAACGCCCTGGCCATCTGCTTATGAATGAAGGAGGCCTTTTTCTCTTGGCAAAATATCTGTGATTTGTTAACCTTCTATCCCAACCACATGTAGGCTGCCTGATGAACATATTGACAAGGGTTTTCTTACATTTTGTTGGGCCGTGAATATGACCACTTCTTAACACTTATTTCATCCATTTTCACTCTTCTTTATCATGTCATTTATTATAATTTATCATATAAATCTATTTTATAATGATTTATGCTCTTATGGATGAATATTAATTCTTCTCCTTTATTTTTAATAAATTGATTATTATTATTATGCATAATTTTATCAATGATGGTTTATTAATATTATTTACCATTTTAGCCTCCAAAGATAATTTCCAGATTACACATTTGATTTCCAAATCATCATGAGATATTCCAACTCAGAAATCCGCTGGAATAAGAAGTGACAGTTTTGCGGTTGATATTCTGAGCAAATGAAGAAGAATCTGGAAAATCCGGAACATGGGTTTTGTCCAGAACGGACCCAATTAACTTTGGTGAAGAACAGTTTGCCCAAATTCGGCCTGTATTGAGAGATATGCAGGGTTCTTTAAGCACAATTTTCTCAGTTCTGTTGTTGCGGTCGTCCTCCAAATCTCAGCTGCAAAGCCAAATTCGCCTTGCTCTTGTTGAAAGATTGTTGTAAATATATTTTCTGGTTGATCATATTGTTATGGAAGATTGCATTTGCTATTTAATTTCTCTTTCTTCTTATTATAAAAGGAGAACATGTATTGTGTATTGAGGGGAGGATGGAGGAGAATGGAGAGACTTTTCTTGTTGTAATTTGCAAAATTGTGCATCGACTCTTGTTAAAAGAGTACGAGCTATTTGTAAAGATTATTCATGCCTGATTAATAAAAGAGTTTGTTCTTGTTCCATTTCTCAAACGCTGGAGTAAAGCGCAGCAGCGTTTCACCGGTGACTGAGGGCCCGGCCCTGGTGGAATCGTTCTGCTGTTTGTATTTCTATTCTTTTATTTCTGTTGTGTGATAATTGCATGTAGATTTATTATGATTACAGAGTTATTTGATTGTTGTTCATTTTATACTGCTGTTCCATTTTCTGCTCATTGTTTATTTACAGCTTTCAATCTGCAAATAGATGGGTTATAGTTATACATTGTTGTTCCTTTTCAGTTTGTGTATCTTTTAAATTGCTTTTGTTTAACCTGCTTGTGTTTCATTTGCTTTAAGATTCCCAACTGTCGAGGATAGAGGCTTTTGCTTCCAAGTCCCCAGAATTGGTAATCTTGCATCGATTTCTAAGGGAAAGATTTATTTCTACTGCATCCCTGATCGATGTTCTGCAAGATTGATGTAGTTTAATCTTTCCATTCTTGTTACTGTAATTAGGTTTCTTTACAAGCATTTGTTACCTTTGCATTTGTTATTCTGTACTACATCTTCACAGCATTACTCTTGTATAAATCGCTGCCTCAGACTGAGTACACTCTTGAAATAAAAAGTCACTCCCGGATTGATAATTAATGTGAGATAAATAGGTGTTAAAAGATACCTTTTTATGCCTCGAAATTTTGGCGCCGTTGCCGGGGAGAGTGTATGCCATTTAGAAAGAGTGATGCATATTTAATTTCTTCTGCTTGGGAAGAATTGGGTATTAAAGATGGAAGGTAAGAACCTGCGCACCGAGCAAGAAACACACTTGTTCACTAGCCCGCTTCACAGCAGAATTGAGTGAAAGCTTAAGGTAGGAATGAATGCTTGCGCTTTTTTTAATTTTAGAGGTAGAATTTTTGAAAAAAAAATCTTGCAATTCCACTCGAGTGGTGATGTAAGCACCACCCATTTCACTAACCAATTGACAGGAACATTGGAAGGAGGATCCTTAAAGAAACATCTGAAGAACATCTTCTATTATGGTAAGAAATGGCTGACATTGCAACTTTTGAATTCCCTATCAAAGATCTAGGAGGAGTGACACAAATGCACATAATTTCCCCATTGTCTCTACCCAATTTTCATGGTTTGACAAATGAAGATCCAGATACATTCTTATTTGAGTTTGAAATACTTTGTAGAGGATATGATTATTGTACTAACAATCAAAGATTGAAAGTGTTTCCTCTTACTCTGAAAGGAGAAGCTCTCCGATGGTTCATGAGCTTAGGTGGGAACTGCATCAAAACATGGGAGGATTTGAAGAACATATTCTTGAAGAAGTATCAAGACTATTGCAAATCCAATGAAGATATTTTCGGTATGATACAAAGGGAAGATGAAAGCTTGGAGGAATAAGTAGAGCGATTTCGATACAACCTTCAAAAATCAAGGCATAAGCATTTGGAAAAAGAGATCTTGAAAACACTCCTTCTTAAAGGAATCAAAGATGATTTTTTAGAACTCTTAAATCTGATAGGAAAAGGTGATGTTTTTCAGTTATCATATGATGATGTTTGTTAGTTGTGCATAAGGTATTCAAGAGGAATTTCAAAGGCTGGTAAGAATTCTAGAGAAGTTTCTTCTTTCCTTTCCAAATGTACTACAAGAACAAGAGACATAAAAGCTGAAATCAAGGTTTTAATTGAAAATTTTAAATATGATTTTATTAGCTCTCTAAATTCACAATTGAATGTTTTGCAGGTTCAGAGAAATCAAGAATTTGATGAAGAGTTTTGCCCTTATTACCAAAAGGAGCATCCCATAGATGCTCACTCTTCCTTATCTAATTTGGAAGTAGCATATCAAAGAGATGGGGAAGCTGCAACAAGGTCAACAGGTATGGTTCAAAACACTTCCTCTTCATTCTCTTACTTGCATAATCCATTATGGAATACTCATATGTTAGGGCAGCCATGCCAACCTCAATATAACCACTACCAATCTTGTCTACAAGATTGGCATGGTTCACCTTATGATTGCATGACTACTCTCCCTCATCTTGTAGCACAAACACATCTTCCAGCTCTTTCACAACACTTTGTTTGCCAATCAAAATCATTTACTCAACACAATCAACTACATCATCAAGAGGCTCCATTCCCTACACAATCTCCTGCTCAACTCATTCCACACCTTCACGATAATAAACCAGTACAACATGCTTACAGTGTTGAATTGAAAAATTCACCCACCCTTCCCACCCATTCTATCTCACATGCACCATTGGAGAAAACTTACACTGAGACTCAGAATGTATCAAATCCAAAAATTGTAGAAGTTACAAAAGAAAATGAGGTTTCTTCTAGTTTGCACCAAAAAACCATTTTAAAAGCTCAAGAACTTCATGATATGATGGCTATGGGAAATCAAGGAAGCAAAGAATATATTAAAGATTGGTTTCACTCCATCATTTGTTTGCAACATCACTCCATACTTCAACAATTTTTGGCATCATCTTTTCAAGGGAAGTTGGCTTCTCATACTAGAGTCTTTATTTCGAAAATGGCTCCACTAGAAATACTTTTATACATAATCTTATTCATTCTCCAAATAAGAGTAGGATAGTGGAGAAATAAAATAAATAAGGAAATAAAACAAACACATTTTTTTTTATTTTTGTAAAAATAGTTGTTTTTTTGTTTCAACACGCTGTGAAATCAACATTGATGATAAATATTATAATTTATCTGTGTATGTAGATGAATTATATTGCAAATAACCATTCTACAAACACTTATATTCATTTTTTATCATCAATATGGAAAAATTGCTTGAATATCATTTTTTTTTGTTTGCGGGCTTGATGAAATTCCTGAAAATAAAGTTGGGACAGTCATGTTTTGGGGGACCAAAATTGAATATTTTTAAAACCTGTTTCTATCCTAAGTAGCCCTTGATGTCTACTTCCTAACCCAATTGGAATCACTCAATTTGGATTTGAAAAGAAAAAGTTAGAACCAAAACATTGACAGGGTGTCTAGTAGGCAGCTCAGGAACAGAGTTGGGACAGTCAGTTTTTGGAGGTCTAAATGACTATATTTTTAAAACTTGTTTCTATGGTATATTCCTCTATGAATCTAGTTTACAACGCAATTTTAATCACTCAATTTTGATATCGTATGAGGAATGTATGACCAAAATACTGACTGCCTATCATAAATCAGCATTCTTGAAACTCTGTTTTCTCGGCTGTTCATTAACGTATTTGACCCATCAATTCTTCTTGTCTTCAAAACCTGTTTTTATTGGAGATCAATAAATGAATCTACTTTAATCTCCAATTTGAATCGGTTCAATCCGCCATCAAACGAAAAATTTATGCTTGAAATACCAACTGTTGGTCTGAGCTGGAAAATCGAAAATGACTCTATTATGCAGGTTGTTCTAAGCATGTTTAACATACCATTACATGGAATTTTTAAAACTTGTTTCTACTAGAGATAGCCCTTTGAATTAGCTCTCATTTGGCTTTGAAATCACTCAAATCGGACAAAAATCAAAGAAGGTATGATTAAAACAATGCTGGTTAGTATCGTCGACCACTGCTCTCCCGCAGGTAGCAAATATAATTTGTTTTATTTTTCCGTGGACTTGTTCTATAGAGTAACTACTTGTTAGTTTTTTGCATAATTATTGGATTAGGAGAGCCCGTGCACCTCTCTTTCTCCATGATTTAATGTTTTATTGTAGGTAGACACTCGTTTTTTGCAGGTCTCAGAAGAACAAAAAAGGTCAATTTATGGACGAGTGATTCTTGAAAAAAAATTTAGTAAAACAAGGGCATTTCATCTAGTTCATTACCTAACGGTTTTATAACAAGAAGAAATGAGGAATTGGTTCTCATTTCAAGATTCATGTTACTGCTGCCAGAACATTTTTCAAAAGATGATTTTTTCCATTAATAGATTTGATATTCTCTTAGAAATAACATCATAGCTGTTATAACTTAATAAAGTGTTGTTTTTTCTGATTTCTTTTATGTTTTTGTGTTTCAGGTGTTAATATCTTCAAATCTCCGCTTCAGTGACAATTGAACAATAAGAACCCCACAATGCAAGTTTCAATTGCAGAAGGCAATTCTTCAGTAGCAGCAATTCTGTAAAGAAATTTTCTTGAAACCTGTATATAAACTTTCATTTCTATTTCATTGGATTTGCTTGGCAATGGATTGCATATTAGCTTTGTTTTTCCTTTATTTTTTTTCCTTTTTTTTTGTTGTTCTTTTCAAAAAGAACAACATTTTTGTTGCATATTTTTGTTGTTCCTTCCAAAGGAACAACACCACTCAGTTTTGTTGTTCCTTTCAAAAGGAACAGCACCGCTCACTTTTGTTGTTCCTTTCAAAAGGAACAGCACTGACTGTTCTTGTTGTTCCTTTCCAAAGGAACAACATTTTCACAGATTGTTCTTGCTGTTCATTTTCAAAGGAACAACATTTTCGCAGATTGTTTTGCTGTTCCTTTCCAAAGGAACAACATTTTCGCAAATTGTTTTTAATGTTCTTTTCCAAAGGAACAACATTTTCGCAAATTGTTTTTATTGTTCCTTTCCAAAGGAACAACACTTTTTGAGTGTATTTTTCTTGTTTGTGAACAATGTTTTGAGGATTTTTTTGAATTTTTCATAACTTTTTGAAAGACAAACATACACTTTACAGAAGGATACACAATCATACAAATTAAAGCCTACTGTAATCCGCAAATCAAAAGAAATTGTCATTTTAAGGAAATTGTTTAGTAATGATAAGAAAAAGGAAAAGGGGACATAATCAATAACATGATTTTGTTGTCTTACTACCACTAAATTCATATGATCTATTATATTTATCATGTTGGTCCATTCCCATATTTTATAATTTTCTTTGATTTTTACTTATGAAGTAGGAACAAGGGCATATTCTTTTCTATTGAGTTGTTCAGACTTCTTCCACCATCCCTACTCTTAAGGAGTGCTGAGCCATCCTTTATGAATAAATAGGAAAGTGCTATATGAAAAGAAAAATATTTCATTAATAATTTTATAATTTGGCAGATGGAGGATAGGGGGTCTCATCAAGAGTCGGCCTACCATGTTCATAAGGAAGCAAGTGAAGTGGCATTCCCATCATGGCCACTAAACCAGGGATATGGTCCAATGGACAATTGAAAAAATTAAGAAGTCCTTGGAACAAGAGGTCTCATCACGAGCCGACCTGCCCACTTTTCACTTCTTCCCAGTGAATGGCATTATGATTTATCTGGTCACCAAGCCAGCACAATGGCCTCCGTTATGACAATTAACAGGCACTTCCTCAGCATACATAAAGGACAATGGTTCCAAGGGTGAGAGAGTAACTCTGTCAAGGTTATGGACACCTGTGGGCAACAGAGCTCTGCTGATGGTATTGAAGTCACATTTATACACATCAATAGTAATATTAAACCCTTTTTCCTATATCTCTATTTAAATATCAGATGAAAGTATGAATCCTTAACTTGTGATTTCGAACCTATTATACATGAAAATCATCATAAATCGATCATATTAGTTTAAGTGGGTAATAAACGCATTTGTACTTATGTTTATCTTAAGTTGTCCCTTCTCCTTATCCTTGAATCATTACAAAACGCTTCTATATCTGTTTACGATTTATCACATGCATGGATTTCAGTAATGCGATAATTTTTTTATTGTATCATAAGTATGTATGTCTTTCCATGTTGTACACTTGCCGTGCAATACGTTGCTATTTTATTTTTTTGATTTGCCACAATATTGATACTGCATTTTTACAGAGTTTTTGTTTTGCTTGAACTTTTTTGCATGCGTCTTATCTGTTGCCATTTAAAACCAAAACCATGGATTCAAGAAAATTGCATACAGAATTGTGACTTGTTTACAGGAGAACAAAAAGTATGGGGACTATCCGCAGCATGATCACTATTGCAACTAAACAGCAAAGGCTCGCGAATGCGCATAATTCTTCAGATATGATGTGCTTGCATGGCTTCCACCTTTTGCATTACTTTCAGTAACAGCTCAGCCTACATCAGCTTCAACAAAGGCCAGTCCCTACATGTCATTCCATTTTTTTTCGGAGGTAACACTTGAGGTAAAATAGCGTAATTTTCTGATTTATTATGAATTTAGGAGAATTTCATGAAAATCCATTGAGCATTATTTATCATCATTCATTCTACATCTTTACCACTTCCCATTTTTCTAGACATGTCTCATCTTTCAGTTTGGGGGAGTGTTAATTTCCTTCATTTCTTTCTTATGACCATGTCCGTAATGTTGTTTATCATCCATAGATATTCTTATTCATTCTCAACACCTCCCTTATTCCATGTTTTACACCAAGCATCGATGTTAACAGATTATAGCAACCACCTCTCTTTGTTTCTAGCATCGCATGAGGACATGCTAATTCTTCAGTTTGGGGGGGAATTGCTACACATGATGGATGTTTTCCACTTTCTTTCTCATTTAAGGCATACAATTTCATTTGAAATAGTGCGGAAATTAATTTGCATATATTTTTAAAACTATGAACTGAATTCTTGTGATTTCTGGATAACAGAGAGGTATCATTAAAATACACAAACCCAGATAATTTCACGCTAAATTAGTTCATAAAATTTCGAAAATTATGCACTATCACCTACAACCATTTTTTATCTCATGATCCGTGCATCAAAACGATCTGATTTTTGAAAAAATGATTAATGAGGGTTGTTGTTACATATGTCACATTTTTCTGCAACTTCATATACATATAGTTGAACGTCAACTGTAAAAATTGTTATGCCTCTATTGCTAAAATTGAATATTCATTATTTGAGGAAACATGCATTTGTTCCATCCATTTCATGAGTTGGGATGAACAATTTTCTTTGCTTGGTTAACACATGGGTTTTGTCTTTGGATTGCATGAGGACATGCAATATATTCAGTTTTGGATTGCATGAGGGCATGCAATATATTCAGTTTGGGGGTATGTTGGGCCGTGAATACGACCACTTCTTAACACTTATTTCATCCATTTTCACTCTTCTTTATCATGTCATTTATTACAATTTATCATATAAATCCATTTTATAATGATTTATGCTTTTATGGATGAATATTATTTCCTCTCCTTTATTTTTAATAAATTGATTATTATTATGCATAATTTTATCAATGATGGTTTATTAATATTATTTACCATTTTAGCCTCCAAAGATAATTGCCAGATTACAGATTTGATTTCCAAATCATCATGAGATATTCCAACTCAGAAATCCGCTGGAATAAGAAGTAACAGTTTTGCGGTTGCGATTCTGAGAAAATGAAGAAGAATCTGGAAAATATGGAACATGGGTTTTGTCCAGAACGGACCCAATTAACTTTATTAAAGAACGGTTTGCCCCAATTCGTCCTGTATTGAGAGATACGCAGGGTTCTTTGAACACGATTTTCTCAGTTCTGTTGTTGCGGCCGTCTTCCAAATCTCAGTTGCAAAGCCAAATTCGCCCTGATCTTGTTGAAAGATTGTTGGAAATATATTTTTTGGTTGATCATATTGTTATGGAAGATTATATTTGCTATTTAATTTCTTCTCCTTCTGATTATGAAAAGATAACATGTATTGTGTATTGAGGGAGGATGGAAAGGGAATGGAGAGACTTTTCTTGTTGTAATTTGCAAAATTGTGCATCGACTCTTGTTAAAAGAGTACGAGCTATTTGTAAACATCATTCATGCTTGATTAATAAAAGAGTTCGTTCTTGTTCCATTTCTCAAACGCTGGAGTAAAGCGCAGCAGCGTTTCACCGGTGGCTGAGGGCCCGACCCTGGTGGAATCGTTCTGCTGTTTGTATTTCTATTCTTTTATTTATGTTGTGTGATAATTGCATGTAGATTTATTATGATTACAGAATTATTTGATTGCTGTTCATTTTATACTGCTGTTCCATTTTCTGCTCATTATTTATTTACAGCTTTCAATCTGCAAATAGATGGGTTATAGTTATACATTGCTGTTCCTTTTCAGTTTGTGTTTCTTTTAAATTGCTTTTGTTTAACCTGCTTGTGTTTCATTTGCTTTAAGATTCCCAACTGTCGAGGATAGAGGCTTTTTCTTCCAAGTCCCCAGAATTGGTAATCTTGCATCAATTTCTAAGGGAAAGAGTTATTGCTACTGCATCCCTGATCGATGTTCTGCAAGATTGAAGTAGTTTAATCTTTCCATTCTTGTTACTGTAATTAGGTTTCTTTACAAGCATTTGTTACCTTTGCATTTTTTATTCTGTACTACATCTTCACAACATTACTCTTGGATAAATCACTGCCTCAGATTGAGTACACTCTTGAAATAAAAAGTCGCTCCCGGATCGATAATTAATGTGAGATAAATAGGTGTTAAAAGATACCTTTTTATGCCTCGACACATATGATGGCAGGCCAAAAACAGTGAAAACATTGATGCTTTTACCTCAGTCTTCAATCATCACTGTTCTCCAGAAAATCTGTGTCACTGTGTCACTGTTTATTAACAAACTTTGATTACAGTCAGTTGCAATTCTTTAAGTCAGACATTGGCCATCACCCTCTACTTGTAGATGAAGGAGGTGCCTTAACCCTCTGCTTATAAATGAAGGAGGTTTTAGCCATGAATTATCAACAGTCTCTTGACAGTGTTTCCTTTTTCTTCTGCTGTCTTTTCGGGCTAAATGAAGTTGCAAGAGTTTGGTGAGTAACTCTTTGCCCTGTTGGTGCATCTCAGGCTCATGATCATATTGAGAAGCAGTTGTCTTCTCATGTGGAGCTGAAAATAGTCTTCTGATATGTTGACATGTTTCTTGTCCTTGTAAAATCCATCAAACAGTGTAAAACACCTAAAATCAGCTTGAGATCATGGTCCATGTATTGCTGAGACTTAAGGGTGTATAAGTGGCGCGACTTAGGGCTGTGACTAACTTCATTAGCAGAGTGAGAGGTCTGTTGTGACTGGTCTGTAGCAGATGGAGGTTTTTGGCCCTTTGATGGTTGCCAAGGGTGAAATGCCTTAAAGCGCCACTTCCTAACTTAGGGGAGGCTTTTTGAACAGATTTGGATTGTCTTTTTAGAGCTGATAGGCAGACTAGAATGGTTGAGGTTAAGTAGGATTTGATAATGAGGTTTCATCTTGTCATGGGTGGACTGAAAAGGTAGGAAGGCAAAAAAGTTTATGGGGGTTTCCTAGATGACAAATTGACATATGGAGATCAGCTTCTAGAAAACTCAGCTAGAATTTAGTCATAAACAACAGGTGAAAAATACTGATGACTAACATGTCTATCCATTTTTCCATCCGGTACAAACTTTGTTTTGTAAACCCATCTGCATCTGATAATTTTTCTTCCTTTTGGAAGAGGAACAAGATCCCAAGTATCATTTGCTAATAAGGAATGATATTCTTCATTCATAGCTTCATCCCAATCTAGATGACTGGAGGCTTCTTCAAAGGTTTCTGGATCAGGATTTTCTAGAACTTGAGCCAACAAAAAAGGGGCTCTTTCGAACTGAGAACATGTACATCATCATTCTGCAAGGTCACCTATAAGAGAACTTGCTGCATCCCCAGTAGAGCGGACCCATCTTGGAAGTTGTGGAGTAAAAGGAATAAGTTCAAGAGGTGGAGGAGGATTTTCATCCTAATTTTCATCATCTGAACTAGAAGGAATGCTATTAAAAATAGAAGAGAGAGAGATAGGTGGCACATATGTCGAATCAGGGTCGCAGGTCAAAGGTGGCACACCCGCCGAACTAAGCTCGCAGGCCGATATGTTTTCATCAAATTTTATGTCTCTTCTAATGATTATATTTTTTGGATTTTGGTTGAAGAAGTCTGTACCCTTTGACATCTTCAGAATATCCAACAAAAATGCATTTTTCACTCTTAGGTTCTAAGGCTTTATGTTTCGCATCTAGAATATAGGCCCAAGCATCACTTCCAAAAACACGAAAGTGACTTACATCTAGTTTTATTGAGCTCCAAGCTTCTTCTGGAGTTATATTCTTTAAAACCTTAGGAGGAGTGTGATTTAATATGTAATTTGCACAGTTAATTGCTTCTGCCCAAAAATTGAGACTAAGTCCTTTAGATTGAAGCATACAATTAGCCATTTCTTTTAAGGTGTGATTCTTTCTTTCGGCTACACCATTTTGTTATGGAGTATATGGAACGATATGTTGAAATTTAATGTCATGCTTAGTGCAGAATTTGATAAATTTGTTGTTAACATATTCTCCTCCATTGTCTAATCTTAACTTAGGAATTTGATGTCCAAATTATTTCTCAACAAAGGCCTTAAAGGCCAAGAACATGTTAAAAACTTCACTCTTGAGTTTTAAGAAGTATACCCAAGTGCATCTAGAAAAATAATCAATGAAAGTTAAGAAGTACTTGCAACCAGAGAAAGAAAAAACAGGAAGTGGACCACATAAATCACTGTGCACAGGCTACAAAGGGGCTGAAGCGTTCCAAGAGGCACGCTTGTCAAAACTATCCCGATGATGTTTTCTGAGTACACACCCAGAGCAAACACCATCTCGGAAAGATACCATAGGAAGACCTATCACCATATTTTCTTTACATAGAGTTTGAAGAGAGCAATAGTTTAAATGACCAAATCGCTCATGCCAAAGTTTTCTCAAATCATCATTATGAGCAACAAAAATGGAGGGAAGACATGATGACCCAAAGTTGTCAAACTTCTACAACCTTGTGGAATCATCAGCAATGCCAATAGCTAAAATATGTCTAGGACTTTTTAGGTACTTGATTATGTTAGGGTCCTATAATAATAGGGTTCATAAAATTTTGAATTGACTTTGATAAGTCTTGTAAATATGTACATACCTTGCTTTCTGCAAGTTGTTTTTCCATATTTTGAAAAAATGAAAAATATTAAAAAATCAAAAAGAGGATAAAAATTCCTAAAAGAAAGATCAAAGGACTTAGAAAATATATACCCCAAAAGAAAAGAAACAAAACCTGAAAGTGAGAAAGTCCAAATGCTACTACTTTTATTTTTACTGCAAGAATAATGATTATGTGCAGAGTGCCAATAAATGCCATAATCCATTATCAGTTAAACAGTTTAATCTTAACTTTTCATGCTTTCAATTTCATGTTTTAGATAGTGAATAAAGATTTGTCAAACATTTTAAACTTGAAAAATCAGTATATAGGTAGAGAATAATGAGGATATCAACAGTTTAATCTGAGCCCTCAGATGAAATAAGGTAGATCTAGATAGTTTTATGCTTTGAAAGAAAATGTTTTAAGGTTGCAAGCCTAAATGCACTTGCAAAATGAAGAAAAAATGTTAGAAATACAAGTTGGGTAGGTAGAAAGCAGTGGAACAATCATTTAAATAATACATCATCGGGAAAAATCACTAATTTTCACTCCCCTATGAGTATTCAGTATTCTAAGCTATCAGTCAAATAGGCTCATATCATTTCTCTGAATTTTGTTGGGACCAGACCCAAGGCTCTATGACTGGTTAGTTAAAAATATTGAGTTCTTATGTTAAATCCTCATTTATCATCATTTACCCTTCATTCATGTATTAAAACCCCTTTTTCCTAAGTAAAAACACATTCTTAATTAGTAAAATTGTAACCCTATAATAATTAACTTCATCCCTTCATAAGCATTCATAAAAACCCACAAAATTACATTTATCCTAAGTATTGGTGAAGGAAATATAAAGATGAGCAAATACTTGATTTTATATATGATACTTAGAGATAATATGTATTTTGTTTTACATTTCACTCCCCTCTCATATTAACTTTTAACATATTTTATTAAATCCCTAAGAAATATCCTTTCCTAGTTATTAATTCTCTTATATTCAATAAACCCCAAAAACCCACTATTATAATGTTTAAAACCAAATTCTATTATCCATGTGCGCAAAAGAAAAATCCCAAGTTATAAAGCCTTTTGGTCTAAACTATCTTTATTTTTTTTACCCTGCCCCTATAGTTTAAAAAACATTCAAAAAGGTTAAAAAACTATATAATATAACATACCATTACGCACATATGTGAAACATTTTTTATCAAATGTTGCAAACCCAACCCGCCATATATATACCAACGGATAAGGCTTAAAAAACCTTGTTTAAAAGCACATTTGCAATAATATTTTATCCCGCCGCTGTGTATAAATAAACCATTACATATATTTTTTATACCTTTATAATCCTCGATTATATTATAAAGGTTTAAACATATTTTAACCCTTTCGCTGCATATAACTAATCCCAGTCCCACCTTTCCATCTCCATGCAACTCCCGAAACAATCCTCACCGTTCGCATTAAAATCTCAGATTCGACAGTTGAAGATTGATATCGCATAGAAAAAGTGCATGACCGCCCGATAGCCAAAGCCACGCAAAATAGGTGGTTTCCCGTCGACCCTTCCCCTCCACGTGACCTCTCATCATTAGATCACGTGGGTTTTGATTAAAACCACTTACCGCTCGTTAGCCACGCAATAAACCGCCGGTTTTCGTCCATTCAAAACCCCGAAACCGCTTCCCGCCTGATGCGACCTGCATTTAATGCCGAGGGTTAATACAACCAAAATGTTTATTAAACCTTTGTATATGCATTTTCATTTTTCTACCTATCTTTCGCGTTAACCATTTTTTTTTTTCCTCCCCCGACTGTGTAAACCTGTTAAAGCCCCTGGTACTCATTTTAATGCCCAGAGCCTCTGAATTCACCAAAAGAAACCTGTAAAAATTGCTGAGGAGCCGCACTTGCTCCAGTTCAACCGCTGAAAGCCATCAATTCGACCAGAGATTGAAGAAACCCTTTTAAAAGCCGATACCTGCATTCAAATAGGTATTCTTCTGAGATTCAAACCTATAACTAAATTCAAAAAACCTTTTAAAAGAAAAAGAATCAGTTCAAAATCAAGAAATTGACTAAATCCAATTGCTCAAAAGTCCCAGAAACAGGCCAAACTTTGGCAAAATTTTCCCAGAAACCCTTTTAGCCGCTGCGCACCATTTTCAGAGAAATTTATCAATTTTTCACATTTAATGATTAGTTTCAAGCTCTAAAAGGCCATAAATCCTCTACAGGTGCCCTGACCTTCTATAAATCCTTTTTCAACAAATTTTTAGCCCATTTTGCGGTCAAAAAACTCAGAAAACCCCTGTTTTCTGTTTTATACCAGTTTTAAAGCCTCAGAACTTATTTGAGAAACCTAAGTTAGCATAAAATCCAAAAGGACATTCTATTTTGGTGAAATTTCCCAATCAAACCTCTGTTATAGTAAAATTGTCTTTGCAAACAGTTTAAACTTGCAAAAGCCAATAAAAATGCCTAAAAAATAGTGTCAACAAGCCTAAAGGTTCTAAAACTTCTAAACCTACTCCTGCCATGACTCCAAATACCGCAATTGTAGTCAACCCATTACAACCCCCAGTTGTTGATATTGAGCATATTCCCCTTGTTGATATTGACTACAAAATAGCTGATCCCATAGTTGAATTCAATCTCCTAGATATCCACAGCTGGGGTTTTGAAAAATCTTTAGATGATCATGAAGAAGTTAATATTTGGGAATCCAATTTACCCAAATATGTAGTCCCCCTAACTCACCCTTGTCAAGAAGTTATCAGATTATTTCACCAGTACTATATTCCTGAACAAAGAGCTATTGTGAATGCAAATAAAGAGGTCCTATTTACAATCACTGCAGAGTCAATAAACCAAATGTTGCAACTTCAACCAAACCCCCAAGCAGTCCCATTGTCTATTGAAGCCCTCACTAAGCTATACATTGGCTTAGAATTTCCTAAAAGGTTTATGATTTTTTAGAATTTTATGCCCCTGCATGTTGAAATTCCCAAGTTAAACCCTCCATATTCAACTTCAAAGTTCCCTGAAGGTTCAAGGCATGTAATCTCCATGCTTTCCTTCATACTTGGGTATTTCACTGATGAGCACATTGATGAGTCTATCTTGGGATTTTTGTTAATATTTTCTCCAGGTCAACCACCTTCAGTTATATTTGACTATGCTGGCTTCATTGTTGATAGTGTCAACTATCAATTGACTAATTTACAGCTGGAAGGAGTATTTAGATATACCTCCTATCTTTTCCACTTGTTTCTATTCTTCCAATCAGAGAGCTTTCCAATTTCACTTCAAAAGTTGGATATAGAAGGAAAACCCCTATCAATTATATTTTGTACAACTATACTAAAAAAATAAGGCAAATAATTCAATTATTCAGAGTTTACAGAGTTGTTTGTACATCCAGTGACCACCATCTTGACAAAAATAGAGCAGCCTAGAATCAGTGAAGAAATGAAGAAAATATTGCAGCTATCAGAGCAGAGAAAAGTAGGTGATTGGTATTTGTATGAGAAATTCACTGAAATCAAAGTTTTTGGTTCTAACTTGTTTCCGTACAAATTACCTAAGCATCCATCTGTTGGGGTTCCCATGTTTTGACTAGATTGGCAAGACCAAAAGATGAGACAACATCAGAACCAGTTTCAGACCTCACGATCTAGCCCTCTTGGGTCTAGAGAGGGATCTCTCTAGTTCGAGCAAAGGTTTATATCTATGAGGCTCAAATGTTATGACTTTAGCCTAGTTATAGGCACAAGGTTTGTTTGTTTGATTTTGGTTGCTGGTTATTAGGAAAGAAGGATTCAATGTGAGACCAGGATGAGCATAGAGGGATAAGGCAGAGGTGAAATATTCCAAGAAGTATTCAAAACCATTGGGCAATGTAGTCAAGAAAGGATTTTCTTGCTACTCATAGGCAGGCTTTCAATTGGGCTAGTCATCTAAAACTTAGGATCTTCAAGATGATTATGTGATAAGGAAAATAGGAGGGAGGAGATAACACAGATTTCAGAGCACAAAGTTACAGACCAGCATGTCGTACAAGGATCCTAGTGGACAGGACTAACACTAATCCCCAGTGTTCCCAAATCTTCCAACTAAATCTATAACAAGAAGCATCTAAGAATTGAATTCATTTAATTCATACATCAGAGATTAGAAAATAACATCCACTACACTGGTTAAACCAACTGAAAACATTCCTTATATAATACATTCAGAAGAGAAACACAAATGGCAAGGAGAGCAGCAACATAGGGTACCTATCAAGGGTAAATCCTATGCCAATATTCTGATGCAAGCCAGTAGAAACGAAAGGAAATGACTGTAAACACAGAGATACGAAAACATCACCGCTGCTTTAGATCAGGATCCAAAGAAATGTGCTTTTCATATTAAATAACAGTACCAATCAAGTACAAAATTTCCAATAGCTGAATGCTCAGTCTGAAAACATATCCTTCAACCTATCTTACAATCTTTACACAGAGACTGTGTCTCAAAAGAAACTACTTGCAGTTCTCTGATAACTGATCAACAACCTTTACAATGTTTTTCTCATGAGTTTTATAGCTCTAGAGGAGCGGGGGAGGTAGGTGGAGAACTAAATGCAGTATTAAACTTCTGAAAAGAAAAGAGGGCCGAAGCCCATTCTGTATAAATCCTGTGCATTAATCTCTGGCGTTCTTGGGTGAACGAATGATCTCTTTCAGACTGGGGATTACTCTGATATGACTCTGATTTGTTCTAACTGTAGTACTGTGTGGTACATTTGGTGAAATAACAAAGGAAAAACAAGAAATAATGAGGTATGCCCTACTTGTGCAACAAATGCTTCTAATCATGTAGGACTGTTGTTGGGGTAGGAAACTTCAGGAACACGATATATAATAAAAACTACATGGGCACTTTGTCCTTTGATGAAGAAAAACATTCTGCTGCTGTAGAAAACCCTGGTGGTACGGTTTCCCGTGCATTAAAATTCTGATTGATCTTCGGGGTTTTCAATCTGGTGCTTAGCCTCTGACAAACTGAATTAATCCTTTGAAATCTCCAGTTTAATGCTTTAACTCTTCGATTTCATCGCTCATTTCCCTTTGCCGCTCCCACAAACACTTATGAATGTGAACTCTGTATTTTTAATGGCTCCGAAGAAGATTGACAGAGTTTTAACCCTGTCCTTTACTTTTAGTCACGTCAAACACTTCCATGGGCCTTTCCTTCATTAAATGTATCTCTGTACATAACCTGTTCTACAATTTCCGCCGCTGTGATAGAGATAGCGAGCCATAGTGTCTTCCCCGCTTGAAACCCTGCAGAACAGCAAACTTGTCAAGAAATCCATGGGCGGGAATGATGGAGGCAGTGTGGATGGAGGAAATGGCCGTGCAGATGATGAAATGGAGGAGAAATCGCAGAGAAATGGTGAAAAATGTACAGGTGGAGATTGGCAATCTGCGGAGCAAAATACGAATGAAAAACCTTAAAAACACGAAATTTTCACAAATATATGCGATGCATGGGATGACGTACGACGGGTGCACGTGGGCGGGGGGGGGTGATGTGGCAAGACGGGCCCGAGGAAAGGTGAAAAGTCAACAGTGGGGAAAACAAATCCGGGCCATCGATTTCAAAGGAAACAATGACTAACAATGCAGCAGGGGGGTGACAACGGTGGGCCGAGGGTACGGCGATCAGGACTTAAACCACGCGCGTCTTCGAGGAGCGATAGCCGTTGGATGAGCTGCTCCAGATCCAATGGTTCTCAACAATATCACTGGGCATCCTGAGTCGAAAGTTAATGCGTGATGGACAAGTGGTTTTGAAACCGTACAGGAGCCACGCGTCAATCGCTGTATGGAATCGCTGGCCGATGGGAAAATACCACCAGATTTCAGATGGTGGTGCGATGAAAACCAGGCTGTTTTCGGACGGGCGCGCTGGTGGGGACCATAGGGCGGGCGGAATCCGAACCGTCGAATCACAATTTAGATGGACGGCGATTGCCCTGTCGGGGTTATAACGGGGAAACATGAAAGGTTGTGGGGTCAACGATCACCATCCGATCAATAAGATCAACGGTCGATGTTGCACCCGATACACCTTGGAGATAGGCGCTTTTCAGTGCTGGCGGATGGTTCCGACGCTGGATCACGTGGAGAAAGAGGGTGCGGGGGCTATGGCCGAAGGGAGCTAGGGCCCAAATATGAAAAACATAGTTTTGGTTCACTTCTAATGTATTTTCGGGCCAGCCAAGGGCAACGATAGGGAAATAAGGGGCTTTGAGCACAAACAAAGGGCATAGGAATGGTTTGGGAGAGTATAGGTATAATTTAGAAAGGTTAGAAGGGAAATTTGACAAAGGGAAAAAGGATTAAGATGGGGGGATTTTGCAGGGGTACAGGGGGTAATGCAGGGCTTTGGGAGCAGAATTTATAGCAATCATTGAGGCTCATAGGCTCCATACCAACAGAGGAAAACAGTCAAAGGCAGGGGATATAAGGCTGTAAGGATGATGTGTTTACAAAGGAAATGCATTCCTTGCAGGCTTATGAAACCAATTAGCCCCTTGCTTGCTTATCAAGGAATTTATAAGGGGCTAAAAATGGCTCCACATGGGGATGGCTTCTTCTTGAAGGAGTCAAGAATTCAGAGAGTAGATCTTTGGAGTAGGCCAGTGGCCTGCTTCTTGGCACATCCCTTTCTTTCACAAACTACCTACCCACACTATAATCCTATCATTTTTCTTCTTCCAGGGTGCATTTGAGCTAGAAAACCCTTTAAATCTTTTATTTTTGCAACAGAAAATAAACCTATTCTAAATCTACCCTTATTGCTCCATGAGACCATATTAAACTGTTGGTCTCATATGTTTCTCTACCTAATCTAAAATCTGCTGGGATTAAACTGTCCGGTAGATTTCTTCTCTACATTCTACAACAGAAATTGAAAAACAATCAAGCCAGGATTAGACTGTCTGACTTGCTGTGGATCCAAGGCATAAAAACAGTTGCACATGGACAGAAATTTGCAGAAAACTGAAAACAAAACTGTGAAGGCTTGGAATATGAAACTTGAATTATCCTTCCTTCCTTTTTGTGACTAAAGTTTTGAGCTTGTTAGAGTCACTCCTTTTCTTCATTTCAGCTCTGGTTTTGGGCATGTTAGAGCTGATTCTTCTTTTTCCTTTGCTGGTCCAGATTTTTGGCATGTTAGGACCAGCTGTTTTACTTTCTTTGGCTCAGGTTTCGAGTTTATTAGAGCCACTCTTTTGCATATCATAGGTCCATGTTTTAAGCGTGTTTGAACCTCTCTTTTTCCTCTATTTTTTGAAACATTTTTCTTTTTCTTGAAAATAAAAAGCTGCAATGGTATGTACAATGGAAATGAAACTGGAAATTGTGAATTAGTAGAAGTAGTGTTTGAGCATCCTGCCATTGACAGGACCCCCAAACAGCTCTGTACCATCTAGTTCTTATAAGAAGAAAGCGTTTGGACCCGCAGTGGCCTGGATGAGGTATGGACCTTGCCACAAACTGTCAAATTTGTTGTGCTTTCCTTTATCCTCCCTTCTCGAATCCCATTTTAAAACCTTATCTCCAACTTTGAAATCAGCAGCTTTGGTTCTTTTGTCAAACAATCTCTTTATATTTTCCCGAACCTTCACTGCTCTGTTGTAGACCTCTTCCCTTGTTTGCTGAAGATGGATTGTCTGATTTATTCTCCTCACCATGTTGTCTTCTTCTGTTTGGATCTCCTGGACTAGTTTGATCACTGGTATCCCAAGGCTGGTAGGGAAAACTGCTTTCGTTCCATAGACAAGCTGAAATGGTGACATGCCAATGGAATTTTTTGTTGTAAGCCTGTCAGCCCACAAAGCATGTACTAGCTTATTATGCCATGATTTTTTGTTCTCTTCCAACAGCTTCTTGATGATGATCACCAGGCTCTTGTTTGATGATTCAGCTAATCCATTACCTTGAGGGTAATAGGCACTTGAATGACCGAGTGCTATTTGATACCTGTGACAAAAATCAACCATCGTTTTGGATCCGAAAGCAGTAGCATTATCAGTGATTATTTTCCTTGGGCAACCAAACCGAGAGAGGATGTGACTTTCTAGGAAAATAATGATGACTGAGTCAGTGGCATTCCTAGTGGGCACAGCCTCTATCAACTTAGTGAAATAATTTGTGGTTGTTAGGATCCATTTGTGTTGAGCAGAAGAAGCAGGGTGAATCTCCCCTATGAAATCTAGGCCCCATTGCAGAAAGGGACCTTCAACAATGATGGGTTGTAGGGGTAAAGGGAGGAGTTTTCTCTTGCCCTCAAAGATTTGACATTTGTGGCAGGAAATTATCATTTTATGAACATCATTGAAGAGTGTGGGCCAATAATAGCCAGCTCTGAGTATTTTGTTTGTAGTGGCTTTCCAACTCAGGTGGCCCCCACATTCTCCAGCATGGAATTCTTGTTTAACCCTCTCTGCCTCATTTTCAGGCAAACATTTAAGAAATAGGCCATTCGGATTCTTCCAGTATAAGTTTTCATTCATAACGCAGTAACTTCTGGTTTTTAGCTTTAAGAATCTGGCCTTGGTCTTTGATAATCTGGGAGGGGCATTGAGGTGTGTAAGCACATACAGAATGTTGGAATACAAAGGAAAGCTCTGAAATTTTTCCTCAACGGTGATATCAGGCAATTCTTGTTGCTCATCCAAGGTACTTATCATGTTAATGTCTAGGGCTTGTAGGTTTGATTCAGCCATTAACTTAGCTAAGCCCTGACCTTTAATCATTTTGGTGGGTTTTATCTCAAGGTCATACTCTAAGATCACAGCTATCCATTTGCCCCTTTTCCCATCTGGGTCTTGGGACAGTATATCTTTGACTATGATGTTGGGCACATAAGCTACAGTGTGGGAATGCAATATGTACACCCCGAAGTCTTTCAAGGCCTTAATCAGAGCATAGGCCTGTTTCTCTATGATATTGTATTTCAAGGGTGCATCTCTGAGTGCTTTGCTAAAGAAGGCAATTGGTTGTTCCATTCCCTCTGCGTTTTTCTGCAGCAAGACTGCAACCACTGTATGTTCAGAGGCGAATGAAAATATCAGGAAATCTTTGGAGAAATCTAGGTTGATTAGGACGGGAGCTTGGGTAAGTGCAAGTTTCACTGATTAAAAAGACTGTTTAGCTCCCACAGTCCATTTAACTCCTGCACCTTTCCTCAGCATGTTAGTCATGTTCCTAAGATGTTCAGCCAGATTTGGAATAAACCTCCTAAGGAAGTTAATCTTCCCGATGAAAGATTGCAATTCCTTGATGTTTATGGGGTGTGTGATCTGTAGTATTCCCTCAACTCGTTGTGGGTCTATCCTGATTCCCTTTTTGGATATAATGTGGCCAAGAATTTTTCCTTCCTGTAGCCCAAAGACAGTCTTTTTAGGATTCAGGGACAGACCAAACCTTCTACATTTTTCGAATGCTTTTCTCAGATGTTTCAGGTGTTCTTCTTCGGTCTTGGAAAAGACTGTTATGTCATCTAAGTAGATGACAATGAAGTGCCCTATCTCATCTGAAAATGCTATGTCCATCGCTCTTTGGAAGGGGGCTCCAGCGTTCATCAATCCAAAAGGCATCTTCACACACATGAAGGTACCCCATGGAGTGGTAGAAGTTGTTTTGAGTTGGTCTTCTGGGATCACTAAGACTTGTTTATATCCGGAGAAACCATCTAGCAGGGAAATCCTCTTAGAACCTACTACCTTCTGAAGGATATGTTCCATTTTAGGCAGAGGGTAATTGTCTTTGAGTGAGGCTCTATTCAGATTCCTGAAGTCTATACACAATATGATTTCCCCGGTCTTCTTCCTTATAGCCACTAAGTTTGATACCCAATCAGAGAACCTCACGGGTACAATTATACCTACTTCGTACATCTTCTTTATCTCTTTCTCTACTGCACGAAATTTTTTGTGGTTGATTCTGTGAATTTTTTGCCTAAAGGGCTTCTGATTTTCTCTCAAGGGTATTTTGTGTTAGATGATATTTGTGTCATAGGCCTTTAAGTCCTCATAGCTCCATGCAAACACATCAATGAATTCCTTGAAAAGGTCAATGTATTTCTTCTTCATGTCTGCAGGTAAAGACTTAGCCAGTTTAATCATTTTGGGCTTATCCTCAGTGCCTATGTTGCATTCTTCCACATCAGAGTCTGCATTTTCTATAGTGGGATTTTTTGCCACATCATCAAAGTCAAACAGGTTCTCTAAGGGTGCCAGGCCTCTAGGTATATTCTTATCTTTGGCCTGCAGCACCTCTACCTCTTCACTATCTGCATTTTCACATTTTCCGTCTGGATTTCCAGTCTGTTCATCTAAATATTTTATTTCTATATTACAAGGTGTTTCTTCCTCATTTGAGGATTCATCACTTAGGCAGCTATGGTCAGATTTAGAGTCTGAATCAGAAAACTCAAACTCGTTTCTACCTAACAGGAAATCCTCAATCTGTTTATCACCTTCAAAAACCTGCCAATATTTTTTGTTGTCTGGCACAGCAGGTCTAAATTTATTCTGAATGATGATTTTCTGATCGTTGGGAGTCTTAGGATATGCACTAGCTAAGCAATCTAATCCTTTTTCAATGACATTTTGACTCCTAGGAACGAACACTAATTTGTATTCAACAAACGTTTTCAGAAGAACCATGGTGTCATTTCTATATGCTCTCAGCCTAGGATGCTTGGCTGTGTATTCTCCGTTCACTTGTTTAATAGCTAACTCTGAGTCTCCCTTTACGGTTATCCTACGGGCTCCCTTTTTCTTCAACAGATTCAGACCCAGGATTAGAGCCTCGTATTCAGCGACATTACTTGTGCATTTGAAATGCAGACTACAGGCGTGGCTCTTAGCATAGTCATTTTTTGTATTGCGTAACCATACCCGTGCTCCTGCAGTCCTTTTAGTATAGGACCCATCAAAACTCATTTCCCATAAGGGGTTATTCTCATGACTATCATTGTTTTCTCCCCTATAACTGGGTTCTCCATTGTGTTGTGTTATAGGGTCTGTACTAGGTTGTGGATCATTTTGTTCTTCATGAAATGTATGAGGTTTGGGGATCTGGCTAGATAGTTGTTTATGTGTTGTTTCTTGTTCACTCAGAGTTAGGTCTCCACCGCATATCCTACAGGTTTTGTTGCAGCTTTCTTCCTCGTCGCCCTCTAAATCCAGAGCAGCCATTATGTTAAAGTCCATGGCTTCTACCTCTCCGTTTGTATCTTTGTTTTGGGACCCTGACTCTTCCAAAGATCCATCATTACAAAAGATGAAGGAGTCAAGGTCTGTATGTACAGAATAAACAGGTGAATTTTCTGGTTTCTCGGGGCTGTTGACTAGGAAATTCATCTGTGTCTCCCTATACAGTTTTCTAAGTTAGCCAAAGATTGGGATTGTGGCATATGAGCCATCCATCTGCATTGTACCCTGCAGCTTGGCTTCCCATGATCTTGATAGTAGCATGCCATACTTGGGTGGCACATCTGCCACCACCACATCCATGACCATGCATTTAGCAAGGATTTGAGTTAAGCTCACACACAAGTCTTTGATTAGGCCTAGGCATTTTACTCTGCTAGATTCGAAAGAGTATAAATCTTTGTAGGGCCTGGTTATCTCTAGACCTAGTCTTTCCATAACTACCTTAGGCATTAGGTTGTGAGATGCTCCAGAATCATGCATTGCATTATGCAGGATCTTGTTGTGAATGTTGAGACTGATATAGAAAGGTGGAACTACCCCTTCCTGAAACTTCCCCTCTATCTTAGGACCAAACAAGAGGGCAGGTTGATCATCATTCAAATTGACAGAGTCACCATTCTCACCTAAGTTCAAAGCCCTCAAAATTTGGCCTTTATATACATCCTGAGTGGCCAGCTCAGAAATTGGGACAGAGATTTTAATTCTTGCAATCTCACTTTCCAAATTGAAAGTGGACTAACTCTTGGGAGTGCTCATCTTTGTTTTATTTTCCACTGCCTTCGTGGCTGAATCAGTGGGCTGATTCCCGTTATGTAAAGTGTTTGTGACAGTTTTATCAGGAGCGCTAACTGCAATGCTAGTGCTGCTAGCTGGTTTACCTTGGGCATTAATGTTTTGGTTGTCTTTTTCTCTATTCTTTCCAGAACTCTCAGCTGTTGATTTGTTGGTTTCAGCAGTTTCTTTAGAGGTTTTCTTAGGTCTCTTCTTGATGGTATTCTTAGAAGCTTTGGGTTTGGTAGTTTCTTAACTCTTTTTGCTTCTAAGTTCATATTTCTCCCTAACCTACATCATGGCATTTTCGAATCCTAATCTGTAATCTTTAGATTCCAACCATTCCTCCTCCCAACCAGAGGGTGAAGGTTGGTCTTCTTCTGAATAACAGTTATGGATTGAATCTCCCGTTTCAAAAATGTTAATTGTGTTTCCCTCAGACTCTTCTATGATCCCCTCATCTTCATCAATAAAATTCTCTTGGAATGGGGGAATAACTTGTTGATCTGATTCTCTTTGCTTGTTGGGAGCGTTATTTTTTCTCCTAAAGTTTTGGTTCTGGTTCTGGTTTCTATTCTGGTTACTGACTGTGACAACCATTTTTTCCATCATTTGTTGTAACCTTTCCACATTTTTAGACAGCTTATCATAATTTTGGTCAGATGTGGAAGCTACGTTATCATCTCTATATGTTACCCTTCTCTCATATTTCAGTCTTGCTCTTTTTTCAATTAGATTGGCTTCTATATTCACTGCTCCTTTCTACATGTCCTCCAGTGTGTTGTATTCCTTATCTCTAAGTTCATAGGCCATGTCAGCATCAAAACCTTCTGGGTATTTTTCTAGGGCCATGCCTTGTGGAGGTTTCATATGTGGAGGGAGAACATTATAAATGTTGTTGAACCTTGTTGTGTAATCGTGGACACTCTCTCCTATGTTTCTTTTAAGGGTCATGTATTCTGCTAGGAGCTGGCGAGGATTTTCCCTAGTTTCCCATTTGTTTACGAAAGTCTGATATAGAGCTGGGAGATCGTTTATGTTTCCTGGAGGTAGGCCCTTAAACCATTTCTTCACATCACCCCCTAAGCTTTGGGAAAATATTCTCATTTTGACTGTATCATCATTAATTTCCATGTAGTCAAAAGAATCTTCCATTTTATCTACATGTTGTTGGGCTGTGATGGACTCCTTTGCAGTGAAGTGTGGGATCTTTGACTGATAATCATTGGGTAAGGGTACTAGAGGCTGAGTTAAAACCAAAGGTGCATACCAGGCTGCCATAATGGTATTTTGATGAGCTAAAGGGGCTTGGGCAACAGGTATATGGATGACATGGATGTTATGACCAATAGAGAACTGATGCACAGACCTAGGGTGACTGAGCCCCAAGTTTTGTATGAAATGTAGATCTGGAGGTGTAGATGGAAGAGTCTGTCTATTCCCTAGGTATCTACCACTTCGTTGTGGTGAATCAGGAAGATCAGGGTCTAGCTGATCTAAGCTACTAAATGACCTAGTTCTAGATAATTTGTTAGGCGGGTCTAGGTCAAGGTGAAAGAGTGATAGAGCTGTAAGATCCTTTGGTTCAAAATTAGCTCTAAGGATGTGTTTGGAAATAGCTGATCTTTTAGGTGTAGGAGCTTCCTTGAGGATGTTCTCAGGATTGTCAACTATTTTAGGTGGGTCTGGGTCAGGGTAAGCTCTTGTATGAATGGTTCTAGAAGCTAGAATGTTGTTTCTGACCAAGCAGCTTAACTCTATTTGTTACTTCTACTGTGGTTGATGTTGCTAAGGAGGTTGGTCTCCCAGTGGAGTCTAATGTGAACCAAGATAATCAGCAGGCCTACTGATCACCAGTGGAGTCTTTGAAACGATTATGGAATATTGGAGTCGCCAGGTGGAGGGTTTAGGAAGTTTTTAGAGGGTACACTGTCCACCACAGTGCTCTTGAGATGTCCCTTTTCAAGGATATCTTCAAACACAACAAACTCTAACCAGAGATTGATTGAGAGGGCATTTACCAGATATGTCACCTCTGGAAGAGTGTGAGATCTGGAGGCTACCTGGCCCTTTCCAGACTCTATCCAAGAGTATGGGAAATACAACAAATGGTATAGAGGTTGATGTGAGAATAGGAGTGTTTAACTGCCAACCTAACCAGAGATTGTAGGTCTTTTGAGTGCCTAGGAATGTTTAAGGTGTAATGCACTCACTCCCCAGTATGGTCACCATTATGTTGGGGTTCCCATGTTTTGGCCAGATTGGCAAGACCAAAAGATGAGACAACATCATAACCACTTTCAGACCTCACGATCTAGCCCTCCCGGGTCTAGAGAGGGATCTCTCTAGTTCGAGCAAAGGTTTATATCTATGAGGCTCAAATGTTATGACTTTAGGCTAGTTATAGACACAAGGTTTTTTTGTTTGATTTTGGTTGCTGGTTATCAGGAAAGAAGGATTCAATGTGAGACCAGGATGAGCATAGAGGGATAAGGCAGAGGTGAAATATTCCAGTAAGTATTCAAAACCATTGGGCAATGGAGTCAAGAAAGGATTTGCTTGCTACTCAATAGGCAGGCTTTCAATTGGGCTAGTCATCTGGAACTTAGGATCTTCAAGATGATTATTTGATAAGGAAAATAGGAGGGAGGAGATAACATAGATTTCAGAGCACAAAGTTACAGACCAGCAAGTCGTACAAGGATCCTAGTGGACAGGGATAACACTAATCCCCAGTGTTCCCAAATCTTCCAACTAAATCTATAACAAGAAGCATCTAAGAATTGAATTCATTTAATTCATACATTAGAGAGCAGGCAATAAAATCCACTACACTGGTTAAACCAACTGAAAACATTCCTTAGATAATACATTCAGAAGAGAAACATAAATGGCAAGGAGAGCAGCAACATAGGGTACCTATCAAGGGTAAATCCTATGCCAATATTCTGATGCAAGCCAGTAGAAACAAAAGGAAATGAATGTAAACACAGAGATAGGAAAACATCACCGCTGCTTCAGATCAGGATCCAAAGAAATGCGCTTGTAATATTAAATAACAATACCAATCAAGTACAAAATTGCCAATAGCTGAATGCTCAGTCTAAAAACATATCCTTCAACCTATCTTACAATCTTTACACAGAGACTGTGTCTCAAAAGAAACTACTTGCAGTTCTCTGATAACTGATCAACAACCTTTACAATGTTTTTCTCATGAGTTTTATAGCTCCGGAGGAGCGGGGGAGGTAGGTGGAGAACTAAATGCAGTATTAAACTTCTGAAAAGAAAAGAGGGCCGAAGCCCATTCTGTATAAATCCTATGCATTAATCTCTGGCGTTCTTGGGTGAACGAATGATCTCTTTCAGACTGGGGATTACTCTGATATGACTCTAATGTGTTCTGACTGTAGTACTGTGTGGTACATTTGGTGAAATAACAAAGGAAAAACAAGAAACAGTGAGGTCTGCCCTACTTGTGCAACAAATGCTTCTGATCATGTAGGACTGTTGTTGGGGTAGGAAACTTCAGGAACACAATATATAATAAAAACTGCATGGGCACTTTGTCCTTTGATGAAGAAAAACATTCTGCTGTTGTAGAAAACCCTGGTGGTACGGTTTCCCATGCATTAAACTTATGATTGATCTTCGGGGTTTTCAATCTGGTGCTTAGCCTCTGGCAAACTGAAGTAATCCTTTGAAATCTCCAGTTTAATGCTTTAACTCTTCGATTTCGTCGCTGATTTCCCTTTGCCGCTCCCACAAACACTTCTGACTGTGAACTCTGTGTTTTTAATGGCTCCGAAGAAGATTGACAGAGTTTTAACCCTGTCCTTTGCTTTTAGTCACATCAAACACTTCCCTGGGCCTTTCCTTCATTAAATGTATCTCTGTACATAACCTGTTCTGCAATTTCCGCCGCTGTGACAGAGATAGCGAGCCATAGCGGTCTTCCTCGCTTGAAACCCTACAGAACAACAAAATTTTCAAGAAATCCATGGGTGGGAATGATGGAGGCAATGTGGATGGAGGAAATGGCCGTGCAGATGATGAAATGGAGGAGAAATCGCAGAGAAATGGCGAAAAATGTACAGGTGGAGGTTGGCGGTTTGCGGAGAAAAATACGAATGAAAAACCTTAAAAACACAGAATTTTCGCAAATATATGTGATGCATGGGATGACGTACGATGGGTGAACGTGGTGGTGGGGGGGGGGGGGAGTGATGTGGCAGGACGGGCCCGGGGAAAGGTGAAAAGTCAACAGTGGGGAAAACAAATCTAGGCCGTCGATCTCAAAGGAAACAACAACTAACAACGCAGCGGGGGGCGATGACGGTGGGCTGGGGGTACGACGATCAGGAGTTAAACCACGCGCGTCTTCGAGGAGCGACAGTCATTGGATGAGCTGCTCCAGATCCAACGGTTCTCAACAATATCGTTGGGCGTGCTGAGTTGAAAGTTAATCCATGATGGACAAGTGGTTTTGAAACCGTAGAGGAGCCACGTGTCAATCGCTGTATGGAATCGCTGGCCGATGGGAAAATACCACCAGCTTTCGGATGGTGGTGCGATGAAAATCGGGCTGTTTTCGGACGGGCGCGCTGGTGGGGACCACAGGGCGGGCAGACTCCGAACTGTCGGATCATAGTTTAGATGGATGGCGATTTCCTTGTCGGGGTTATAACGGGGAAATGCGAAAGGTTGCAGGGTCAACGATCATCGTCCGATCAATAAGATCAACGGTCGATGTTGCACCCGATACACCTTGGAGATAGGCGCTTTTCAGTGTTGGCAGGTGGTTCTGGTGCTGGATCACGTGGAGAAAGAGGGTGCGGGGGCTATGGCCGAAGGGAGCTAGGGCCCAAATATGAAAAACATAGTTTTGGTTCACTTCTAATGTATTTTCGGGCCAGCCAAGGGAAACGATAGGGAAATAAGGGGCTTTAAGCACAAACAAAGGGTGTAGGAATGGTTTGGGAGAGTATAGGTATAATTTAGAAAGGTTAGAAGGGAAATTTGACAAAGGGAAAAAGGATTAAGTTGGGGGGATTTTGCAGGGGTACAGGGGGTAATGCAGGGCTTTGGGAGCAGAATTTATAGCAATCATTGAGGTTCATAGGCTCCATACCAGTAGAGGACAATAGTCAAAGGCAGGGGATATAAGGCTGTAAGGATGATGTGTTTACAAAGGAAATGCATTCCTTTCAGGCTTATGAAACCAATTAGCCCCTTGCTTGCTTGTCAAAGAATTTATAAGGGGCTAACACCATCAATGAGGATATTTGCCTTAGAGTACATTAGGCAGATCCTAAATTCAAATTCAATTAATTTCATGCCAGCAAAAAATAAGACCCAATTCAAACTCAAAAATCAAATTGGGCCTTTCATATGTAATCAAAGAGATGCAGAAAAGGAAGCAACAAGTCAACTAGTGGAATATAAATTAGAAGAAAGCTTCCCATGGAATTATGATCCACAAGGGATCTTAAGTAAACTAAGGGTAAAATGTAAATTGACACCCTTTATCCATGAGTCAAAGCCAGAAGTAGAGAAGTTTGCTAATCAAATTGAGTGGGTTGAAAACACTTTAACAGAGGCAGTTAACCAAAGGAATACTAGTCACACTTTGGAAATTTCCAATCAACCAGAGACATCCACTAAGAGAATCAGAGAAAAGGGAACTTATACTGCAGAGACTACAACAAAAACAAAGTTTAAAATCATTTACAACAAGAGGCCAAAACTACATACAACAGCTAAAGGTAAAGTAACAATAGATGTTGAAGAAACACAACCTTTGAATACCAACACTGAACAACTAGAGACCAATGTAGCCACTGTAATCATCAGTGAGCCAAACCAAAATGAAGAAAAGCTAAATAATGAAGATGCTCAGTTAATGGAAAGGCAACAAAGTATGGAGGCTTCTTCCTCACATTCAGCTGAGGAGAATGATTTAGATATTAAGGAGAAATACAAGAAAATCAAATTGAAGAATGAGGAAATCAAAATTGAAATACATTCTCAATTTTTGAAGCAAAAACCAAGTAATCAAAACAGATTCCTATCAACATTTGATTATTCAACTAAAAAAAAGAGTATTTCAGTATTACAACCCACAGTATCAGTGCCAAAGATAGTTGTTGACTATAAAAAAGTTGATATGGAAGTAGCTACAAATAAAATCCATGAATTGGATCAGATTTAGTTTTATAGGCAAACCTTAGAGATGCTCTATTCCACAGTCACAACAAAATCTATGAGTGCTCATAGGCTTCAAAACACTATCTCTAATATGCAATATCAAATGAAGATGGATAAAGCTTCATTATATGCAAAGGATCTAAGGATAAATGCCTTAGAAGAATTAGTATTACAGGTAGGATATGATCATACAAACATCAAAGCAGTAGAAGCATTGGTTAAAAAGAAAAATGAGGACATAGCTGCCTTGAGGAAACAACTCAAGCTTCCTCAAGGTGAACATCCTCCAACAAAGGAATTTTTACAAGATCAAAAGGAAAAAGATGAAATGATGAGTTTGATACTTCAACTGATAGCTCAAATTAAGGAAATGGAAGTACAAATGGACCAAGTTGTCCAAGAAAAGGAGACAGTTAAAGAACTAGTCATTCCTACAGTAATCCCAGTCATCACTGCAGCAGCTCCTTCTACTTTAGGAGAAAAGTTGGCACCCAACGAACCACTGGCCACTGCAGTGCCAGTGAATTCTTCAACAACTTCAGTAACTGAATCCTCCACAACAGTATTTCCACCTACAGATGAAAGCATTCAACCAGTAAAAGCAATGTAAGAGATGTCCTTGAATACCAATGAAATCAATAGATTGACAAAAATAATTGAAAACCTTGAGAAGACAAACAAATCGACTCAGATAGATGCTAAAATACATGAGCAAAATGGCCACAGATTGAGTGAATAGGTAAAGAAACTACAAAAAGAATTAAATCTCACGGATAAGATATCATATATTAAAAATTACCTATGGAATAATGTAATTGAAGCCATCCATGATGTATGGCCTTCAATTCAGGTAATTTTTGAGGAGAAAGAATCACTATTGGCAGCCCAAGCAGAGATCCAAAAGACACAAGATGATTTAGCTGATAAACCAGAACAGGCTGTAAGATTAATAAATTTCCTCAATAGCAAGAATAGACAGGAACAGCTAAAAATCAATGACAGGACAACAACTATCCTAGGAATTAGGAAATTCACCACCAAAAGAAATTTGATGAGGCAGCTTGAAGAGAAATGTGAAGGAATTAATACTGCTATAACTAGATTCATGGTTAAATTCACCAATTTAAGGCAAAAGGGACTTCCTGATATCATGGTTATTAATGATAAGTTAATGCCTCAAAATTATTATGAAAAGAAGATAAGAGAATATGCCAAGGAGCAGGTGAAGAAGCCAACAGGTCAAGGTATTCCCACAGGAAAAGTATTGTTAAAAAGTTTTGAAGATTTGTTTTATTTGCAGTATGAAATCAAGCACTTGTTTGTCATCAAGCCCAAATTTCTAGGTACACTGAGGCTGATGAGAATTTTAGGAAAATCAAGAATATTCAAATTCCTCAAAATGAGGATTGGCAAGCATTGATTTATTTTCTATGAAGAATGAAAGGCAAACAAATGAAGAAGAAAAATATGTTTTTTGATTTCACTGTCAAAACAGATTTTACAGCAGTAAAGCAGTTTCACTGAAGGTAAAGAGTATTCGAAATGAAAGAGTATCAGTGAGAAAGAGTATCAGCGAGGAAGAGTATCAGTGAAGGCAACTTATATTCTAAATAATATCTAAAGAGCCAACAAATAGGACACATAAGCAACCAACTGCTTCTTATGTTAAAAACAGTTTCTATTTATTTTGAATAAAATAGGACAGCTTGCTAATTTGTTGAGCAGCTATCTGTTAAGTCCCTATATTAATAGTGTAGCCCCTTATTATGTTAGTGTAGCCCCCCTTATTTTTATTATTGTACCCCTGTAACCCCCATATTGTTATTATTGTGCCCTTACATTATTATTGTTAGGTTGGCTAGGATTACATTGTGGCCCCACTAGGATTATATTGTGGCCCCATGGACTCCTATATATAGAAGGAGGTTTTGTTCATTTGTATCATCCAAGAATTGTTCATTTATGTAATGTATTGGAGGTTTCCCCCTCGAAGTGGCTTATTTCTAAGGCGTTTATATCCATTTTCTTCTATTTTTTGAGTTGGTTACACAACATTTGGTATCAGAGCTTTGGATTCTAGGGTTTTGCTGCTCCAAATAGGTCATCGTGGCATTTTCGCTATAAATTTTTTTCTACAAAGTTTCAGAAGCTGAAATTTTTAGGGTGCGAAGCCGAAATCCGGAGGAAGATTGTCTAAAAATGTCAGAGCTTGGTTCACAATATTTTCAGAGATATGATCTGTGGAATTTAGGTCTTTTTTCAGGCTCCTAAACAGGTCATCGTGGAATTTTCGCTATAACTGTTTTTCTACAAAGTTTTAGAAGCTAAAATTTTTAGGGTGTGAAGCCGAAATCCTGAGGAATCTTTTCTAAAAGTTTCAGAGCTTGGTTCGCAATATTTTCGGAGATATGATCTGTGGAAATTAGGTATTTTTTCAGGCTCCTAAACAGGTCATCGTGGAATTTGTGCTATAAATATTTTTCTACGAAGGTTCAGAATCTGAAATTAATATGGTGCGAAGCTGAAATCCTGAGGAAATTCGTCAAAAAATTTCAGAGCTTGGTTCGCAATATTTTTGGAGATATGATCTGTGGAAGGTAGTGCTTTTTCAAGGTCCTGAATTTCGTCTCAAAGAGGTAATCGTGGGAAAAGTTCAATAACTCTCTCTCTGGGCATCGGATTGGAGTGCCGTAAAAATTGGTCACAAGTACACAAACTTTAGTTTCTTGGATATTAATTTCAGAGACAAAGGACAAAACAGTGACACGTGGCAAGTCGTACAAGTTCACTCTACTGAACGAGTCCATAATTAGGTCATTGTGGGAGATTCGACACAACTTTGTCTTGGAGAATCCAAATCAGGTCAGACCTGTGGCATTCAAAAGAGAATTCAGAGGGCTACTTCAGTGTTGAATTTCAGATATAAAAGAGCCGCAATCACATAGATAATACAATTTCAATATCGAGCTCCTCAAAAGCAATAGAAAGGTGTGTATCTAGTTTTTAAAATTGCATAACGTTTGTTTGAAAAAAAAATTGAAGTGATTCCAAGTGCATATTTTAGAATTTTTATCAGTATTGGGTTCTATAATGCCTCCAAAAAATAATTCCATGCCCATTAATCCCTCAAAAATCTATACTATGACGCATGAAGAGGAAGAGTTGCAGTATGAGATATCAAAATTACAGTACCAAGTGCAACAAGTTTCACTTTTACGAAGAGCAATTGAAGATGAAATAGATGGTTTAAAAGCAGATATGGAGGCTAAGTTGGATGGTTTGAAGGATCAAATAATAGCAAATATGGATGATAAATTAGTGGAAGATCACATCGAGCATCAACAAAAAGTTCTCCAACTCTCAAAGGATAACCCAACTTGGGTGCAGAATCTAATGAAACAATAGGAAGATCAACATCACATCGAAAGAAGTTATGAAGCAGTCATAGAAACAAGAAATCGACAAGTACGATCAATTTCAGAGTATCTCAGCAAGTGGAAGAACTTTCCTATAAAATATTTCACATGGGAGGATGAGAATTTTATACAGAAGCATCAAGAAATAATCAAGCGTTGAGGACAACACTTGTTTGAAGGAGAGGGGCATGTTAAGTCCCTATATTAATAGTGTAGCCCTTATTATGTTAGTGTAGCCCCCCTTATTGTTATTATTGTACCCCTGTAACCCCCATATTGTTATTATTGTGCCCTTACATTATTATTGTTAGGTCGGCTAGGATTACATTATGGCCCCACTAGGATTATATTGTGGCCCCATAGACTCCTATATATAGAAGGAGGTTTTGTTCATTTGTATCATCCAAGAATTGTTCATTTATGTAATGTATTGGAGGTTTCCCCCTCGAAGTGGCTTATTTCTAAGGCGTTTATATCTCTTTTCTTCTATTTTTGGAGTTGGTTACACAACACTATCACTATTATTATTGTAAGATATTTTATGTAGAAATTATATACAATATGAATGTATATATCTAGACTCTCCTGATCTCACAATATTTATCTTCTTGCAAAATACAGAATCCTTCCACTATAATTCTTGCGGAAATTTAATCAACAATTGCAAAACACATGAAGCAATAAAAACACACATAACACAGTTGTTTAACAGGAAAGCCTGAAGCTAAAAACCACAGCTATCATATATTATGTATCATGGAGATCATGTAACAATATCATACAAATCTTAGTACATCAAGCTCTCAGTAAAATACAATCGTCACACACTAACATAGAAGAAATCTGCAAATCCATGCACCAATCTTTGCTCTCCTGCTAGCTTGCCTCCACTGTGCAATCCAAGCTGATTACAAAGACCAATTCGATGCAATCCAACTCTCCTTGACTGCGTGATTATCATTGGCAACTCCTATGTATATGTAGATGCAATTCATGCATCACTAGTAGTCACAACGGATAGTCTATCTCACCCTTTCACCTATCTCTCCACTAGGTCTCCACTGGATCTGACATGCACTGTAGTTAACTATTGTATTGTTCAGTTGATTAATGAGTTATTATTTGTCAATTAATTAACTAATTAATTCACTCCACTCTCACTAGTGTATCAATTAGTTAGACTAGATACAACTAGCTCAACTGAGTCTAACTGAGTTGAACTGAATACAATTCCATAACTACTTCTTCCAACTGTGTCATAACTCTGCCAGTTGAGTTCTAACTGAGTCCTCCATGGATTAGCTCTAGTAAACCCTTAGGAATTGCGTAATTCCTTCAGCCCACTGATTTGACAAATCTATATACTGAAATTAAGTGCTCCAAGAGAATAAGTTGTTGTTTAGAGTCTGATTATTATTAAGAGCTAATAATAATCGACATGCATCTATTTTTAGATCAACGATCTATAAATAGACTTCGCCCAATATTCTAAAAATAGAATTTCATCTATTTTTCACATTTGACCAACCATCTACAAATATCCTCCTGCTACATATAGAATATGCTCACCATGTCTAAAAATAGACATACACATAAAAATAGCTTATGTGGGCCCCACCTAGTTTAGGTGATTATTTTCCAACTAGGATCAAGGATGATGTTTCAGGATGCCTCCTTCACTGTTTCTTATTGCAAACTTCAACATTTTATTTTCCTAAGTTAATTCCTAGAAGTCATCTATGATATTTTGTTAAACATTATGTATAAATACTTCACTCTTTTGAAGTATTTGGTGTGGAATAAAATTTCTGGAGATTACTATAGATATTTTGTTGACTTGAAGGCTTTGGATTTCGATTTTGAGTAGCAGACTGGATCAACTATTTGGCATCATACTTCAAGTTCCCTGTGATAAGGTATCTGGAGTGAAGTACTCTCTTAAACTTGTCATTGTTATCTTCTTTTGTTACATTCATACATCTGTGTTTAATTCTAAATATGAATGTATAACTAGGAGTATTACTACAGGACATGTTGATAGCACCCTGTTTTTAACTAGTTATCATTTCTTTGTTTTCTTCTGATTTCCAGTGTAGGAAACCCTTAATTGCTCCCTCTCCCGTTTTACCTCTATCTTCTACTTCCCTTTTCTGGATTTCAGGATTCTTAAGTGCCCTTTATCCCGATCATACCATCTCAAAAACCAATTTTCCCAAGATCTCCAAGGGTTATCTATATTTCCCTGTAGACATTTGACCTTTTAGGCCTTAATCTCAGTTCTGTTATCTTGGCTTAGACTCCATAGCCCAATGGACAAGTATATTTCCCTCTATCTACCCTCCAAGTGAAATTTTCCCGGCAAATCCAACAAAACCAAACCAAATCTGCACTTTCATAGCTAGCCTAATATTCACAAATTAAAACAAAGTTAAACTTGAAGGAGAGAGCCCTCTCTGAACCCTAGGAAGGCTAGATCCTAGAATTTGAAGTAGGTTTGTGGTTACCTCTAGTATTCTTTGACTAAAAACCAAAATCCCACAACTTAAGAATTTATTGGAGTGATAACATATTACAACATCATGAGGTGAGAATTCTACTATTTTCCCTTCACCTGAATGAGTTATCTGATAAACAGATAGAAGGTTGCATGACAAGGTAGGAACACATAGTACATCATTAAACTGACCATTATCTGGATGAATGGTTCCAGATCCTACAACACTAAGAGATCTATCATCACCAACATAAATATGTTTGGTGTTACAATCATTTAAAGAAGAAAACATGGCTTTATTTTTTTCCATGTGGTAAGAAGCTCCATAATCAATGAGCCACTCATGAGAATGAGAAGAAGAAGATACATTTAATGCATAAACAGATCTTGATGCCCGACAACCACAAGAAGAAAGTGCCATTCCTGAGGATGAAGGTGAAGAGTGCTCCAAATTGATGTTGTGCTTCTTCATTGCTGCTTTTAAGGATTCCATCTTCTTAAAACATTTGGACTCTATATGGCCATCATGATTACAAAAGTTGAAATGTCTATCTGTCTTCTTTCCTTTATTTTTATTTTCCTTATCATTTTGGTGAGTTGTTTTTTTAGTTTGCAGCTGAAATTTCTTAGGACCCTTGTTTGTTTTCAGACCGTACTTTTTAGGACACTGCTTCTTGGGATTCTTTTGATATGGTTGTTTTTGGGCTGCTAAGGCTTTTTTAGAAGCATTTCCAAAAGTGATAAGACCAAGGTGTAAGAGTTTTTCTTGTTCTCTTATCAAAGAATCGCAAAAGGCATAAAAAAAGGGGTTCTTGTTGGTAGTTCTTGAAGAAATGATGTCTTATCTAGTGGAATGGAATGTGGAAACAAATACAGAGTATGCAGGGCAAAGCTTAGAAAGAATGGAATAGATGAGGCTACCATCGTCCTTTTTTATCTTACAACCTTATAAAATAAATATAAGGGTCTTGAATTTGGACAAAAAATCTTCAATAGAGGAGAAATTATTGGGGTCCAAAGTAAGCAACTCATTTTCAAGCTGGTGGGCCCTGATTTGATTTTGAATGCCAAAAACAGTATTTAGCTTTTTCAGGGCTTCATCAAGGGTGTCAATTTCAAGGATATGAAATCAAAGATCTTGAGCAATTGACATTCCTATCAACCCTCGTGCTTGATCTTGTTTATTTTCCCATTTAGCGACTTTATCATCATCAAAAAGTTTAGTTTCTTGTCATGTGGCTATTCTATAAAGCCCTTTACTTCTAAGTATATCTACCATGTGAGGTAGCTATTGAAAATAATTGGTGCTGTTAAGAATAATCGAGCATGCACTTTCCATTTTTTTTAAAACTGAAGCTAAAAAAGCTGAAACTAACTGCTCCAATGGAAAGCTCTCAAAACATTAGGCTAATTCAAAAAAAAAGAAAGGCTCGAAAAACGGCTTCCAGATGAAGAAGTTATGCCTTTTTGAAAAAAATGAGTTGTAGATGCCGAATAGTTATGGGAATGGTTTGAAATTTGATGATGAAGTTCAACTTTAAAAAAAAATCCCGCCCCTTTAACAAAAAACTTTTACAAAAGAAGCTTGAGAAAGAGACTTGAACCTAAGACCTCTATTCCCATAAACTAACTTCCCACCAAGTGACATAGTAAAAGGATTTTGTAATTGTTTGAAAGGAGGAAGAATTTTTTTTTTTTTTTCCAGTGTGCATGCTTTTTCCTGCACAAAAAACACAAAAATCTGAGCAAAAAAAAAAATGAAATGCAACCATTATGGCAAAACGTTAGATTTTTTGTTAGTCTTACCGGCAACTATCTATTATTTCACTATTTTTGATTTCCCAAGGTCACACAAAAACGCGGGGAAAGAGCGTACGTAGCAAAAAAAATCCCTCCTTCCTGTTTTTTATTTACCGAGATCACACACAGTGCATAGCAAAGAGCATACATAGAGAAGAAGGTATAGATCCGGAAAATAAATAAAACATAAAATAAAAAATAAACAGAGGGAACCAAAATAAGCAGAACTATTAACAAATATAACTGCAAAATAAATACTTTATACCTCCATATCTAAACTGACATAACTTGGGCAACCAGAAACCTTTTCGCATGAAACGAAAGGAATTCCTCACTGTAACAGACGCTCCAGACACAACAGAGTAGTTCTCCAGGCCTAAAAATGTTCAAAAATAGTATATCTAGAAAACAGCAGTCACATCCAGTCAAACCGGCTTCGGATTTGGATCAACAATGGATGCGGCCCTCAAAATATCTCTGATACCGTGTAGGAATTTACAGGTTAAGTTCCGTAGATCAAAAACCAAAGGTCACTACTCACAAACAGATCACAAATCAATACACCAGTATTATCACGTGGTTAAAACATTCGAAGAGGGAAACATTCCACGTCTTGAGCCAATGTGACCACTTCAAGAAATTTATTAATATAAAAAGAAAAGTAATATATGTTTCTCTCATAAACGGTTACCGGAAAAATGACCCTCCATGCTCTTTAAGTAGGGATCATGGACCAATCGGGTGCTAAGCCACAGATCAAGTGTCGTTAATACCGAGGAGAGAGTGAACCGTCAGATCACTACAAATCGCGACCGCTGGATTATAAGTTACAAATGTACATAGTAAAGAAAGACACTTTACCTAACTCTACACTAGACTAAGTTATTCTTAACTATTTCTTATGTGTCGGAATATCCTAACACTGACATGGATTCTTCGAGTCCCATTAGTAGTGAAGAGCTTTACGTTTCTATAGGAGATCATCATCTCCCTTCGGAGAACTTTCCTGATGTCTCACGTCAACCTTCCTCACAACCGGTATCTCTCCCACGCGGTTATTGTACTTTGGGTCAGATCATTTCTAGCATTCAATCGTTGTATCAAAACCCGATATGGTCTGATACATCGACTTCCTCGGGGAGCTCAGCCATCTCAATATCGGAGGCATCACCTTCGACTCCCATGATGTCAACTATTGTAACCTCTGTTCCTTTCCGACCCACTATCTATGTGGCTTCATCTACACTGGCTGTTAGTATGAATCAGTCATCGTCTGCATCTTCTGTTGTTCGTAGGTCCATTTTTATCAATCCCATGATACTTGCTAGGCCCACTGTGAGTGGATCACAGCCTCACGTTGCAGGAACTCAACCTGCTAGTAGTGCGCCTATGGCCTCTACTTCCATTCCTATCGGTTTTACATTCGATGAGTATTTGTTGGCTATTCAGCAGCAAAATTCCACTTCTTAGGGTTTTCAACAGAAAAATTTCGCCTCTCAGGGTTCTCAGCAGTTGCAAACTTCTGGTAATCCTTTGTATCATTATGACGTGTACGGTAATCCCATTTATTTTTCTCTAATTGATCCCAATCAGACTGTATACTAGTCAGGAAAACCCTATGGTCCACAAGGACAACCCTTACAGAGAAAACCTTCAGTCCAATAGGGACAACCTTATGGTCCACAGGAACAACCTTATGGTCCATAAGGACAAACCCTCCAGGGACAACCTTCAGTCCAACAAGGACAACCCTACAGTCCTGTTGGTCAACGTCATATTCAACAGGGAGCATCTTATGTTCCCGGGGGGAAAATCTATCTTCAACGGGGACAACCTTTTGTACAACAACACCAACCTTACGTTCAGCAAGGCCAAACTTTTGTGCAACAAGGAAAACCCTACGGTTCTGCGCCAAGTAAAATTGGTCTTCAGGGGAAACCTGGCATATCCCAACCATCGGGCCAACCTTTTCCACAAGGGAAACCCGATGGCTCTCAACATCCAGGCCAACCTGCTCCGCAGGGACAACCTGTCCAACCACAGTATCTGGGTCAACCTGCACCCCAGGGGCAACCCGTTCAGCCTCAAGGTACTACTTTCATTCCTCAAGGTCAATCTCAGGTAGTACATAGTGTGCCCCAAGGTTTTACTTATCTTCCTCAAGGTCAATCCCAGGTGGTATACAGTGTGCCTTAGGGCACTGCGTATCTTCCTCAAGGTCAAACTCAAGTGTTGTATAATGCACCTCAAGGCACTGCTTACATTTTGTAGCAAAATCCATATTTTTCTTAGACAAGACCTCAATGGTATGCTCAGAATCAATATCCTGGTCCTCAACCCATGTATGGGCAGAACTATATGGCTCATAACCCCTGTGGACTGAATCCTCTTGGACAAAACATATGGGGACAAAATTTCTCTCAAATTAGGTGGAATCCTAATACTGGTCTTTATCAACGACCTACAATGCCTTTTAATCATCAATTACCTTTCCTTGCTATGTTGGAACTGCTCTATGTGTCGAAGTTGACAAATGATCCTATCCTTCATAATCCATATTGGCCCCCAGTTCCAACTAAAATTCCTAGCGATTGTCCCAAATTTGAGGGCAAGTCCGGAGAAGACCCCCAAGCACATGTTATGACGTACATCTTTGGTGCTCCTCTAACTCTTGGGTTGACGATTCCCTTGGAATCCGTATTTTCCAACGGACTCTCACTGGTGATGCTGCTAAGTGGTACATTGAACTATCCCCCGACGTCTTCCAAGATTTCAACTCTTTAGCCATGGCATTTCTCACGCACTTTCAATTACCAGTTCAGTATGAAATTGGGACACACCTCCTCACATCCTTGAAGCAAGATCGATCTACTCATATCTCTGATCATATTCATGAATGGAGGTGTCGTCGTCGTTTGACCAAGTTTGAGATTCCTGATTAGCTTCTAACTGATTGATTCACTACCTCCTTCATTTCTCTGATTGCTAAGGACATTGCTATGGGGGCATGTGTTACTGAGGAACAAGCCATCGCTTGTGCCCAGTACCTTGATCTCATGTACTCTTAGTCCGACACATTGTATGAACTCTTGCCTGACGCCCCTCGACCTAGAACTTTCAAAGCGTTGGCGACACCATCCATCGACGGTATCATCAGTTCTGGGTCTCAGAATTCTTTGAAGTCTTCTCCAAATCCTGCGAAGCAAAAATCTACTACTTCCAATGATACTTCTTCTCAGCCACCTCCGAATTCTAGTAAAACCGTGGAAGTGAATGTCGTCCAGTCCAATCTAATGGATAAAACTTCCAAAGGTAAAAAGAAGGGTAAAGTTAAAGCCAAAGCTGATACCCTGAAAGAAGATTCTCAGAAATCTCGTGCTGATGATGGTTCACCGTGAAAACCGAAGTACCCTTGTTTGATTTGTGACGAAGAGCATTTCACCAAGGACTGTCCCTAATGGGCCAAAGTGAGTCGATTGCTCAAAGGCACCCAAGGCACTCTAGTTGTTCTTAAAGAACCTTTCCCATCACAGAAAACTCAGTCGGTGGAGCAACCTCAGTCCTCTGCACCATTTGGCTCTCAAGTTTTCATGATGAACGGTCCTGCATCTGTTTCTATTGCTACTTGATCGAAAGATTATACCGAATCGCGTCAGGCAGTAGGGAAGGAAATCGTTGATGGTCCTCCTCCCCCGCCTACTTTTGGCCCTCTTTAGATTGAAAGGCCTAGTATGACCACCTTCCAAAGGTGTACTCCATAAGTCTTCCTACAATCCGAACGCCCGTGCTGATGAGCATTACAGTATTGTTGAGGATTTATCTTAGGCACCATCTGCTATATCTACATTGGAAGCACTTCAGAGTTGTCCATCTCAACAGAAGGCTTTGTTATTTGCCATCGGTGGGGTTGATCCCTCTTATTCGAGCCTTATCACTTTTGATTTGGAAAATTTCTTCCCTTGTCTCCCTTACCAGCTTGCTCTAATCATCCAAGTGGTAATTAATGGAAAAAATATCCATCAAGTGGTCATGGATGAGGGTGCATCTACGTGCGCCATGTCATCTGCCCGCTGGAAAGCCATCGGCTCTCCAACCCTCATTTCATCTCCAAATGCTTTAGAAGATTTTTATGGAAGGTAATCTCGCCTTCTCGGTGTTCTCGCTATTTTACCTATTACATTAGAAGGAAAAATAGTTAACATTGAGGTTGAAGTCATTAACACCAAGCTCAATTAAAATATTCTCCTCGGTCGCAGTTGGACTCACACCATTTTGTGTGTTCCGTCCACTCTCTTTCGTGTTCTTTGATTTCCACATGAATGGAAGATTATCAGTGTCGATCAGTTGACCTTTTTCACCTCTTCGTCTTCCGAGAGCAACGTCCCATATGTAGATCGTATTCCTATGCCTTATGAGAGTATAGGGCTAGGTCTTTTCAAATATCCTACCCTCATGGGTATTTTTCCTCTTCCTCCACTCAACACTGCTTAGGTTAACATGATATCCACGTCCTTTGATCCATGGGTCATCCCCTCGCCTGAGCAGATTGATTCGTTTGGTGACTCGATGTCGTTAAGCCCAATAGAGATTGATTATTGTGAACTTATTTCGGCTTCGACTCCTCCGCCCTATGATCATGCTCCTTTGAGTATGTCTCTTGACACTTATTATCAATCCCCTTGGTTCGACCCTTCGGATTCACCCGATCCATTAAACGAGATATTTCCAACTAATGAGGCCATTGTGGAAACTATGTCTCTTGAGGTAATCCTTGGCACGATAGTCATCATCATTCCTCGTTCATGCCTGGCCTTGGGGCCATGTCTAATTGTCTCGAGAATTTTTCTTCTCAAGTTCCTTCTCATCTGCTTCAGACACCCATCCTGACACATGAAGTCTTTGCAAAAGGTAACTTGGGAAACATCACACAGACAATGCCTATTGACATCTCAGTCAAACCGAGGGTTATCGAGAACATACATATTGGGGTGACTTGTTCTCCCGATGAGATCAAGGTCTACACTAGTCTCTTCTGCGACTTTCACGACGTTTTTGCTTGGTCTTACGAAGAAATGCCTAGCATTGATCCGAGTATAGTGGTGCATGAGATTCCTACTTATCCTGGTGCAAAGCCTGTTCGCCAGCGTCTTCATCCTATGCACCCTAGAAAGGCGACCGCTATTAAAGGTGAAGTTGAGAAACTTCTTAGATCTAGTTTCATTTATCCGATTCCCTTGACAGAATGGGTTTCTAATATCGTTCCTATGGATAAGAAGCAGGGTACTATTCGTGTCTGTGTTGATTACCATGATATCAACCGAGCTTGTCCTAGGGATAATTTTCCCACTCCTTTTATGGACCAGATCATTGATGACTGTGCTGGGAGTGAGATATTTTCCCTTATGGACGGGTTTTCTGGGTAAAACCAGATTAATATTCTTCCAGCTAATCAACACAAGACTGCCTTTATCTGTCCTTGGGGTACTTTCACCTATAAAAAGCTCCCTTTTGATCTTAAAAATGTTGGGGCTACATTTCAAAGAGCAATGTTATATTCTTTCCATGATATCAAGTGCATTGCTCAACCTTGCTTCGATGACCTTCCAACTCATTCCGCTAAGCATAAAGGCCACCCTGATCATCTTTGTCAAATATTTATTTTCTATCAATACTATAACATTCAGCTCAATCCGCATAACTGTGTTTTCTGTGTTGATTCCGGTAAGCTCTTAGGTTTTATCATCTCTAAAGAAAAAATTCATCTCAATCCGCTCAAATTTGAAGCTATCGTTAATCTCCCCTCTCCTTCCTCCTTACACCAGCTACAAAGTCTGCAAGGGACAGCTAACTTCCTGTGCCATTTTATACCAAACTATGCCGAAGTGGCCAATGGATTTACGTGATTACTTAAGCAAGGCGTCTCATTCCTCTGGGATGAGGTTGCCTAAAAATTTGTAGATGCATTAAATACATTTCTTATCAATTCTCATCTCATGCATCCTCCCAATTATCATCACGATTTCACCCTCTATTTGGCTGCCGCATTTAGCACTATTCCCATGGTTCTGGTGCAAGACGACTATGATGGTGACGAGCACGTCATTTACTATTTATCTCGTAATCTTCTCGATACTAAAACATGTTATGCACATGTCGAGAAGTTGGCATTGGCTGTTGTTCAATCTGTTCAACGTTTTTGTCACTACATTTTGTTGCGCACAGTGACCGTGATTTCTGATTGCAACCCCATGACTTATATATTGACTCGTAAATTGTTGGGGGTCAAATAATTGAAGTGGATTTTTATCCTCCAAGAGTTTGATTTGGAGTTTACTACTAGAAAATCGAAGAAATCATTGGTTTTCGCCAATTTTATTTGCTCTCTCCCTTCTGATTCTGCTTCGTCTGGTTCCGAGGAATGCATTCCGAATGACACACTTTTTCTTATTAGCACCATCGATCCTTAGTACGGTGACATCATCGTATATCTTCAAACTTCTACCTTCCGATCTGAGTTGACAAAGGATGCTCGTCGATGCATCCGTCGTCATTCGCAACCTTATCGCATAGTCGGAGATACTCTACCGCATCAGAGCTGATTTTGTTCTCCGCCAATGTTTGATCCTCAAGGAAGTTGAGAAGGTACTCAATGATTTCCACTCTGGCGCTTGTGGAGTTCACATGTCTGGATATGCTACTGCACAAAATATTCTTCGTGCTGGCTATTTCTGGCCCACCATCTTTAAAGACTGCATTGTTGTTGTCCGTAAGTGTCACGATTGCTATATTTATCAGCGCAAGATGCGCGCGCCACCCACACACCTCCATCCTATCATTACCGTTGGTCCCTTTGCGAATTGGGGCATTTCTTTTATGACGTGTAACCCTCACTCAGCTGGGGGGCATGCTTATATTATCATCGTCGTTGACTACTTCATGAAATGGGTTGAAGCAATGCCTACATTTACAACTGACGGTAAGACAGCCGCACAATTTCTACTCAATCATGTCATTACTAGGTTTGGTGTCCCTCAAGCCATTGTTACCGATCATAGTTCTCATTTTTGTCATTACATGATGGTTGATTTTACTTCTAAGTTAGGTCTGCGTCACAATAGATCAACGACGTACTACCCTCAAGCCAATGGCCAGGTTGAAGTCGTGAACAAGGTTCTCGTCATTATGCTTCAACGTACGATTGGGATGCACAAGTCAAAATGGCATCTCATGTTGTTTTTAGCTCTCTAGGCTTACCGAACCTCAGTGAAGGATGCGACCAAATTCACTCCATTCCAGCTTGTCTATGGTCTGGAAGCTACCCTTCCGATTGAATGTGAAATCCCTTCTCTCAAGATAGTTGTTGAATTGTTGCCAAATACTTCACCAAAAGAAGAGCATCTTCTATATTTAGAGAGACTTGATGAAACTTTCTGCTTCACTGCTCTTGTCATAGAAGCACAAAAGAAGCGGGTCAAAGCCCATTTTGACCAGTCAGTTTCCCCTCGTTCCTTTGTAGAAGGAGACCTCGTCCTCCTGTACAACCAAGCTCACGATAAGCCGGGGGCAGGAAAATTCCAACCCATGTGGCATGGGTCCTATATTGTTAAGCATGTTTTACAGAACGGGGCTTATGAGCTAATTGATTATGAAGGTTACCCTCTGGATCAGCCCATAAATGGGATGTATCTCAGAAAATACTATGCATGAGTTTCTTGTGCATGTTTCTTTTGTACATTAGCATTTCTTCATTTTTTTACATTTTTGGCTTGGTGTGCTTTGCGAGCGGTTTTCCTGCTTATTGTGTTGTTGCTTATTGTGCAGATGCCTGTTACTCCTTATGTCGATTTCACGGATGGTGCCTTCCGTAGTATCTGGAATCTGTCTTCTGTAGACTGGGTGATTTATAATTCTGATGGTGAGTTGATAGATCTTCAAGGTATTTTTCTAGGACAAACCATAAAAAATGTCGTTGAATATAGTGTTGTCATTAAACTCTTAACCGAGGCCATTTCCCTCGACATTCATGCATTGATTGTTAACCTAGACTCTCAGCTTGTTGTTCTTCAGCTTAATGGGAATTATTCTATTAGAAATCCTCAAATCTTAAGGTTGTACTTACATGTTTGTTTACTGGAAAGGAATTTTGATTACTTCACATATCAACATATTCCTAGACGACTGAATGTGTTAATTGATACAGTAGCCAATATTGTATTAGATAGAAATTTACGTAATTCGTAAAACATCATCATCATATGATTCGATTGATACAGGAAAATAGGCATATATATATATATATATATATATATATATATATATATATATATATCGATTGTTTGCATCCACGTGCATCATAAGTTCAAAAAATATGTATGTTTTGGTTACATCATGAGATATCATGTCTCTCAAAAATTATGCAGAAATAAAATCCTAGGTGTCTAGTTAGCATGATGCTCATGGTCGCATGTCACTGCCTGCACGAGCCACCTCAATAAGCAGTGAACATGGTCTGACACCCCTGTAGTGTGTCTTTGGTACGCGCAAGGAACATCATCAAATATCACATGGTCTGGGATTCTACTAGCGAGTCCTTCCAGGTTGCACACGATTTCCTCCTCCTCGCTGCCCTCACCATGAGGGGCCACATCAAAATCGCGAGGAATCTGTCGTGCTATTGGAGACATTCCTGTAGGTCTTTCTGGGCCAACATCTACAAATACATGGATTAACATCAGAACATATATAATAAAAAAAACATAATAATCATCAAAATCAAAAAATGAGTCTTACCCAATGCTTCATCCTAATCATCTCCTGCTGGGAGTGGGAGATCCGCATCACCGGTAAAGTCTATGCTAGAGTAGGGCCAGTCCTCCACGACAATCAATTGTCGACGGAGCCACTCAAAGAACTCCAGTCTCCAGGACATTTGCTGACTGCCTCCTGATCTTGGCATCAAAGCAACCCAATGGAACATCCATAGCTCTTGGGCTGGTGGTGTAGGAACTATCACTTCCTAATGTTGGAAAATTTGTAACTGTTCCAAGAATAATGGTACCAGGATGGATCCATAGCTGAACTGTTTCAACTTACCATTCTTGCATTTTGTCAACTGGCTTTTCATGTTGATTGTTACCCCCTCTGTCTAGTTGTAGAGAGTGGGTTCCATACAATCTACTGCAAGAATTAACTATGTTTTTGTGGCCTCATGCGGAGCCTGAGATCTAGTAGCTCGCGTGATGGTGTGCAACACTACTTTTAGTGACATATCAGTAATGGTTTGGATATCCACCTTCCCGCTTTTGGATGATTTCCTTGCCCTTTGGCACACTCTGTCGATGACCATGCTTATGTTTTCCATTGTGGGCCGGGTACCTGTCAGGATTGGTACTGCCCCCCTCCGTGACAATCCAATTATGAAGTAAACATCTGAGACCTCAATCTCTAGCTCCTAGTCATGAATTATGAATCTTTCCTAATCAATGTCCCATACACTGATCAAGTACTGTAATAACTTTGGTTGAGCTCGGAGACATGGTGCCCTAAATAATTTCTTAAGCCCGCAATCCCTGAGAACATCCATGCATCTTACATTGCCCAAGGCTTTCTCATATTCTTCACCATGTTCTTGTTCCTTCCATTCGATGACCATTTTTCTTTTTCACACCTGCAAAAACATCAATGTGGCTGTCATTAGTCCAATTATTTGCTATTGAAGTGTTTGAAAGGGGTTGATTGGTTGAATTCTAAGATAAAATTGGTGGCCGCGATTGGCGGCCCCCGTTTGGACTCAAGGAAGGTTGACGCAAGTTCGTGACCGATACCAGCGCCGACTGCCACGCCCTAATTTGAACAAAAATCCCTCCACAGATCTGAAAAATAGATTGCAGGAAATGAAAATTATATCAAAATGCAAGCAAGGATATGAGCTCTTACCTTGGAAAGACGAATTTGTGATTGGCCTTCAGGATTTCCGCTGTCAACTCCGCAAAAATCACAGTGAAAAAGGGTAAAAAGTGCTCACAAGAGGTAAAAGTGAAAAGTAATTTATTTTTACTATTTTTGGCATTTTATAAACTTTTCAAAGCCCTAATTAGGTTTTTTATCATATTTTTTCTATTTTATCTCGAAAAATGGGTTTTACGTGCAAAGTATTGTGCAACAACAAGTCCTCAACATGACGGTGATGAAGTAACGAGTTGTATTTTATAATTTTTTGGACTCAGTAAAAACACGAAAAATTCACCCTTGGAGTCATCTTTCAACTCTTTTCTTACTCTCAAAAATTGAAAAGATTGTCGAGACTCTTATCATTTTGAACTCGTTAAATGTTGTGAAACGATATCTACCCAGTATACGTTTACCCCTTTTTCAGGCTAGGATAGTTTATTTACGAAAAATGAATAACTTAGCCTATCACAACTAAGAGGTTCTCTCAAACATACTTTTCTACCTTTTCGGATCTACAAGACTACCTATGAAAAGGGACCTATTGGAGTTTTCTTTTCCGCTTCTTTTCAAACTCTCTAAATATGAAAATACCCCGAGTTCTTCCTTTGTCAGACTCACTAAAACCTAAATGACATCGGAAACCATCACCATGAAGTAACTGAGTTCCTCCTTCCTAGGGTTCGTAAAATGTACTAGGATGGATTTGTCTAAAGGAAAAACTTGTAAGACAAGCACATGCTATACCCTTTAAGCTTGTTTTCAAAAATATTTGGGGTACTCACCAGTAATGTTGTGGGAAAATGGAACCATTTCCTTGTCTTGTCGGCAGTATGTTGCTCTTGAACATGACACTCATCTGCATTCGTGTCAGGTTGGGGACATCCCATTTCGTCATTTCTTGCCTCCATGGGTTTGGGTAATCTGTTTTGACCTCTCATCCACTCGTTTCCACGTCATCATGACCTCAGATCCCCTAATGTCAAATATTTCCAAATTCTAGAGTCGTGTCACCAATATGTTCAAGGTAAATTTCCTTCTGTAGTTTTCAACCTCTGATCCTCTTTTGGTCTTGATTCACTATCATCTTGCTCCTCTGTCTCGTGTCGATGATGTGGGAAACATTATGGCCCTCCTTCGACCAGGTAATTTCCTATCAACTTCAGCTCATTATCTAGGAAGCTGATCTGGAGACTCCCTTCCGGTACCTTGGAGCTTGTATGCCTCATTGGAAAGTTCTTCTCATTCAACGACAGGTCCTCATCATTGGCCTTCGATCGAGTGACTCCGCGGGTGTTCGATGCCAGCTCACTGTTCACATTTCGTGGATTGTACTAGTTGTACTTTTAGATCCATTGTCATTATTGGTGGTTTCTCTCGCACTTGTTAACAGCTTTTATCATTGGATGGTAATCAGGTGACTTTCTTGCATGTTCGACTTTAGCTCACTCATTCGCATGCTTGAATTTGTACTTGCTCGGGTCAAGATGGAGCGCAAGACCCTGGGTTTTGTCTGATAAAATCCAGGCTGTGAGACAATTTGGTTTATCATGACTATATGCATGAATATTTTGATTGGATGGTTGCGACCATACCTGAGTCTATTTCTTGATCCTTCTTGTTGGATGGTTGCGTCCATACCATGGATCTTGTTTTTATATATGTACTCTATTTTGGATGGCTGCTCCCATGCCACATAATCATGTATCAGAGATATCAGTTGTGCTTGTACTTGCAGGTCTTCCGATGAAGGTGTTTGGTTTGGATACGTTCTTGTAAATCATTTCACTCCTCCCTCTCTCTCGGGCCTCATGCTTTAGGGGGCATCTGTTACACAATATTTAGTCATCATCCCTGCAATCCCCATCCCGAATATTGGAGGACCATTTTAGTGACTTCTATGTATTATCATACCTTGCAAAAAGTGTCATTGCATCCCTTGGCATGTGAAGAACCTTTTCTCTATTGACTATTCATGGAGAAAACTCTCAAAAACACATCATTTTGGGTCGACGCTGGTAGGCAGTTATGACTCTCACCCATAGAGAAATTAGCACTGGGCCTCATGCCCATTGGTGCTCTGTCTTAGTGGACTGTCTGCGTTGAGATGTTTTTGGAAATTTTTTTAAAATAGAAACGAGTTTCCTTGCCCGACCACTTCGTGAGCAGATTCATCATGGTTTGTTTGACTGAATAACGTCGAAGTCCTTCCTTTGGCTTATTGTTTCCTACATTTGAGCATCTTCCCAAAGGATAAGGTATCCCTTCCACCTTATGAGGGATCCTAAACCACCTCCTCCTCTCCTATAAATACATCCTTCTCGCATAGTTTCAGCTATCTGAACAGTCCTTACTATAGCTGGTGTAAGAATATAGCATAGAGGAACCCATTGTCGAAAGAGAGTTTAGTCCCATTGCCTCGCCAGGTCTGATTCCTAATGAATTCTTGAGACACGTTTGACTGGACTTGTTGAAGGAGGCGACAATGTCAAGGCTTTTTTATTGTAAACTTCTTCTCTCTATCTTAAATACAAGACTGGTTTTTTGGTTCCCATTTTGTGTTTGATAATATGCAAAGTGTTTTGATTCTCCTTAACCAATCAAATAGTTATGCATTAGAATATGTTTTTGTATGTTTTCATCATTCACTTGATCCTTGTGCAGGTACATGGATATTTCCACTAAAATACCGCGATGTGCAAAGACAAAGATCAGCGGATCGTTGTTGCAAACGACAACAGAAGCATTGGACCAAGGTAGGCCATCTACCCCAACTTGTTTTCATTCATTAGATAGGATTTTGAAAGTCCAATTTTATCCCTTGTTGCTAGACCCACTCCAGGGCTAGAGGGATCGCCTCTGTCCACGAAGGGTATTTACCCGCACAACATAAAGTTATGCCCAATCTCTGCACAACACAATCTGTCACTATTTCTTCATTCGACTCTGAAATTGATACACAAGAAACTAAAGTCTGCTTTTTTCGATCTTTTTTTACAGTATTCCATTCTGGTGCTCAGAGAGAGCGTTATGATTATTTTCCCAAGGTCGCCTATTTGAGATGAAATTCAGGAGCCTGCAAAAACCCTAATTTCCACAGATCATATCTCTGAAAATATTGTGAAACAAGATCTAAAATTTTTACATGATGTTCCTCAGGATTTCTTCGCAAATGGCTTTTTGTTTTAGCTTATGAACCTTCGTAGAAAAAATGTTATAGAAAAAAGTCTACGATGTCCTGTTTGAAGCAGTGAAACCCTATAATTCAAAGCTCTGATACCAAATGTTATGAAACCAACTCACAAAATAGAAGAAAAGAGAGGTCAACGCCTTAAAAATCATCCACTTCGAGGGGGAAACCTCCTTTCATTACATAAATGAACAATTATTGGATGACATAAAGGGGGTTACACTAACAAAAATAAGGGACTACAATAGTAATATGGAGCCGTAACAGATGTGGTGGCTATGTTGGCTTAATGGGGCCTACATCCAAGTTCATATATGGGTGCGCGAACGAAAAAAACCCACTATTACTGGCCCTTTCAAAAACGAACCGTTGCTCAGACCGAAGTCTCGCTCGAGGAAATATTAGGGGATGCTATAACAAGGTTTCTACATCTAGAGGGACTATGGAGTGTGGCTTTAGGGCTTATCTTCTCTTTAATACTTATTAGAGCTTCGCAGAACAAATATGCTAACTACGCAGTCGTTTTTAAATACTTCTAGTTAACTAGCTTTAAAGACTGCGCGATTCTTCTTTAAAACACATTAATCAACATAAGAAGCCATAACCCAGACTTCAAGATGAAAACAGAGATAAAAACCATAACTTGGCATAGATAACATAAAAAATAACAGATAAAGAAAACACATAAGTAAAGGACATGGATCTGTCTTCAAGTCTTCTTTTATTACTTCAGATCTTCTCAATACAGTGCTTTCTTCCCTGCCCACTCAGCTCCAAGGGTTTACGCACTCAACTTCATACTTTCTAAGGGCTCTGTGCACTCAGTTGTAGGAGCCTTCTCTTTCGCACAAAACATTGAATACAGAGTCAATACAACCTTACATCCAAATTCATTCTTGATCTAAATTTGGAGGATGTGTTCTCTTTCCTCTTCCTCAAAATCACATAAAACAAAACTTAGGACAGTGTCGACGCTTTGTAAGCATGAAATTAGGCCTTCAAAAACAACATGTTTTTTTAATTTCTCTTCAACATGAATTAGTATTCATATGTAACTGAACATAATGAACATAACACGCATAATCCATGTAGGCATAAATAAGAGAAAAACAAAAGGTTTGTTGATGGAGTTTACCCCTTTTGGGCTACATCTCTAGGCCTGTCAACATGAATAGACCACTCATATAAATTCAGTATCAATGAAGTACATAAAAGTTAGCTACAAAGAAAATGTGGCTATTACTTCTACAAGGTAATTTTCCACTACAGAGAACTCTCACAACATCAACAACACAAAACATCTCCTACAAATATGACATACTTCCATTGAAACGAGTCAAAAACATCATGTGCATCCTTAAATTCCACATTGAAGCACATAATGAAAGAAGTTAAAACTAAGTTGAACCTTGCTAGCTATAGCTGCTGCAAATGAATTCTAAAGGTGAGGAAACCCCTACAAGGTCTTCTTCATGCTGAACACCCTCAGGAACTGCTACCAAACCCTGCTTGATCCATACACCCCTTAGGCTTCAACTTGAAAACAAGCCTATCTAGATTGCTCTATGGATTCTAAGACCTATTCCATTGAGTCTAGAATACTCAAAAATGGTACCTTAACCTATTTTTGCATCTAATTTGGTTGAAAACTCTAGGAGTTATGACCTGTCCTAGTTTGCCCACTATTTGCTCCACAAACTACACCAAATCGAGCCACTAACCACCAAATTTGCCCCAATTTTTCGGGCGTTTAAATTCCTCCTAAGGCTTTAATGTCGAAAAATTCTGGTCATATGGGGCCATGTGCCCAAGGGCTAGTCCTCGACATTGGTCCCTCTCCCCTAACCTCAACTTTAACCGCACGCATTTGGGTGGTCACATAGACCGTCGTTGTCACGGTTACGGTTGGCGGATGGGCGGTTAACTCTGCGCCATGGTCCTTGGGTCATGACTATATGGTGTGGGGTTTGGCCCCTTCTCCCCCCCAAATGACGTACTTGTTAACTTCAAATATATGTGGCACTCTAATATAGTTAATAAACATTGTGTAGAGGATATGGTAGACGTGCGCGTTAGTTTAGGGAAGGTCTCGAGTTTGACCCTCACCTGGTCCCTCCGGCCTTAACCATAATTTTCCCATGTCGCCAGGGGGACACGTGGAAACCCTAGGCTCACCCATTTCCCTCCTCCTCATTGGCCTCCCTATGACTAATAGAAACCTGCCAACACTTACCAATAAGATCCAACCACAAAATGCCACTTGGAAACATTCAATTCACCGATGGATTATGTTGACCAGCTCGTTGACATGCCCAGTCATCATGCCAAGTTAGTAGTACGTACTACTGACTGGGCTCCCTGTCTGCACATTTTTTCGCCAAATTTGCTTGTTTGATAAAATGATCAATAGGCTATAACTTGAGCTTCAGGTGTTGGATTGAAGTGAAACGAATTTCGTTGGATTCAGGATGACGAATTCTTCGTGGTCGCTTAGCTTTCGTGCCATTTTTAGAACTTTTATTTTTGAGTGAAAATTTGATCACCTGATCACACCTCCCCACTAGGAACTTTTGGACTCCAAAATTTATTTTCCTAGTCAATATAAAGAGGCTGGAACTAAAAATACCCACAAAAATCAATCCAAAGTACAAAATTTTCAATTGGTGCCCTTCAACCCCAATCAAGGCACTTCACTTATCATCCTCATGAAGACCTGTTATCTTGTCAAGAATCAAGCCAACATTCTTATCGTTGTTGCATGAACAAAAATATTGCTGAGTGGAATCTGAATATACTCTTTACCCTCATCTTTTCACGACTTGAAAACAATTCATCCCTCAAGTTAAATTGTTGAAGACAAACTTCACTCCACCTTGGTAATCAAAAACAACATAAATTTGCTTTAACGTCTTCAAGTTGAATTTGTACATAAGTAGTAAGTACACTATTGAAAAAAATGTTTCATGATATTCTTGGCCTTATCTACAAAAAATATTCATCTTAACCACAATACCCTATTCACACAAGTTTCAAATCGAATACTTGTATAGGTGAACATATGACAAACTTGTAGACAACTTGAATGACAATTTTGTACATTCACAAAAGTCCTTGAACATGTGGACTATATTAAGCCAATACATACATGAATGAAAAACATCTACTTGTTGAACATAGTCACAATAAATTTTCACTTTACAAAAGTACCTAAATAGGTAATGACAACAAGTATTTACACAATTTACAAAAAAACTTTACAATAATTCTACCCAATCGTGCCTCTCCTAGGCTTGTGGGTTCTCTTCTTGCACCATCTTGTCTTGAAGGTTGCTCAGGATTGCTGTGAGTCCTCTTGGCCAACTTTTGTTTCCCTTGCATCATGTTGCATAATCTCTTTACCTTTCTTTAAATTAAGCTTCGGATGTAATTTCCAACATCGTTCAGTGTCATGTCCATGCACTTTGCAATGAGCACAAAAAAACTTCTTCTTGTTTGCAGACATAAAAGTTTCTCATGTGAAAGAAAGTCATTATGTTTGATGCCCAAAATTTGGTTCATTCATTTAACCATTATCAAGTATTTCTCACACATAGAAATGCAATGGTCAAAAGAATCACAAAATTTACAAGGGTACTGATTCCATAAGTATTCAAAATCACCATGCCTTGAAAAACACTTTTGAGAGTTATACCTGTCTTTGGAGTTGCAACTTCAACGATTGTCACAAGGTGGTGACATCTCTTTCTCGGATGTTTGATGCACCTTAGGCCATTTAGAGCACTCTCCATACTCTTTGCGACCATATCCCAATCCCATATATTTTGGTCTTTCATCCACCAAAATTGGATTGGTAATTCCTTGGCCATTTATGTTGAGGCCTCCACCTTCATAGCCCATCTTGGAGAGAAAATTCATACCTATGCCTTTGGTATGTTGCTTGAATGCTGAAAAAGTGTTTTTATGCACATATATGGAAGAAGTGGTACTGTAAATGATAATTACCTCCTTATACTTTCCATTCATCTTCTCATCCTCTTACGATGATGATGAAGACCAACTTGTAGATGACTCTAGCCACCCACTTTTATCCACTGGCATATGGTGTGCCTCTTGAAGATGCTTGCAAAATTGACATGCATCATTTTCCACATATTGTCCAAATCCACTATTTGAACCATGACCACATATTGACTTCATCTTGGAGGTTTCTCTTGTTGGTGCAGGAGTTGAACTTTCTGCAACTTTCTCATCAAGAACTTGATGTAATAAAAAGTGCATGTGCCTCTTCTCCTCTTCAGCTATTTCCAACATCCTTCTCAACTCTATGTTCTCCATTCAAAGAGCCAAATTTCACCCCTCAAGCTCTTGGAGACTCTTTTTGCTACCTATCTTAAAACTTGTTCAATTGTAGCTCTAATACCACCTGATATGAATTTGGAGGACGTGTTCTCTTTCCTCTTCCTCAAAATCACATAAAACAAAACTTAGGACCGTGTCGACGCTTTGCAAGAATGAAATTGGGTCTTCAAAAACAACATGTTTGTTTAATGTCTGTTCAACATGAATTATCATTCATATGCAACTGAAAAAAATGAACATAACACACATAATCCATGTAGGCATAAAGAAGAGCAAGACAAAAGGTGTGTTGACGGAGTTCACCCCTCCTAGGCTACGTCTCCGGGACTGTCAACATGACTAGACCACTCATATAAATTCAGTACCAATGAAGCACATAAAAGTTAGTTGGAAATAAAATGTGGCTATTACCCCTACAAGGTAATGTTCTCCTACAGGGAACACTCACAACAAAAACAACTCAAAACATCTCTTACAAAGATGACATACTTCCACTGAAATGAGTCAAAAACATCATGTGCATCCTTCAATTTTGTTGAGATTTTGTGTATTTGGGGTAGCATCAGTTGTGCTCTAGGTCCCAAACTTTGTAGAAGGACTAGAGTTCACCTGATCTATAAGACCTAGAAATGGATTTGGGAAATTTCATCTAGTTTAGGAGATATTAAATTAATTAATTATTTTTAGTGTATTTCCTAAGTTAAAACTTGGGGAACTTAAATAATTAAAGTGAATTTAATTAAACATGTGATGAAATTGTCTTAAGTCACACAGATCAAGCTTTATTTTAATCTTAGCCATTGATTCAAGATCTGATCATGGTCGTTGAGTTTTCCACGAGAAAAGTATAAAGGAAAGGCTTGGGGTCATTTGTAAAGACACATAGAGGCAGAGCACTGAAGTTAAGCTAAGATTCTAGGGCAAGGTTTGCTACGAATACTCAAAAGTGTTTTAGTTGCAGAGAGGGGAATTTAGACCAAGGGATGATCTGATCCCAGGGTCTAGAATACACAAGAGGCAGAGAAGAGATCAACTCAAGGACATCGCAGAGGAAGGCAGTAGTAGCAACAGCAGCAAGGACAACATAATTTTTAGGAAACCCTTCAGGGGTTACGCAGAGACCCTTAGGGGCAGTGTAGTGACTGCGTCACCCATTCTGGGGTAACGCAGTCCCTTTCGGAGTAGTGTTGAGGGTTTTGAAGCCATCCAAGGTTGACGCAGAGGCTTCTAGGGGCTTCAGAGGCTGACGCAGTTCATTTTAGGGAAATCGTTGGGGTTTCTAGGCCTAGATTTGGCTGAGTTCTGTAAATCCCATTTGAGGGTGTGGATCAATCATTATTTTGGCCCTAGATCAGCAAGTGACCTGTAGATCTAGATTTTTCTCTGTCGGGTGTTCCAGATCTGCAACCCAGAGTTGTGTATTTAGAAATATTCTTAATAATAGAACCCTCCAGCAGCCAGAGACTGGTTTTCCCACCTTGGGTTTTTTTCGGGGACTATTTGTCGAGAAATAATTGTGTCACTTTGTCAATGTGTGGATGTGCTTATTCTAGATCTGAATTGGTAGATATCTTTTATGTGTTTTGCTCCGATTTTAACTTGAATTTATTCAGTTAATAACTTGCATAAGTAGGAGGAGGTTAACCGTATTAACAGTAATAATTTCTGCATAAGATATAAGATTCAAAAATTTCTACATGGTATCAGAGAAATTGCAGATCTAGAAGGGTCACTAGTTGAAGAATACGAAGGATCTAGCTACAGAAAGCAGCTGGAAAAGTAGCAGAGAAGCAGATCTGAAGGGATAGCACAGTTTTCAGGAGTATATTCACGCAAAGGGAAGGGTGACATTGTGCAGCGTTGTGTCCTAGCAAGCCCACACAATTACTACACAGAGGCATCTCAAAAAAAATGATGGTTGGGTATGAAGCCAACCAGTGTGATTCAGATTTGAATCTGTCAGATCTAGAAAAAGTCTGCAGAAAAGTTATAGAAATTCAGAAGAGTTGGCGGGGTTAAACTTCTGAAGATTTCAGATATTTAACCTTAGCACAAGTAACAAAGATTGGGAGGAGATCAGCTTCTCAGAAAGTTTCTTGCCAAAGGAAACTTGCAGTTTCATCAGAGGATCAAAGAAGAAGCTGAATAGATTTCCAATGAGGGAAATCAAGTGTTAGAGGGAGCAGAAGGCACCTATTTCACAGAGGGCCTTAGATCCATTTCTCCAGTAGAGAGAAAAGGATGTTCTGACACATTCTGAGCAGATGGCTCCTTATGGACTGCATGATTAGGATAGGCTAGAGGGACTCTCAAACTTTTCGGTTTGGAAGGCAAGGATCCTAATTGTCCTTGAGGCGTACAACCTAAGAGAGAATGCAAAGCAGACTTTGGCCACACCAACATTTGCAGATCTCCTACAGAAGTATAGGGAAGCTGCTGGGCATGCCAAGCGGCTGATAATGGACAGTAACAAGGACCATATTGTACCACACATAGCTAAGAAGAAGACAACTAATGAGATGTGGAAGGCATTGACTTCCCTATATGAGGGAAAGTATGTCCAAAGGAAAATTTTGTTGGAGACCCAAATTAGGTCATTCATGATGACCAAGGGAGAAGACATGGAACACTTCCTCTTCAGACTGTAGGAAATCAGGGATCAACTGACTGCAACGGGTGCAACCATAGATGATGCAGTGATAGTTAGGACTTCCCTCAATGCAGTCACAGATGAGTGGGAAACCTTTCTCGAAAGTATCTTGGGCAGAGAAAACCTCTCAGATTGGGACAGCTTGTGGTCAATCCTACGGCAAGAATAACTATGCAGATTCACCAAGAGGCAGCACAACCCTGTGTTGAGAAAAGTAAAGAAGGAAGATGAGGAAGATGCAGCCTTGGCATCGAAGAAGCAATCAAAGAAGAAGAAGGAGCTTTTGAAGATCAAGTGCTTCCAATGTGGTGAAATAGGACATTTTGCCAGCCATTGTCCAGAGAAGAAAAAGGACAAGGAAGCATCTTCTTCCAAAGCAGTTGTGGCAGATGATGGGTCAGGAGATGATGCAGCCATGAGTGGTCATGTACCACGGAGGTGAGGTGACATGTACATGCAGAGGAGCTACATGGAGGAGAGGCGAGATCCTTGAGCAACTCATCTCTTGGATCACAAGCGAGCTATGACGGCCTTAAGATAGTAGCGAGACAAGTGGAGTAGTGGGTGCATAGATCACAGATGACGCAGAGGCAGAGGCAGATCTGGAGGCTAGAGGAGTAGCGCAGAGAAAAACAGTAGTAGCGTAAAAGCAGTAGTAGCGCAGAGGCTTATGTGACTTCAGCAACACAGAGCAGTGCTACTTACGTAGTGCAGAGCTGCACCAGCACGGAGAGCTTCAGAGGGACAGCACAGTGCAACAACAACGTGATAGATTTCAACACAAGGAGCTAATGTGACTTCATTACTACAGAGGGTGTCTGATTACGTAAGCAGAGTTGTAGCTGTGCATCGTTCTTTAGATGCCAGCACAGCTCTGTAGCCTATAGAGCTTTAGTGAAGAGGATGCAGTTTATTTGACTTGTTTCTAAAAGGTTGGGTAGGAGATTCAGTTGTTTCTCTCAACAACTGAAGTTGGAGTGCAACATATCAGCAGTGGTAGTGCTATGAGAAGCATAGATGCATCATATTGAGAGGGAGTTGCAGTACAGTGGATGCAGTGGCATTGGCAGTCATGGGCAGCAGTACAGAATGGTAGCAACTGTGTATATTTGAGTGGCAGGAGGCCAAGCTTCAACAACACAGAACCAATACCCAAAGTCATGTAATGCATAGTGTGATGTATTTCTATAGCACACACTTGATGCTAAGAGGGAGTGTTGAGATTTTGTGTATTTGGGGTAGCATCAGTTGTGCTCTAGCACCCAAACTTTGTGGAAGGACTACATTTCACCTGGTCTACAAGACCAAGAAATGGATTTGGGAAATTTCATCTGGTTTAGGAGATATTAAATTAATTAATTATTTTAAGTGTATTTCCTAAGTTAAAAGTTAGGGAACTTAAATAATTAAAGTGAATTTAATTAAACATGTGATGAAATTGTCTTAAGTCACACAGATCAGGCTTTCTTTTAATCTTAGCCATTGATTCAAGATCTGATCATGGCCGTTGATTTGTCAACGAGAAAAGTATAAAGGAAAGGCTCGTGGTCATTTGTAAAGACACACAGAGGCAGAGCACTGAAGCTACGCTGAGATTCTAAGGCATGGTTTGCTAAGAATACTCAGAATTGTTTCAGCTAGAGAGAGGGGAATTCAAACCAAGGGGATGATCTAATCCTAGGGTCTATAATACACAAGAGGCGGAGAAGAGATCAGCTCAAGGATAGTGCAGAGGAAGGTAACAGCAGCAAGGACAATGTACTTTTCAGGAAACCTTCAGGGGTTACGCAGAGACCCTTAGGGGCAGCGTAGTGACTGCGTCACCCATTCTAGGGTAACACAGTCCCTTTTGGAGCAGCGCCAAGGGTTAGGAGGCCATCCAAGGTTGACACAAAGGCTTTTAGGGGCTTCAGAGGCTGACAGAGTTCATTTTAGGGAAAGCGCTGGGGTTTCTAGGTCTAGATTTGGCTGAGTTCTGTAAATCACATTTGAGGGTGTGGATCAATCATTATTTTGGCCCTAGATCAGCCAGTGAGTTGTAGATCTAGAGTTTTCTCTATCGGGTTTTCTAGATCTGGAACCTATTAGCCCCCCTATAAATTTTTGACAGGAAAAGTAGGGGGCTAATTTGTTTTTTGAGCCTCCAAGGAATGCATCTCCCCTGAAGACACATCATCCTTGAAGTCTCCTATGCCTTTGCCTTTGATAAACTTCCCTCTACTGACTCCCTTTATAAGGTTTCATTAATTACATAAACTGTGCTCTAAAAAGGCCCCCATTTGTCCCTTACACCCCTGCAGAATATCTCATGTTAACCTTCATTTTCCCTTGTTCCGTGCCCCTCTAATTCTTTAAATCCTCTCCGAAAACCCCTTTGCACCTAGCACACTCCCTTTATTTATGCCTAAATCCCCCTCATTCCCCTATCGTTACCCTTGGCTGGCCTTAAAATGCTTTAAAAATGAGCCAAAAAACCATATTTTCTACATAGTCTGGTCCGAGCCCCTTTCGGCCTAGCCCCCGCACCTTCCCACCATGTAACCTCGGCGCTGGAACCATGCACTAACCCTAGAGGTGATAATCTCCAATGTATATCGACCGCATTTTTAACCATCGATATGTTAGATTGGACGGCGATCACCGCCCCCGCAGCATCCGCCGTTCAACCTTTCACCGCCCGATCGCATCATCCACTGTTCATTCAAACCCTGATCCTACGGTCCGTGTCGTCCTCCACCTGGTGGTCCCTACCCGCGCACTATTCCAAAACCACCCGGTTTCCATCGCAACACCTTCCGAGAGCTGGCAGTTTTCTCCAATTCGCAGCAATTCCATACATTGTCTGCCACGTGTCCCCGCGTACGGCTCTGAAACCGCCCTCCATCACGCGTTATTGTTCGTCCAAAGATGTGGAGCGATATCGCTGTGCACCGTCCGATCTGTCATCGCCCATCCAACGGCCAACGCTCAGCGAAGTTTCACGAGTTTTAGCTCAGGTAAAATGGACCCATGGCCCACTGTCCATCGCCCGACGTGTTTTCCACCGTCGATCTCGACCGAGATCGGATGGCTCTGATTCATCCGCAAGTCCCTGTATCGCCACATCACCCTTTCCACGTGTTCCATCGTATTTTCCCCTCCTTCATATATTTTCGTTCCATGGTCGACTGTTCGTAGGTTTTATTTAAATTCCTGCTGCGCTCCACCCACGTCCGCTCGACTCTGTTCCACTGTCATACTACATTATCCACCACAGTCCCACGCTACTCTGCCATCTCATCCATCTGCACACTCATTATCATCCCCCTCCATTGCGTCCACCACCTCCATGCTTTGTTTTTCCTAATCAGTTTTATATTTTACAGGTTTACAAAGAAGCGGGAACCGCCATGGTTTATATGTACTATCGTGTTGGCGCATTGCCCAGAGGGAGTTAAATTCAGAGCTGGTGTTATAGAAAATGTCCGGAAAGGTGGAAGCCGCACAAAAAATTAGCAAAGGACAGTTCAAACTCAGGAAACCTCTCCAACGCCATTAAAATGCAAATTTCGCAATCAGATATATAAATGGAGTATCAGAGAGCTTAAGGCATGCAAATGAAGATATATAAGCCTTAGGTTCAAAGATTTAGAGGCAAAGTACCAGATTGAAGACCCAGGGGTCATGCAGAAGGTATAGCATGCAAAAATCAATGCATATCAAGGTTTCTACAACAGTAGAATGTTTTTCCTCCATGAAGGACAAAGTGCCCATGCAATCTTTATTCTACACCGTGCTCCTGAAGAAATTTCCACCCTGACAACAGTCTGAAGCTACCAGAGCATTTGTTTCATAAGTATGGCAGACTTCTTAATCATTCATTTATCTTTTGTTTTTTCACCAATAGTACTATAGAATGTTGCAGCAGAGTACATCAGAGCCATACCTGGAGTAAATGGAAACCTGACGAAGACCATTCTTTCACCCAAGAGCACTGCAGAATAAAACACAGACTTTATACAGAATGGGCTTCGGCCTTCTTCCTCTTCTGAGTTTTTAATGCTGCATTTAGTTTTTCACCTACCTTCTCCGCTCTTCTGGAGCTATAAATTCACAAGAAACTCATTGTAAAGGTTGTTGATCAGTTATCAGAGAATTGCAAGTAGTTTCTTTTGAGACACAGTCTCTGTGTAAAGTTGTAAGATAGGCTGAGGAATATGATTTCAGACTAAGTATTCAGCTATTAGCAATGTTGTACTTGATTGGTATTGTTGTTTAATATGACAAGCACGTTTCTTTGGATCCTGATCTAAAGCAGCGGTGATGTTTTCCTATCTCTATGTCTATATTCATTTCATTTCGTTTCTGCTGGCTTGCATCAGAATATTGGCATATGATTTACCCTTGTTAGGTACCCTATGTTGCTGCTCTCCTTGCCATTGATGTTTCTCTTCTGAATGTGTTATCTAAGAATTGATTTCACCTAATTTAACCAGTGTAGTGGATGTTATTGCCTGTTCTCTGATGTATGAATTAAATGTATATGTTCTTAGATGTTTCTTGTTATGGATTTAGTTGGAAGATTTGGGAACACTGGGGATTAGAGTTAGCCCTGTCCACTAGGATCCTTGTGCGACCAGCTGGTCTTTAACTTTGTGTTCTAAACCTTTGCTGTTCCTCCCCTTTTACCTTTCCATATCACACAATCATCTTTAAGATCCAATGTTTTAGATGACTAGCCCAATTGAAAGCTTGCACATTGGATAGTAAGCAAATCCTTTCTTGACTCCATTGCCCAATGTTCTTGAATTCTTTCCTGGAATACTTCACCTCTGCCTCATCCCTCTTTGCTCATCCTTGTCTTACATTGAACCCTTCTTTCCTGATAACCAGAAACCAAAGAAAAACAAATCAAACAAACAAACCCTGTGCCTATAACTAGCCTAACATCTTAAACCTTGAGCTTCAAAGTCATATACTTTTGATATATCATAGAGAGATCCCTCTCTGGACCCAGGAGGGCTAGATCCTGAGGTCTGAAAGTGGCTTGATGTTTTCTCATCTTTTAGTCTTTCCAATCTGGCCAAAACATGGGAACCCCCAACATAATGGCGACCATACTGGGGAATCTTGAGTGCATTACACATTAAGCATTCTTAGGCATTCAAAAAACCTACAATCTCTGGTTAGGTTGGCAGTTAAACAGTCCTATTCTCACATCAACCTCTATACCATTTGTTGTGTTTCTCCCATACTCTTGGACAGAGTTTGGAAAGGGCCAGGTAGCCTCCAGATCTCACACTTTTTCAGAGGTGACATATCTGGTAAATGCCCTCCCAGTCAATCTCTAGTTAGAGTTTGCTGTGTTTGGAAGATATCCCTAAAAGGGGACATCTCATAAGCACTATGGTGGATAGTGTACCCTTCAAGAACATCCTAAACCTTTCCACCTGGCGACTCCATATTCCCTAATGTTTTAAAGACTCCACTGGTGATCAGTAGGCTTTCTGATTATCTTGGTTCACATCAGACTTCACTGGGAGACCAACCTCCATTACAACATCAACCACAGTAGAAGTAACAAGTAGGGCTAAGCTGCTTTTTTAGAAAACAACATTCTGGCTTCAAGAACCATTCACACAAGAGCTTATCCCAACCCAAACCCACCTGAAATAGTTGATAACCCTGAGAGCATCTTCAGAAATCCACCTACACCTAGAGGATCAACTATTTCCAGTCACATCTATAGAGCTAACTCTGCACCAGAAGATCTTACAGCTCTATCACACTTTCACCTTGACCTAGACCTACCTAACAGATTACCTAGAACTAGGTCATTCAGTGTCCTAGACCAGCCATACCTTAAGCTTCCTGGTTCACCACCCCAAAGTGGGAAACACCTTGGGAAGAGATAGACCCCGCCATCTACACCTCCTGATACAAATTTCATACAAAACTTGGGGCTCAGTCACCCTAGATCTTCTCATCAGTCTTCTGCTGGTCATAATATCCCTATCATCCATATACCAGCTGCTCAAGTCAACCCTTTACCTCATCAAAACATCATCATGGCAGCCTGGTATGCACCTTTGGTTTTACCTCAGCCTCTAGTTCCCTTACCCAATGATTATCAATCAAAAATCTCGCATTTCACTGCAAAGGAGTCTACCACAACATAATATCATGTAGATAGGATGGAAGATTCTTTTGACTACATGGAGATAGACGATAATACAGTCAAAATGAGAATCTTTGCCCAAAGTTTAGGGGGTGATGTGAAGAAATGGTTTAAGGGCCTACCTCCGGGTAGCATAAATGACCTCCCAGCTCTATATCAGACCTTCATAAACAAATGGGAAGTTAAGGCCGACCCTCGCCAACTCCTAGCAGAATATATGAGCCTTAAAAGAAACGTAGGAGAGAGTGTCCATGATTACACAACAAGATTTAACAGCATTTACAATGCCCTCCCTCCACATATGAAACCTCCACAAGGCATGGCTCTAGAAAAATACCCCGAAGGCTTTGATGCTGACATGGCCTATGAGCTTAGGGATAAAGACTACAACACATTGGAGGACATGCAGAAAGGAGCAGTGAACATAGAGGCAAATCTGATTGAGAAAAGAGCAAGGCTGAGATCTGAGAAGAGGGTAACATATAGAGATGACAATGTCGCTTCCTCATTCGACCAAAATTATGATAGATTGTCTAAAAATGTGGAAAGGTTACAACAAATGATGGAAAAAATGGTTGTCACAGTCAGTAACCAAAATAGAAACCAAAACCAGAACCAGAACTTTAGAAGAAACAATGCCACCCCCAACAGACAAAGAGAATCGGATCAGCAAGTTATTCCCCCATTCCAAGAGAATTTTCTTGATGAAGATGAGGGAATCATAGAAGAGTCTGAGGGAAACAAAATTAATATGTTTGAAACAGAAGATTAAATCCATAACTGTTACTTAGAAGAAGATCAACCCTCACCCTCTTGTTGGGATGAGGAATGGTTAGAATCTGAAGATTAAAGATTAGGATTTGAAAATGCCATGATGCATGTCAGAGAACAATATGAACTTAGAAGCAAAAAGAGCCAAGAAACTGCTAAACCAAAAGCTTCTGAGGTCACCATCAAGAAAAGACCTGAGAAAACTTCTAAAGTGAATGCTAAAAGTAAAAAATCAACAGGTGAGAGTTCTGGAAAGAACAGAGACAAGGAAAACCAAAACACTGACACACAGGGTAAACCAACTAGCAACGCTGACACTACAGTTAGTGCTCTTGATAAAACCGTTTCTAACATTGTACATAGCGAGAATCAGCACACTGATTCAGCCACTAAGGTAATGACTAACAAAACAGAGTTGAACATTCCAAAGAGTCAGTCCACTTTCAATTTAGAGAGTGAGATTGCAAAAATTAAAATCTCTGTCCCACTCTCTGAGATGGCCACTTAGGATGTATATAAAGGCCAAATTTTGAAAGCATTAAATTTAGGTGAAAACAGTGACACTGTAAATCTAAGTGATGATCAACCTGCCCTTCTGTTTGGTCCAAAGATAGAAGGAAAGTTTCAGGAAGGGGTAGTGCCCCCTTTTTATATCAGTCTTAATATCCATGATAAGATTCTCCACAATGCAATGCATGATTCTGGAGCATCACACAACCTGATGCCTAAAGTAGTGATGGAAAGATTAGGCCTAGAGACAACCCGTCCCTATAAAGACCTATATTCATTTGACTCTAGTAGAGTAAAGTGTCTTGGCCTGATCAAAGATTTGTGTGTGAGCCTCACTCAAATTCCTGCCAAGTGTATGGTCATGGATGTTGTTGTGGCAGATGTGCCACCCAAGTATGGCATGTTATTATCAAGATCATGGGGAGCCAAGCTGCAAGGAACAATGCAGATGGATGGGGCTTATTCCACAATCCCAATCTTTGGCCAACTTAGAATACTTTACAGGGAAGCACAAATGAAATTCTTGGTTAGTAGCCCTGAAAAGCCTGAAAACTTTCATTTATACTCTGTACATACAGACCTCGACTCCTTCATCCTTTGTAATGATGATTCCTCAGAGGGGTCTACGTCCCAAAACAGAGACACATGCGAGGAAACAGAGGCCATGGATTTTAACATAATGGCTACTCTAGACACAGAGGAGAAAGATGTAGAAGACTCAGAACAGTGCACTGAAACAAAAGCTCAAAGTGAACCAGAAACAGAATGCGATCATCCAACTGATCACACCTCTAATTTCCACACACTTGATGAAAAACAAAACAACCCACAGCCTAGTGGAGTTCCTATAATACAACATAATGGTGAACCCAGCTGTAGGGAAGGAAATGATGATAAAACGAAAAATGAACCCTTGTGGGAGATGAGTTTCGACAGGTCATGCACCAAGAGAACTGCTGGGGCAGGAGTGTGGATACATAACACAGAGAGTGATTACGCAGAGAGCCATGCCTGCAACCTGCACTTCAAATGTACAAACAATGTTGCAGAATACGAGGCCCTTATCCTAGGCTTGAACCTGTTGAGAAAATTAGGAGCCCGTAGGATAACTGTGCATGGGGACTCTAAGCTGATTATTAAATAGGTGAATGGGGAATACACAGCGAAACATCCTAGGATGAGAGCATATAGGAATGACACTATGGATTTGTTGAATACGAATTAGTGTTTGTTCCCAGGAGTTGGAATGTTATTGCAAATGGATTAGCTTGCCTACCTAGTTCATACCCTAAGTCTCCAAGCGACCAACAGATCATCAATGAGACTAAATTCAGACCTGCAGTGCCAGACAACGAAAAATATTGGCAGGTTTTTGAAGGTGATAAACAGATTGAGGATTTCCTGATAGGTAGGAATGAGTTTGAATTTTCTGATTCAGAATCTAAATCTGAGAACAACTACCTAAGTGAAGAATCCTCTGACGAAGAAACCCCACCCTATAACATAGAAATAAACACTCTAACTGAAGAAACTGGAAGTCCAACCAGAAAGTGTGAAAATGCAGAAAATGAGGAGATGGAGGTGCTGCAGGCCAAAGATAAGAATATACCCAGAGGCCTGGCACCCTTAGAGGACCTCTTTGACTTTGATGATGTAGCAAAAAACCCCACTATAGAACATGCAGACTCTGACGTGGAAGAATGCAACATAGGCACTGTAGATAAGCCCAAAATGATTAAACTGGCTAAGTCTTTACCTGCGGACATGAAGAAAAAATACATTGACCTTTTCAAGGAATTCATTGATGTGTTTGCCTGGAGTTATGAAGACTTAAAGGCCTATGACACAAAAATAATTCAACACAAAATACCCTTGAAAGAAAATCAGAAGCCCTTCAGACAAAAACTTCGCAGAATCAATCCAAAACAACTGCCTACAGTAGAAAAAGAAATTAAGAATATGTATGAGGCAGGTATAATCGTGCATGTGAGGTTCTCTGATTGGGTATCAAACTTAGTGGCTGTGAGAAAGAAAACATGTGAGATCAAATTATGCATCGATTTCAGGAATCTTAATAGAGCCTCACTCAAAGACAACTACCCTTTGCCAAAAATGGAACATATTATTCAGAGGGTAGTGGGCTCTAAAAGGATCTCCCTGCTAGATGGTTTTTCAGGTTACAACCAAGTCTTAGTAATCCCAGAAGATCAACTCAAGACAGCCTTTACCACTCCATGGGGCACCTTTATGTATGTAAAAATGCCCTTTGGACTGATGAATGCTGGGGCAACCTCCAAAGAGCAATGGATATAGCTTTTTCAGATGAGATAGGACACTTCATTGTTATTTACTTGGATGACATAACAGTCTATTCTAAGACTGAAGAAGAACACCTGAAACATCTGAGAAAAATGTTTGAGAAATGTAGAAGGTTTGGTCTGTCGTTGAATCCTAAAAAGACTATATTTGGGCTGCAATAAGGAAAGCTTCTTGGCCACATTATATCTGAAAAGGGAATAAGGATAGACCCATAGAGAGTTGAGGGAATACTACAAATCACACACCCGAAGAATTACAGTCCTTCATTGGAAAAATCAACTTCCTTAGGAGATTTATCCCCAACTTGGTTGAACACCTTAGGACTATGACTAACATGCTAAAGAAAGGTGAGGGGGTTAAATGGACTGTTGGAGCTAAACGATCTTTTGAATCAGTAAAACTTGCACTCACCCAAGCTCCTATTCTAATCAACCCAGATTTCTCTAAAGATTTCCTGATATTTTCATTTGCCTCAGAACATACAGTGGCTGCAGTACTGCTGCAGAAAAACATAGAGGGAATGGAATAGCCCATTTCTTTTTTCAGCAAAGCACTAAGGGATGCACCCTTGACATACAACATAATTGAAAAACAGGCCTATGCCTTAATCAAGGCCTTAAAGGACTTCAGGGTGTACATATTGCATTCTCACACCATAGCTTATGTTCCCAACATCATAGTCAAAGATATACTATCCCAAGACCCAGATGGGAAGAGGGGCAAATGGATTGTTGTGATTTTAGAATATGACCTTGAGATAAAACCCACCAAACTGATTAAAGGTCAGGGCTTAGCTTGACTAATGGCTGAAAAAAACTTACAAGCCCTAGACATTAACATGGTAAATACCTTGGATGAGCAACAAGAATTTCTTGATCCCACAGTTGAGGAAAAGTTTCAGAGCTATCCTTGGTATTCTGACATTTTATATGTGCTTACACACCTCAATGCCCCTCCCGAACTATCAAAAATCAAGGCCAGGTTCATAAAACTAAAGGCCAGAAACTACTGCATTTTGAATGAAAACTTATACTGGAAAAACCCAAATGGCCTATTGCTTAAATGTTTGCCTGAAAACGAGGCAGAGAGGATTAAACAAGAATTCCATGCTAGAGAATGTGGAGGCCACCTGAGTTGGAAAGCCACTACAAATAAAATACTCAGAGCTGGATACTATTGGCCCACACTCTTTAATGATATCCATAAGATGATAATTGCCTACCACAAATGCCAGATTTTTGAAGGCAAAAGAAAACTCTTTCCCTCACCTCTACAACCCATCAATGTTGAAGGTCCCTTTCTATAATGGGGCCTAGATTTCATAGGGGAGATTCACCCTGCTTCTTCTGCACAACACAAATGGATCCTAACAGCCACAGACTACTTCACTAAGTGGATAGAGGCCATACCTGCTAGGAATGCCACAGATTCAGTCATCATTAGTTTCCTAGAAGGTCACATCCTCTCTCGGTTTGGTTGCCCAAGGAAAATAATCACTGATAATGCTGTTGCTTTCGGATCCAAGAAGATGGTTGATTTCTGTCACAGGTATCAAATAGCACTTGGTCATTCAACTGCCTATTACCCTCAAGGTAATGGATTAGCTGAATCATCAAACAAGATCCTGGTGATCATCATCAAAAAGCTGCTGGAAGAGAACAAAAAGTCATGGCATAACAAGTTAGTGCATGCTTTGTGGGCTAACAGGCTTACAACAAAGAAATATATTGGCATGTCACCTTATCAGCTCGTTTATGGAACGGAAGCAGTGTTTCCTACCAGCCTTGGGGTACCAGTGATTAAGCTGGTCCAGGAGATCCAAATAGAAGAAGACAGTATGGTGAGAAGGATAAACCAGACAATTCATCTCCAGCAAACGAGGGAAGAGGTCTACAACAGAGCAGTGAAGGTTCAGGAAAATATAAAGAAATTGTTTGACAAAAGAGCCAAAGCCACTGATTTCAAAATTGGGGATAAAGTTCTGAAGTGGGACTCAAGAAGAGAGGATAAAGGAAAGCACGACAAGTTCAACAGTTTGTGGCAAGGTCCATACATCATCCAGGCCACTGTGGGTCCAAATGCCTTTTTCCTACAAGAATTAGATGGTACAGAGCTGTTTGGGGGTCCTGTCAATGGCAGGATGCTCAAACACTACTTCTGCTGATTTACAATTTCCAGTTTCCATTACCATTGTACATACCATTGCAGTTTTTTTTATTTTCAAGAAAAAAGTGAAAATGTTTCAAAAAACAGAGGAAAAAGAGAGGTTTAGAAATGCTTAAAACATGAACCTCTGAAGTGCAAAGGATTGGCTCTAATATGCTCAAAACCTGAGCTAGAGAAAGTAAAACAACTGGTCCTAACATGCCCAAAATCTGGACCAGCAAATAAGAAAGGAGAATCAGCTCTAACATGCCCAAAACCAGAGCTGAAATGAAGAAAAGAAGTGACTCTAACATGCTCAAAGCTTGAGTCACAAAAAAGAAAGAAGGATGCTTCAAGATTTCAGATTTCAAGCCTTCAAAGTTTTGTTTCAGTTTCCTGCAAATTTTGTCCATGTGCGACTGTCTTTATGCCTTGGACCCACAGCAAGTCAGACAGTCTAATCCTGGCTTGAATGTTTTTCAATTTCTATCTTAGAATGTAGAGAAGAAATCTGCTGGACAGTTTAATCCCAGCAGATATTAGATTAGGTAGCGAAACATATGAGACCAACAGTCTAATCTGGTCTCATGGAGTAATAAGGGTAGAGTTAGAATAGGTTTATTCTCTGTTTGTAAAAATAAAATGATGTAAAGGGTCTGTTAGCTCAAATGCACCATAGAAGAAGAAAAATGCTAGGATGGTAGGAAGGGTAGGTAGTTTGTTGGGAAAATGTTTCTGCTGATGTAATGTCTGCATATTGTGGTAGCTGAAAATCAAAGAAGAAGGTGGCTTAAAGCAACATGAATCTGGCCTACTCCAAAGATCATTTATGAATTCTTGACTCCTTCAAGAAGAAGCCATCCCCATGTGGAGCCAATGTTAGCCCCCTATAAATTTTTTACAGGCAAAGTAGGGGGCTAATTTGTTTTTTGAGCCTCCAAGGAATGCATCTCCCCTGAAGACACATCATCCTTGAAGTCTCTTATGCCTTTTCCTTTGATAAAATTCCCTCTGCTGACTCCCTTTATAAGGTTTCATTAATTACATAAACTATGCTCCAAAAATACCCCCATTTTTCCCTTACACCCCTGCAGAATATCTCATGTTAACCTTCGTTTTCCCTTGTTCCATGCCCCTCTAATTCTTTAAATCCTCTCCAAAAATCCCTTTGCACCTAGCACACTCCCTTTGTTTATGCCTAAATACCCCTCATTCCCCTATCGTTACCCTTGGCTGGCCTTAAAATGTTTTAAAAACGAGCCAAAAAACCATATTTTCTACATAGTCTGGTCCTAGCCCCTTTCGGCCTAGCCCCCGCACCTTCCCACCATGTAACCTTGGCACCGAAACCACGCACTAACCCTAGAGGTGCTAATCTCCAATGTATATCGACTACATTTTTAACCGTCGATCTGTTAGATTGGACGGCGATCGCCGCCCCCGCAACATCCGTCGTTCAACCTTTTACTGCTCGATCGCATCATCCACCATTCATTCAAACCCCGATCCTACGGTCCGTGTCGTCCTCCGCCTGGTGGTCTCTGCCCGCGCACTATTCCAAAACCACCCGGTTTCCATCGCACCACCTTCCGGGAGCTGGTGGTTTTCTCCAATTCGCAGCGATTCCATACATCGTCTGTCGCGTGTCCTCGCGTATGGATATGAAACCGCCCTCCATCGCGCGTTATTGTTCATCCAAAGACATGGAGTGATATCGTTGTGCACCATCCGATCTATCATCGCCCATCCAATGGCCAACGCTCAGCGAAGTTGCACGAGTTTTAGCTCAGGTCAAATGGACCCATGGCCCAATGTCCATCGCCCGACATGTTTTCCACCGTCGATCTCGGCCGAGATCGGACGGCTCTGATTCATCCGCAAGTCCCCGTATCGTCACGTCACCCTTTCCACGTGTTCCATCGTATTTTCCCCTCCGTCATATATTTTCGTTCCACGGTCGACTGTTCGTAGGTTTTATTTAAATTCCTGCTGCGCTCCACCCACATCCGCGCGACTCTATTCCACTGTCATACTACATTATCCATCACAGTCCCGCGATACTCTGCCATCTCATCCGTCTGCACAGTGATTATCATCCCCCTCCATTGTGTCCACCACCTCCATGCTTTGTTTTTCCTAATCAGTTTTATATTTTGCAGGTTTACAAAGAAGCAAGAACCGCCATGGTTTATATGTACTATCATGTTGGTGCATTGCCCAGAGGGAGTTAAATTCAGAGATAGTGTTACAGAAAATGTTCGGAAAGGTGGAAGCCGCACAAAAAATTAGCAAAGGACAGTTCAAACTCAGGAAACCTCTCCAGCGCCATTAAAATGCAGATTTCGCAATTAGAGATATAAATGGAGCAGCAGAGAGCTTAAGGCATGCAAATGAAGATATATAAGCCTTAGGTTCAAATATTTAGAGGCAAAGTACCAGATTGAAGACCTAGGGGTCACGCAGAAGGTACAACACGCAAAAATCAATGCATATCAGGGTTTCTACAGTAGCAGAATGTTTTTCCTCCATGAAGGACAAAGCGCCCATGCAGTCTTTATTCTACACCGTGCTCTTGAAGAAATTTCCACCCTGATAACAGTCTGAAGCTACCAGAGCATTTGTTTCATAAGTATGGTAGACTTCTTAATCATTCATTTATCTTTTGCTTTTTCACCAATAGTACTATAGAATGCTGCAGCAGAGTACATCAGAGCCATACCTGGAGTAAATGGAAACCTGACGAAGACCATTCTTTCACCCAAGAGCACTGCAGAATAAGACACAGACTTTATATAGAATGGGCTTTGGCCTTCTTCCTCTTCTGAGTTGTTAATGCTGCATTTAGTTTTTCACCTACCTTCTCCGCTCTTCTGGAGCTATAAATTCACAAGAAACTCATTGTAAAGGTTGTTTATCAGTTATCAGAGAATTGCAAGTAGTTTCTTTTGAGACAAAGTCTCTGTGTAAAGTTGTAATATAGACTAAGGAATATGATTTCAGACTAAGTATTCAGCTATTGGCAATGTTGTACTTGATTGGTATTGTTGTTTAATATGACAAGCACATTTCTTTGGATCCTGATCTAAAGCAGCGGTGATGTTTTCCTATATCTGTGTCTATATTCATTTCATTTCGTTTCTGCTGGCTTGCATCAGAATATTGGCATAGGATTTACCCTTGTTAGGTACCCTATGTTGCTGCTCTCCTTGCCATTGATGTTTCTCTTCTGAATGTGTTATCTAAGAATTGATTTCAGCTAATTTAACCAAAGTAGTGGATGTTATTTCCTGTTCTCTGATGTGTGAATTAAATGTATCTGTTCTTAGATGTTTCTTGTTATGGATTTAATTGGAATATTTGGGAACACTGGGGATTAGAGTTAGCCCTGTCCACTAGGATCCTTGTGCGACCAGCTGGTCTTTAACTTTGTGTTCTAAACCTTTACTGTTCCTCCCCTTTTACCTTTCCATATCACACAATCATCTTTAAGATCCAATGTTTTAGATGACTAGCCCAATTGAAAGCTTGCACATTGGATAGTAAGCAAATCCTTTCCTGACTCCATTGCCCAATGGTCTTGAATGCTTTCCTGGAATACTTCACCTCTGCCTCATCCCTCTTTGCTCATCCTTGTCTTACATTGAACCCTTCTTTCCTGATAACCAACAACCAAAGAAAAACAAATCAAACAAACAAACCCTGTGCCTATAACTAGCCTAACATCTTAAACCTTGAGCTTCAAAGTCATATACTTTTGATATATCATAGAGAGATCCCTCTCTGGACCCAGGAGGGCTAGATCCTGAGGTCTGAAAGTGGCTTGATGTTGTATCATCTTTTAGTCTTGCCAATCTGGCCAAAACATGGGAACCCCCAACAGAACCCAGAGTTGTGTATTAAAAAATATTCTTAATAAGAGAACCCTCCAGCAGCCGGAGACCTGTTTTCCCACCTTGGGTTTTTTCCAGGGACTATTTGTCCAGAAATAACTGTGTCACTTTGTCAATGTGTGCATGTGCTTGTTATATATCTGAATTGGTAGAGATTTGTTATGTGTTTTGCTTCAATTTTAACTTTAATTTATTAAGTTAATAACTTGTATAAGTAGCAAGAGCTTAACCAGATTAACGGTAATAATTTATGCATAAGATATAAGATTCAGAAATTTCTACAAATTCCACATTGAAGGACATAATGAAGACATCATAATCAAAGAAGTTAAAACTAAGTTGAACCCTACTGGTTAAAAATACTGCAAATGAATTATAAGGGTGAGGAAAACCCCTACAAGGTCTTCTTCATGTTGAACACCCTCAGGAACTGCTACCAAACCTTGCTTGATCCATACACTCCTTAGGCTTCAACCTACAAAAAATCCTATCTAGAGTGCTCTATGAATTCTGAGACATGTTCCATTCAGACTACAATACTAAAAAATGGTACCTTAGCCTCCTTTTGCATTCAATTTGGTCAAAAAATATATGATTTATGACCTCTCCTAGTTTTCCCACCATTTGCTCCACTTGAATTGCATCAAATCTTGCCACCAACCACCAAGTTTTCCCCAATTTCTACTAATAGGCCCATAATTCCGTCGAAATTCAGGCAGATTTGTCGGGCGTTTTAAATTCCTCCTAAGGCCTTAATGTTAGAAAATTCTGGGCATATGGGGAAATGCGCCAAAGGGCTAGTCCTCAGCGCTGACCCCTCTCCCCTAACCTCAACTTTAACCGCGTGCATTTGGGTGGTCACATAGACCATTTTCGTAGCGGTTACGGTCGGTGGATGGGCGGTTAACTCTGTGCCACAGTCCTTGGGTCACGACTATATGGTGTGGGGGATGGCCCATGGGGCTGGCCCCTTCTCCCCCCCAAATGATGGACTTGTTAACTTCAAATATATGTGGTGCACCAATATAGTTAAGAAACATTGCGTAGAGGATATGGTAGACTTGCACATTAGTTTAGCATAGGTTTCAAGTTTGACCCCCACCCGATCCTTTCGGCCTTAACCATAATTTCTCCATGCTGTGAGGGGGACATGTGGTGGTCCTAGGGTGAGCCACATGCCTCCTCCTCATTGGCCTCCCTATGACCAATAGAAACCTGCCAACACTTACCAATATGGTCCAACCACAAAATCCCAAAATCCTAATACGGTCCAACCACAAAATCAACACTTATCAATTCGAAGGTGTAATATGTTGACCAGCTCATTGACCTACCCAGTTAGCATGCCACATCAGCAGTACAGACTGCTGACTGGGCTCCCTGTCTGCACAATTATTTTCCAAATTTGCTTGTTTAGGAAAATGGTCAGCAGGCTATAACTTGAGCTCCGGGGGTCAGATTGAAGTGAAATAAATGTCGTTGGATTTAGAACAATGAACACTTCGTGATCGTTCAAGTTTCATGTCATTCTGAAAACTTTTATTTTTGAGTGAAAATTTGATCACATGATCAATTCTATGATAAAATATAGATCTATATCGACTCACTAAGATAGCTCCTTATATATTTTTTCCTTTAACAATACCATGGTCTAAAAACCATGGGCAGAGCTCAACATATACAAAATATTCCCTTCTCTTTAAAAAATATGGGACTTTGACCCGCCCCAAAGCCCCTAAGACTCTATCGTAATGGCGTGCAGTGTGTTTCATTCCTCAAAATGCAGATTCTTTTACAAAAACTTTGATCTAGGGGTACCTTGTCGAACATGCCCCCAACTCAAAGATGTGGCTCATCTATAGTCACTATGTTGGTGTGCCATCAATATTTTCTTTAATGTTGTGCACTGCATCCTTCAGTGGCAGAACTATCTCGGTGCATTTCTTCTTGACTTTTTGTACTTCGGTCAACAAATTTTCTATGATTGCCACGACCGTCTTCTAAGAAATTTCATTTTGTGTCTGGCGCAGTGCTTTCATTTGTTTCTTCATAGTTTGCGATAGCTGTCTGGATTCGGATTCCCATGGCTGCATTTTGGATGTGATAAGTTGTTCCTTTCTAAGTAGCTCATCAATCTGTCCCTGTAAAAACCTACCCTCTTGGAGACAGGTATATCGCAGTAACGGTGCTAGAATCTTTGTTGTGACCTTAATATGGTCCATTTGTTCCAATTTCTCGCAGAGTTCCACTTCAATCTTCTGCACATGAGGGTCCTCCTGTAGCGAGGCCTAGACATCCATAATGTCTTCAAAGACTTGAATGCACTCTTGGAACGTCGATTCAATATTGACAATGGCAGCTTTAATCTCTGTTGCGCACTGCCCCCAGACCTCTGGTGGAGTAGCGGGCTGTAATTGCAACTGCAGCTCAAAGATATTCATTTGTATCTCATTTCGTACCTTTTCAACTTCGGCCTTGGGATTCTTTTACTTCTATCACGAGCTTTTATATTTTATCCTCTAGGGCTACCTCAGCCTGAATCTGCAGATCAGGAAGTTTGCTGCAAAATATGGTTATGGCTGCCTCCAATGTCTGTTTTTGTGCAGCTTCCTCATCTCACTCCTACATGGCTTGCTGCTTTTCCTCAACCATTTTCTTTTGTTCTCTCTTAAAATCCTGGATAATCAACAGGGTGCGTTGCTCGTGGATCTGCAACTCTTCTGTGATGCCCTGCTAAAACTCATGCAACACATTCAATGGGAGCGCAACAAGGTTGAGCCTAGTTTTCTACCAATGTGAGGCATGTGACTCGTTCTTATTAGTGTCAAAGCATAGGGTACCTTCAGGGATCTGCACTGCATGAATATCAGCTGTGATGGCTAGCTCTTTCCCTACTATACTTGCACTTGCTTGTGCCCTGCTCGCTTGCATCACACTCACTTGCACTACACTCGTCTGAACCTGCAATTCCTTAAGGCCCTTGTGGACCTCCACAAATATGCTCTTGTATTGGTACTAAATATTGCCCCATAGATCCTCGATGACGTGTCGAATAGTGTCACCAATCTCATCGAAGTCCCCCTTACTAAGGACCAATTATTATGTGTCGGCTGACCTATCTGACTTCATCTTTTTCCATGCACCTCTGCCACCCAGTGTCTGCCATATCTTTAGAATGTAAGGGGAAGGAGGGTATGCTGGATCAAAAAATTTATCATCATCACCCTGATCATCACCCCCTCCTATCTTCAAAGCATCCTTCTCTATCTCTCTCTTTGTATCTTTGTCAGCCTACTTATCGATTGCGAATGTGACTGTCTTGGGTTGCTTCTTAGTGTCCTTCTTCCCTTTTTGCATACCAGAGGTACTGGTCTTCACGCCACTCATGCCTACCTGCACTATCTCCTCCCATTCGTATGGAGTTAGCCAATCACTAGGCCATTCACTCAAAATGCACACAACACCATCCTCGATCACCAAGTACAAAAGTTCGTACCAGACCTCTACGAGGCCCTTCTTCGTGCGGATATGCACATGGTGAAAATATTCTTTAAAATCAGCGACCTCAAAGTATTATGAAAAAATACTTGGAAATAGCCATGGCCTTCTGGCTGATCACCATGTGCAGGTTCATCTCAAAACCTACCCAAAATAATTTATGTGAAATTTTCTGAATATTACCTTATGCAGAAACCCTACTGTTAGATCTGGTTATACTTCTCCTACTTAATCAAGTTATTAATGTTGAAAATTCATATTAACATCAAAGTAAAAACATAAAAATTCATCACTGATTCAGATCTAATAAAAATATACATGCACACAGACAAAGTGACACACAAGATTTTCTGGACAACTGTCCCCGGAAAAACCCAATGCGGAAAACCGGTCTTTTGGCTACTAGAGGATTTATATTATTAAGTATTTTCTAAATACAACAAATCTGGGTACCTTACTAGTTAACCCGAGAGTGAAAATAAGATATACAACTATATCTTCTATTTTGGAGACTAAAAACTGGACGGATTCACACCCTCAAATGGGATTTACAGAACTCAGCCCCTTTCTACCTCTAGAAACCCCAATGTTTCTCTGAAGCTGCCCGCGTCAGCCCTGCTAGCCTTTGCGTGCCCCTATGCTACTCAGGAGAGGGATGCGTAACCCTAGACTGGGTGATGCAGTCCCTATGCTGCCCTGGATGGCCTTTGTGTAACCCTGATGGGCCCCTCAAGCCTCAGCGCTGCCCTTTCTGGGCCTGCGTAGTGGCTGAAACCCTCTACGCTGCGCAGGTGCTGTGTAGCCTCTGCTTCCTCTGTGCTGCTCCTGATTTTTGATTCTATGCCTCTTGTTGATTCTTGGCTCTAGGATCAGATCATCCCCTTAGCCAATACTACCCCTCGCTGCAACTGAAACACTTCTAGAAATTCTTAGCAAACCTGCCCTAGAATTCTAGCTTAGTCTTAGTGCTCTTCCTCTGTGTGTGTATTCGCCAACTGACCCCAAGCCTTTCCTTTATACTTTCACGTTGGGAAACCAATGACCATGATATAATCTTGAATCAATGGCTAAGGTTAAAAGAAATCTTGATTCATGTGACTTAATTCATTTCCATCACATGTTTAAATTAATTACCTTTAATATTTATTTTCCTAAGTTAGACTTAGGGTCCTTAATTAAAAATATTAATTAATTAATTATCTCCCAAACTGGATGGAATTTCTAAAATCCCTTTATGGGTCTTGGAGATCTCATGTAATCTAGCCCCTCCACAAATTTTGGGAGCTAGAGCACATCCGATGCTAGCCCAACACTCAAAAAACTCAACAATTTATTCTCCATCACCCTGGTTGGCTCCTTTGATTACCACAGCGAGGCATAACACGCAGCCTCGTAGATATCTGAGTCCATACTGGGGAACTATGATTCATCGGGCTCCTTCCATGCCATCAGCACAATTAAGAGCAAGAGCCAGCATAGTGGAATTTCTTTCTCTCTTCATGAGATTCTTTGCAGTCATCCATGAATTCCTTGCATAAATACCCGACCCAGTCATATTGTACTCCTTTATTGCACTCCGCAACCCAAGATACTACTGGTGCTAAAACCTCTTCTACACGGCACTTCTGCATGATCGTTCCTGCCAAAATATGTGCAGAAAAGCGCACCGTCTTATCCTTAATGGAGCTAATGGAATATCCCCGAGTTCCCTTCGTGATGTCAAAATCCTGCTTAATCTTTTCGGCCAGTTGCTTGTCTTTATATTTTCCTACAAACGCTTATGCAGGGTCCAATCCTTGACAAGGAAGTGCAGTGATCATCCTGATCAACATCACATTAATGGGGACTCTTTCCTCAAACCACAGACTATCATCGTGCACCAGAGTCAGCAACTCGCGCACACAGATTGTGTTAATGATACTATGCCCAAAGTGTAGAACATATAACATGTTCAACAACCCTTCATTCTGAGTGCTTGCCAACCACTTCATTGGCTATACCCTTTTCACTACAACATCTCCATAATAAACACAACACAAATACTTGCTTGGCTTGAATGAAGGATATTTTCTACGGTCATTGAAATCCCAATCTTCCATACGTAGCTGTGGCAATTTTCCCAGCAAATCTCCCCCAACTGGTACTTCGTCATGCGGAAAGGGTGTAGATATCTTATACTTCACCGCAATTAGGTCCTCCGTGGGCTTCACAGCTGTCAACTTCCTTGGCAGAATATATGGGGGAAACATGGAGACAGGTTCCACCTCCTCTGCATCAATATCTTCGAGACCTTGGGGAAGAACTTCTTCCTCTTTCAATTACTCTACCTCAACAAGCTACTTCTACCTATTCTGCATTGCCTTAGACCATTGTTCTTTTGGAATTTTCTTCTTGGGAGACATTTGAAGCACTTGTTTCTTCAGCTTTTTAGATGTTGCTTCTCATGTGGTGGTTTGCTTCTTGGGTGACCTTGGCCCTGTTACAATGGTTGGTGGCGTAATTTTCATTGTGTGTCCCAGGCCCGCCTTGATAAATGCCTCTTTAAGTGCTTCAAAACTATAATCCGACATAGAGCGGAACGATCGACTCTCTCATAGGAAAAAAATCACAAGTCTAAGCCTTAGAGCATAAAGTTTCTGAATGTGGAGAGGGGTGCCATATTTATAATGAATTTGAAATTCAAACTCCATGATCCCCTTAAGATGTGCCTCATAAATGCATATTTTGTGACATATTTGCCAAAATATTCCCATTAAATACATCCCTCCCGCTCCTTTTGACGACCAAGTCCTTGTTAAATCAACTGCTCTGGCTCCAACAGTCATATTTTGGGTGAACTTCGTCAGACCCTCCCTTGCAGCGCAGTCCTGCTTCCTTCGATAGAGTTCCATCCCACTATGTTATAATCCTGCATCCCACGCAGTACTTCGGCTGTGACGAAGCCTTCCTTCGATAAAGTAATTTATAGTCCCATGCCCTCGTTCAAATGTGTGGAGAATTAAGACTTGTTTTTGGCCATATAGTCAATGTGAAGCCCCAAGAGCGGAGTTGTCCCTGTATAAATTTAGTCTGCTACCATTGATACGTCCAGGGAACAACTCACCATTCATCTTCTCGATCTGAACTGTGTTCCCCTCCAAAATATTTCTGACAATGTACGACCCCAACCAATGCATTTGCATCTTACTCGGAAACTTCACAAACTTACTATCATATAAAAGAACTAAGTCACCCTACTTGAAAGTCTTATGCTTAATGCGCCTATCATGCCAGGATTTTTCCCTCTCCTCATACACCTGTTGGTGAAATACAACAATGAACCTATCCTCCTCTAGCGCGATCAATTGCTCCAATCTCTGCTCCATAATATCGTTGTTTTCCATATCAGTAACTATTGTGATACGGAGACTAGGTATGATGTACTCCATCAGCATCATAACTTCTTGTCTATACACCAATCAAAACGGAGTTTGACCCATCAAATTTTTACATGTAGTCATGTAGGCTCATAACACTACATGAATTCAAAAGTCCCAATCATCCCTATTGACGTTACACACCTTAGTCAGAGCGTTCTCCATAATTTTTTTAAAGGCCTCAACCATTATATTTTCCCATGGGTGATATGGTGTAATCTTCTGGTGATGCATTTGGAACTCTGCGATCAATGCTTCAATAGTGTTTTTCAAGAAGTGTGTACCTATGTCACTCATCAAGATCTTCAGGCAACCAAACCGTGACAAAATATGTTCACAAATAAAATTTGTGGCCATGTATGCGGTGCAATTATTCACCGGTTGCACCTCATCCCATCTTGTAAGGTAATCTGTTGCAGTAATAATGTACCGCACATGTATTTTATTCCCTAGGGGATCGATTGGTCCCACAAAGTTAATGACCCATTTATCAAATGCCTGCAAAGTGAATTGGGGATGCAGTGCCATTTCATCCCTTCGTGACGGTTTCTAGTCCTCTGACACACATCACAAGTGCTACAATAATCCTTCAAATCCTTATGCACTGTGGGCCACCATAGACTGACTATAGAAATATTTTGTATGGTGGCTCTCCCTGCATTTCGCTCCAGCAACTCTGCCATGCACTCCAGCCAAAATGTTGTGTCTCTCGTGCTCAAGGACATATCTTCGTAGTATCTCATCAACCCCCATCTTGTATAAATGTCCTACAATCAAAGAAAAATGTGTTGCTTTAACTACCATCTCTTTCTTCTGTTGCATAGTATACTCCGCAGGTACAACTCCCGTAGTAAAAAACTGAATGATATCTACAAAATTCTCATCTGCAACCTGAATCACGAACAACTGTGCATCAGGCAATCCTTCCTCAATTTTTGTTGGCTCTTCGCCTGTCTCGATCCTGGACAAATGATTAGGCCCAACATTCAAACAGTCTCATTTGACTATTACTTCAAATTCATATTCTTGGAATTGTAACAACCATCTACAAATCTCCCCCCACAACACATGCTTGTTCACCAAGTATTTCAACGCGGAAATATCGGTGAACATTTTGAAGTGTGCGCCTAATAAATAATGCTTAAATATTTTGAGAGCATATACCATCACTAACCCTTTTCTCTCTATTATAGAGTAATTCCTTTCTTCTTTAGAAAGCTTTTGTCTCGCGAAAGCAACAGGGTGATCTAGATTTCCTTCGCTTAGCTGCGCTAAGACAACTCCTAAAGGTATGAAGGACGCATCAACATGTACATGGAACTCCTTCTTCCGATCTGGAAAGACTATAATTGGCACAATTACCATCTTTTCCTTCAACACATCGAGGCTCTTCTGACAGTCATCATCCCAATAAAACTTGACATCCTTCTTCAAGTGTTTTTCCGTCGGTGCAATGATCTGCACATAGGACTCTATGAACTTTCTATAATAACCTGTATGTCCAAGAGTCGTGTGTAGTTGGTTCACATTTATTGGTGGCTCAAAATTTATGATCACAACGATCTTCGCAGGGTCTACCATCAATCCTTGTTTTCAAATAATGTGCCCTAATAGTATACCAAATGGAATGCAAAATATAAATTTCTTCAGGTTCAAGGAGATTTGATACTTCCTAGAGGTATCCAACATCAAGAGTAGACTAGACACATTTTTCTTTAAAAACCTGAAGATGGTCCAGTCATCAAAATACACCTCCAGGAATTTGTGGATATATTCTTTAAATGCAGCGACTACTACTTTGGAAAATATATTCGGCATATTCTTCAATCCAAACGGCATGACCATATACTAAAATGAGCCACATTAGGTCACAAAGGTGGTCTTGCTCCTATCTTCCAACGCGATCCTGATCTGATGGTATCCTGAGAACCCATCTATAAAGGAGTAGGCTTCCTTCCTTCCAACATTCTCCAAAACTTCATAAGTGAATAGTGTCAGGAATGGATCATGCACACATGCATCATTCAACTTTAGGAGATCGACACAAATCCTTATCTCTCCCTTGGTATTTTTCCTTGACCATCATATGGCTAACCCACTCAAATTCCTTGAATGGTTCAATAATTCTAGCAACAAGCATATTTTTTATTTCCTCCTTTACTTTCTCTTTATATTTTGGGTTCAATCGATATGGGCATTGTTTGACCGACTTCACATCCAATTTCAAAGTAATGTGAATAACTCCCAAATCTACTGCAATGTCTTTCAGCTCAGAGAACTTTGTTGGAAATAGCTCCTGGTACTCATGGAACAATTCAGTGACCTTTCCCACCATGTCATCATCCTAGTAGTCTCTGACCTTTGCGAACTTGGGCTCTGCTTCTGAGTCGATGTTTAAACTTTACTTGCAGAGTCTTTACAAGTTGTGCTATGTCAGGCATCTGTACTTCAGGACCTGCAACCTCACGATGTCCTTCCTATTCAGGAATATTAACATTGCATGGATCCTCCTCATCTTCTTCTGCAGTCACATTGTAACACTCTCATTCCAGTTCCAACTACGCAACCCAGTCAGCCTGTACCGAAGCCGTTGGCTAAGTGGTAATTCAAAATATTCTTGTTTTGACTTCCTAAAGAGCGTTATTAATACAATTCCAATTGTCTATGAACCTATAGGTAAATTAGAAACCTTCAGTCATCTCATACCAAGATGTGGTGCCATGGCACAACTCGGATTCAAGATACCACTTTTGAGGTATTATATCCAAGGTGTGGAATAATATGTGTACCCATTGAGGTTGAGGTTCGTCGCCCCAAGCCATATTCCAATGAGCTAAATGTCGGCGAGGATCATCCTTACCTTTGTACTTTTCTATGATCCTAGTGTTTGCATAACCAATGAGCCTCATCAATCATCGATATTCCTTCCATCCTCCTAGGTGTTCTCTATGCGTGCCCCACCATCTGGCTGGGGTGGACCTCAAAGAGAAGTCCAAAGCTTCATATCGTTGTTCTTTAGGTATCATATTTTCAAATTCATCAAGAAATAAATTAACATCCCCAATTCCATCATAATAGGGAAATTTACGTACCTCTAATGCAACGTAGCGAAGCGATTTGGTAATTCTATTACACCGCTTAGTATAAACTTCATGCAATTTATTCTACCAATTCTCCAATTCTTTGTCGGAGTTTGAAACACAAGAGCTATCACACTCCAAAATTATCCTTCCATCAACGATCGAATTGATCCAATCTTCATCATGCGCAGTGATATGAAAGATGTTAGATTGGAGGTTTATGTGGTGTAGTTTTTCAGAAGTAAGAATCAGAATATCCACAGTAGTCATTTTTAGTCTACGTTTCGAGTCTAAATCAAGACTCATCATTAGGACAACCTGATGTTGTTGATATCACCATATTCATTCTGAACTGGTTATGAATATCGTGTGCCTTCAGAGGGGTCCAAAGGGAAAAAAACCATGGTACCATTCTTCTCGAATACCATCTTTCTGCTTTTTAGGTTGATTATGGCATCCATATCATAAGCCTAATTGAAGCAAATAAGGATATAGATTTCTATCATCAACAATATAAATGACTTCAAAATCTGATAACATACTTGCACCATAATTGTCTACCACAATGCCATGTAATCGACCCATAGGAATAATTTTTTGTTGATTGGCCATTCTCAGCTTAATCAACGACCATTGCAACTTGGTCGTCCCATTCGTTCCCATGTCTGATTTGGAAAAACATTTGCATCTAACCCTAGATCAAGAATGACTTGGTCCATTTCATAATCTCCTATATGCGCATTTAATCGTGTTTCTCTATCAGTTTTCTTCTTATTTTTGTATACCTTATTCACTACGCGTTCTTCAGGTTGTGGTTCTTATTTTCCAGCATAGTTTTCAATCATCTCCTGCAATCCTTCCACAAATTTTTGATCCCTTAACAACTTCATACATGTCTTCAAAAATGACTTCAGAATGGACTTCCTTTGTTTCAATAATCTCCTTGGGTTTACTCTTCTGCGGAATTAGTTGTCTCTGCGCTATTGATGTCGAAGCTCCATGGCTCATTAAATTATTCTTCGCTTCCATAAGGTTTCTCTTTCTCATTGTACATCAAATCCATTATTCTTTTCTCTAGCTTTCTGGTCCCATGTATCCTCCATATGCTTCTTTCCTTCCGCTTTGTCTTCTCTAGTGCTTACACTGCTTTGTGTGACTATGTTGACACTTAGGTCCTCTTCATGTGGTTCAACTCTCATCATTTGTATGTTTTGGGCAGGCTGTTGATTGCGCTTTTCTTGCATTCTAGCCAATAATGTAGGAAAATATTCTATTTCATGATCGAATGCTCTATAATAATTACAGGATATTTTAGTAGGATTCTGACAATCCCTGGTGAAATGTCCAGACTAACTATAATTATAACATATGAGTTTTCTGCGACCTCATCCAACATCTCCTCCTCTTCCACGCCCTCGTCCTTGGAAACCTCTGCGTGTTTTTGGTGATCCTAGATCTTCGCATCCTTCGACTTGAATTTTGTATTCCCAAGGACTCTCTTGCATTGTTAGATCATAGCTTTGACAGTTCATTTCATCATGTCCCACCAAGCTACATAATTTATATAAAAATTGCTTCAATTACTTGATATACTTCTGCAGCAAATGACAGTAGTCTCTGGGGTGATGGCCTACAACTTGGCATAGGCTTCACCAAACATTTGGTCCTGTACTTGGTCCAGCACATGGACCAGGCTTCATGGAATTAGCACCCCAAGGCCCAAGTACTCTTTAAAAAAATGACATTGATCCTTATAGTGGCCCTCTGCTTTGCACTTTATGCACCAAACTTCTGAACGTATGTCAGACTGAACCTCTTTTCCCTTCCTCAAGTCTTGGAGTTCCATATGTAATCTTGCCAACTAGTTCTGGATCTGTTGAACTCCTATATTGGTATCTGCTACCAGAAAAGCTTATAGTTTCATCGCAATATCCAATTCCTCTACTTGGGTTGTGATCTTATGTCGTGACAATGGAAATATAAGATGTGAAAATAGCGCCACTATAAATCACTCCATGTGCTGCTTATTAGGGATCTCGAAACTGAATTTACTTAGCAACATCTTGAATCTTTGATTTACTTCCCACAAATATTCAATGAATAATTTCTTGATCTCTTTCATCTCCGTAACACATTGTGACTGTGATTTCAGGTTCCTAAATTCAACATTCAACGCAAGATTTTTCTACTACAACGTGGTATTCTGGTTTGTTGCGAAGTACTTCATATACCAAAACAGGGCTCTTTCCTGCAACGCTATGGCCAACTACACTTTCCTCATATTCTCATCATTGATGTTCAACGATCTCCCCACTTCTACAAAAAAACCAAAATTTCTTGGGATCATCTAATCCCAAGCATTTAAACATGGGCATCTTCGCTGTCTGAGCCATGTTAAATGGGGTGGAGGTGGAGGTGGGGAAACATTATGGGGGTTGGTTGTGATGGGAGTGGAGGGTTGGGGAATCCCAATCGTGCCTTGATGATCTCCAAATTCTATTGACGCACTTCTAGGGGTCACATGGTTGCTTTCTCCTTCTTTTCTTTCAAATCCAAACAATGGACTGTACTCAGTCTCAATGTAATTATCACGATCTACCCTAAATCTCTTATCGCTTCACGTAGTTCCGGTTTTATTCCTCCAAACATCAATCAGATTGCATTCACAACGCACCCTTTTCACACAATAGCATCTTAATCCAGAGCTTCAATGATTTCAAGTACTTACCTCGTGGCCCTTTGAAAAATATGCACTCGGCTTCGCTCTAAGATGCAGATGTATCAATCACGAACTCAGTAATGAAGCCTCCAAGAATACTATTGATCCAATAATCAACAACCCTTGAAATCTTGTTATCAATCCCCTTCAATTTCTTGATCAACGTTGGAGTCCATGCAGTAGGGTTATCATCCTTGAAACAAGTATTTTGCTCAGCTAGTCTTGATAACCACTCGTGCAACTCTTTAGCGAACGATGATAAAAATATATCGTGCTGATCTGTGAAAATATATTTTTGCAACCACTTCTCTATTTATAGAAGCAGATTTATTTTTTCTTGTTCTGCAAATTCATGTTCTTTCAGATCTACCCAGTCTTGAATCTCTTTTCTGGACATATGCCACATCCACATAACCCTCAATTAGATCTTGGTCCTGACAACAGAACTATTTGTTGACTTAATGAGGCCTAGACCCAAGTTCAGATATGGCTGCATGAACCAACAAAACCCAATATTACCGACCCTTTCGGTAACGATCTGTTGCGCAGATCAAAGTCTCACCAGAGGCAATATTGGGGGATGTTAGAACCAGGATTCTGCATCCAAAGAGAATATGGAGTGTGGCTTTAGGGCTTATCTTCTCTTTAATACTTATAAGAGTTTTGGAGAACAAATATGCTAACTACGCAGTCGTTGTTCAATACTTCTAGTTAACTGGCTTTCAAACTGCGCGATTCTTCTTTAACATGTATTAATCAAAATAAGAAACCATAACCCAGACTTCGTGATTCAAACATAGATAAAAACCCTAAATTGGAACATATAACATAAAAAATATTAGATAAAGCAAACACATAAGTAAAGGACACAGATCTTTCTTCAAGTCTTCTTTTATTACTTCATATCTTCTCAATACAACACTTTCCGCCCTGCGCACTTAGCTGCAGGGGTTTGTACACTCAGCTGCAGACTTTCTAAGGACTCCACACACTTAGATACAGGAGCCTTCCCTTTTGTAAAAAACACAAAATACATACTTAATACAACCTTACATCCAAATGCATTCTATGATAAAATATAGATCTATATCGACCCACTAAGATAACTCCTTATATAGTTTTTCCTTTTACAATACCATGGTTCAAAAACCATGGGCAGAGCTCAACATATAAAAAATATTACTTTTCCTTTACAAAATAAGGGACTTTGACCCACCCCAAAGCCCCTAAGACTCTATCATAACAACACACAGTGTGCTTCGCTCCTCAAAATGCAAATTATTTTACAAAAACTTCGATCTAGGGGTACCTTGTCCAACATGCTACATGCCTCTAAAATTTGTTATAATGAGGCTCAAAGACCTATTTATTATTGAGAAACAATGTGAAACCATAAACATCCAAAACCCTAATCCTAGGAGATGAATCACCAAATATGTAGGTCTCGTTGGGGTAAATTGGTATACCAACTTCCCGGGGTCCTAACTTTGGCATGCAATATCCGTTTGATGTGCAAAATACCTTGTTAAAAAGATATATCCAAGGAATACAAATTTGCACTGCAAATATCATTCAAAGTCATATGTTTTCCTGTTTTCCAAAAAAATGTCGTTTAGGACCTCAAAACGGCTCCAAAAGTCCGGGACTCGAAAAACTACCAAAAATAGTAAATTGTGCTACAATTAAGGAAACTCAAAAATGGAAAGAAGAAGTTGTGGGGGTCTAAGGGGAATAGGCGGGCAGCCACCAATATCCACATGGATCAAATTTCCCTATTATAAAATAGTTGGGAATACACAGTCGGTTGTTCTTGAATTACAAACCATCCTACAAAATGAACTCTTTCTGTGGGATGCTATCTTTGTTTACAAGATTATTGCATGCCTCAAAAGCTTCTTGAAAATCAACATCGACTTAATACAAATCCTTCAAATAGTCAAATCCTAAAACTTGCACTTGACTTTCCATTAGAGAACTTTTGAGGTCTAAAATGGGCCTCCTAAAAAAAATGTACAACCAAAATAAATTTTATAAGAACCAATTGGATTCAAGATGATGATGTCAACCATGGGAGATGATTCACCATTTGTGGGGTAAAAAGGTAAAAATATTAAAAAATAATAAAATAATAAAACTACTTTTTCAACTTATCTCCCTAAGTTTTTACTCAAATTTCGAGCAGGAGTACTCGTTGGATGAAAGATTTAATTCCTCATCCATCGAGTACCCATATTGCATACTTTTGATAGACCCTACTACACGTAAAATGAGAAATACATGAAAAAACGTGAACTTATCTCCCTATGGGTTTACTCAAATTTCAAGCAGGAACACTTGTTGGATGGAGAATTTGATTCCTCATCCAAGGAATACCCATTTTGTATACTTTCGTTGGACCCTGCTACACGTAAAATGAGAAATACATAAAAAAACGTGATTGCAATCACGATTTTCATGTATTTCTCATTTATCGTGTAGCAAGGTCCAACGAAAGTATACAAAATGGGTATTCCTTGGATGAGGAATCAAATTCTCCATCCAACAAGTGTTCCTGCTTGAAATTTGAGTAAACCCATAGGGAGATAAGTTCAAAATACAAGTTGAAAAAATAGTTTTTCTTTTTTTCCGTCTAAAATTTGATGATGTAAACTAATCTTATTTTATTATTTCCACTATTATTTTATAATTTCCTTAGGAGGCTCATTCTAGACCTCAAAATTCCCCTAATGTTGCATGATCAAACTTCTCCTTCTTAAAGCATCACCTACCTTATTTCCTTGTCCACTTATGTGCTTCAGAACAAAGGTGAAACTATGTAGAAATTCAACCCATTTGGCATGATTATGATTAAACTTATGCTACTACATTATATATTGTAATGTTGAACTATCAGAGAATAGAACAAACTCCTTATGCATTAAATAGTGCCTCCAATGCTTCAAAGCTTGAATTATAACATAGAACTCTTTGTCATAAGAAAAGTAATTATTTTTTGATTAACTTATTGTCTCGCTGAAATATGCATTAAGTCTATCTTCTTGGCTCAGTACAAATCCAATAGTTGTCCCACTAACATCACATCTTACATGGAAAATTTGATTAAAGTCGGGCAACTTCAAAACTGGTCTTTTAGTGATATTCTTCTTCAATATATGGAAAATTTCCTATGCTAATGTTGTCCAAAAAGATGGTTGTCTGTCCTTATTGATTTTATCTATGATAGGTGCAAAATTACCACTGAATTTGTTGATAAACTTCTGATAGAAGCTGGCCAAGCCATGAAAGCTTCTAACTTGCAAAATTCTCTTGGGTGAAGGCCAATTCACACTTGGCTCTATTTCTCCAGATCCCTTTTCAGTCCATTTTTTGAAATGACAAAACCTAAGTATACTAACTCAGGTTTCATAAAAGTACATTTCTTTAGGTTAATTAGAAAATTTTCTTGTTGCAATATTCTCTAGAACATATCTCACATGTCTAAGCTACTCTTCTTTAGTTTGACTAAAAATTAAGATATCATCTAAGTGAACACTAACAAACTTACTAATGAACTCCTTCAAGACTCTTTTCATCAACCACATGAATGTATTGGGTGCATTTGTTAGTCCAAATGGCATGACTAGCCATTCGTACAAGCTGCCATTGGTCTTGAAAGTTGTCTTCCACTTGTCTCCTTCTCTGATTCGAATTTGATGGTAAATAATTTTCATATCAATCTTTGAAAAGTAAGTTGCCCCACTCAAACAATCCATCATATCATCCATCTGTGGAAATGGAAATTTGTCTGTAATCCTAATCTTGTTGATTTTTCTGGAATTTGTACAGATCCTCCACTCTCCACCCTTCTTTGGACTTCGCATGGTAAGCACAACAAATAGACTCAAGCTCTCTCATATCAACCCTTTATTTAAAATCTCTTGAACCTGTTTCCTTATTTCTTCATTTTCCTTGGATGTCATTCGATATGCAACCTTACTTGGAAGTCTTGCTCCTAGTATCAAATCTATGTTATGGTTGATGCTTCTTTTGGGTGGAAATGTGCTTGGAATATCATCTACTACAATATAATAACATCTCATATTATAAAATGCACCTCCAAATGTAGTACACCAAGGTTTTAAGATATAAAACATTTTCTAACAAAAATTATAGTGGAACAAATTGTGGAGGGAGATCCTATTCTTACTAACCACTATATTTTTTAATTAAATATGATTTTTGGCAATAAAAGCTTCAAGTAAATCATAATTTTTATAGAAGGCATCAATGTGGAGAAATGGTGATTTATGAATTAAAATTACATCTATGATAATAAAATTCAAAGCAATTTCTAAATATGCTACCGAACTCTTGGGCCCAGAGGCGCTCTACAACTCTACACAACTCTACATCCCAATACATGGATGTTGTCACATAACGTTACATTAAAAAATATAAAATAAAATAAAATATTTGTTAGCTAATATGCTTTGTATATGCTAAAATGTGTGTAACATTACTTTAAGAAAACTAATATAATTATTATTATGTATAAACACAATATAAATTCAAAATATAAAGAGGGTTACAAACACTCAAAAAAGATGTATGGTAAATAAATAAAAATATAAATAAACAGGAGGTATGATAAATAAATTAAAACATATTTTATACTTACTCCAGAGATATGGTAAATAAATAAAAATATAAATAAACTAAAGGTATGGTAAATAAATAACTCCATAAACCTCTTTATATTTACTAAAACTCAAAAAGAGGTTTTATTTAGCTGAACCCTATGGGAAAAATACCATTTTAATACCATGGGCTAAATACCATGGGTTAAATACCATATTTATAAAAATGTTTTATTTCGCTGAACCCTATGGGAAAAATGCCATTTTAATACCATGGGCTAAATACCATGGCCCAAATACCATATTTATAAAAAATGTATGGTAAATAAATAAACATAAAAAAAAAAAAAATATAAAAAGGTATGGTAAACAAATAAAATATATAAACCAAAGGTATGGTAAATAAATAAAACTTGTTTTTATATTTACTCCATAAAAATAGCTTTTATTTAGGTGAAGCTTATGAGCCAAATACCATGGGCCAAATTATTATTAACACCATCCAAAAAAACATTATTAACTCTAATATTAATATTAAAAGATTATTATTAATTCTAATATTCATATTAATATATTATAATATTAATGTAATTAAATTTAATAAATTTGGAATTTTTTATACTATAATATATATTAATATATCATGATATATATTAACTCTACATATATATGGGAAGGAAGAACAAAGACATAGAGTGATAGAGGTGGAGAGATAGTGCCAGCCACAAGGAAGAGATGGAGATAAACTAAAGGAGATAGGAGAGAAGGAATGAAGAGAGAGAGAGGTAGAGGAGTGAAAGAGGTACAAAAGGGTAAGAGAGGGACAGGGAGACACAAAGATGGAAGGGGGAGAGGGAGAATGAGAGAGGGAGGGAGATAATGAGAGGATTGGAGGGTAGAGAGAGAGAGAGAGAGAGAAAGATGGGGGACGAAAGAGGGAGGTAGGAAAGAAAGAGAGAGAGAAGAAGGACGAGAGAGACAACTTGAGAGAGAGTAGGAGAGAGGGAGGGATAAAGAGATAGAATTGAAGGGGGAAAGAGGGAGGGAAGAAGAAAGACATAGAATGTGAGAAGTGTAGAGAGAGTGAGAGTTACAAGGGAGAGATGGAGAGAGTGTGTGTATGTTTATGGGTGAGCCAAAGAGACAAAGAAGGAGAGATGGGGAGAAGGGGAGACAAAAGGAGTGAGGGAGGGAAATAGTAAAATAGAGAGAGAGATGGGTGTTGAGATTTTGAAGTGTTGGCGTAGCATCAAATGTGCTCTAGCTCCCAAGAATTGTGGAGGGACTAGAGTACATGAGATCTATAAGACCCAGAAAGCGATTTAAGAAATTCCATCATGTTTAAGAGATATTTAATTAATTAATATTTTTAATTAAGGACCCTAATTCTAACTTAGGAAAATTAAAAGATTAAAGTTAATTAAATTAAACATGTGATGTAAATGACTTGAGTCACACGGATCAAACATCTTCTAATCTTAGCAGTTGATTCAAGATAAGATCACGACTGTTGATGTTTCAACGAGAAAAGTATAAGAAGAGGGCTTGGGGTCAGTTGGAGAACACACACATAGTGGCAGAGCACTGGGACTAAGCTGAAATTCTAAGGCGTGGTTTGCTAAGAATTTCAGAAGTGTTTCAGCTACAGCGAGGGGTAGTATTGGCGAAAGGGATGGTTTGATCCCAGGCCAAGAGTGCAACAAGGGCAGAGAAGCAACAAACCGAGGCAACGAAGAGGAAACAACAGCTACGCAACAGCTACACAAAGTAGCCATAGCCCAGCAGAGGCAGTGCAGAGGCTTCAGGGGCTACGCAGGGCTGACGCAAGCCCAGAAAGGGTAGCGTAGGGGTAGCAGGAGGCTAGCAGGGCTGACGCATGCCTAGCCAGGGCATCGCAAGGGCAGCGTAACTCAGTCTAGGGTGACGCAGGCCCTTCCTGAGCATTGCAGGGGTTGACGCAAGCTAGCAGAGCTAACGCAAAGGGCTTTAGAGCAGTGCTAGGATTTCTAAAGACTGAAAAGGGTTGAGTTCTATAAATCTTGGTTGAGGGTGTGAATCAGTCAATTTTTCTGTCTCTAGAACAAAGGTATAGTTGCAGTTTTATTTCTCTGTCGGGTTAACCAGTTTGGTGCCCATATTTGTTGTACTTAGATTCTACTTAATAATAAAACCCTCCAGTAGCTAGAAGACCGATTTTCCCGCATTGAGTTTTTTCGGGGACGGTTGTCCAAAAAATCCTTATGTCACTTTGACATTGTGCATGTATTAAGTTTAGATCTGTATGTGTAGGTTATTGATGTATTTACTTCGATGTTAATGTTGAATATTTCACATTAATAACTTAATGTAAGTAGGAGAAGTAAATATAAAAATTAACAGTAGGGTTTTTGTTTGAGATATTCATAAATTTTCACAATGGGGGAAGAGAGATGGAGGTAGGAGAGAAAGGGAGAAAGAGGAAGGATGAGAGGGAGAGAGGAGAGAGGGAGGCAGAGAGGAGAGAGGGAGGGATAGAGAGATGGGGAGAAGAGGGGAGAGAAGGAGAGAAGGAGGGATATAGTAACAGAGTTGGAGGGTGAAGAGAGAGAGAGAGAGAGAGAGAGAGAGAGAGAGAGAGGTGGGAAAGAAAGGGAGAGAGGAAGGAAGAGAGAGGATGTGGAAGAGTAGAGAGAGGGAGGGAAAGAGAGACGAAGTTGGAGGGGGAGAGAGAGGGAGGTAAGACGAAAGACATAAAGAGAGAGAGAGGGAGAGAGGACAACTGGAGGAAAGAGAGAGAAGCAGGGGAGAGGAAGATAAGGGGAAGAGAGAGAGAGAGGGGGGGGAGAGGAGGAAGGGATAGATAGATATATTGGAGAAATATAATGTATGTTTTGGGGGTGATATAGAGAGATAGAGGGAGATAGAGATATTGATGGAAGGTGAAGAGAGGGAAGAAGAGAGAGATGGAGAGAGGGAGGGAGGGAGGGAGAGACAAAGAGATTGATAGATATGGAGTGAGAAAGCGTGTGTTTGGCGGGGTGAGTTAGAGATATAAAGGAGATATGAAGGGAGATATAAATATAGATGGAGGGGGAAAGAGGGAAGAATATTTCTTGCACTAGATGCATTGATATTAGTGTAGATGGAGATTTCTAATCCTGTTTGATTGTTTGCACTAGAGGCATTGATTTTAGTGTAGATGTTGATTTCTAATGATATTTGATTATTTGCACTAGATGCATTGATTTAAATGTAGATGATTCTAATCCTATTTGATTGCTTGCACTAAATGCATTGATTTTACTGTAGATGGTGATTTCTAATCCTATTTGATTGCTTGCACTAGATGCATCGATTTTAGTCTAGATGTTGGTTTCCAATCTTATTTCATTGCTTGTACTCGATGCATTGATTTCAGTGTAGCTGATTTCTAATCATATTTAATTGCTTGCACTAAATTCATTGATTTCAGTCTAGATGGTGATTTCTATTCCTATTTGATTGCTTGCACTAAATGCATTGATTTCAGCGTAGATGTTGGTTTCTAATCCTATTTGATTTCTTGCACTAAATGCATTGATGTCAGTGTAGATGGTGATTTCTAATCCTATTTGATTGCTTGCACTAGATACATTGATTTCAATGTAGATGATTTCTAATCCTATTTGATTACTTGCACTAAATGCATTGACTTTAGTGTAGATGGTGCTTTCTTATCCTATTTGATTGCTTGCACTAAATGCATTGATTTCAGTGTAGATGTTGATTTTTATTCCTATTTTCTTACTTGCACTAGATGCATTGATTTGAGTGTAGATGTTGATTAATGATCCTATTGATTGCTTGCATTAGATGCATTGATTTCAGTGTAGAAGTTGTTTTCTAATCTTATTTAATTGATTGCATTAGATGCATTGATTTCAGCATAGATGTTGATTTCTGATTTGATGTAATTGGATGTATGATGGTACATTAATTTTAAAGTGATTGTATTAACAATGTGCACTGATTTCAGTGTAAGCACAAAAAATTATTGGTAATGTACGTTGTTTTTTGTGTTATAGTAATTCAATCTATTAATATTGGAGAGCAAGAGAGACAAGGTATGATGTTTACTACAACAGCTCGAGCCAAAGATTTATATGGTTTACGATTTCAACTGTCTTTTTCATATAATCGATATGAGAAGATGACAAAACTAACAAGGGTGACAATAAGAATAGTAGAAGAAAATAGTTTGAGATTGATCACAATGAAGACTATTTGTAATTGACTACATTCTTATTATTTACATTTTCTATCAATCAACACTATTACATTGTCATTTTGCATTCAAATTTTTTATTTCATCATTAAAGTTATTAACAATATTTATTGTCTCAACAAACTGAGGTAACTAAGAAAATTTAAAATTAAAATGACCAGATTAATCTCAAACATATTTAGCATATTTAATATGATAATATTAATATTAAATTTATTTACATATTATTAATAAAATTACTCATATGTTCAACAAATTTTCCTTGGTCGCACATGACTGAAACCAACTTAGATTCATCTTAACTCCGGAATTATGAAGCGCCGAGAGGGATCAAATCTCTCGAGATGCAAACCTCTCTCCAAGTTTTGCACTCAAAAACAAGGTTTGCACCTTGAGAGATCTGATCACTCTAGATACTTACTAGATCTAGAATTAAGATAGTAAGCTGATAACTATGCAAATAATAATGTGCATACAATATTCCATAATTCTAAACAATATTAATAATGCAAAATAGAAATATTATTAATTGAAATCCAATATATCTATTTATTTATTACTTTATGTATATATGCGGGCAGAACAATAATATTAAATCAACCAACGGAATCTTTGTTAAAATACCAAGGACATCTACTAAGGACATCAATATGAAGATGTCTATGCACATACGATGCGGTGAAAGCATAGCAACATCTTTTTCCATGGACGAATGCATATAAATCATGATATTTTGGACAGAAATTGGCCAAACTGTGACAATATTGGTTTGCTCATGGCCCAACTAAAAATTTAAGCTAGTCATCTATTTTCTATCTATTCTCTGTAGAGGCTTCTCATCTGATTGATTCTCCTTTATTTCCATGAATCCAGATCGAGTTCAAACACATCGTTCACAAAATAGCGATAATTCAAATTGCTTTTCATAAAATAAGATTCATCTACATTCCAATTTAACAGAGGCAATGGATTATCACATCTGCCGTCCTCAATCTATCACATTCAGAGTTGATGCTTGTGTAGCTTTGAAAGATCAACTAGGAGGTGTGAATACTATCATGTATGCGCTTAATGACAGTTGAATCATAGGGCATTGCACCTATTTTGTGTGACCTTCTTCCACAAGAAGCTTGTATTGGATCCTATTTGGAAAAAGAACACCAACTAGAGCATGTGAAGATGAAGGTAATTCAAAAACAACGAGCCAGCAGTGTGCTAATGATGCTTGAAGCTCCACCTACACTCATCATTGATTGAGTAGGTGAGTACAAATGGGAATTATGTAGTTGATAAGAGAATGATATTCTTTTGACACAGAGATTGGTTACCAGTGGAACAATAGAGATTCAAGAATTATGTGTCAATCGGTAAGAGCAATTCTTCAACATGGCAAAAAATTAGACTAAACAAGGCACTTTAGGCATCGACATTTCATACACACATTGGAGTTAAGTGTATAGGACAAAGCAATGCGAATGGTAAGGAGGGCAGATGAAAAACGAGTGACCATGATTGAAGAGATACATGATGATGTCAACAGTATTCAGTAGTTGGGGACATCCACAAGGTCAAATTAGACATACCATTACAGAGAAATGCCAGCTGTTCTAGATATGGATACCCTAGATTGAATCCATGGTATCTGATACATGAAACAATCCTGAGCAAACCGGAAAAAGACAGAAGATCATATAATTTGGAAAGGAAAACGTCTTACAACATAAAATGATATTAAAAAATTGAAACTCTTATTTCTGATAATAAATAGACAACTAACTTTAATTCAAATCCTTGATAAACCTTCTCTCTCCGTATATATCGCAATTAAAAAATCTTCGAATGTAAAGATTAAAACACTCTTCAAGTGACGTGGTTTCAAATTTCTTCTTATATTTCTGCCATAAATATTGAATAGTTTTAGAAGCTCCTTTCTCATTTTTTAGTAAAGAGATAAAATTAGAATTTCGGTTTTTATAAAAATAATCCTATGGTTGGTTTCACATGTCTTCCCAAAAATGCGTATTATTAAGTCGGAACTTTCACCAATCATTGATGCAGTGCTAATAATCGTAGTTTGCACAGATTAATTTATGTATATGACATGTGTGTGGCCTACCGAACCGATAGATAATACACCATCTCTGGTGCCATTTTATTGTCAAACAGACAAAACAGATACATGTAACAAAAGCCTGCACTGGAAACGGATTCCACCTGCCATGGAGGTAGCAGCTTCTCCAGTATGTCTACCAGCAGAAGAAAGAGAATGATACACTACTGCATGTGGTTGAATTATTCGCAACATTCTTTGATCACACCAACCTCTCATCAATTATCTCTTCTCATATATGCTGTGCCAATTAAAAGGGATTAAAAAGGAACGAGGGTGGGGAAGTTGTCTTCTCAACTGTCCAACAACTTTGTGAGAGTAGACGCAAGGATAAATTTTCAGCCACAGCATGGATAATCATGATAAACAAGTGTAAGTACCTAAGCCTCCTGCGCTGCAGTAAGTGTCCTCATCACAAATTTTCGGATTGCGTTGATTACAGGCAGTGGATTCTCCAAGTGCACAGCATGACCAGAATCATCGACCTCCAGCACTGTTATCTGTTGCGTTTGATTAGTCCCTTCTTCTTCGTGTTTTGGTTGGTCAACTGTGCCATTTTCAATCAAATCCATGAACTTCTACACTGAACTGATCTAATTCTCAAACAGTAGAGAAATGATTGGAACTCGCTAAGTGTCAAATTCTGCCATACCTTTACAATTACGCATTTGTTGAGCAATTTTCTTGAATTTGCTATCCTTCTTTCCTACAATTACAAGAAGGGGCCTTTCACAACCACTCAATTCATGCCATAGAGACCTGACACATTTCAGTGCAACATACATTAGCGTTATGAAGTGTTTATGAATCACAACAGTCCAATTCAAATAAAAATTAGTTCGACCATCAAATAGTTATGGGGGACATTTTTTTTATTTCCATCTCTCTGATTCCTTCCCTTAACAGTTCTGTAATTTTTGGTCCCCTTTAATATTTGTATTGTATCTTTGCTACAGCAAATTGCTCATTAAAGAATTAGCAGGGGGTAAAAAGATCTTACGGTTGGCGGCCAATGCTCAATGAAGTCAATGCCTTCGCTAATTCTTTGAGGTTGTCATGTTTGAAGCGTTCTTGTCTTACTTTTTCGAAATATGGGTGAAACCGTAAGCTGTATGACATCATTAGAAGCATAAGTATCATGAATTGGCCTTTATTACATGTGACTTTGTGCTTGTATTGGGATGTATAATAAAATATAATGTGCATAAAAAGAACCAGATGTTGAGGGAAAAGGAGATATCCTTTTCAAGGAATAGGTTACACACCTTTCCCATGTTTCTCTTTTATACCACATTTCTACAAAAGAATGTAAACCCCCACCAAGAAGTGATTCTGCCAAAGCATCATCTTGGGCAGACCTGGTCATCCTCATGTAAGGGTCTTGCAGTCCTGGACTTCCAGATATAAGTGCAGCAGCAGCAATCTTTGCAGCAAAGAGAAAAATGTTCAGTTAGGGAAGAACATGGCATAGAATAATTCATGAGGTTTAATTGTTTAACAAGGAAATTCGATATACAATTGGACTGAAAAAGAACATTAGGAAATCATCAGATACCTGCTTATTGAACTTCAAAGCCATGTACAATGCAATTCTTGCTCCCATTGAGTACCCAACAAGGACAACCTTTTCATGACTAATTTGGCATAGAAGGCCACAAAGAACTTTTGCAAGGACTTCTATTGAGAAATTTGTGTCTCCTATTTTATCCTGGTCATCAATTGCAAAAGGTATGCTTTGTGCATTTCCATTGTTTTGGATGGTGGGACTTTTCTGCACATGTGTTTTTCCATGTCCCGGAAGATCAATTGAAATACATCTTGCTGAGATGGATAAAGCTTGCATAAGGGGAAGCCAATCGTTGCCAGTGCCAAGGAAACCATGGAGGAAGACTACGGTCTTCTCCTGGATATTGCCCTTCAGCCACCAGAACATAGAGTAAGGATGCCATATTCACCGAATTACATTGTCATTATGTGGAATTTGAAAATATAGTGTCTATTTGTCTAGAAAGGAATTTAATTTTGTACCAAAACTATCTGTATTTCTGTACAACCATAACTTTAACAATGACCTGGTTTGTCCCTCCAAAGAATCAAAAGGAAAATAACTCACATTTTGGTTGTTTATCCCAGTGTCCATTACATGAAAAGAGAAGCACGTCTCCTTGTAATTGACTGTAATTGTATACATGTTAATCTTAGCTTCAGCACAGATCGGCTTGACAGTATCAGGATTAACTTCTATATTTTGAAGGATTGTGGTAGCATCATCGACATCCACCTCAATCCTGTCACATTTTGGATACACTTGGAATTGAAGTCTTTTTTTAATGACATCGTCACGAAGCCAACTATATGTTCCGAGACCATGGGAAACCGCTGTAGTGTCTTGTTTACCACTTGCTATAACTGCTTCCAAATTTTTGTTGTCAATATAATGGGCAAACTGAGCATAGGCAGCCAAACTAACACTGCTTTCAAATGCTGCACTGACCACAGCCATCATCCCATGTTTTTGTGCCCACTTGGCTACAAGTGCTGCACGTTCAAAACCACCTAAACGACTTGGTTTAATAACCTGAAAAGACAAAAGTCTGTCTATTCAAAACAATAAAATCGACAGATATTATAATAGATGCAAGATACAAAATTGGATTTGTTGTTTCTGTTTGCCATGTTTTTAATGATGATAAAACTATCAGTTTCCTTACAGTGGCAACAACTTTAGGATGTGCAAAGATAGAAAGCCTGTCAAGGGGTTGGTCTGCAATGTCAGCAATAGTCTCGTCCAGTGCTATGAATAGATCGCTTTCTTTACAGAACCTTAAAATGTCCTCTGGAAACTTCACAGGTTCCTGCAAGAGAACAAGGCACATTTAAATCAATGGAATCAGTCAATACAGGTAACCCAAATAAAAAATCAACTCATTTTGTTCCCTAACAAAAAAAACTACATTTATTATACAAGGATGATATAATATGCATTGTGTGAATTATTGAAATATTTCCAACATATAGGGCAACGTTATTCAGTTCATTAACATGCAGAGGCCATTCAGATTTGTTGAATAAAATGTTTGAAGACAATTTGTGCACAACGTGAGATGATTATTCTGTTACAGGAGATAATTATATTTACATAGATTTGGACATAACGACATAACTCCCAAAAGTATACTAACATGTCTTAATTGTTGAGATTTTGGGGTAGCATCGGATGTGCTCTAGCTCCCAAACTTTGTGGAGGGACTAGGGTACATAAAATCTCCAAGACCCAGAAAGCGTTTGAAGAAATTTCATCAGGTTTAAGAAATATTTAATTAATTAATCTTTTTAATTAATAACCCTAAGTCTAACTTAGGAAAATTAAAAGATTAAAGTTAATTAAATTAAACATGTGATGAGAATGACTAAAGTGACGTAGATCAAACAACTTCTAATCTTAGCCGTCGATTAGAGATTAGATCATGGCCGTTGGTTTTCCAACGAGAAAGGTATAAGAGAAGGGCTTGGGGTCAGTTCAAGAACACACACACTGGCAGAACACTGAAGCTAAGTTGAGATTATAGGGCATGGTTTGCTAAGAATTTTAGAAGTGTTTCCGCTGCAGCGAGGGGCAATATTGGCAAGGGAGATGGTCTAGTCCCAGGCCAAGAGTACAACGAGGGCAGAGAAGGAGCATACCAAGGCAGCGCAGAGGCAACAACTACATAGTCCAGCCAAGAGCCTAGCAGAGGTAGCAGGAGCCACGCAAGGCTGACGTAAGCCCAGTTAGGGCAGCATAGGGGCAGCGTAACACTTTCTAGGGTGACGCAAGCCCTTCCTGAGCAGCGCAAAGGCTGATGCAGTCCAGGAAGGCTGACACAGAGGATTCAGAGAAGCGCTGAGGTTTCCAGAGGCCAGAAAAGGGGCTGAGTTTTGTAAATCTCGTTTGAGGGTGTGAATCAGTCAGATTTTTTGTCTCCAGGTTAGAGGTATTGCTGCCGTTTTGATTTCTCTGTCGGGTTAACCAGTTTGGTGCCCAGATTTGTTGTACTTAGAATGTGCATAATAATAAAATTCCTCCAGAAGCTAGCAGCACCAGTTTTTCCGCATTGGGTTTTTCCGGGGACATTTGTCCAGAAAATCCTTGTGTATCACTTTGTTTATGAGCATGTTATTCAGTACTTGATCTGTATGTGTAGGCTATTAACTGTATTTACTTTGATGTTAATACTGAATTTTTCAGATTGATAACTTATGTAAGTAGGAGAAGTAAATCAAGATTTAACAGTAGGGTTTCTGTTTAGTAAATTCATAAATTTTCACATTAATCTCTGATAAATTTGATTAATCCACATGTGCTTTATTTACTAGCCTAAAGTTACATTAACTTTATAAATAGGATAACCCTAACTATACTTACAAACTTTAACATTGGTCAGTATTTTGTCAACAGTCTAATGGATATGTTGAGAACATCCAAAACCCTGCTTTGCCACTTACTACTAAGTGCCCAAATTTAAATTTTAGTGTCCACTAACAGTTGGGTCACTCTTCTAAACTACAAGAAAATTAGATGAACATGTTACCATTCAAACCAGCAGGGGATCTAAAGGGGTTCCTAAGAGGGCAACTGCTAGGTTAAGGGCAACAGTGGAGGCTTAGCCCACTGTCACCACAGCTAAGTCTCCTTTCTCTTTACGAACTTTCACCGATGGGAGGAGTCCCGATAGTGTAGGAATCACTTGTAAAGTATATGTCAATGGATAGGTGGAAAGTGACCCTGGGAAACCTTTCCTTAGGATGGAGTGAAGAGTGGAGCTTGCTTGCTCTTCAAGAAAGTGACTTGGTCCTCTAGGGGTAAGGGATGAGGATTGGAGGGTTGAGGGAGACTCCACTGTCACCACAGCTAAGTCTCCTTTCTCTTTACGAACTTTCACCGATGGGAGGAGTCTCGATAGTGTAGGAATCACTTGTAAAGTATATGTCAATGGATAGGGGGAAAGTGACCCTGGGAACCCTTTCCTTAGGATGGAGTGAAGAATGGAGCTTGCTTGCTCTTCAAGAAAGTGACTTGGTCCTCTAGGGGTAAGGGATGAGGATTGGAGGGTTGAGGGAGAAGGAATGGGCTTATAGATGAGGTTCTCAATCCCTATAATCCTTGGGAAACTTGGATTCCCAAATGGTCCTTGAAAAATAATCTTTATTGAGAAGTGCGAGCACACGAGGCCAAGTGGACCCAACCTAGGTTCGGGGATGGAATGCAACAACCAATGATGTTCCTATCTTAGACAAGGTGAAGGGAGCGGACCAAACAAGAATATTTACTCCAAAAGGTTGAATTTATCCGTCTAGCCTGTTGATTTTTGGTAGCATCGGAAGTGCTCTAAGCCCCAAATTTTCTGGAGAGGCTTAGGCACTAGTATTCCAAAGAACCCAGAAACAGTTTGTGAAAATTCCACTCGTAATATGTTTTATTGTAAAAATTAATTATTTTAATGGGGACCCTAAGTCTAAACTTAGGGAAATTAACTAATTAAAGGGTATTAATAAAACAGAGTGAGAATGATCTAGAAAGCAAAGATTAAGTCATGTTATAATCTTAGCCGTTGATTAGAGATCTAATCTCGGTCATTGATTTCTCAACAAGAAGAGTCAAGACTATAAAGGAAGGCTTAAGGGTCATTTGGAAAGACACACCGAGTGAATCTAGAGATCGAATTCTTCTGATGGAGCAATGCTCGGACATAGATCAAATCTAAGTGATTCAATGCAGTGAGGGGCAGAGGAAGTTATTAGTCGGAGGATCTTCTCCGGGACCAAGAGTACATAGCAGAGAGGCAACAGAACCAGCAGAGGAAGCAACGCAACCACCAGAAGGTGTGACGCAGTCCCCAGGAGGGTTGATGCAGGGTCACGTAGGGACTGCGTAGTGTTTCCAAGAGACAGTCCGAGATTTTGCTGGAGATTGGGGTTTCTGAGCTGGGAGGGCTGAAACTTGATTTTCTGAGAGGCAGATTGATTCAGAGTGGAAGTGATGCAGTCAACATCCATCCCCACGCAGGCTATGCATCTACTGTGCAGAGGCAGCGCAGAGGGAGTTGGGGTTTCCCCAGTTCAGATCTGGATCAACCAGTTGTTTGTCGTGATTTATCTATACTGGATAGCCAAGAAGGCATCTAGAGATTGTGTTCAGAAACTGCTACTTAATAATACAAACCGTCAGATCTGTTGCACCGGTTTTCCCGCATTGGGTTTTTCTGGGGACTTAGTCCAAAATAAAGGTGTCCTATGTGTGATTGATTTCTTCCTCAGTTTCCTTGTTTTGGAATCATATTTAATTAAGTGTAGGTTGCTTCAGTAGTTTACTTCAATAATTCATGACGCATTCTGAATTAATTCTGTAAATGTAATTTACATAATAGGAGAAGTAAACTCAGATAGTTGCACTGGGATTCCTAAGATTGTCAGATCTAGGAATTTTCACATGGTATTAGAGAATTTGATGTGAAACAGGAAGAGCAGATCTAGCACTGAAGTGAAAGCCGAATTGCTGTAGCAACAGAAGATCGAATCCCTAGAGGGATTATGCAGTTCTAGCCAGAAGGGCTGAAGTTTTGAGGTTGTCTCTCTTTGAGTGACTCGACAGAGAGGTAGGACTTCCGGTTCAAGATTTTGCCGAGGCAGAGGGAGCAACGCAGAGCCTTCACGCAGAGCCAGAGGGACAATTTTTTTGCAGGCAGTTGTTGGGCAGAGAAGCGTCAGAAGAAAGAAAAGAGCACATAGTAGGAAATTATTCCTCAGTGAGTTCCTAGCCGAGGAATTCAACATCCTTCTAGATTTGAGTAGTAGATCTACAAGCTCCATAAGGAGTGTGTAAGTCTTCCTAGTACTGCGCAGAGGGGGAAGAAGTGGGAGTAGTTCGACAGTTTTTCAGCTGAGATGGCATCTCATGGTCTTAGAGATCAGGACCAATTGGAGGGTTCCTCCAACTACGTAATCTAGAAGGAAAGGATCCAATTCCTTCTGGATGAATATGATCTCAAGATGTTCGTGGTGAATGTGGTTGTTGTACCTACAGATCCAGATCAACTTAAGAAGTACAAGTCCGATATAGCAAAGGCCAAGAGACTAATCCTTGATGGTGTCAAGGATCACATAGTCTCTCATGTAGTTGGCAAGAACACCGCTAGGGAGATGTGGGAGGCCTTGTCCTTGCTATACGAAGGAACTTCTGAGCAGCGGAAGATGTACTTGGAGTAAAAGCTCCCAATGATCCAGATGCCGAAGCAGGAGCGCATTGCTCCATTCCTTACGAGACTTCAGGAGATTCGAGACCAGTTGGCAACTGTGGGATCCACCCCATCTTCAGCAATTATGGTGAGGCTAGCCCTTAACACAGTTACGGAGGAGTGGAAATTTTTTGTCTAAAGCATTTTGGGCAGGGCTACGCTTCCTAGTTGGGAGCAGATGTGGTTAGTGCTTTCGGAGGAAGAGTTGAGGAGAGATCTAGTCAAGTGCAAGCTTGACGACAGTAGCGGGAGCGGATCGAAGAATCTAGAGGAGGAGAATGAAGCCCTCGCATCGAAGGGACAACAAGGGCAACAAGACAGAAGAGAGATATCTCGAAGGTGAAATGCTTCAGATGTGGTGAGATGGGCCACTTTGTATCACAGAATCCATTGAAGAAAAAGGACAAGGATGAGAAGCACGATCCAAAAGTTGCAGCCACAAGGATCGAGCAGAATGAGTTTGCCATGAGTGTCCATGCTTCTTAGGTGAGAAGTAGGGTGATATTGAACTTTCGTTCGGCAGGATCCTTTAGGAGCCCACCTCATGGATCATTACCTTGCTACGGGAGCCCATATTAGCAATAGCGGGATGGAGGAGTTTTCAGTGGGAGCCGAGGAGTAATGGAGAGATAGTTGCAGTAGGTACCAGCGCCTACTTCTAGAACAACACAGCGCAGAGCAACAAAGCAACTTAGTGCACAATAGCTCAGAGCAGTGCTGCGCAGTGCATCAGAGAGACATCGCAGTAGTTATCAGCAGTCAGAGGCTTCAGCACTGAGGTGCATCCACTGAACACTTGCTCAGTGTTTGGGTGATTTCAGTTACTTCTCTCAATACCTGAGTTGCAATGCAGATGTAGTGTTAGCAGTGGCCGTGTTAACAACATAGTAGATGTAGCACTTGAGAGGGAGTTGTAGTACAGATGCAACAGTGGCAGTGGCAGTGTCATGGATAACAGTACAGCTGCAACAACAATTGGTGGACAGGATCTACAGTGCAGAGCATGCTTCAGGATTAGACCATTATGCAGCAGGCATATTGTTAGAGCACTTTCCTCGCTAAGAGGGAGTGTTCATTTTTGGTAGCATCGGAAGTGCTCTAAGCCCCAAATTTTGTGCAGAGGCTTAGGCATTGATATTCCAAAAAACCCAGAAACCGTTTGTGAAAATTCCACTCGGAATATGTTTTATTGTAAAAATTAATTATTTTAATGGGGACCGTACGTCTAAACTTTGGGAAATTAAACAATTAAAGGGTATTAATAAAACAGAGTGAGAATGATCTAGAAAGCAAAGATCAAGTCATGTTATAATCTTAGTCATTGATTAGAGATCTAGTCTCGACCATTGATTTCTCAACGAGAAGACTATAAAAGAAGGCTTGAGGGTCATTTGGAAAGACACACCGAGTGAATCTAGAGATCGAATTATTCTGATGGAGCAGTGCTTGAACGAAGATCAGATCTAAGTGATTCAGTGCAGTGAGGGGCAAAGGCAGTTATTGGTTGGAGGATCTTCTCTGAAACCAAGAGTACATAGAAAAGAGGCAGTAGAACCAGCAAAGGAAGCAGTGCAGCCACTAGGAGGTGTGACACAGTCCCCAGGAGGGGCGACGTAGGCCCACACAAGGACTGCACAGTGCTTCCAAGAGAAAGTCCGAGATTTTGCTGGAGATTGGGGTTTCTGAGCTGGGAGGGATGAAACTTGATTTTCCGAGAGGCAGATCGATTTAGAGAGGAGGTGATGCAGTCCACAACCATCCCCACGCAGACCTACACATCTATTGCGCAGAGGCAACGTAGAGGGAGTTGGGGTTTCGTCAGTTCAGATCCAGATCAGCTGGGACTTGCAGTGTGAGGTAAAAATTACTATATTTTTGTCTATCGTGATTTCTCTGTACTGGATAGCAAACAAGGCATCCAGAGATTGTATTCAGAAACTGTTGCTTAATAATACAAACCCTCAAATCTGTTGCACTGGTTTTCCCGCATTGGGTTTTTCTGGGGACCTAGTCCAAAATAAAGGTGTCCTATGTGTGATTGATTTCTTGCTCAGTTTCCTTGTTTCGAAATCATATTTAATTACATGTAGGCTGCTTCAGTTGTTTACTTCAATAATTCATGATGCATTTTAAATTAATTTTGTAAATGTAATTTACATAATAAGAGAAGTAAACTCAGATAGTTGCAGTACGATTCCTAAGATTGTCAGATCTAGGAATTTTCACATGGTATTAGAGAATTTGATGTGAAACAGGAAGAGCGGATCTCGCACTGAAGTGAAGGCCGAATTGCTGTAGCAATAGAAGATCGAATCCCTAGAGGGATTGCGTAGTTCTAGCCAGAAGGGCTAAAGCTTTGAGGTTGTCTCTCTTTGAGTGACTCGACAGAGAGGTAGGACTTTCGGTTCGAGATTTTGTCGAGGCAGAGGGAGCAACGCAGAGCCTTCACGCAGAGCCAGAGGGACAATTTTTCTGCAAGAAGTTGTTGGGCAGAGAAGCGTCAGAAGAAAGAAAAGAGCACATGGTGGGAAATTCTTCCTCAGTGAGTTCCTAGCTGAGGAATTCAACATTCTTCCAAGATTTGAGTAGTAGATCTACAAGCTCCATAAGGAGTGTGTAAGTCTGCCTAGTATTGCACAGAGGGGGAAGAAGAGGGAGTAGTTTGACAGTTTTTCAGCTGAGATGACATCTCATGGTCTTAGAGATCAGGATCGATTGGAGGGTTCCTCCAACTACGTAATCTGGAAGGAAAGGATCCAATTCCTTCTGGATGAATATGATCTCAAGATGTTCGTGGTGAATATGGTTGTTGTACCTACAGATCCAGATCAACTTAAGAAGTACAAGTCCGATATGGCAAAGGCCAAGAGACTAATCCTTGATGGTGTCAAGGATCACATAGTCTCTCATGTAGTTGGCAAGAACACCACCAGGGAGATGTGGGAGGCCTTGTCCTTGCTATACAAAGGAACTTCTGAGCAGCGAAAGATGTACTTGAAGCAAAAGGTCCCAATGATCCAGATGCCAAAGGGGGAGCGCATTGCTCCATTTCTTACGAGACTTCAGGAGATTCGAGACCAGCTAGTAACCGTGGGATCCACCCCATCTTCAACAACTATGGTGAGGCTAGCCCTTAATGTAGTTACAGAGGAGTGGCAAATTTTTGTCTAAAGCATTTTGGACAAGGCTACGCTTCCTAGTTGGGAGCAGATGTGGTCAGTGCTTCCGGAGGAAGAGCTGAGGAGAGATCTAGTCAAATGCAAGCTTGACGACAGTAGTGGGAGTGGATCGAAGAATATAGAGGAGGAGAATGAAGCCCTCGCATCGAAGGGACAACAAGGGCAACAAGACAGAAGAGAGATATCTCGAAGGTGAAATGCTTCAGATGTGGTGGGATGGGCCACTTTGCATCACAGAATCCATTGAAGAAAGAGGACAAGGATGAGAAGCACGATCCAAAAGTTGCAGCCACAAGGATCGAGTAGAATGAGTTTGCCATGAGTGCCCATGCTTCTCAGGTGAGAAGTAGGGTGATATTGAACTTTAGTTGGGTAGGATCCTTTAGGAGCCCACCTCATGGATCATTACCTTGCTACGGGAGCCCATATTAGCACTAGCGGGATGGAGGAGTTTTCAGTGGGAGCCGAGGAGTAATGGAGAGATAGTTGCAGTAGGTAGCAATCCCTACTTCTGGAACAACACAGCGCAGAGCAACAAAGCAACTTAGTGCACAATAGCTCAAAGCAGTGCTGCGTAGTGCATCAGAAGGACATCGCAGTAGTTATTAGCAGTCAGAGGCTTCAACACCGAGGTGCATCCACTGAACACTTGTTCAGTCTTTGGGTGATTTTAGTTACTTCTCTCAATACCTGAGTTGCAATGCAGATGTAGTGTTAGCAACATAGTAGATGTAGCACTTGAGAGGGAGTTGTAGTACAGATGCAGCAGTGGTAGTGGCAGTGTCATGGGCAGCAGTACAGTTGCAGCAGCAATTGGTGGAAAAGATCTGCAGTGCAGAGGATGCTTCAGGATCAGAGCATTATGCAGCAGGCATATTGTTAGAGCACTTTCCTCGCTAAGAGGGAGTGTTGATTTTTGGTAGTATTGGAAGTGCTTTAAGCCCCAAATTTTGTGCAAAGGCTTAGGCATTGATATTCCAAAAAAATCAGAAACCGTTTGTGAAAATTCCACTCGGAATATGTTTTATTGTAAAAATTAATTATTTTAATGGGGACCGTACGTCTAAACTTAGGGAAATTAAATAATTAAAGGGTATTAATAAAACAGAGTGAGAATGATCTAGAAAGAAAAGATCAAGTCATGTTATAATCTTAGTCATTGATTAGAGATCTAATCTCGACTGTTGATTTCTCAACAAGAAGACTATAAAAGAAGGCTTGAGGGTCATTTGGAAAGACACACCGAGTGAATCTAGAGATCGAATTCTTCTGATGGAGCAGTGCTTGAACGAAGATCAGATCTAAGTGATTCAGTGCAGTGAGGGGCAAAGGCGGTTATTGGTCGGAGGATCTTCTCCGAGACCAAGAGTACATAGCAGAGAGGCAACAGAACCAGCAAAGGAAGCAGTGCAGCCACTAGGAGGTGTGACACAGTCCCCAGGAGGGGTGACGTAGGCCCACGCAAGGACTGTGCAGTGTTTCCAAGAGAAAGTCCGAGATTTTGCTGGAGATTGGGGTTTCTAAGCCCGGAGGGATGAAACTTGATTTTCCGAGAGGCAGATCGATTCAGAGAGGAGGTGATGCAGTCCACAACCATCCCCACCCAGACCTACACATCTACCGCGCAGAGGCAACGCAGAGAGAGTTGGGGTTTCGTCAATTCAGATTTGGATCAGCCGGGACTTGCAGTGTGAGGTAAAAATTACTATATTTTTGTCTATCGCGATTTCTCTGTATTGGATAGCAAACAAGGTATCCAGAGATTGTATTCAGACACTGTTGCTTAATAATACAAACCCTCAAATCTGTTGCACTGGTTTTCCCGCATTGGGTTTTTCTGGGGACCTAGTCCAAAATAAAGGTGTCCTATGTGTGATTGATTTCTTGCTCAGTTTCCTTGTTTCGAAATTATATTTAATTAAATGTAGGCTGTTTCAGTTGTTTACTTCAATAATTCATGATGCATTCTAAATTAATTTTGTAAATGTAATTTACATAATAAGAGAAGTAAACTCAGATAGTTGCAGTACGATTCCTAAGATTGTCAGATCTAGGATTTTTCACATAGCCTTGGGGATGCCTAGGCAAAATTCGATCCTATAGTGAGATTCCTGGAGATTCCATCGTTAGAATTTCCTCAAATTCGGAGGAGAGGTAGGGGACCCACCAACGCAGTAGATTGTAGGAGATCAAAAATGTTCCTTTGGTCAATTCTCGGGAAATTGATGCCCTAGGTGACCTTTGAGGGCTAGACTAGGGAAAAAGCGGAAAAAGGTGAAAGGGATGACCACCCTTTTTAGGGATCAGTGCCTAATCCACTTGGGGATATGGAGTCAAGGATGATGATGAGTAATAATTTGGTTTCTTGATCAAGGAGGCCCGGAAAGTCATCGTCATCCAATGTTGAGAGAAAGGAAAAAAAGTTGACCTTCAAGCATTTATACTTCATTGAGATAAATAATCTCTCGGACATTTCATTCATATAACATTGGCCCATACATTAAATGAGATAAAACATGCTGAATTCCACATTTTAATCATGCAACAACTAGCCCTAATTATAGCAGTATGAAGCAACAAGAATAACAATGTTAAATTTACTTACAACATTATAGAGTATATCCAAACAACATTTCGTTTGCAAGACAAAGCTCCAAGACAAGAAAAATAGCCCAATCCATACATCAAAATTCATCCATCTCCAAAAATGTCCACTAAGGAAAAAAATGCAAAGTTCTCTATGATTAGAGAGATCCCAAGTCAAATGACGATACAAATGTATGTATCTAACATCAATATATACCCTCTTAAGGAGTTCGAATTTCCCTATGATATTACATTAACCCCTAATGATAAAATAATGTGCAAATAAAATCCTTATTGGTGACAAGCCCACGAAACTAGCTCAAAATGGAAAAAATAAGCCTCACAAGGGGCCAAATAATAATATATACATGTCGTGGGGCCCTCCAAAGGCCTAAAAATGTCCTGAAGTGCAATAATGAGGAATAAATTCCTTGGAATATGATGGACAAGAGGGTGGCCCCTTGTTCTCCAAGTAGTAGACCTGTGGTGCTCCCAATGGGTGTGGGGGCACACAAATGACCTCATGGGTCTCCATATGAATCAAAGATGCTTGCAGATCCTTTGCAAGGGCTCGAGTGATGGAATGAATGCTGCCATGACATCGTACACGTCTTGGGACACCTACTAAGAGTGTGGGGCTCATGTGGGGACTATTGGGCATAGTGTACCAAGCACATCACCATCATCCCAAAAGTGGATTGATAGTAGCCCCTGAACATCAATGAGGATCCGTGGAGTGCTATCTACTGCTGTGGAGGCCCATGGCTCTCTATGCACCCCCTATGTGTGCTAATGTAGCTCTCTGGGGGTTAGGATCATGTATGGGGAGACCAAACCCAAATGGAACCCATCTGCAATCATGTGTAAAATCCAATGTGTCCCCTAGGCTTTCAGTACAAGCAACCATTATAATAATCGTGTAAAAGAGCTTAAAAATCATGGATAACAAGGTTGACACTTCATGATGGCATGCCCTTCCGTAGTGGGCTTTAGCATGTGCTAGTGTCTCGGCGTGCATCCTTTTGCATACATTAAGTCACTCAAAATACCTGCGTCACGATTCAATGCCATGACACCGACTAATTCCCGAGCACAGGAAGATCTGAATGCTGGTATGATTGTGTAGCACAAAGTTTTCTTTTGCAGCGGAACAAGTATCGACAGTCATGTATAGCCGGAACTAGGACTTAAGCCTAAGAAATCTCAACACCAAACATGTTGCTAACGAACTACATTCTTTTGAATCGTGTAGCGTGTGCACAATTGGCTGCAACAACAGATCAAACCTTGTCGACCTTACAAGAGAGCATCACCACAAGTTGAGTCGCACAATAGGCTGACACAAAAACCTGGTCATCAATTCTACTCGCTGCGAAAGCCCACAAAATATTATCGTTTTCTAATTGTTTTACCTGTGAAGCCACGACAATCACATATGTTCGATCATAGGTGGCTTTTCGTGTTTCGTAGACCTTTGTGTTTTGATGAGACAACAAGCCCTCAATCTTATCCAATACTGTCTTGTTTCCATGTGTTGTCGAGGATGGAATATGGCCTGATATTTTTAAGCCCCTCAAAGAGCTCCCTCAAGATCTTGACAATTGTAATATCCCTTTTCGGGGATATCTCTCAACACAAGCAAACTCCAACCAGAGATGGACTGGGAGGGCGTTTACTAGATATGTCACCTTTGAAAAGAGGGTGAGATCTGGAGGCTACCTGGCCCTTTCTAGACTCTGTCTAAGAGTATGGGAAAAACACACCAAGTGGTATACTATCTGGAATGCTCAAAGAGAGAAATAACAGTAGTGCAAGCATACAATAGCATATGTAGAACATGTAACAAATACTCAGAAATATAGAGAGAAAGTTAAGCCATTTTATTATACTGAGAATAGAAATGAGTACAATAGGTGATCAGAGTGATGATACCTAGACTTGCACCAGGCAAGTGAAGAAAAGCTCTCAGAATGACAAAGAAATGGTTGCTCTCTGATCTGCGTCCAAGCTGCCGGAGAACTGCTGTGCTACTGCTACTGCTGGAACCAAAAGGAGTATTTGGGGCTGCTCCCCTACTCGGAAAAAGCTAAAACTCTGGAATCCACCTCTACTCGCCAAACCCAGAAAAGCCCTAAGAGCATTTATGAAATAGCCAACCCCCGAAAATCATCCCCTTGTGATCTACGCTATCTTCCAAGGCTCTGCGCTAACACTAAAGGGAATCCACCAAAATACTGCCTCAAACTCTGCCAAAATCCTCCAATAGGCAAGGGCTGGCCCCTTGCTCAATCTCAAAGCTCGAAACCTCCAAAAGAAACCCAATCTGGAGCTCCCAAGAAATGGACTGCATCCTCCCTCTCAAGACTGTGCAATCACTAGATGCCAAGCTCCACCACCAAGCCTCAACTCGATCCTTCTGCAAAAATACTGATGGGATTACCTCACCCGAGCAGGCACTCGAAGTCCCCCGGGGCTTAGGGTGAGATCTCCAAACGGAGACACTCAGTGCACTAAATAGTGTTGCAGACTAGCTAAACAACCAGCGTGCTCAAGAAGTCGAAGTGACCAGCTCAATATCATAAACATCGAATGACCAAAATGAGGAGGTTCTCCTCTTTTTATAACGTTGGCCTCTCTCTCAAACCCTAGGTCCATCATCTCCAACGTAGCCTCTCTTGGCCCCACGCTGCCAACTCAACCTGCGCAGTCCCTCCACGTGCTCTAGTGGGTCCCCTCTCTACGTGGTCTCTTTGCCCCCCTTGGCCCACTTAAGTTACAACGTTGTGTCTACTAGGGGGTGAACTTTATGTTTAGAGTGAGTTATGTTCTCCTCTACTCACTTTTATTTATAATTTAACTATAGTAGGCAAAATTGATCAAAATTAGAATATTACAGTCTCCCCCGGCAAAATGTTGCTTGACCCCAAGCAACTGTAGTGATGGATGCTGCAAGATTTTCTCACTCTCCCAAGTGGCATCCTCATCCGACAAATTCTTCCATCTCACTAAGAATTCCTAGATTGTCCTGTTCCGCAGCTGCCTCTCCCTAGTATCAATAATGGCCTTTGGCTGCAACACCAAATGACCCTCATCATCCGTAGGCAGTAGCTCATCTGTCATTGTCACCTGCTGCCCCAATGCCTTCTTCAGGCATGATACATGAAAAATGTTATGAATCTTGCTGCCTTGGGGCAGCTCCAACTCATAAGCAACCTGTCCAACCCTGCATATCACCCTGTATGGTCCATAAAAACGTGGCTTGAGCTTCTCAGCTCCCTTCTGCTTCAGTGACGACTGTCGGTATGGCTGCAAACGTAGGTAGACCAAGTCCCCTACCTCAAACTGTCTCTCCACTCGACACCTGTCGGCATACAGTTTCTGCTGATTTTGCGCTGTAGCCATGTTATCCTTGAGGGCTCAGAGAATGTCTTGGCTCTCTTGGATCCAATCTTTGGCTCTCGGAGCCTTGCTAGCACCAAACATCACATCAGCAAAAGATAAAGAATGATATCCATATAAGGCATAGAATGGAGACATACCGATGGATATGTGATGTGTGTTGTTGTAGCAGTACTCCCCCAGATGCAGCCACTTCAGCCATGCTCTCTGCTGCCCACTAACATAGTTACACAAGTAGCCCTCCAGCCACTTGTTAACTATCTCTATCTGCCCGTCTGTCTGTGGGTGGTAGCTGGTGCTCGGTGTCAACTCTGTCCCCACCAACCAGAAAAGCTCCTGCCAAAATTCGCCCATAAAGCGGCTGCCCCTGTCACTGATAATGGTCTTGGGAAGACCATGTAACCTGAAGATCTCTCTGAAGAATAGCTCTGCCACCTGTGCTACTGTATAGTGTGCGGATATGGCGAAGAAGTGTCCGTACTTCGTCAGCCGATCAACGACGACGAATATATAGTCCTTACCCTGCACCATGGGCAACCCTGTGATGAAGTCCATCGAAATGCTCTCCCATTTTCCCTTCGGAATGGGAAGAGGCTGCAACAAACCTGCTGGATGGCTCATCTCTCCCTTGTTTCTCTGGCAAACCTCGCACTCCCTGATATGCTGGAGCACGTCCTCCTTGAGGCCCTTCCATGAGAACCTCTCTCTGATGGCCCTGTAGGTTTTGGTAAACCCCTGATGGCCGAACAATGGTGAATCATGTGATGCCTGAAGTATCTTCTTCTTGAGCTGGGAGCCCTCAGTCAAGAAGATCCTATCTCTGTAGTAGATGATCTCATCTATCACCCTGTATCTATCATCTGTCACCTGACCATCCAGAACCTCACAAGCAAACCTGTCCTTGGAGTACTCTACCAAAAGTCGAGCCCTCCAATCTGTATCCAAACTCATCAGAGACAACGTGGCTGGTCTACGTGAAAGTGCATCGGCTACCACGTTGTTCTTCCCCTTGACATACTCAATGTCAAAGTCATAAGCCTGGATCTTGCTGATCCACTTCTGCTGCCTCTCCTGTAGCTGCTTCTGCTCCAAAAAGAACCTGAGGCTATTGTGATCAGTCCTCACCCTGAACCTATTACCCACCAAGTACTGTCGTAATTTGGCCAATGCATGCATAATGGCCAGCATCTCCTTGTCGTATATAGCATACAACTGCTCATGAGGAAGGAGGTTCCGGCTCTCATAGGCTATAGGGCGGCCTCCCTGCATCAACACTACATCGATCCCCTCTCTTGACACATCACACTCTAAAACAAAAGGCTGCGTAAAATCTGGCAACGCAAGCACTGGGCAGCTACTCATAACCTCCTTGAGCCTGTCAAAGGCTCGCTGTGTTGTATCTATCCAACTAAATGCCCCTTTCTTCGTCAGATCTGTCAAGGGTGCAGCGAGCTAAGAGAAACTCTTGACGAACTTCCTGTAATAAGTACAGATACCAATAAATCCTCGAAGCTCCATCACGTTTCTCGGCTCTGGCCAATCTCTGATGGCCCTGATCTTCTCCTCGTGGACTCTCACTCCGTCCACCCCTATGATGTGTCCCAAGTATAGCATCTCCGTCAACCCAAACTCACATTTGGAGAGCTTAGCATAGAACTGCTGCTCCTCCAAAATATGCAGTACTGTCTCTAGATGCTGAAGATGCTCCTCCCAAGTCCTGCTGTATATAAGGATATCATTAAAGAAGACCAACACAAAATTCCTCAAGTGACTGCAGAAGATGTGGTTCATGCACGACTGGAAGGTAGCTGGTGCGTTGGTTAGCCCAAAGGGCATCACCAAGAACTCGAAGTGGCCATAATGACACCTGAAAGCGGTCTTGGGAATGTCCTGCTCCCTCACGTGAATCTGATGGTACCCGGATCTCAAATCAATCTTTGAGAAGAACTTTGCTCCACTCAACTCATCCATTAGCTCATCAATCCTCGGTATAGGGTACCTGTTCTTTAGGGTCTTTTTGTTCAGGGCCCTGTAATCAATGCACATCCTCAATGTGCTGTCCTTCTTCTTCACCAATACCACAGAAGAAGCAAAAGGACTGGTGCTCGGTCGAATGTGTCCAAGAGCCAGCAACTCCTGGATGGCCCGCTCAATCTCATCCCGATAGGCCTTAGGATGCCTATAGGGGGTGGTAATAACGGCCTGAATGCCCTGCTCTAGCTCTATAGTGTGCTCAAACCCCCGATCCGGTGGCTGACCTGGCGGAATCTCCCCAAACACCGTGGCATACCTGTCAAGGATGGACTGTATCTCCGGATGCACTGTCTGCCCTGTAGTCCCTGCCTTTGATGCACGTAGCTCTACTGCCCACTCTATGTCTCCCTTCTGGAAGACTGCCTCCATCCGGTGAGCTGAAACAGTCTGAGGCGGATATGTGTGCTGACTTCGTATCTTCTCATGCCTCCTGGTCTTCTCATCATCCCACTCCATCTCCAAGGCCTTCCAATCCGTGGTGACCTTCCCTAGAGTGATAAGCCACTGTACACCCAATATCATGTTGGTGTCCGAGATGTTGACCACGAAAAAGTGGTCAGTCAATGTGTAGGTGCCCATCGTCACTGACAACTCTGGAACATATCGGGCACACTGCATAGCCTGATCTCCTGGGACCAAGACTAAAAACCCATCGAAGCTCTCTGTTTGTATGCCTCTCCGCTCTACCATCTGTGCATCGATGAAGTTGTGGGTTGCCCCACTGTCCACCAGTACTGACACTCGCTACTCACGTACTGTCCCACGTACGCGCAGAGTCAAGTACTTGGGAACTCCTCGCAATGCTGCAAGGCTCCCTCCGGTAGGTGCAAAGGTCGCACCTCCTGCTCCTGGGGGTGGAGGTGGCAAAGGATCCTGCACTGCATGACTGCCTCCTGCCTCCATGTCATCATCCTCATCCTCATCCTCTTCCCCGCTACTCTCGGAGAAGACCGCAAAAAAATGTGCTTTGCCAGCAGCACATCTGTGTCCTGGCAACCACGGCTCCTGACAAGTAAAGCACAACCTCTTCTTCTTCAACTCCCTCCTGGCATCATCATCTAGCTGTACCCTACCCAGATTCCCCTTTGGAGGCGGAATCCTCACATCCTTCCCCTTTGGCTGGAAAGCCTGTCTCTGGGGGTAAGGTGTCCTAGTCCTGGGTAAGGCATCCTGCAAATCCCGGGTCCTGCCAATGGCATCCTGGAGTGTGGCTGGTCTAGTGGATCTGACTAGACCCCGAAGTGGCTCTGCTAACCCCTCAACAAACATGTAGATCATCCGTGCTGCGGATAGATCTGGCACCATCACTGAAATCCTCAGGAATTCTGCAATATACGTCTCAGGGCTCTCGGTCTGTTTGAGCCTCGTCAGCTCAACAAAGTGCTCCTTCGGATCCCTTCGGTCAAACCTCTCTATCAACCTCCGAGTGAACTCGACATAGGTAGTCACTGTGGAATGCCCGAGTGTAACCATCCCATGGAACCACCAGTCCTGAGCCTCGCCATCCAAATGCAGCGTGGCCACCTTGATGGCCTCTGTCTCTGCCATCTGGTTGAGCTGGAAATATATGTCCAGCTTCTCCACCCAAGACGTTGTCGAACTGTTTGATGAACCATCAAACGTAGGCAAATGGAATCGGCTTGCTGTACGCTTGGTGTCTCCATCATGATAATGCCGGTGCCCTCTGTGATGGTCGCGGGGTCTGCTGTCCCGCTGGAGCTGAACAAGGTCTCTGAATGAAAGGGCATCCTTGAACTCCTGCCCATATGCCTGGTACTCAGCAAAATAATCACCCATGTGGCCAGGCTCTGGCTCCTTCTGTGCTCTTGCCCCTGTGTCTGCACCCAAAAAAGTGGGCATAGTGGAACGAGTGGGGGCATGTGATGCCTGGCGCAGAGTGGCATCCTGCTCCTGCAAATGGTGGGACGTGCCCGACCCCTCACCAACCTGGAAACCCCTTGGGGTTTCACGTTGTCTAGCCTCCACAGCAGTGATTCTTTGACCCATCATCTCGATCTGCCTCGCCAGATCCTGCACTGATTTGAGGAGTGCTTCTCCAAACTGTTTTGCATCACTATCATCTGCCATTGGCTCTTCGTGTTCTGCGTCTACCACAGGCTCCTCTTGTTCTGCGTCCACCACCCGAACACAGTCACCCTCTCCGTAGGTGTTCTCCAACCTACGCTCAATATCTCTGTACTTCCTACCTCTGTAGCAGATGTATGGTTTCTCCCCCGGTGTCATAGACAGCTAGCTCCACAGGCTGAGCCAGATCTATGCTCTGATACCACTGTAATATCCCTTTTCAGGGATATCTCTCAAACACAAGCAAACTCTAAGCAGAGATTGACTGGGAGGGCGTTTACCAGATATGTCACCTCTGGAAAGAGGGTGAGATCTGGAGGCTACCTGGCCCTTTCCAGACTCTGTCTAAGAGTATGGGAAAAACACACCAAGTGGTATACTATCTGGAATGCTCAAAGAGAGAAATAACAGTAGTGCAAGCATACAATAGCATATGTAGAACATGTAACAGATACTCAGAAATATAGAGAGAAAGTTAAGCCATTTTATTATACTGAGAATAGAAATGAGTACAATAGGTGATCAGAGTGATGGCACCTAGACTTGCACCAGGCAAGTGAAGAAAAGCTCTCAGAATGACAAAGAAATGGCTGCTCTCTAATCTGTGTCCAAGTTGCCGGAGAACTGCTATGCTGCTGCTACTGCTGGAACCAAAAGGAGTATTTGGGGCTGCTCCCCTACTCGGAAAAAGCTGAAACTTTGGAATCCACCTCTACTCACCAAACCCAGAAAAGCCTAGAGAGCATTTCTGAAATAGCCAACCCCCGAAAATCACCCCCTTGTGGATCTACGCTATCCTCCAAGGCTCTGCACTGACACTAAAGGGAATCCACCAAAATACTGCCTCAAACTCTGCCAAAATCCTCCAATAGGCAAGGGCTAGCCCCTTGCTCAATCTCAAAGCTCAAAACCTCCAAAAGAAACCCAATCCGGAGCTCCCAAGAAATGGACTGCGTCCTCCCTCTCAAGACTGCGTAGTCACTAGATGCCAAGCTCCACCACCAAGCCTCAACTCGATCCTCCTGTAAAAACACTGATGGGACTACCTCACCCGAGCAGGCACTCGAAGTCCCCCGGGGCTGAGGGTGAGATCTCTGAACGGAGACACTTGGTGCACTAAACAGTGCTGCAGACTAGCTAAACAACCAGCATGCTCAAGAAGTCGAAGTGACCAACTCAATATCATAAACATCAAATGACCAAAATGAGGAGGCTCTCCTCCTTTTATAATGTTGGCCTCTCTCTCAAACCCTAGGCCCATCATCTCCAACGTAGCCTCTCTTGGCCCCACGCAACCAACTCAACCTGCGCAGTCCCTCCACGTGCTCTAGTGGGTCCCCTCTCTACGTGGTCTCTTTGCCCCCCTTGGCCCACTTAAGTTACAACGTTGTGTCTACTAGGGAGTGAACTTTATGTTTAGAGTGAGTTATGTACCCCTCTACTCACTTTTATTTATAATTTAACTATAGTACGCAAAATTGATCAAAATTAATATTTCCAATTAGCCATCGCTAATTGGGAATATTACAACAATACAGAAATATTTTCAACTATATCTGGTTTTCCCACAAGAGAGGCATTCTTTGATGTGGAAAAACAATTATCTAATGAGTTTTCCATTTCATTTAATTCAGTCTGCATTAATAATCCATGATCATCACTGTTCATAGCACCATTAGGTTCTCTCACCTTTTGTTGAGTTGTTGGAATGTTGTTGTCATGGCGAGAGATCTTCTGAAAGGAATCTGGAGAGTTTTTAGTGCAAAGTTGTTCAAAGTTTGTTATAGGACCTGGCGAATGATTGTTTTTTGCATTTTCTCCAGATAAACTATGCCTCTCTAATGAAAGTTCCATTGAAGCCACTGCCTCAGTCATGGCTTTAGGTTCTTCTTTCGTGGTTATATCACCAATGTTCTCCTTAAAACACAATTTATGTTTTAAAGTTGTAACAGGTTTCCTGGTTGTATTTTCTCTCTGCATAATCAGAAAAGAAGGCTTCAACGGTGTATGTTGATATTCTATAGAAGCTTCTGGATTTTGACATTGACTCAAATGTCCTTTATTGTTATCATCCATATCCTTATGAACCACAGTAATTAGCCTGTCACTGGTACCTTCTTACCAATGCTTGTATCAAAACTCTTTAAGATGCTTCCTGGCGTGTCTTGGATTTTGTCTGGCATATCAACCTCCATCGAAGTCTCTGCAACATGTTATTTAATAGTTTCTCCTAAGCTTGGAATGTCAGTTCTATCATTTCCATTTGGATCATCATCTTGATTATATTCAACATCTTCATCTTCAACATTATCATCACTCTGGTCAAAATCTTCTTCTCCTGCTTCACCTTGTTTTGTTTCTTCACTGTCGTTATTTCTGCATAAATTTTCTTAAAACATGTTGCAACTTTTGCACATCATTTTTCTAATTGCTGAAGTTTTTCTTGAATTTTTCTAATCTGCTCAATTCCTTCAGGATCTACATGTAATGGCATATTGTGCGGTAAACAACGTTAAGGGCTCGTAAGATTATATTGTGCGACATGGCTCTGATACCACTGAAGCAACAAAATTGATAGCTTGTTGACTTTAATTGTAAAAATACACACAAGAGGAATTTGTAATAATAATTTATTATATATAAAATTGTACAAGTGATGATAAATGTTACACTGAGGCATTGTTTATATACCTAGGTAGGTGGCCTTTCATGACTGGGCATGTCTTTTAGACATGCCTTTTCACTAACTTAATGACTACTTAACATAATCCTTATTTTACTTAGTAATTACATTTATTTTTATTTATTTATTTGTTATGAATATACTTGATTCCTCAACTACTTAATCCTCGTTTCTAGGGTTGTTTTTGGTTCTAGTATGATTTTCCCTTCTTCATTAATCTCTACTAAGAGAGTTTGGACTAGGATCATGTCACTGATTACCTTTTTTAAACAAGAAACATGGAAAACAGGATGTACATGTGAAGATAAAGGAAACTCCAATTTTTAAACCATACTTCCAATCCTTTGCGACACCTTATCGGGGCCATAATAACCTGGTGATAATAATTATTTTTCTTCTTTTTTTGCTTGAGGGACATCTGTTTATATGGTTGTAGTCTCACAAATATTGAACCCTCCACTTCAAACTCCCTTTCACTGTGACGTTGATCTTCTTTTTTTTCATACTATTTTGTACTATAACCAAGTTGTCCTTGAATAGTTTGACATCTTGTTGGTGTCGTATGTGGTCCTCTATTACTCGAGCCTTTATAGTCTCTTTTAGCGGTAATGTGACAAATGGAGGATGATATCCATAAAGTGCCATAAATGGCCATAAATGGTGACATTTTTGATGAAGTATGGAAGGATGTGTTGTACCACCATTTCGCTAATCGAAACCACCTGTTTATCAGATAAAAACAACATACATATCCTTTTAAGCATTTATTCACAATCTTAGTTTGTCCATTAGATTGAGGATGGTAAGATGAATATTGGAATTTTTGATAGCTCGGAAGGTATTTCCGAGAAGGATACCCACCAAAAGTAGTTGGTTGGGAAATTTACCTCAAAGTGGGGTTTTGGACCCAACGTGTGGGTTTAAGACCTAAAAGAAAATAATTATTTATTTTGAAGGGTTGAGAGGCTAAATCCCCAAGTCTAGAGGTTTCTTAAATGACCCAAGGGAAAAGGTAAAATAGAGGAGAGCCCAGGAGAGGCTCATTGTATCTCAAGTGAGATGTACTTCACTTGATGAGGTTGTTTTCCCTAGGAGGGCCACAAACCATAGAGAGAGATAATCGAGTAAGGAGCAGAGGCATAGTTCTAAGGAGGCTGAGTATTGTTCAACATGGATGAGTTTAAGAAGATTTCCAAGGAGGCCGAGATCTCTACGGTTAGGCTGTGTTGGTTTGGAGATCTGCTCTGTCCAAGAAGGTCGAGATCTGGAGCTAGCAAGGAGATCTAGTTGAGATCTATTTAGAGGATTGGAAGTAGCCTCAAGTGCACCTACAAACAAACCTAAGGCCGCAAGTAAAGGAAATTTGTCAAGAGCTAGGCAACTGAGGCCTAATCAGGTCTAGGAAAGGGTTCCCACAACTAGGAAAGGGCTAGTTGCAGGTGCAAAAGTGAGGCCACTAGCCAAGAAGTTGACGGAAGATGCAAAAGAGGCCTGTGTGGATAAGTTGACGGCAAAAGGAGGACAAACAAGCCTAGAGTTTTAGGGTAGACATTGTTGAGAATTTAGTAGGGTAGAGTTTAATTCAATTCTCTTACTTGATTACTGCTTGTGTAATACTTGTTATGCCTCTATTACTTAGATCTTATCTTCATTAGCTTATTATGTCTTTCATCAAGAAAATTATCAAAACATAAGAGACACAAAATTTTGACTCTTCAAGCCACGCCCAAAACCTCTCCCTCTTGGAGAGAAAACTCGAAAGTAATTATTCTTCTAGATCTTCAATTGGCAAGTACCATGACCATGACACAGACCCTTGACACCAATATGCCTCCAAGACCTTGTCACTGCTCTTTCTAGGCTCCTTATGTTGATCTTCTTTCTGCACTGCTTTGCACCAGCCCTAGGGAAGCTCGGTCCCTATCCTTCTATTTTTTCTACACTGCTTTGCACCAGCCCTAGGGAATCTCGGTCCCTAGCCTTCTATCCTCTCTTTCTTGATGTAACCTCGGTCACCCAAACACTTCTTCTCGGCATACCTTTCTTGGTTCTCTAGACAAAGATCTCCTTTACGCTCTATACATTTCTGAGATATATATCAAGGTTTATATATAGCCTTACCTTACAGCTGTAGTGATCCTTGAGATAAGCAAGGTATATGACTGTTCTCCTTCTTCAATAGGCAGCCTTTCTTACGCACTGTATTATAGAGTCAACCGTTGCTAAGGTAGCCCTCGGTCTACCTTATTCTCTGCCCTTGTTTACAGTCCTTATCTCGCACTATATTGCAGACCTTATATTGGGATGTAGTATACTCAAGACCAAGTATATGAGAGCCCTTTCACTTCGTTGACTTGTCTCCTTCTTACGCACCCAGAAACTATACACTTTCTCGTACTGTAATCTCAGAGCATGACCGAACTGATGTGTCTAAATGAGGCCGCATATTCTTCTATTTATAGAGGTTGTCTTTCTTCTTCTAGGCCGACATGACAATTCTGTGGGTGAGTTGACTTCTTTCAACATCTTCTAGGCTGACTTGTTCAAGGGTATATGCATCACATTGAGCCAACTTTCATGGGCATATAGACAAGGTCTTGGAGCATACAAATTACATCAGTAATTGTATTTACAAGTGTAACAACACTTCATATACATGACTCTAAATTATACACTTATGACAAGATGAAAAACCCCTAAAGACATCAAGAAGAAGTATTGGACCTATAATAAAATCTTCTTGCTCATGAAACCCATGATGCAAGTATTACAATAAATACATTTTATTATCTGTCTCTTCATTACATAAATTCATAGTTACAAGTCATTATTAAGACCGAACCTAGTTACACTTTCCAACACTCCCTCTTAACTAGGGAGGTATTCATTATGGTACATGGTCACTTTCAATCTGAAGAATCTCATAAGAAGAATCCGATTTGTAATCCATCTATTATAGCATCATATTAATCAACATTTTTACAGTGCAAGGCCTTGACTAACAACTCCATCTCTCCACGAGACCTTGAGCTACAATGTTGGCGAAACCAATGATTATAGACACCTTCATCATTGTCTCCAAGGTACATACTCCACCCAGGTGTTCACCGAGTATGACCTCTTAGGATTATTCTTATTGGGATAGCTAATCCTCAAAGAATATACGTCCTTTGATGACTAGTCTTTCCATGGATGCCCTAATACATCCAAAAAGAGTATCAGATGCCAAATGATTACCCAATCCTGCATTCTATCTTCCAGGTGAAGACCATAATGATGTGGTTATCTCTCTCTCTCAACTAGGGAGGACCAGGGTTGCGGGGAAGCTTCAACCCCCCCTCGTTCCTGTTTCCGAAACGCGCTCCGTGCGGGAGCGTTTTGGAAACGTTCGGAAACGCGCTCCCAAAAGCGCTTCCTGAGGGGAGCGTTTTCGGGAGCGCGTTTCCAAACCTGTTAAAAGGCTCCCTGCCTTTTCGGGAGCGTTTTAGGAAGCGCTCGGGAGCGAACGCTCCCTGAGCGCTTTTGGTGTTTAAAAAACGCTTCGAGAGCGTTTTTTAAATGCCGGAAGCGATCAGGGAGCGTTCGCTCCCGAATGCTCCCCGAAAAAAAAAAAAAAAAAAAAAAGAAAAAAAAAAAAAAATCCAATTTCCCGTGTTGGAAATTTTTATTGAATTTTTTTTTTTTGTTTATAAAGGGGGGGGGGCATTTTGTTTTCATTGTTTGTTGAGTGAGTGAGAGAGAGCAAGAAGAGCTTGAGGAGAGAACTCGTCAGATGAGCTGCAGAAGTGACAAGGAGAGCAAGGAGCAAGCTGCAAGGCAACAGGAGGATTGCAAGAAAGAGGTAGGCCTTCTAATCCAATTTTGTATTTTCTAGGATGAATTTGTAGGTTGTTTAAAAATGAAAACTTGATTTTTTTCTTGAATGTTGCATTTTATTGGGTTTAAAACTTAAAAAATGAATTGTTTTTTTCCTATGTTGCATTTCCTATTCCCATTTGGCATTTTTCCATTTGTTTTGCAGGCTAGAAACTTGAAACTTGTTTCCATCATGGCTATATGGCTAGGGATTTTCCTCATGTTGGTTCCTTTCTTTGTGATAGTGGTGTTGGAGAGTAGTAGAAGAAAGAGGCAAATCAGAGAAGAGGAGGGTTATGGTGGATTTGAAGAAAATCTTGAAGAGGAGGAGGAGGAGGAAGAGGATTATGTTGAGGAGGAAGTGGGGAGTGGAGAACATGAGGACACAAATTCCCCAACTAGACAAGACCAAACTCAGACACCTTTGTGGAAATATGTTCAGAAACAGGAAGGAGGGAAAGGTGGTGGAACCACTAAATTTATTTGCCCCCATTGCAATAAACAATACCATGGTTCATACACCCGTGCGAGAAGGCACCTTTGTGGGAAAATGCCAGGGGATGGAACTAAAAATATTGGAAACAAAATTTGTACTAATGTGCCAGCAACACAGAGAGAGAAATATAGGAAGGAAGAGGAGGCTGCCCTATAGAGATCATCTAAAAGATCTAGGGGTTTCATTGATTCTTATTCAGGCCCAACACGTCATGGACAAATAGGTTCAACTTCCACCCATGCCAGTGGTTTTGGAGGCAGTGGCACACCTGGATTAAGGCGTAGAACCATATCCGATTTCCTGGACGAAGGGTGTAGGAATGATGTGGATTCAAAAGTTTACCAGTTTCTATATGCATGTGGGGTGCCATTCAATGTTCTTCTCTCACCTTATTGGCAGGAAATGGTTTCTGCCATTAATGATGCCCCCAAAGGATACAAAAGCCTTGGGTATGACAAGGCCAGAACCGTGGGTCTTGATCATGAAAAAGCTAAAATAAACCATTCTTTGGCTAGAATGACAAGTTCGTGGAATGAGCATGGGTTGTCCATTGTCTCTGATGGATGGACCAATGTAAAAGGAAAACCATTGATAAGTGTTTTGGCTATGTCGGTTAGTGGTGCAATCTTCTTGGCAGCATATGATTATTCAGACAAATTCAAAACCGGCATTAACATTGCAGAACCATTACTTGATATAATTGAAAAGACTAGGCCATACAATGTCATACAGGTCATCACTGATAATGCTGCTAACTGTAAGGCAGCAGGAGCAATTATTGAGGATAAATACCCCAACATTTTTTGGTCTGGGTGTTTGGTTCACACAATGAACCTTTTGATGCATGATATCGTCAAAAACAAACAACCTCAATTCAAATGGCTTGGTGATTTGTACAAGAGAGGTAAAAAAATGATAAAATTTATTACAAATCATAGTAATACCCATGGGCTTTTCTGTACTCATTCCAAATTGGAGTTGTCGAAGATAGCAAAAACTAGATTTGCTAGCTATTACCTCACCTTCAAGCGCCTTTTGAAGGTAAGAGAGTCATTGGCTGCAATGGTATCAAGCCCACACTGGCAGCTATTAAAGGACAGGGCAGCAACAATAGTTAACAGGCAAGGTTTCGAACATGTGGAGGAGACCACCCTTGACCCTCTGTTTTGGGCACGTGTCAGGGAAATTTTGAATTTTACCAAGCCCATTTATAACATGATTCGGTTTGCAGATACTGATAAACCAATCATTGGAGAGGTTTATGAGCAGATGGACAGCATGTTGGGGCAAATAAAAGATATTGTTAAGGATAATGATCCCAACTTGTATGCTATGATTCATGACTGTGTATGTGCACAGTGCAATAAAATCAATGTTCCACTACATGTTTTGGCATATATCCTTACGCCAAAATATTACTCTCCATCTTGGTTGGGCCAACCTGCACCTGGAGGTGGGGTTAGGATGAAACCTCACACAGATCTAGAGGTACAACAGGGGTACATGAAGGCATTGGACAAGTTGGTACCCGACAGGGAAGAGTGTGCTAGATTGTGCCTTGAATTAGGCAAATACTTCAGTTGCACTGCTAACTTTGGTTCTTTCCATGCAATGGAAGACAGGGACAGATTTGATGCTCTCACATGGTGGGAAGCATATGGCAACATGAGACTTTTGCCAGAATTGGCTAAAAAAGTTCTCTCCCAGGTTGTGAACACTTCTTCTGCAGAGAGATGTTGGAGCACCTACAGCTTCATACACAATGTGAGAAGAAACAGGGTGAATGAAAACCGAGCTGAAAGCTTGGTTTATGTGCATTACAACTTGAGGTTGTTGAGCCATTACTGTGATCGGGCAAATGAGGATCAATCATACAAAGTCTGGGACAACAACCCAGAGAATGATAATTTGGAGGACGGCACGTTACATCTGGAAGAATTGGAAGCAAAACTTTTTAGGGATGATGATGAAGCATCGGCAGCACCGCCACACACAGGGCCAATCCCACCATCTACTAGTAGCAGTGCGGGTGCGGGTACTAGTGCCAGTGCCATTGCCAGTTCTCGATATCACACTATTGTTCCTTTGCAGATCCAGCCTCCACCTTCTAGTCATGGTTGTGGTACTCCTGAGAGTACTAGAAGACCAACATTTCCTCGTGGCTCACAAAAATTAGACATTTCTCGTGGGCGTGGCAAGGGGCCAGCCAGTAGATAAAATAGATTTGTTGTTTACTAGTCTTTTCTATTTGTTGTTGACAGTTGAACAGTTGAAACTTGACTCTTTCATATATTTAATGACAATTTAAGTTTGAAGTTTGAATTTGAAAGGTGAAACTTTGAAGTTGGCATTTATAGGTTTACAAGTCATTATGAATTATGAATATGATGCTTCATGAAAGTTATATGGTGATCAATGAATCAATGATGATAAATGTTATATAATATCAATGATGATAAATGTTGTATATTGAATTTTGAAATCAATGAATCAATGATGATAAATGTTATATATCAATGATGATAAATGTATATTGAATTTTGAAATCAATGAATCAATGATGATAAATGTTAGATATTGAAATTTGAAATCAATGATGATAAATGTTATATATCAATAATGATAAATGTCATATATTGAATTTTGAAAGCTTGAAACCTTCAGATTGATGATTCGCGAGACTCAAGAGTCAATATGTTGTATGCTTCCAACTTGTGGGCGTGGTTGATGAAGATTATAACTTCTAGATGATTGATGTTATATGATTCAATCTATGTTTTTATGTTTTTTATGTCTAATTCATCATTCTACATGTTTTTGTTGACATATATGCATCAAAATACAAAATATATATATAAAATGCTCCCGGAAACGCTCCGGACCGGAAGCTTCTAAAAATGGCGCTTCCGCTCCCGCTCCGCGTTTTCGCTCCCGCTCCCAAGTAACCTTGGGGAGGACATATTTCACAAAGGAATGTACCTAAGCTTCCCTCTTGGCTTAGGAGTTACCAAGTTTCTTCTAAGTAAGAAACTTATTACCAGGCTCCCTCTTAATCGGGGACCTGCAACAGCAATGGTGAGACACCCAACTACTCATGAAGAACTCCTTCATTCGATGTCATGAATTTCTTCATTGTTGAGGAGCCTTCATCTTTGGGATCTCTTCATTAGGGCACAAATCATCCATCACTTTCACCCAAGAGTCATGTCTCCTGTCAGAAAGTGATCCATCAATCTTCTCATCTGGTCTAGCTTCATGCCATGCTGCTTTTCTTTGAACCATATTTCTCCCAAGGATCTTTCATCTTGTCGTATGTTTATCAATTTGTAGAAGACATATACTTCCCTTTGGAAACCCTGCATAAGCTTATTAGATATTAATTAATTATAAATATGAACTTTTAAATCAAAAGTTACCTTAGTGATGATCTTTCACCATGACATCTTCTTCTAGGTATCGACATACTTTGTTTATAGATGACACATCTCCTCAAGATATGTATTGTCAATGGTCTCCATCTTTTCCAGACTTCTATTAGAGTCTACATATCTTCCAAGGAGATTTTCTAGTCGAGTCTTCTTGCCTTCGTTAGATGTTGACTAATTCTTTCCATGGTTGTACTTCCCACGATCTCTTCCTTTTTCTTTCTCCACACAGTTTTATCTCATTCCTAGGAAATCCCATTGTGTAGTTCCTTGTTAATGTACAATCACCTCATATTCCATATGAGGACATATTATGTTGATTTCATCTAGTGAATATCATGCCTTTTGGAAACCTGTGTATCGGAAGAGTTTCTGCTTTCTATATTGATCATACTTCTAAAGATAGAAGTATACTACCTGTAACCACATGACATGACTTCATAGCATCCAGTGTCAGCGTATATATATGTACCTCATTCTTTTCTTTTGATTCATCCTGCAACAGCTTTCCTTAGAATGAAGAGTTTCATTCCCTTGACCTGCTTCATCAATATGTCATCATATCCTAATCCCAGAATTTTGCAAGTTAGAATTCTCGATGAAACCTTTTGCTTTCTTTCTAACCAATGAATCCAAAGAGGATTCCATTAGAAAATGTCAGCACCTGCTTCCATATGATTATTGAATGACGACCCCTGATCTAGATGACTACCTTCCATAAGTGTTGTTTTCAGTGAGGTACCTAGGAGCTACTTATCTCACAAGATAGTTGTCACACATCCTCCTATGACGAGTGCTCCTCATTCAATGCATTCATCATGATGCCAATTCATATACAATGCTTCCTAACATACCATTTTACAGCCAACAGATACCTCTTAAAGAGGAAGATGGTCTCAATCATAATAGAGATTTTTTACTTCTTTCTTAGGTTTATTTGAATTTGGTTCTTCCACTTCTCTGGGAGCATGAGTTTCTTCCTTTTTCCTCTTGTCCTTATTATATTTGGGGCAATCCTTCTTATAGTGCCCATGTTCATTACATCCATAGCATCATATCTTATCCATGTTTCTTCCTTTCTTTTGAGGACCAAACTTACCAAATCTTCCCTTTCTCCTTGACATGGCAGCATAGGCTTGATTTTCTTTAGTTGATCTTATATCAACTTTAGTTTTTAACCTTGTCTCTTTTATCTTACATAGAGACCATAGATCCTGGAATGGTATTGCTTCTTTCTTCCCATAGATACTTGTAGTGAAGTTTCCCCATCCCTCCAATAAAGCATTCAACACCACAGTAGTCATTTCTCTATCAGACATTACTTCTTGCAGTTGAACTCAGATTTCAGAAATCTTCCTAAAATATGAAGTGATTCCTTCCTCTCTTGACAATTTCAACTTGTATAGTTCTTGTATTAGAGATATTTCTTCCCCTGTAGTACTTCACCGAGAACAACTCCACCAATTTGTCATATATTTCTTTTGAAGATTCTAGTTTTGATACATAGGGGATGAGAGAGTTCTTTATGGATTCTGTAAGAATTCTTTGGGCTCTTATGTCTCCCTTCATGTATTTGGTATGTGCTTGAGTATCTTCTTTTGAAGATCTAGTTGCTGATATAGTCCATGACTTCATTCTCAATAAGAATTAGATCTGTCCTTTTTTTCCGTGCAAGAAAGTTTGAAACCCCAACTAGTTTATTGCTTTCTTTGCAAAAAGACATTTTGACAGATTTAGATGAAGTGATAAATATACTTACTTGAATAGATGTTTTTCTTCTACAACCAGCTTCCTTTTTAATGATGATATAGAATCTAGATAGTAGCAGAAGCTCCCTCTTAGATAGACTTCTTCAAGAGTGGTGTAAAGCGGTAGATCACCTTGGATAACTTGATGACCTCAGCAAAATGATGATTTGATGATGTCTCCAATAATTTTGACTTGGCTTCAATGAGATAGCTTTAGACTCCTTGAAGATAAAGATCACCTCCTTGATCTTGCTTTTCTTCTTGAAAGGAACTTGATGTATAAGTCCTTTGAGTAAGGCCTTTGATCTTCTTGATATGGCATGAGGGTTTTCTAATTTCTGCAACTTGCTCTTTGAATGGAGGTCTTCTTCCTTGGATCTAGGGTTTTGACCTTTTAGTGTAGATCTCTTTTCTGTGAAGCTTACCTCGAAAACTAATCTTTGACCTCCTTCCCAAAATTTAATCCTTGTGTCTTCTTGCAAAACTTCCCCTTCTTATCTTCAACACCTTAGCTCTGATACAATGGTGAGAATTTAGTAGGACAGAGTTTAATTCAATTCTCTTACTTGATAACTGCTTGTGTTATACTTGTTATGCTTCTATTACTTATATCTTATCTTCATTAGGTTATTATGTCTTTCATCAAGTCAATTATCAAAACACAAGAGACAAAGGAATTTTGGCTTTTCAAGCCAGGGCCAAAACATCTCCCTCTTGGAGAGGAAAACCCGAAAGTAATTCTTCTTCTAGATCTTCAATTGACAAGTACCATGACCATGACACAAACCCTTGACACCAGTATGCCTCCAAGACCTTGTCACTACTCTTTCTAGCCTCCTTATGTTGATCTTCTTTCTGCATTGCTTTGCACCAGCCCTAGGGAAGCTCGGTCCCTAACCTTCTATTCTTTCTGCATTGCTTTGCACTAACCCTAGGGAATCTCAGTCCCTAGCCTTCTATCCTCTCTTTCTTGATGTAGGCTTGTTCACCCAAACACTTCTTCTCGGCCTACCTTTCTTCGTTCTCTAGACAAAGATCTCCTTTGCGCTCTATATATTTCTGAGATATATATCACGGCTTATATATAGCCTTACCTTGCAGTTGTAGTGATCCTTGAGATGAGCGAGGTATATGACTGTTCTCCTTCTTCAGTAGGCAGCCTTTCTTACACACTGTATTACAGAGTCAACCTTTGCTAAGGTAGCCCTCAGTCTACCTTATTCTCTGCCCTTGTTTACAGTCCTTATCTCGCACTATATTGCAGACCTTATACTGAGATGAAGTATACTCAAGACTGAGTATATGAGATCTTGTTCACTTTGTTGTAATGAGACCCTTCTTCGTTGACTTGTCTCCTTCTTACGCACCCATAAACCATACACTTTCTGCATTGTAATCTCAGAGCATGACCTAACTGATGTGTTCAAATGAGGCCACATATTCTTCTATTTATAGAGGTTGTCTTTCTTCCTCTAGGCCGACATGACAATTCTGTGGGTGAGCCGACTTCTTCCAGCATCTTCTAGGCCGACTTGTTCAAGTGTATATGCATCACATTGAGCCAACTTTCATGAGCATATAGTCAAGGTCTTAGAGCATACAAATTACATCAATAATTGTCTTTACAAGTGTAACAACACTTCATATACATGACACTAAATCATACACTTATGAAAACATGGCAAACCCCTAAAGACATCAAGAAGAAGTCTTGGACCTATAATAAAATCTCCTTGCTCATGAAACCCATGATGCAAGTATTACAATAAATACATCTTATTATCTTTGTCTCTTCATTACAAAAATTCATAATGACAAGTCATTATGAAGACCGAACCTAGTTACACTTTCCAATAGACATAAGATCTCTATGTGTGGATAGAGATAAAAGGAAAACATTAGATCTGCCCAACGAGTAAGTTTAAGGGTCAAGGAGATTAGGGGAATTTTGAGGTCTAAAATGGGCCTCCTAAGAAAATTATAAAATAATAGTGGAAATAATAAAATAAGATTAGATTACCTCATGAAATTTTAAAGGGAAAAAAGAAAAAACCTTTTTTTCAACTCGTACGTTCAACTTATCTCCCTACGGTTTACTCAAATTTTGACTGCAAAAACTCGTTGGATGCAGAATTTGATTCTTCATCCAAGGAGTATCCATGTTGCATACTTTCGATGGACCCTGCTACACGAAAAATGAGAAATACATGAAAAAATTTGATTGCAATCACGTTTATTCATGCATTTCTCATTTTTCGTGTAGCAGGGTCCATCGAAAGTATGCAACATGGGTACTCCTTGGATGAGGAATTAAATTTTGCATCCAACGAGTACTCCCGCTCGAAATTTGAGTAAAACATTAGGGAGATAGGTTGAAAAATACAAGTTGAAAAAGTAGCTTTATTATTTTTTGATCTTTTTACTCTAGAAATGGTGAATCATCCCCCATGGTTGACATCATCATATTGAATCCTATTGGTTCTTATAAAGTTTATTTTGGTTGTACATTTTTCTTAGGAGGCCCATTTTAGACCTCAAAAGTTCTCTAATGATATGTGAAGGGCTAAATGCAATGGTTTTGTAATAGCAAGGGCTTATATCTATAGTGTGAAGGCCATTAGAAGGGTCGAGCACTCGTGCAAGGTTAGCAGAGATAGGACTGGTCCGAACCTAAAGAGTAGCTAGCTGAGGGTGTAGAGAGACCTGATAGGACCTACCATATACTATTATAAGCTATAGGAAGAGTTGATGTAGTACCGAGGCCCTTAGTGTTAGGGTTAAGGTTAGTCAAATTGTGATCATGACTTGAAGAAGGCTACATAGAGGTGTAACAACAAGTGATCTACGGGTTGAAGGTTTTAGCCCAAATCTAAGAAGCTAACAAAGAAGTTTGCCATGTGGGAAACAAGATGATAGAGAGAAAAGGATTTGTTCTCTGTCTAATGAAGGTTGATATGCGTACATTTGATGGGTCAAACACATTGCGAGCAGTTGGGTTTGACAGAGATCTGAAAGGAGTCAAAACATTGCAAATAAACGTCATGTAACATTAACAAATGAGGACAATAAGGGCTAGTGCTAAAACGGTTGTCTCTATTACCACTCAAACTAGCAAGGGATCTAAAAGGGACTCCTAAGAGGGAAAATGCTAGGTCAAGGGCAACGATGGAGACTTAGCCCACTGTCACCACAGCTAAGTCTCCCTACTCTTTACGGACTTTCACCGATGGGAGGAGACCGGGTAATTTGGAAGTCACTTATAAAGGATGGATCAACAAATAGATGTGAAGTAACCTTACAGACCCTTTTCCTAGGATAGGATTAAGAATGGAGCTTGCTTGCTCTTTAAGCAAGGTACAAATATTTTCAGGGAAAGGAGGTGAGGATTTGCGAGTTAGGTTAAACGAATATGACTTGAAAAGGGTTTTCCTAATCCCTAAAATCCTTATAGTGTGAAAAAATCAATTTTGAATTTCTATTGCAGTTATAGCTTTATTTCTCCTACTTATTTCCACAATAAGTTATTTACAAAACCCTTACAACAAATTTCGAAATAAACACTACTGCAGTTATCGCTCAAGTACTTATAGAGAAAAGAACAGTAAAATGCAAGTATAAGAACCAATCACAATGACACAATTATTTTTGGACAATCGTCCCCAGAAAAACCCAATGTGGGAAAACCAGTGCAGTAGATGAGGGTTTATATATTAATCTTCAACAGTAAATTCTTTACAAGGAAAGATTGGCAGACTAACTGAGAAACTTCATGAGAAAACACCTGAGATAAATTCTCATCAACACTCTGGAGAATTTCTGACACTCTGGGGACTCACTGCCCCAGTCTGCGTCACCTCTGCATGTCTCTCTGCGCAAAGCTGTTGAGATTTTGTGTAGTGGAGGTAGCATTGGATGTGCTCTAGCTCCCAAAATTTGTGGAGGGACTAGAGTACACATGATCTACAAGACCCAAAAAGGGATTTCGGAAATTTCATCTGGTTTAGGAGATATTTAATTAATTAATTATTTTAATGTATTTCCTAAGTCTAAACTTAAGAAAAATAAATAATTAAAGTTAATTAAATTAAACATGTGATGAAATTGTCTTCAGTCACACAGATCAAGCTTTCTTTTAATCTTAGCCATTGATTCAAGATCTAATCATGGTCGTTGGTTTCCCAATGAGAAAAGTATAAAGGAAAGGCTTGGGGTCATTTGTAAAGATATACAGAGGCAGAGCACTGAAGTTAAGGTGAGATTCTAGGGCACAGTTTGCTAAGAGTTCTCATAAGTGTTTTAGCTGCAGAGAGGGGAGTTTAGACAAAGGGGATGGTCTGATCCCAGTGTCTAGAATCAGCAAGAGACAGGGAGCAGCTTCAGAAAGGCAGCGCATAGAAGAAGGGGCATCAACAGGAAAAGGGTAGCAGTTGCGTAGCGCAGGGGCAGCTTCAGCTACGTAGGTGTTGCGCAGTCACTCCTAGGGCAGCGTAAGGCAGCTGGAAACCTTTAGACGTTACACAGAGACCCTTAGGGGCAGTGGAGGGACTACGTCACCCAGTCTGGGGTTACGTAGCCCTTTCGAGGCCAGCGTTGAGGGACGTAGAGGGTGCAAAGGCTGACACAGGGGCTTCAGGGGTAGCGCTGGGGTTTCGAGGGCCTAGATTTGGCTGATTCCTGTAAATATCGTTTGACGGTGTGGATCAGTCAATATTTTGGCTTTAGAACAGCCGGTGAGTTGCAGATCTATATTTTCTCTGTCGGGTTTTCCAGATCAGGAACCTAGAATTTGTTGTATTCAGAAATACTCTTAATAATAAAACCCTCCAGCAACCAAAGACCAGTTTTCCCGCATTGGGTTTTTCTGGGGACTATTTGTCCAGAAAATCACTGTCACTTTGTCTATGTGTGCATGTACTTTTTCTAGATCTGAATTGGTGAAAGTCTGTTATCTGTTTTACTTCCATATTAATCTAAATTTTCAGCTTAATAACTTAATTATGTAGGAGGAGCATAACCAAATCTAACAGTAAGATTTTTGCATAAGTAACATTCATAAATTTTCACATGGTATCAGAGCAATTGCAGATCTAGGTGAGTCACTAACAGAAGACTGAAGGATCTTGCTGCATAAAGCAGCAGGAAGTGCAGCAGCAGCAGCAACAGAAGGGCAGACCTGAGGGAATAGCGCAGTTTTCAGAGAAGTAGAGTTACGCAGAGGACAGGGTGACACAGTCTTATGCTGTCTCCCAGCAGGCCTACGCACTTACTGCGCAGAGGCAACATATAGGCAATGCTGGGATTGTCTAAAGCCTGCCAGTGTGTATTATTCCTAATTAGCAACAGTTAATTGGAATATTCGATTTTGTATAGTTTTTTCGTCTAAAGTTGTAAATAAATAAAAAGTGAGTAGAGAGGGTCTAACTCACTTAAGTGAAATAAAACATCCTCCTAGTAGCACAATGTTATGACTTAAGGGGAGCCAAGGGGGGCCAAACACCACGTAGAGGAGGGGACCCACGTACACTCTAGAAGCTTCTGCGCAGATGAGGATGAGCACGTGGAGGAGAGAGAGGCTACGTTGGGGTTTTGGAGGGAAACCAACATTATAAAAGATGGAGAAGCCTCCTCATTTGATTCATTCTGGAGTTGATGATTTTGAGCTAGACGTTTGTCTTCTTGAGCACGCTGGCTGTTTAGCCTGTCTGTAGCACTGTTTAGTGCATTGAGTGTCTCCGGTCGGAGATCTTGCCCTTAGCCCCGGGGGACTTCGAGTGCTTGCTCGGGCAAGGTTAGTTCTTCAGTATTTTGTGAGTAGTTTTGTTGTTTGGGTTTGTTGCAGAGTTGGAGCTTATAGAGACTGCGCAGTCACTGGGAGAGAGGACGCAGTCCCTTTTGGAGGTGCTTCGGATTGGGGTTTCTGCAGGAGATTCAGCCGAGATTTTGAGCAGAGGGTCAGCCTTTGCCCACAGGAGGATTTTGGAGGAGTTTGAGGCGGGGTTTCAGCTATTTCCATTTAGCCTCTGCGCAGAGCCTTGGAGGCCAGCGTAATTCCCTGAGGAGGCATTTTCTGGTGATTTTCAGGGGTTGGCCATTTTTGATATAGTTTCTGGGTTTTGTCTGGGTTGGTGAGAAGAGGAGGTTTGCAGATTTTCAGCTCATTCTGGTAAGGGGATCAGCCCCTAGTCTTCTGTCCATTCCAGCAGTAGCAACTACATGACAGTTTTCCAGCAGCTGGGACGCAGTTTAGAGAGCAGCCATTTCCTGTATATTCTGAGAGCATTTCTTCACTTGCCTTGGGCAAGATTAGGTGCCATCATTCTGATCACCTTATGTACCTCATTATATTTCTCAGATTAATAAAATGGCTTAGCATTTCCTCTCTATGTTTCTGGATGAGTTGCCGTATTTTCTTTCTATGCTATTATATGTCTGCTGCACTGTTATTTTATATATTCTTGAGCATTCTAGTTCTATACCACTTGGTGTGTTTATCTATTACTCTTAGATAGAGTCTGGAAAGGGCCAGGTAGCCTACGGATCTCGTCCTCTTTCAGAGCATAGTTCTGGCTCAGCCTGTGGTCTATGACATCGGGGAGGAGACCATATATTTGTTATAGAGGTAGGAAGTACAGAGACCGTGAGCGTAGGTTGGAGAACACCTATGGAGAGGGAGACTATGTTCGGGTGGTGGACACAGAGCAGGAGAGAGAGCCTGTGACAGACGCAGAGCAGGAGGAGCTTGTATTAGATTTAGAGTAGAGAGGGTCGATGGTAGATGACACAGAGGCCAAACAGTTTGGGGAGGCACTCCTCAAATTGGTGCAGGATCTAGCTAGACAGATTGAGGTGATGGGTCAGAGATTCACCGCTGTAGAGGCTAGACAGCGTGAGACCCCACGAGTTTTCCAGGTAGGAGAGGGATCAGGTACATCCCATCATTTTTCGGAGCATGGTGCTGCTCAGCGTGATACTCCTCAGCTGATGGCTTCACGTGCACCTACCCGCTCTACCATGCCCACTTTCAAGCAGACACAGGGGCAGGAGCCCAACAGGAGGCAGAGCCCGGACACATGGGCGAGTATTTTGCAGAGTATCAGGCCTATGGGCAAGAGTTCAGGGATGCTTTCATTCCGAGATTTTGTTCAGCTCCAGCGGGACAGTAGACCCTACGACCATCATAGAGGGCACCGACATTACCATGATGGAGATTCCCACCGCACATCTAGCAGATTCCATTTGCCTACGTTTGATGGCTCATCAAACAGTTCTGCAAAGTCTTGGGTGGAGAAGCTGGACATGTATTTCCAGCTTAACCAGATGTTGGAGACGGAGGCCATCAAGGTGGCGACATTACATTTGGATGGTGAGGCCCAGGACTGGTGGTTCCATGGGATGGTTACACTCGCACACTCTACAGTGACGACATATGCCGAGTTTACCAGGAGGTTGATGGAGCGTTTTGACCGGAGGGATCCGGAACAACATTTTGTTGAGCTGACGAGGCTCAAGCAGACAGGGAGCCCAGAGACATACATAGCAGATTTCTTGAGGGTTTTGGTGATGGTGCCAGATCTATCCGCGACACGGATGATCTATATGTTTGTGGAGGGATTGGCAGAGCCACTTCGAGGTCTAGTCAGATCTACTAGACCAGTTACTCTCCAGGATGCTATCAGCAGGACCAGGGACTTACAGGATGCATTGCCCAGGACGCAGACACCTTACCCCCAGAGACAGGGTTTCCAGCCCAAGGGGAAGGATGTGAGGGTTCCTCCTCCAAAGGGGAATCCCAGACGGGCTCAGATAGATGATGATGCTAGGAGGGAGTTGAGGAAGAAGCGGTTGTGCTTCACTTGTCAGGAGCCGTGGGCCCCAGGGCATAGGTGTGCTGCGGGCAAAGCACACTTCATTGAGGTCTTCTCCGATGATAGCGGAGAAGAAGATGAGGAGGATGACGAGGAGGCAGGAGATAGTCAGACAGCCCAGGATCAGTCGCCACCTCCACCTCCAGGTACAGGAGGTGCAACTTTTGCACCCATAGGAGGGACCCTTGCGGCATTGCGAGGAGTTCCCAAGTATTTGACGCTGTGTGTACGAGGGACAGTGTGTGGCCAGCGAGTATCAGTTTTGGTTGACAGTGGGGCGACCCACAACTTCATTGATGCACAGATGGTCGAGCGGAGAGGTATACCGACCGAGAGCTTTGACGGATTTTCAGTTCTGGTTCCGGGAGCCCAGACGATGCAGTGTGCACGGTATGTTCCAGAGTTGGCAGTGACGATGAGTACCTACACCGTGACCGACCACTTTTTCGTGGTCAACATACCAGATACCATAGTTATTAAAACTGGAACCGGTGACCAGACCGGTGGACCTAATGAACCGGGTTTCTAACCGGAACCGGTCTAACTAGGAGCGGTCAGATCTCAATGAATCGGTTTTAAAAAAAATACATCAAATAATTATTTTTTAATAAAAAAAACTATTTTTATGATTTGCAACCATGATTCCAAGCCAATAGAGACAAAATATGCAAAGTTTGCTCATTTATATGCCATGCAAAGGTGAATATATCAAAATGGCACCGAGTGCAATACATATCATTGAAAAATACATAAGCAATGAGGCTCCAAATGGCCCATAAAGTCCAAAAACAATGCTACAAGCTATGAGGCCATTGGCCTAATACAAGACTACATATTAGTGATCAACAACATGATCACTCCACATCATGATCAAAATCATCACCACTACTAGACAAGGGATCATCAACATGAGCTACATAAATAATATGGCTCAGAGTTTGAGGACTCTTAAAACTTCTCTACAACTCTAGTAGTAGTAGTAGTAGTAGCAAAAATAGACATCAAAACTACAAATCACTAAGCAACATGGTCTCTCATGAAACTCATCATTGATTCATCGCTACTAGAAATGGGATCATCAACAAGAGATACATAAACGTCATCTAGCTCAAAGTCTTCAGACTTGGATTGCTCAACCTTATAACATGATAGAAATTGAAAAAGTTTAACATGCCTAACCAGTGATTTTGGTTTGAGTGAAGGGTTCATCTCCTCAACCTTTAAATGCGGTAGAAAAAGATTAGCATGCCTAACCAGTTGTTTTCCTTTCAGTGAAGGGTAAATTCTTGTTAAGGCCACGGTAGGGGAGTTCAACAATCAATACCACCAACATCAACAAAGTTCAACAATCAATGCCACCAACATCAAGGTTCTTAAATGACTTCATGCTCTTGATCAAATGCCAATCTCGTACCCTTACACATGATAGAAAGAAATGGAAACATTGCAAACCCCCAAACCATGAAACCCTGAAAACCATTAAGTCTGCTGAATTTTGAGTGAAATCTAAAATTCTAGTTTCTCCATATGAAATCCAATGAGGACGAAACCACTCTTAAACATCCTGAGTCATTTCATGGTAATGTTAAAAATTTAAGTAGGCAAAGTCAAGTGAAGCCCCCCTTAAGAATTTAACATTACCATTAATTGCCAAGAGGATGTGTCAAGAAAATAGAGGGTAGGCAAAGTCAAGTGAAGCCCCCCTTGCCCTCCTGAAATGGTAGCACAAACTTGAGCATGGGACACCTAACCAGCCGGTTAGGTACGGAACCGGCCGGTTTATGCATTAACCGGCCGGTTAGGTCCGGTTAACCGGGATTTTTTTGTGAGATGCCTCCTTGAACCCGGTTGCATGGCCGGTTCCGCCCGGTGACTTAATTGACCGGCTGGTTTGACCGGTTACCGGTTCAAACCGGCCGGTTTTGATAACTATGCTAGATACCAATGTGGTACTGGGTGTTTAGTGGTTGATTACTCTGGGGAAGGTCACCACAGATTGGGAGGCCTTAGAGATGGAGTGGGATGATAAGAAGACCGGGAAGCACGAGAAGATCCGCGGGATGCACACTTACCCACCTCAGACTGTTTTGGCACACCGGATGGAGGTAGATTTCCGGAAGGGAGACATAGAGTGGGCGGTTGACTTGCGGGCATTAGAGGCAGGGACTACCGGTCAGGCAGTTCATCCTGATATACAGGCCATCCTTGACAGATATGAGGCAGTATTTGGGGATATACCACTAGGTTGGCCACCAGACCGAGGATTCGAGCACACCATAGAGCTTGAGCAGGGCATTCAGGCGGTGATCACTACCCCCTATAGGCATCCCAAAGCCTATCGGGATGAGATTGAGCGGGCCATCCAGGAGTTGCTGGCTCTTGGGCACATCAGACCGAGCACAAGTCCGTTTGCTTCTTCCGTAGTGTTGGTGAAGAAGAAGGACGACACCTTGAGGATGTGCATTGATTACAGGGCCCTGAACAAGAAGACCCTGAAGAACAGGTATCCTATACCCAGGATCGATGAGTTGATGGATGAGCTGAGAGGAGCCAAGTTCTTCTCAAAGATTGATTTGAGATCAGGGTACCATTAGATTCGCGTGAGGGAACAGGACATTCCCAAGACCGCCTTCAGGTGTCATTATGGGCACTTTGAGTTTTTGGTTATGCCTTTTGGGCTGACCAATGCACCGACCACCTTTCAGTCTTGCAGGAACCATATCTTCCGCAGTCATCTGAGGAAGTTTGTATTGGTCTTCTTCGATGACATACTTATATATAGCAGGACTTGGGAGGAGCATCTCCAACATATAGAGGCAGTGCTACGCATCTTGGAAGAACAACAGTTCTATGCTAAGCTCTCCAAGTGTGAGTTTGGGATGACGGAGATGTTGTATTTGGGTCACATTATTGGAGTGGACGGCATGAGGGTCCATGAGGAGAAGATTAGAGCCATCAGGGATTGGCCGGATCCGAGGAACGTAACGGAACTTCGAGAGTTCATTGGTATATGTACCTATTACAGGAAGTTCGTCAGAGTTTCTCACAGCTTGCTGCACCCCTTACAGATTTGACGAAGAAGGGAGCATTCAGTTGGTCGGATACAGCGCAGCGAGCCTTTGATAGGCTCAAGAAGGTAATGAGTAGCTGCCCAGTGCTTGCGTTGCCAGATTTTACGCAGCCATTTGTCTTGGAGTGTGATGCGTCGGGAGAGGGGATCGGCGCAGTATTGATCCAGGGGGGACACCCTATAGCTTTTGAGAGCCGGAAGCTCCTTCCGGACGAGAGGTTGTATTCTATATACGACAAGGAGATGTTGGCCATCATGCATGCCTTGGCCAAATTCCGGCAGTATTTGGTAGGGAACAGGTTCAGGGTGAGGACTGATCACAACAACCTCAGATTCTTTTTGGAGCAGAAGCAGCTACAGGAAGGCAGCAGAAGTGGATCAGTAAGATCCAAGCATATGACTTTGACATTGAGTATGTCAAGGGTAAGAATAACGTGGTAGCAGATGCCCTTTCACGTAGACCAGCCACGTTATCTCTTATGAGCTTGGATACAGATTGGAGGGCTTGACTTTTAGTGGAGTACTCCAAGGACAGATTTGCATGTGAGGTGCTGGATGGACAGGTGGCGGATGACAGGTACAGGGTGGTTGATGAGATCATCTATTACAGGGACAGGATCTTCTTGACTGAGGGATCTCAGCTTAAGAAGAAGATACTCCAGGCATCACACGATTCTCCATTGGCAGGCCATCAGGGGTTTACCAAAACCTACAGGGCCATTAGAGAGAGGTTCTCATGGAAGGGCCTCAAGGAGGACGTACTCCAGCGCATCAGGGAGTGCGATGTTTGTCAGAGGAATAAGGGGGAGATGAGCCATCCCGCCGGATTGTTGCAGCCTCTTCCCATTCCAGAATGGAAATGGGAGAGCATATCGATGGATTTCATCACAGGGTTGCCCATGGTGCAGGGCAAGGATTGTATCTTTGTCGTCGTTGATCGACTTACAAAGTATGCGCACTTTTTCACCATATCCGCGCATTACACAGCAGCACAGGTGGCCGAGCTGTTCTTCAGAGAGGTTTTCAGGCTGCATGGTCTTCCTAAGACCATCATCAGTGACAGGGACAGCCATTTCATGGGCGAATTTTGGCAGGAGCTTTTTCGACTAGTGGGAATGGAGTTGACACCGAGTACCAGTTACCACCCACAGACGGATGGATAGACGGAGATAGTTAACAAGTGGCTAGAGGGATACTTACGTAACTATGTCAGTGGGCAGCAGCGAGCATGGTTGAGATGGTTGCATTTGGGGGAGTACTGCTACAACACGACACATCACATGTCTATTGGTATGTCACCATTTTATGCTTTGTATGGGTACCATCCTTTATCTTTTGCTGATGTGATGTTCGGTGCTAGCAAGGCTCCTAGAGCCAAGATTTGGATCCAAGAGAGTCAGGACATCCTCCGAGCTCTCAAGGACAATATGGCTACAACACAAAACCAACAGAAGCTGTATGCCGACAGAGGTCGGGTGGAGAGACAGTTTGAGGTAGGAGACTTGGTCTACCTACGATTACAGCCATACCGACAGTCATCGCTGAAGTAGAAGGGAGCTGAGAAGCTCAAGCCTCGCTTTTACGGGCCATACAGGGTGATACGCAGGATTGGGCAAGTTGCGTATGAGTTGGAGCTGCCCCAAGGCAGCAAGATCCACAACGTTTTCCATGTATCATGCCTGAAGAAGGCGCTGGGGCAGCAGGTGACAGTGACAGAGGAGCTACCACCTACGGATGATGAGGGGCACTTGGTGTTGCAGCCAGAGGCCATTATTCATACCAGGAAGAGGCAATTACGGAGCAGGACAGTCCGGGAATTCTTGGTAAGGTGGAAGAATTTGCTGGATGAGGATGCCACTTGGGAGAGCGAGAAGATTTTGCAGCATCCATCACTTCAGTTGCTTGAGGACAAGCAACATTTTGCCGGGGGAGACTGTAATATTCCTAATTAGCGACAGCTAATTGGAATATTCGATTTTGTATAGTTTTGCCATCTAAAGTTGTAAATAAATAAAAAGTGAGTAGAGAGGGTCTAACTCACTTAAGTGAAATAAAACATCCTCCTAGTAGCACAACGTTATGACTTAAGGGGAGCCAAGGGGGGCCAAACACCACGTAGAGGAGGGGACCCACGTACACTCTAGAAGCTTCTGCGCAGATGAGGATGAGCACGTGGAGGAGAGAGAGGCTACGTTGGGGTTTTGGAAGGAAACCAACGTTATAAAAGATGGAGAAACTTCCTCATTTGATTCATTCTGGAGTTGATGACTTTGAGCTAGACATTTGTCTTCTTGAGCACGCTGCCTGTTTAGCCTGTTTGCAACACTGTTTAGTGCATTGAGTGTCTCCGGTCGGAGATCTCGCCCTTAGCCCCGGGGGACTTCGAGTGCCTACTCGGGCAAGGTTAGTTCTTCATTATTTTGTGAGTAGTTTTGTTGTTTGGGTTTGTTGCGGAGCTGGAGCTTATAGAGACTGCGCAGTCACTAGGAGAGAGGACGCAGTCCCTTTTGGAGGTGCTCCGGATTGGGGTTTCTGCAGGAGATTCAACCGAGATTTCGAGCAGAGGGTCAGCCTTTGCCCATAGGAGGATTTTGGCAGAGTTTGAGGCGGGGTTTCAGCTATTTCCATTTAGCCTCTGCGCAGAGCCTTAGAGGCCAGCGTAATTCCTTGAGGAGGCATTTTTTGGTGATTTTCGAGGGTTGGCCATTTTTGATATAGTTTCTGGGTTTTGTCCAGGTTCATGAGAAGAGGAGGTTTGCAGATTTTCAGCTCATTCTGGTAAGGGGATCAGCCCCTAGTCTTCAGTCCATTCCAGCAGTAGCAGCTACACGGCAATTTTCCAGCAGCTGGGACGCAGTTTAGAGAGCAGCCATTTCCTGTATATTCTGAGAGCATTTCTTCACTTGCCTTGAGCAAGATTAGGTGCCATCATTCTGATCACCCATTGTACCTCATTATATTTCTCAAATTAATAAAATGGCTTAGCATTTCCTCTCTATGTTTCTGGATGAGTTGCCGTATTTTCTTTCTATGCTATTATATGTCTGCTGCACTGTTATTTTATATATTCTTGAGCATTCTAGTTCTATACCACTTGGTGTGTTTATCTATTACTCTTAGACAGAGTTTGGAAAGGGCCAGGTAGCCTCTGGATCTCGTCCTCTTTCAAAGGCGGAATATCCGATAAATGCCCTCCCAGTCCATCTTTGGTTGGAGTTTGCCGTGTTTTAGAGATATCCCCGAAACGAGATATTACACAGTGTGACGCAAATCTGAAGCTGTCAGATCCAGAAGTACCTGAAGCAGAGTTGCAGAACTTCAGAAGGTGCTGGTGGGGTTAAATTTCTGAAGTTTTCACAATTTTAGCCTAAGCACTAGCGATAAAAAGCGGGAGGAGATCAACTTCTCAGAGATTTTCTAGCCAAAGAAACTTGCAGATTGATAAGAGGATCGAAGGGAGCTAAATCATTGTTGATTTGGCAGATTTCCAAGAAGGGAAATCAGTTGTCAGAGCGAGCAAAAGGTGCTTGTTTTGCCAAGGATCTTAGATCCAAATCTCTAGCAAAGAGAAAAGGAGCTCCAACAAATTTTTGGGCAGATGGCTCCTCATGGACTGCGTGATCAGGACATATTGGATGGGCTATCCAACTTCTCAGTTTGGAAGGCTAGAATCCTGATAGTCCAAGAGGCATATCATTTAAGAGACCATGCAAAACAAGTTCTGGCCACACCGAACGATGCAAATCTCCTGAGGAAGCATAACGAAGCTGTTGGACATGCCAAGCAGCTGATAATGGATGGAATTAAGCACCATATTATCTCACATATAGCTGAGAAGAAAACAGTTAATGAGATGTGGAAGGCCTTAACATCCCTATATGAGGGAAAATCCGTCCAAAGGAAGATGTTGTTGGAGACTCAGATGCAGTCATTCATGATGACCAAGGGAGAAGACATGGAATATTTCCTCTTCAGATTACAGTCGATCAGAGACTAGTTGACTGCCACGTGTGCTAAGGTGGAAGATGATGTGATGGTCAGCACTGCTCTCAATGCAGTCATAGATGAGTGGGAAACCTTTGTCCAAAGTATCTTGGGTAGAGCGGACCTCCCAGACTGGGATAGCTTGTGGGCAATCATGCATCATGAAGCACTTCGCAGAATCACCAAGAAGCAGTACAGCTCAGGATCGAGCAAAGTGAAGAAGGAAGATGAAGAAGATGCAGCCTTGGCATCAAAGAGGCAGCAGGGAAAGAAGAAAAAGGATCTATCTAAGATCCAGTGCTTCCAGTGTGGTGAATTAGGAGATTTCGCCAGCAATTGTTCTCGGAAGAAAAAGGACAAGGAAGCCTCTTCTTCCAAGGCTGTTGTGGTGGATGATGGGTCAGAAGATGATGCAGCCATGAGCACTCATGAACCACGAAAGTGGGGCGACATGGATCTGTAGAGGAGCTACAGAATGAAGGGCGGGATCCTTGAGCAGCTCATGTCTTGGATCACAACCGAGCTATAGGAGCCTTAAGACAGTAGCGGGACAAGTGGAGCAGTGGGTACAAAGATCACGAATGAATCAGAGGAAAATCTAAAGGCTGGAAGGAGCAGTGCAGTGCAGATGCAGCAGCAGCAGCGTAGGGGCTTGATGTGACTTCAACAACGCAGAGCAGAGTTGCTTACGCTGAGCGGAGCTGCAGCAACGTCGAGGCTTCAAGAGGACAACACAGTGCAGCAGCAACGTGAGATATGGTTACTGAAATATCACATAACTAAAATATGGTTATAGACAGAATGGAAATAACTAGCTAGGGCGCTAGTAGATTATCACTGAGAAGAGATGTGACGGCTACAGGCCTCTGAACTGTGTTACAATGAGGCTCTAGGGCCTATTTATTATTGAGAAACAATGGAAAACCCTAAATATCCAAAAACCTAACCCTATGAGATGAAACGCCAAACTATGGGTCCCGTTGGGGTAAATTGGTATATCAATTTCCCGGGGTCGTAACTTTCGCATATGATCACCGTTTGACGCACATGATACCTCGTTAGTAAGATCTATCCAAAGACTACAACTACTGACAGTGAATATCAAGTCAAAGAATCATTTCCACCTGAAGGTGATTTTCCAAAAAAACGTTGTTTAGGGCCTCAAAACAGCTCTGGAAGTTCAGGACCCGAAAAACTGCCAAAAACAGTAAATTGCGCTACAATTAAGGAAACTGAAAAATTGAAAGAAACAATGGTGGGGGTCCAAGTGGAATAGGCAGGTGGCCACCGATATCCACCTGGATCATTGTAGCAAATACATTTCTTAAATCATATGGTTGACATGTCCTAAATACTTCACCAAATTGTACTAATAATCATTCAAAGAATCAACATTGCACCAAATCCTTTCAAAATAAGTTAACATATAATCCAAGCAATATTCTCTTTTATACTATGTGATGGGATTAGGATCAAGAATAGGGAATACCCTCCTAGGATAGGAAACCATTCCCAGACCTAGAAATGAGGGGCAAGGTGGCCGAGGTGATAATGGGTACCTTTCTTGATAGTTTCCTTAGGTCCCCCCCCTCCCTTGGTGAGTTGAGGGCTTTTTCTCTAGGGAGAATCTGAGTGATAACACACACCATTAATCAGATTTATAATTTAACTCTTCGAGCTTAGTTTTACATTAATGGAAGAGTTGAGCAAGTGGTTTTTGTTTATTTTTGGGTAGCATCGGATGTGATCTAGCTCCGAAATTTTGTGGAGGGACTAGAACACATGAGATCTCCAAGACCCAGATTTCGTTTGGAGAAATTTCCCCCGAAGTGCATTTTATTCAAATAATTAATTATTTTTAATGGAGCCTAAGTTAAAACTTAGGAAATTAAAATAATTAAAGTGAATTAATGTAAATGTGGGTGAGAAGCTTCTAAGTGACGAGGATCAACTCTGTTTTAATCTTAGCCGTTGATTAAATATTTGATCATGGTCGTTGATCCCTCAACAGGAAAAGTATAAAGGAAAGCTTGAGGCCCAGTTGGAGAACACACACACACAGAGAACAACACTTGAGCTAACTCAAAATTCTGGGGTGCGGTTTGCTGAGAATTTCAGAGTGAATTCTAGTGTAGAGAGGCGCAGTTCGACAGTGGGACTTCAGTCCCAGGCTGAGAATACATTGCAGAGAGGCAGCGCAGCACGGAGAGACATCGCAACACTTGGGAAAGTGACGCAGAGCCTGAGAGAGATGATGCAGTCACTGAAGAGGCAGCGTTGGGGTTTCTATGAGGCAAATCGGGCATCAGTTCAACATTTCGATTTCTGAGCCAGGAAGGCTCACAAGAAAGGTGACACAACTCCTAGAGGGGGTGACGCAGAGCTGGGAGCAGGTGTTGTTGCGCAACATTGGGGACAACACTGTCACTTGTGGGGTTTGATCATTTTGTTGCTGGATCAACCAAAATATATGTCTCCGGATAGAGGTACTTTTGCAAGGATTTTTTCTCTGTTGGGTGAGCCGGATTTGGCATCCTAGTTGTATTCAGAAATCTGCTTAATAACAAAACCCTCATATCTGTTACACCGGTTTTCCCGCATTGGGTTTTTTCGGGGATGTTTAGTCCAAAAAAAAGTGTGTCCTTTGTGTGATTGTCTCATCTTATTTTTCAGTACTTGATCTGTATATTGGTGTAGGTTACAGTGTATTTGCATTAATGTTTACTGAAGAATTCTGTAAATAACTTGTTAATTGAAGCACACAAGTAGGAAATGCAAATCAGTTAACTGCAGTAGGATTTCTGGTTGTTAGATTCAGAAATTTTCACAGTTTTCAACACTAGGCTCATATCTTGAAATTTTCTTCAATAACATAAAACCAGTTTATTGAACAACACAATTGTTTTCTTTGATGTAAGTTTGGTTCCATTAAGGTTAAAATCAACTGGTATGAAGCATCAAATCTCCATGCTTCAAATACTTTACCAAGTTATGTCTCTTTAAAGTAATTCTTTGCATTATGTGTTTGATCTTCTTAAGATTTATTTTCATGGGTTTAATAATCATCATATAATTAGAGATACTCCCTTTGTTCTTTAGAGAGCTAGTCAAAAGTGAAGAGGAGCTTGTATTGAGGTGACAGTGATACCAGTCTTAATTACTTAAAAGGTTCCATCAGTGGATTCATATTTTTCCACTCAGATGCAAGTTTGAGAGCTAGCATTTCCCAAATGCCTTCAAAACGTATTTCATTGTTAGCAGGAACCAAAAAGTGTATCATCATTAGTGATGAACAGAAATCACTGAAAATGATAATGTTTTCCTTTAAGGCAGTGTAAATCCCACCCCCTAAGGAGGATATCATGATACTGCTCACTCCTTGAATGGGCACACTACAAAACCAGTTTTCCCAGAGATAACAGCACATCCAACTCACAATCAGCTTCCCAAAGAGTTGAACCAGTGACCTGATGCTGGCTAACAACCAGGGTAGATTAGCTGGTCGAGCTACAATAAAACTAGAAAATTTACTTATAATAGAAAAGCTTTTATTAGTTAAAACTAGAAAATAAAAAATTGGTTCTTGTAAACTAGTCATGGAAGCAATAAATAATAATAGGCTCGGCAAAAGGTACTTCAATATATTGTAGGTTGCAATCCTTTGCATGAGATGAAAATTGCATTGCTTGAGAAAATGTCCATTTACGGTTTGCATCTACACGAATTTCAATAAGATTCCCAACTTTCTTCCGAACAGCTTGAATAACTGCTACATCCTCCAGAGGTCCAGATCGACGAGCTACCTGTAAGATAAAGAGACAATATGAAGTCATAACACTTTGAATACTTGAAAACTTTCCTTATTAGGCAAAATGTCACAATAAAATTCTCAGTAATATCTCAATTATAAAGGCACTCTTCCAGACCAGAAATGTGCAAACCAAACATGTAAGATACAAAAGAACCACTGTCCGTATTACATCATAAATATTTGGGTGCATGTGCACTCTACTATGGTAAATACTATGAAATTTTCCAAATCAATTTTCAAGGTATGATGAAATACTGATTACTACTTATGGGAAAGTTTTCTACTGACCTTCAATTTCATTGTATGGAAACCTTGCTCAACTAGTTTTTCTGCAGCACAGGCAACCTCCTCTGGAGGGCCTTCAGAATCAATAAGTGCACATATTTGCACCCTTGATGGCACCTTTCCAGGACTATTTTCTGTTTCTACCTCACTTGATGGTACATTCTGAGTCTTATCAGTGGCCAGTAGCAAGTCTGCAATATTACTATCACTGCTTGCTGCCAAAGCACTGAGAACTGCCATCTCCAAACCACAGCACACACTTGGGAAGAGGGAAGATGCCTAAGAATTCAATTCAAGAGATAAATATACACAGCCAATAGCTTGTAATCATATATATGAACAGGCGAATTCAAAAGGTAGGAGACTTGAATGGATCTCAAATTCCCTGTAGTTCATCATATATTTAGAAAGGTTTGATCAACTTACAGGTATTCCTATATCCTTCCATATCCATTGAGAGAAAGAGTTATTCAGTAGAGATACAAGATAATTCAGAGACATATTATGTGATCTATGCACAAGAAATCTCAATTGCTCTTCAACATCCAGCAGATCTTCATTTTGTGATCCTATAGGAGCTACCTGATAGTTTAGAAAGGAACAACACTGTTAAAAATGCAGATCAAAAGTTAATAGTAAGGTAAGAAACAATGATATGTTTAGGACATTAATAAATAATTTGTAGCTCAGTGTTTTTTTTTCTTGGTAGTGATATATAATCTGATTTCTCTAGACATACTAGCAGCCAGCAAGCATGAAGAATACACGCAGAACTAGAAAAAGGAAGCACAACTGTTTTCATTGAGAAAATACGCAATAAATTTTTGCAATCATGCTACAAATGTAAACCACTATGTTCTCTTCTTCTCATTGTCTTTGAAATTTGTACACACCCGCATATAATGTCAAACAAACCCATTTAAACATAAGAAGGAATACTTACAGACTAATAACAAAACAACTGTGAGAAGGGAATCAACACTGCAAAAAGGAAACTGGAAAACTCCATGAACAATTAGGCAACAAAAACAAGTGTAATGGTGTCTTTATTGCAAATGGTAAAGGCATTAGAAGTCCCAAAAGTTCAGACAGAAAAAGAGAGTTCAGAATACCTTTAGCAAGACATTTTAGTCTTTAGAATTTGGAAGTTGAAAGAGTTTGTCAAAGCACTGATGTAGACTGGACAATAGCAGAAACAACTTCCAAGAACCAACAAATCTTGAACCAACATGCTTAGAACATTTTCCAGTGCCTTTGGAGATTAAAAGAAGGCCTAATGTTTCAGGAACGCACAAATCCCAAGTTGAAAAAGCATATGAAGCAGAGAAACATGAACTTTAAACTTTCTTCTCCAAGATGGAGCAAAACATAGACAACATGTAGAACATGGTAAATCAGTTAGTAGCTGCCATGTTGAAGGTGAAAAGAGGTAAATAACTCAAGGATGAAGAGGTAGAACCTCAAGATGCTCCTCAGTATGGATCAGGTGAAAATAAAGCCCATTTATGCCTTGTAAGGTGGAGGCCAAACTCAACATACCTACATATGATAGTGTGGTGCAAGTGGGAAAGCTCAATAACTGGTTGAGATAGAAGTCTATTTTGACTAAAATGGTCTAAACAATGAGAAAAATATCTATTTTTCCAACTTTAGATGACTGGACATGCCCTCCTTTGGTGGAAGCCTTATTGTTAGTGATTATGGAAGGTCAGAAAAACCACTAGTTAACCACATGTTTGTGAATTTCATCATACAAAATCGCATCTCTAGGCTCAAGAATGTTTTTGGTCATGCATACCTAACCTGTGCCCAAAACTGACCATCAAACGTGGTGCCCTCCATCTCTTGAAATTCAAGTCTATTAGACGTGCATGTAGCCCGTTACCTCTTAAACTAGCATCTAAGTGCAAGGCCGAAGCCATGGATACAAACTTGACATAACTATTAGAAAAGGTATCACTGTCACCTCAATACAAACTCCTCACTTTTGGCCAACTCTCTAGAGGCCAAAGGGGGTATCCCTAAACTATGTGATGATTATGAGGGACCAAGAAAGTGTGATGTTCCTTTTTCTGGTGTTCCTTACGGCATGGTTAGGATGGGCTTTCAAAGTTGGGCGAAGACAGGTCTGTTATCAACTTACCACTCAAACCAATAGGGGACCTAATGTTGATTTTCGGGTAGCATCAAATGTGCTCTAGCTCCAAAACTTTGTGGAGAGGCTAGAACACATGAGATCTCCAAGACCTATATATCATTTGGAGAAATTCCACCTGGAGTGAAAGTTATTCAAATAATTAATTATTTTAAATGGAGCCTAGGTTAAAACTTAGGGAATTTAAATAATTAAAGCATAGTTTTAAAAAACAGCCGGACCGGCTCAGAATTGGCCGAGTCGACTGAGCCATACCACCGGCCGGTCCGACTCGGTAGAAAAACCAGTCCAGCGGCCGGTCTGTGACCGAGCCCGAGCTAAACCGGCCGGACAGCTCCAAGCCGGCTGCGGGCCCACAAAACTCAAAAAATCACACTTGAAACCGGGTTTTATTTTGCTGTTAGGTTTTTGTTAGTGTCTCTAACCCCTCCCCATCCTATTTAACCTGCCCAACCCCTCTCAATACCTCACATCTATCTCATTGAATTTTAGTGAGCATTTGTGAGGAATTTGTGAAGAGTTGTGGAGGTGGTTTTGGAGCAGCTTTGAGGAGTCTTTTGGGCAAGCTTTGGAGCAGCAGTGAAGAGCTTATTGGGCAAGCTTTGGAGCAGCGTTGAGAAGTTGGTTTGTTGGAGCTGCATTGAGGAGGCTAGAGGCTACAGGTATTTTTTTTTTCTTTTAAAATCTACTCTTGCTATTTTTATTTATTTTGCAAATATGAAAATGGTAAACATAGATTTTGGTGAAAGAAATGAACATAGAATGAATAGTCTTTTTTTGTTTTCATTTTCAGATTTAAACCTTTTCTTTCCAAGTCAAAAACTCAGTCCAAAATGGCCCCTAGAATGAAAGATGTTGCTTGGGCATATGCTGAAATGGTTGATGATCAAATGCATTGCAAATTTTGTAAGAGAAAAATTAAGGGGGGTGGAGGGGGCATTCATAGACTGAAACTACATTTGGCTGGTCTTAGAGGCCAAATTACTCCATGTGAAGCACAAAACATTGGGGAAATTAGGAAGGAGTTGAAAGAGAAATTTCAGAAGTTTGAGGAAGACAAAATTAGGCAAAAAGAAATAGAGGTTGAAATTGGGAGGAAGAGAAATATACAATACATGATGGCTACCAACCCAAGTTTTGATTATGACGGTTCTTCATCTATCCCTTGCACTAATGCATCAAACCTCTTTCGCTATGTTCCTCCCTCTATGGAGTCTATTTCTGAAAAGGGTAAGGGTGCAATGAGAAATAAGGGTACTATCAAAAGTTTTTCATGCCCTCTTCTCTCTCTGATAGTGCACATGGTCCTAGTCCTCCAAGTAGAGGTCAAGTGCAACCCACTTTAGATGCTCATTGGAAAAAAGAATTGAGAGATGTTTCTTGTGATTACATTGCTAGATGGTGGTATGATGCTGATATTCCTTTCAATGCTACTCGTTCAACATATTATGAACCTGTTTTTGATGCCATATATGCTGCTGGAAAGGGCTTCAAAGCCCCTAATATGCATGAGTTAAGAGGATCTCTTTTGCAAAAAGAGATTATGTCCATTGATGATTATTTGAAAGAGTTCAAAAACTCATGGGCACATACAAGATGTACCATCATGTCAGATGGATGGATTGGTCAGAGGAACCGTACCATCATAAACTTTCTTGTCTTTTGCCCACGAGGAACCATGTTTCGAAGATCAGTTTGATGCATCTGATAGGGTGAAAGATGCACATTTGTTGTTTCATCTTTTGAATGAGGTTGTTGAAGAGGCGGGGGTGGCAAATGTTGTTCAAATCATCACAGATAATGCTTCTAACTATGTTCTTTCTGGTAAATTGTTACAGGAAAAACACCCAACCATCTTTTGGAACCCATGTGCTACACATTGCGTAGACTTCATGCTTGAGGATATTGGCAAAATAGACTGGATCAAGAACACTATAAAGCATGCCAAAAGCATCATAAAATATATTTACAATCACTCATGGATTTTGAATTTGATGAGGAAACACACAGGGGCAAGGAAATTATTAGGCCTGCCATCACGAGATTTGCAATACATTTTTTGACATTGCAATCTATGCTTGCCCAACATAGAAACTTGCAAAAGTTGTTTTCTAGTGATGAATGGAATGAATGTGAGTGGGTTCGCAAACAGGATGGCAAAGATGTGAAAAGGAAAGTCAATGAAAAAATATTTTGGAAAAAGGCAGCGGAGATTGTGAAACTTGCTAAGCCACTGGTTAAGGTGTTGCCCTTGGTGGATGGGGAAAGATTGGCTATGGGCTTCATTTATGAGGCTATGCATCAAGCAAAGGAGAAAATAAGGGCAACATACAAGGACAAAGCGGGTAAGTATGGGCCCATTTGGGCAATCATTGATCAGAGATGGAACAATCAACTCCATCGCCCTATACACGCAGTTGGGTATTTTCTGAACCCAAGGTATCATTATAAAGCTCATGAAGCAAGAGCTTTGACTGGGGAGGTTAGAGATGGATTGATCGACTGCATTGATCACATGATCCCCACAGAGAGGGACCAGTTGAAGATACACAATCAGATCACTGTGTTCAGCCAAGCCACAGGTACCTTTAGCAAGAACCTTGCAAGGATTGCAAGGGAATCAGATGAGCCAGGTAAACAAAGAATTTCAATTTTCAAATTCATATTTTATTATTTTGTATAATTGTTTATAATTTCAATTTTAAAGTTGGATATAAATTGTTGAGCTAATTGAAACTCATTTTTTGCAGCACAATGGTGGGAGGCATTTGGTAGCCATTGTCTTGAATTGCAGAGGTTTGCAATCTGCATTTTGAGTCAAACTTGCAGTGCTTCTGGGTGTGAGCGCAATTGGTCTGTCTTTGAGAGGATTCACACAAAGAAGAGAAACCGTTGGAGCAAAAATGGTTAAATGATCTAGTGTATGTCCAGTACAACCTCCGACTAAGACACAACCAATTGCTAAACAAAAGACCTGATTCAGATCCCATTGTGTTGGAGGATATTGATCCAACATCAAATTGGGTAGTGGAGACTTGTCCACCAAAGTTTGACTCTGATGAGGATATTGGTGTGGGGATGGACTTTGATACACAGGTAGATGCTATGCTCAATGCAGATCCACTAGTAGCAGGCCCAGTCCTAAGCCCTCCAGTTGCAGACGCAGGCACTTCCTCTAGTCAGCCACGACAGAGGCGCATAACTCGTCTATCTCAGGGTGGTAGGACTATAGTTCCAGTTGAGGATGTTGATTCAGAGGAGGAGCGAGCGGTTTACCGCTCGGGTTAAGAGTTTGAGGAAGAGGACATTGGCTTGTCAGATGTCTAGCAATAGTGATTATTCATGTTTTGTTGTGGAGGCCATTTAGAACCTCCTTGTTTATGTTTTTTGTTTTGATCTCTATATCATCATCATGTATTGGACAGTGCACTGGGTGAAATTTTGATATAATGGATATATTCATGAGCCTACTTTGATCATATGTTGCCTTTTGTCTGTATTGTAATGCTTTGTGTTTGGAAACATGAATGAAAATATTTAAAATTATGTTTTTTTACAAAAAAATTAATATTTAATGTATTTTTTACAAAAACTGAGTCATTGAAACTGAACCGGCCGAGTCGATATCGAGTCGGAGTCGACCCTCGGCCGAATCGAAACCCGAGTCCGATTTTTAAAACACTGAATTAAAGTGAATTAATTTAAACATGTGGGTGAGAAGCTTCTAAGTGACGAGGATCAAGTCTAATTTAATCTTAGTCCTTGATTAAGGATTAGATCATGACCGTTGATTTCTCAACTAGAAAAGTATAAAGGAAAGCTTGAGGGTCAGTTGGAGGACACACACACAGTGAATTTGGAGATCAAATTATTTTGACGGAGCAGTGCTCGGACGAAGATAAGATCTAAGTGATTCAGTTGCAGCGACGGGTCGAAGCAGTTGTTGGTCAGAGGACCAAGAGTACATAGCAAAGCAAGGGCAACAGAGACGCAGAGGAAGCAACACAGCCACTAGGAGAGGTGACGCAGTTCCCAGAGGGGCTGACACAGGCCCATGCAAGGGCAGCGCAGAGCATTCGAGATACAATCCAGAAATTGCTAAAGATCGGGTTTTTGAGTCGAGAGGGTTGAAACTCGATTTTCTGAGAGGCAGATTAGCGCAAAGAAGGAGTGACACAGTCCTAAACCAGACCCACGCAGGCCTATGCATCTACTGCACAAAGGCAACTTGGGTTTCACCAGTTTCTGATCCAGATCAGCTGGGACTTGCAGTGTGAGGTAAAATTCACTATTTTATCTGTCTGCCAAGGATTTTTCTCTTTTAGCGAGCCGGATTTTGGCACCCTAGTTGTACTCAGAATACTGTTGCTTAATAATATAAATCCTTAGATCTGTTGCACCAGTTTTACCGCATAAGGTTTTTCCGGGGACAATTGTCCAAAAATAAGTGTGTCCTTTGTATGGTTGTCTCATTTATTTTTCAGTACTTGATCTATATATTTGTGTAGGTTGCAGCGTATTTACATTAATATTTTCCTGAAACATTCAGAAAATAACTTGTTAAATTAATGAAAACAAGTAGGTAATGTAAATCAGCTTTCTGCAGTGGGATTTCTATAACTTAGATTCAGAAATTTTCACATGGTATCAGAGTTGTTGTAGATCAAGTAGAGCTGAAACCATCAGCGAAAGGATGAAGAAAATTTGCTACAGGAAGGCAGTTGTCTCGAGTGACAGTGTTGAACCAAAAAGAGGCAGAGGAAGGGTGACGCAGTCACCAGAGAGGCTCACACAGAGCCTGCATCAGCCACCTAGGGCGACGTTGTAGCTGCAGGAAGCAACATAGCAGTTGTTGGGCCAGCGTAGAGGTTTCTGAGCGTAGATCTTTCCAGTTGTCGTGGCTGGAGGTGCAGATCGATCTTCTTCTGGAGTTGTTGGTGGAGCATTGTGTCTATTGGTGCAGAACAATGTCTAGTGGAGCAGAAGCAAAGTAGAGGGAAGTAATTCCTCAGAATATTTCTTTCCAAGAAGTCTAGATCTAGTGTTGAGCAGCAGCATAGCAAGATCAGAGAGGAGTGTTTCAACATCTGTGGGCAAAAGGATTTTCGTGAAGGAAATATAATCTCAGAGGGAGCTTGTTCCTTAGAGGGTTTCTAGCACCAAGAAATCCAGATCCGAGTTTTTTTGGGGCAGTAGCAGAAGAGGGAGAAAGGGACTTGTTCAACACTTAGTTGAGCAAAGATGGTCGTGAATGGACTGAGGGATCAGGATAAGTTGGATGGAGCATCCAACTTTGTCATCTAGAGGGCCAGGATCCTAGTAGTTTTGGATGAACATCGCATTAAGGATCATGCCTTGAACACTATTGTTGTTCTGGTTGATGTTGATCCCCCCAAGAAGTACGAGGAGGCCTAGGAAAAAGCAAAACACATGATCAGAGAGGAGTGTTTCGACATCTGTAGGCAAAAGGATTTCCGTGAAGGAAATCTAATCTTAGAGGGAGCTTGTTCCTTAGAGGGTTTCCAGTGCCAAGTAATCCAGATCTGAGTTTTGTTGGGGCAGCAGCGGAAGCGGGAGAAAGGGACTTGTTCGACACTTAGTTGAGCAAATATGGTCGTGAATGGACTGAGGGATCAAGACAGGTTGGATGGAGCATCCAACTTTGTCATCTGGAAGGCTAGGATCCTGACAGTTTTGGATGAACATTGCATCAAGGATCATGCCTTGACCACTATTGTTGTTCTGGTTGATGTTGATCCTCCCAAGAAGTATGAGGAGGCTCAAGCAAAAGGAAAATGCATGATCATGGACGGAGTCAAGGATCATGTGATCCCACATATTGCTGAGAAAAACACAACAAGAGAAATGTGGGAGTCCGTGACCACTAAGTACCTCAGATCTTCCGTTCAACGGAAGATGTTGCTTGAGAACTAGCTGGGATTATTTCAGATGCAGAAGGGAGAATAGATTAACCCCTTCCTCATTAGATTGCAAGGGATCTGAGATCACCTAGCTTCCGTAGGGGCTACACCAGATGTTGGGCTTATGGTCAGGACTTCCCGAACTGTAGTCCCTAAAGACTAGGAGACCTTTGTCCAAGGCATTTTAGGCAGGGAAACTCTTCGACAAGAATAGCTCAAACGATGGACCAAGGCGGGAAGCAACAACAAAGGGATCAAAGTCACGAAGGAGGAAGAGGAAGATGCGGCTCTCACATCTAAGGGACAACAAGGGCAGCAGAGAAGGAAAAAGAAGGACCTCTCAAAGGTCAAATGCTTCAGATGTGGGGAACGAGGATATTTCGCCACGCAGTGCCCTCGGAAGAAGAATGGCAAGGAAGAATCTGACTCGAAGGCTGCTCCAGCTTAGGCTGATGAGGATGATGATGATGGATGCGCCATGAGTGCTCATGCACCTAAGAAGTGGGGCGATATGGAGTTGTAGATCAGCTACATGAAGAGGGGCAGGATCCTTGAGGTGCCCAAACTCTTGGATCACATACAACTATTGGAGCCCTTAATGACAGTAGCAGAATGACAGGTGTCAGCTGATGCAAGGGATAATGGAGCAACAGTGGTAGAGCTAGAGTGTTGAAATCTGAAGAAGCGCATAGCAAAGGCAGTAGCAGCAGCGCAATGGCATCAAAGGGTCGGTGCAGCTTAGCAACATGGCTAGTTCTAGCATCAAGGAATATTCGGCTTGACCAATATGTCAATTTTGGGAGGATTTCAATTGTTTAACTCTCAAAAACTGAGTTGCAATGCAGCAGTTAGCAGTGGCAGTGCTATGAGTAGCATGATGCAGCATTTGAGAGGGAGTTGCAGTACAGATGAAGCAGTGACAGTGGCAGAGTCATGGGCAGAAGTACAGATAGAAGCATCACAGTGAATGAAGGGCAACAGGACAAGCATCATCAGTGCAGAAGACCAATGTTGTGGATCAGGGTGATGCTTCTGGTGAAGAAGTATTAATAGAGCACATTCCTCTCTAAGAGGAAGTGTTGATTTTTGGGTAGCATTAGATGTGCTCTAGCTCTGAAACTTTGTGGAGAGGCTAGAACACATGAAATCTCCAAGATCCAAAAATCGTTTGGAGAAATTCCACCCGGAGTGAAAGTTATTCAAATAATTTATTGTTTTAAATGGAGCCTAAGTTAAAACTTAGGGAATTTAAATAATTAAAGTGAATTAATTTAAACATGTGGGTGAGAAGCTTCTGAGTGACGAGGATCAAGTCAAATTTAATCTTATCCGTTGATTAAGGATTAGGTCACAGTCGTTGATTTCTCAACAGGGAAAGTATAAAGGAAGGCTTGAGGGTCAGTTGGAGAACACACACACAGTGAATCTAGAGATCGAATTCTTTTGACGGAGCAGTGCTCGGACAAAGATAAGATCAAAGTGATTCAGTTGCAGTGAGGGGCAGAAGTAGTTGTTGGTCGGAGGACCAAGAGTACATCGCAGAGCAAGGGCAGCAGAGACGTAGAGGAAGCAACGCAGCCACCAGGAGAGGTGACGCAGTCCCCAGAGGGCCTGACGCAGGCATAGTAGATGATGACATAAACAAAAAATTATAAAATGCAGAAGCAAGTAGAGATAAGATTTCAAATAAAATCGAAGGAAACATTCTAGATTCTATGCTGCTGGAAAGGAAGATAGTATTTACTTCACCATATCCTCTCTTCCCATTATCAAGAAATAGTGTCAAAATAAAGCCTTCCCTATAAGCTTCTTGAGTTTGATCTTTCATGCTAATTGCTGTGGCTGGAGCATTGAGTGGAATTCTGTCACAGAGTAGAAAGGTACTTCAAAATTAGCAATCTCAGTCTTTAATGATTAGATTAAATGGAGCAAGTCAGAACAATATCTTGAAATCAGTGTTGCATTCAATGATAAGCAGATAAATATCAACTAACACAAACTATGCAGGCACGCATATTACAAGCTTACCTGTAACGTGAATATTCTAATTTAAGAACAGAAAATTGAAGAGTATCACTTTTCACACTAGTATTTTGACAGTACATTGAAAGTATCTTGAAGGCATGATTTACAGCATGATGGGCAGACTGCTGTAGAACTCTGCAAAAAGATAATACCTCTTAGTTTGTGAAAGTGCAGTCACTGCAGAAAATCGGTTTCTCCAACAAGAATTTCTGCAAAATACCTACCTATGACATGCAGTATTATCTTCTATACAGCTCTCTATTTCAATCACCCAATCAAGTTGTCCTTCTTGAGATATAAGCAGTGCAGTCTCAAGCTCTTGCTTTGTTTGTACAATCACATGCTTAACTCTGTCAGAGTAAAAGGTCAAGAGAAAAGGAAACTTTCCCAGTTCAGAAAAAAACCACTTGCAGATATACCTCAAATCATACATTTGGTCAGTTACAAATCCAAACATAGCCAAAAGAAATCACTGTGGATATTATTGTTTGTAAATTTGAACTCGTATTAAAATTTCCATATATTTTCAGTTGCATCTCAGGAATAAATTTTCTGTTAGTTGAAAGTTTCTATTATAGACTAGAAGGAGTACTGTTTATTGTACGAAGAATACCACCTACAGTGTGCAACTGTAATGATGCATATTATATGACCAGGCCTCCTAGAAAAAGGCAATCTTATCAGCAGCTATTATTAGTATTACTCAAGTTTCAGCATATCTGAGATGAAAAAGGCATTTGATCAAACAAACTATGCATAAAGGATAAAGCCAAGTTTAAATATTGTTCACATAGGCGGATGTAATAACTGACAAGATTATTCTAAAATGGCTTCTGAAGAACAAACAATATAATGTTTGAGACAGAATGTGTTTAATATATGGTATTATCTTTGACATTGTGTTTGAGCATGCAAATATGTTTCCAGGATTTACAGCCCTGGCCTTGAAGCACAAAAAGAAAGGAGAGTGAACTAATGTACATATTCTAAAATACTGTAATTAGTATTGCCACTCAAACCTGCACCTTATGTGTTAAAGCCCCAAAGCACAAGTGAAACCTTGAGGGAACTAAGAGGGGCTACCTGTTACCTCCCAAACCTGCACTTCAAGAGGTAAAACTCAAACCCAAGCTCAACCGCAGGGGAACTTAGAGGGTCTACCCATTGTCACCACAATAGTTCCTTCTCTAGTTTTAGGCTGTCTCTCCTCCAGCACAAGGGGGGTTTTCCTTAATTAAATTTATGAAATATTTTACAAGAAATAGATGGATGGTGGGATGCTAAGACCAGTGATAATACAAGGGTTATGGAGTCTATTAGTCATTGGTCTCGCCAGCATTGTGCTCTGATCTTGTGGAGAGATAGAGTTGTTAGTCAAGGCCTTGCTGTGTGACAATGCTGGTTGTTATGATACTGAACAGATGGGTTACCAATCCGACTCTTCTTATTAGATCTCTTCAGATTGAGAATGTCCATGTACCATTTATGAATACCTCTCTAGTTAAGAGGGAGTGTTAAAAAATGTGTAACTAGGTTCGGTCTTCATAAATATGAAATGTACTTTTGATTCTTGTATATTGTAAATGTTGAAAAGTGTAACTAGGATCGGTCTTCATATTGACTATGTAATTATGTATTTATGAAAAGATGAAGACAAAGATAATAAAATGTATTTTGTTGTACTTGCTTCATGGGTTTCATGAGCAAGATTTTATTATAGGTTAATAGACTTCTTCTTGATGTCTATTAGGGTCTCTATCTTCTAGATATAAATATAATTAGGTGTCATATGTATGAAGAATCTGGTCTGAATGCTCCAAGACCTTGTCCAAGAAACCATGGAAGAATGGCTTAATTCAGCCCTCCTACAACGCTGATAGATAAGCTCATATGATACGTGAAAGTGAGCCCTACATCAGCCAGCCAAGTCAGCCTACAAGCTAAGAGAATGTCGGCCTAAATTCAGTGAATTTGCTTCTATATATACTCAGAAGCTGCGGATCATTTGACCAAGAAAATATGTGGATTTCTCTGTGATTCTCACAGTATAATTGCGGGCTGTTATATGGAAGAGAATTGCAGATATATTTTGTGTTCCTGTTGCTGTTCATGCGGATTAATGAGGAGAAATATGCGGTCTAAAAGTGCAGTCAAGTCTGTGTGTAATTGCGGACTTCAGGAGCCTTCTGAGATCTTCGGACTGATATTACAGATAGAAAGGGTTGCAGAATGAAGTCTGAGATAAAGGTGTAAAGATTGCGTATAGTAGAGGAGTGTGGGTCCAGTGAAGAGATGAGCAGATCAGGTCTGAAGAGATGTGCGGATACTGTGATATGAATTGCTAAGTCAATCAACGGAAGTCCGATGTGGTGTATATCTGAATAGAAAGTAAGTAAATGAAAGGAGATTTACCTTCCTATCTTCAGTACTCAAAAAATGTAATATATATCTCAAGTGAACATGAAGTAAGAAGCAGTGTCTTGATAACCAAAGGAATAAATCAAGGAAAATAGAATTAGAGACTGAGTTCTCTAATGTTGGCACAGATCAGTGTAAGACGGTGCAAATATAAAGGATCAGCATTGGAAGCAGTCCAAGAAGCAGTGGTGAGGTCTTGGAAGCATTCATAGGTCAAGGGTCTAAGTCTTGGTCATGGTACTTGTCATTTGAAGATCTATAAGAAGAATTTCTTGTGGGTTTTCCTCTCCAAGAGAGAGAGGTTTTGCCCTAGCTCGAAGAGCCTAACTTTGTGTCTTTTATATTTTGGTAATTGACTTGACGAAAGACTAACTAAGCTAAGCAAGAGAAGACATAAGTAACTCAAGTAAGTTCAGAAGTAATTATCAAGAAGAGAATTTGAATTAATCACCAGCCCTCCAAATTCTCAACATGGAATTAGAGCTAAGGTGCTAAAGTCAAAGGGCTATTTGACAAGAAGACATTCAAGGATCAAAATTCAGATTTCTAGAAAGCATCAAAGCAAAAGTCAAAGTCTACATTGAAAAGTCAATTCAGCTTGCAAGAAAATCCTCAAGCCATCTCAAGAAGAATTTCAACCTTATTCAAAGAATCCACTCATCAAGGAGGTAATATTTGACATCAAAGATTCTTGATATTGAAGACATTGTTGGAAGACACATCATTAAGCACCATGCAACACCATTGAAGGCATCTTTATTCTGAAGTAATCCTTGATCATCAAGGATCCAAGATCACCTACTTTGAAATCAATCTAAGAGGGAGTTCCTGCCATCATCTTCATCAGTATCAACAAGAAAGATGATAGAAGAATAAAAGCATCTACTCAAGTATCTTTATGACTTCATATGAATCTATCAAAATGTCTTCTTTGCAAAGAAAGCAACAAACAAGTTAGGGTTTCAAACTTTCCTGCATGGAAGAAAAGGACAATGAAGTCATGCCAAATACATGCAGGGAGATATAAGAGCCCAAAGGATTCTTATAGAATCCATAAAAGACTCTCTCATCTCTGATGTATCAAATCTAGAATCATCAAAAGGAATATACGAGAAATTGGTGGAGCTATTCTCTGTGAGTACTGCAGGAGAAGCAATCTCTCTGAGATCAACTGTAGGAACAAGGAAAAGTAATGTCTAACACTGAGATGACTACAGTGGTGCTAAATGCTCTACTAGAAGAATGGGAAAACTTCACTTCAAATTTATACGGGAAGAAAGAAGCCACACCATTCCACGATTTATGGTCTCTATGTAAAATAGAGGAAACAAAATTGAAAGCCAAAGCTGATACAAGATCAAGTGAAGAGAATCTAGCCTTTGCAGCTAAGTTGCACGAAATGGGGAAACGAAAACGAGTTTCCGAAATGGGAAGCAATATGAAACGCTACCTTCCGAAATATTGGAAATGGGGAAATGCGATATCTATCTATCTATCTATCTATCTATATATATATATATATATATATATATATATATATATATAATTTAAATTTATATTAGAATTTAGGACATTTAAGAAATGCTATGTGAAATCATACAAGTTTAAAACATACATGCTAAATCATAAATTCAAAGCATAAACTATTACAAATTTACAAGTTACAACACATTTACTCATGAATGATCATTGATAACAGACACATAATGAAAATAGAAATATCGGAATATCCAAAACCAACCTTTATTATATATCAAAATCTCAAAATCAGCCTTTATTATATATATGAGGCTACAAGTACAATAAAGTCAAAAGACTAATACTCATTATTATAATCTTCATCAAATATAGCAACAGAAGCATGCTCAGCAGTGGATGGTGTAGCTGAAGAAGATGTTTGGCCAATTCCAATTCTATGATCCTGCTGCTCAATATTCAAGGTAGCAAGAGAGATCTAAATCAGGATTCTCTGGATCCACATCCCACCCCTTAGAAGGACCATTGCCATATTCTGGACCCCTACGAGATGCAAGCCGAAGGTTGGAGTGCACATAAACAAGATCCTCTACCTTTTGTGAGCCCAACCTGTTGCGCTTCACAAAATGAATAAAACCATAGGTGCTCCAATTCCTTTCTGCTGATGAAGAGCTTGCCACTTGTGAAAGGAGGCGAATGTCAAGGTTTTACAAACGTACACCATTTTCTCCATGACAAACCACCACCTAACTGGATTCATGGTGCTTCTCTCCTCCAAAGATGATATATCTAAATAATCATCTATTCCTGCAGCAAAACTGACAAATTCTTCCTTCACCTCCCTGTGTAGATGAGCTGGAAAAATTCTCATAAGGACTTTTTTCACCCCATTAGCCACCTCTCTATCCTTATGGGGTGCCTTCCTCTTCCCATTGCTTTGAGCAATAAGTTCCTCATCATAAAATTTTGGGTTCAAGGCATGTGCTAAAGTATGCAATGGAGTGTTGAAATTGTTCCACCTGTCAACAATGATTCTCTTGATTTATTCGGCAAAATGATCATCTACAAACAAAATTTGTGGAGACTCTTGTGAAATTATTTCCATAGTTTTCTCAACCATGGAATCCATGGCATCATATACCTCTCCTAAGAAAGGTTGGTCGGTGTCGGCATTCCGAAGAAGCTCAAATGCAGGGGTTGTGAACATTAGCAAGAAATCTATCTTGCTCCACCAATCCTCATCAAGGCACAATCTACGCACCGTAGATCCCCGCTTTGAATTTGCCTGTCTCCACTCAACCCAAAGCTGACTCACCACCATAGACACTAATGCTTGCTTAACCTCAACAAGGCGGCACAACATTATGAAGTTTGAGGCATATCTTGTCTCAACAACTTTTAACAACTCCAATTTGGAGTACTCTCAAAATATTGCTTGAGGCTAGTGGTGGTTGGTGATGAATTTAACAATTTCCCTTGCTTCCCCTGTGAGTTCCTTTATCCATGGAAATTTATTGTCGATCTCCTCTAAGATCAGATTCAGATTGTGAACAAAGCAGGGTGTCCAAAAGATGTGGTCATACCTCCCCTCAATAATCAAACCTGCAACTTTGCATACCGGTGCATTATCCGTGATAACTTGCACCACCCTTTTAGGACCAAATTGTTCAATAGATTTGATAATGACATCAGCAATGAATTGTTCATATTTTACCTCTCGCGAGCAGTCTTCCGCCTTAAGAAACATTGCTTCTTTTGGTAAGTGGTAATGATATTTATCAATGGTCTACACATTGTATCTGTCCATCCATCTAAGACTATGGTAACCCTAAAGCTACTCCAAGAAGAACGAATTGGTGATAACACATCCTCCACAAGATCCTTCTCATTTTTTAGAAGTTGAGTTCTAACTTTCTCATAGTTGGGCCGCTTGTACCCTTGACGAGCTTTGTTAACTGCCATTATCATATCTTGCCAGTAAGGAGAGCGAACAACATTGAATGGGATACCACATGCATAGATGCAACGAGCCACTTTGGAATCATCTTCTTCTCTTCCTTGCACATTCACCAGTTTAGCAATTATGCTATCTTGAACTGTACCGAATGCCCCTCTGGATGGTGGTTGTTCTGGTTGTTGAGTGCCTCTCCTCTTCCTTGCTTCAATTACAATCCTTGGCTCAATGTTTGCTGGATTTTTAGCTTGACTAAAATCATCATGCTTTCTTTTGATTCCATCAGCCTGATCTTGCTCTCTTTGATATTCCCTCCTTGCCATAGGGTCTGATGTTTTCATGCAACCTGCAATCCCCTGTCCTCCTCCATGCAAAAGATGTGCCTTCACTCTTGGGCAAGAGCCCTTGTAAGAATTATTGGAAAGAGTACACCGCCATTCCCATGAGCCACCACCTCCACATCTTTGCAGCTTCTCAACATGCCTCCAAAGAGGATAATATTCAGCCCTTGGGTTGGCCTTGGGGTTTGCACTTGAACTTTGGATGGAAGAAGCCATTGCTGCAAAAAAAATAAAAAAACAAATCTATAAATTAAAAACATTTTTTATAATTTTGGTAGCATAAACCCTCGAAAAATAGACAAAACAATGGGAAAAAACCAAGGAATTGAATACTTCTTACCCAAATTACTTTTCTGTAATTGAAGCTACCCAAAATGCCTGATTAAAGTTAAAACAAGAGAAATATGGCTGTCGCTAAGCCAAAAACCAAGAATGTCGTAGTTGGAAACTTTGCACTCCAAATCTGCTTTTCAAATCTCTTTCTCTCGCTATTCAAATCTCCTTTGCTCAATGGTGAAAGCACCCAAGTTGAAGCACTACTCTCTTCCTCCTTTCTCCTTGCCAAAATCACTCTTCTCCAAGTGAAACGACTTGCTCAATTCGTGTGATGAGAAAATGAGGCAAATCCCCTTTTTATAAGTTTAGAAAGCCATCTAGAAGCATCCAAGACACAAATAAAATAATTAAAATAATAATACACTGCACGAAAACCAAAAAAAGAAAAGAAAAGAAATTCAAGTTAAATCAATGTTTTGGGAGGAAACGCAGTCATACGGTCGAGAAACGCGTTTCCGGTCATACTGGCAACGTTTCCCGTACAGGAAACGTACCAGTACGGCCGGAAACACGTTTCTCGACCGTACGGTACGAGTTTCCGAGTTTCCTTTTAGGTTTTTGCCAGAGATGGGGGTGGGGAGAACGTTTCCTGCAACTTAGCTTTGCAGCAATATTCAGGAAGAAAAGAAGGTTTGGTAAATTTTGTCCTCGGAATAAAAGAAGAAATATGGACAAAGTACGATGCTTTGATGTAATGAACTTGGGCATAATAAAAGAAATTTTCCTAAATCTTAAAAGGACAAGAGAAATAGGGAAGAAATCCATGTGTCAGAAATGAGGGTAGAACCTGATGTAAAGAAATCTAAGAAAGGAGAAGCGAGGGATCTCCACTATGATTGAGATCATCTTCTCCTTTAAGTGATTTCTATTGGTTGTATGATAGGAAGCAGTACTGCATCATGATCGAAGCATGGTAGGAGCTCTTGGTAAAACAACTCTTGGAAAACCTCTCTGATAACAGTACTGATGGAAGGCAGTCATCAAGATCAAGGGTCATCATGAAAAACAGGTCAAGAGAATGAAGCTCTTCATTCTAGTGAGGTTGTTACAGGATGACTCAGAGGAAAAAGGTATGAGGTATGTATATATTTATATCCTGACACTGGATGCTGTGAAGTCATGTCATATGGTTGCAGGTAATAGACTTCTATATTTAAGAGTATGATCTATGAAGTAGGATCTCTCTGTGCACTAACAGATGAAATCAACATAATATATCCTCATGGAATATGAGGTGGTTGTATATGAACGAGGAAATGGACAATTTGTAAGTTTTTGGGAATGAAGAATGTGCAAAAAGGAAGAGATCATGAAATGCAACCATGTCAAGAGGTTGTTATCATCCGGAAGCCAAGAAGATGTGACTAGGAGATCTCTTGGGAGGATATGTAGACTTTGACAGAAGTCTGGTAAAGAAGAAGACCCTTGACCAAACATATCATTAGGAGATGTGTCAATCTGAATAAAGGATGTTGATGCCTACAAGAAGATGTCATGGTGAAAGATCATCATTGAGGTAACTTTTGTTTTAAAAGTTCATATATGTTTATCTGGATGAATTAGTGCAGGGATGCTAATCATGAGAAAGGATGTATGATCCTTGGAGATGATTCGAAGCAAAGCATCATGGCATAATGTTGGACCAGATGAGAAAGATTGATGAATCACTTTCTGATGGTTGACATGACTTGTGACTGAAAGTGATGGATGATCTGTGCCCTATGAAGCCAAAGGTTGAAGATTCCTCAATATCGAAATCCATGACATCAAGGGGAGGAATTCTTCATGAGCAGCTGGGTGTCTCACCATTGCTGCTGCAGGACCCTGGTTGAGAAGGAGCCTGGTGGTAAGTTTCTTACCTGGAAGAAACTTGAAGTATGTCCTTCCTGAGTTAAGAGGGAGTGACATATGTGATTCTCTAATACATCTGTCATGCACTAGACCATGACTAATAGCCGTTAGTCTTAGTGAAGGCCATGTGGAGAGAATGGATAGACGCATCATTCTGGTCTTCACTTGGAAGACAAAATGGAGGATTGGGTAATCATCTGGCATTCAATACTCTTTTAGAATGAGATAGGGCATTCACGATAAGAGTAGTCGAGGACTAATATTCTGTGAGGGCTCGCTACCCAAGAGAAGAATAGTCCAAGAAGGTCATACTCTGGGAACACCTAGGTGGAGTATGTACCTTGGAGAGACAATGACTATTGTGTCTATAAGTCATGTGTCTCGCTAGCATTGTAGCCCATTGTCCGGGTTGAGAGATGGGGCTATTAGTCAAGGCCTTGCACTAGGACAATGCTGGTTGATTTGATGCTATACAGATGTGATTGCCAATCCGATTCTTCTTATGAGATTCTTTAATTTGAAAGTGACCATGTACCTGTATCAATACCTCCCTAGTTAAGAGGGAGTGTTGAAAAGTGTAACTAGGATCGGTCTTCATATTGACTATGTAATTATGTATTTATGAAAAGAAGAAGACAAAGATAATAAAATGTATTTTTTTGTACTTGCTTCATGGGTTCATGAGCAAGATTTTATTATAGGTTAATAGACTTCTTCTTGATGTCTATTAGGGTCTTTGTCTTCTAGGTATACATATAATTAGGTGTCATATGTATGAAGAATCTAGTCCGAAAGCTCCAAGACCTTGTCCAAGAAACCAAGGAAGAATGGCTTAATTGAGCCCTCCTACAACGCTGATAGATAAGCTCATATGATATGTGAAAGTCGGCCATACATCAGCCAGCCAAGTCAGCCTACAATCTAAGAGAAGGTCGGCCTAAATTCAGTGAATTTGCTCCTATATATACACAGAAATTGTGGATCATTTGACCAAGAAAATATGCAGATTTCTCTGTGATTCTCACAGTATAATTACGGACTGTTATATGGAAGAAAATTGTGGATATGTTTTGGGTTCTTGTAGCTATTGATGCAGATTAATGAGGAGAGATATGAGGTCTAAAAGTGCAGTCAAGTCTGTGTGTAATTGCGGACTTCAGGAAGCTTCTAAGATCTTCGATCTGATATTACAGATAGAAAGGGTTGCAGAATGAAGTCTGAGATAAAGGTATAAAGATTGCATATAGTAGAGGAGTGCGAATCCAGTCAAGAGATGAGCAGATCAAGTCTGGAGAGATGTGCGGACATTGTGATATGAATTGCTAAGTTAATCAACTGAAGTCTGATGTGGTGTAATATAAAGTATGTAAATGAAAGGAAGGTAAATCGGAGATTTACCTTCCTATCTTCAGTACTCAAAAGAATGTAACATATATCTCAAGTGAACATGAAGTAAGAAGCAGTGTCTTGATAAGCAAAACACTAAATCAAGAAAAATAGAATTAGAGACCGAGTTCTCTAATGTTGGCGCAAATAAGTGTAAGACGATGAAAATATAAAGGATCGGCATTGGAAGTAGTCAAAGATGCAGTGGCTAGGTCTTGGAAGCATTCATAGGTCAAGGGTCTTAGTCTTGGTCATGGTACTTGTCATTTGAAGATCTATAAGAAAAATTTCTCGTGGGTTTTCCTCTCCAAGAGGGAGAGGTTTTTCCTGGCTCAAAGAGCCTAACTTTGTGTCTTTTGTATTTTGATAATTGACTTGATGAAAGACTAACTAAGTTAAGCAAGAGAAGACATAAGTAACTCAAGTAAGTTCACAAGTAATTATCAAGAAGAGAATTTGAATTAATCACCAGCCCTCCAAATTCTCAACAGTAAAATGAAAGAAAAAATATTATTTCTATTTTGGAGCATCGGTTTCATGTTCAAGGTCTTTTATTTTAGAGGTCAAGCACCCATTGAGTGCTTCTAGGGTTTGTCCAAAGTCAAGAAGTCAAAAGAGTCATTGTCATAAGTTGAAGACCCCATCGGACACATTGTAACTTGTAAAAAGAATTATTTTTGTATTAGTGTTAAAATACCCTCCAAGGCCAAGTCGGCTTGGCAACTAAGAAGTCAGCCTATTTTGAGGAACTTCGTCCACCTTAGAAGCCTATATAAAGGAGGGAACTCGACATCCTTTGGACACACATTCACTTATCATCATCTACGCGAAGGAGAAGCAAAAGGCGGCTAGCGAAGGAGGAGGACAGAGGAAGAAGTTTTTGGGCTATTTCTCTCTCTCTATCTCACACGTACGAAGAAGGAACACTAGGGTTTGACAACTTCAAGGTTGAAATTCTCAAGTTGTTGCAAGAAGATCAAAATTGTTGGAAGAGGAGCCTAATAGCTCACTTTCTATCCCTAGACAAGGAAGCAAGCCAAGCTAAGTTGTTGGGAGGCCTTGGAAGGCTAATTTTCACTCTCACGTGTGGAAGCAGAAGTAGTTGCAGGGGCCGAAAATTTCAAAACTATAGTATAAGCCAGAATTCTGTAGCTAGGGGTCGAATTGTGTTGCTAGAAGAGATTTGACTAGGTTTGACTTGATTCATGGACAAAGGAAGCAGATCATTAAGAAGGTTGGACTTAGTCTTGGAAAGGTATTGGTCTTGGTCTAGAGGTCTTGTAAGTCATCAATTGAAGAATCTATAAGGGAAGAGATTTGTAGGTTTTCCTCTCAAGTGGAAAGGTTTTGGCACTGGCTTGCAACCTATATCATGTGTTCTTGTGTACTATTGATCTTCTCGTTTTCGTAGTTGTTTGATGATAAGAACAAACATAATAATAAGAGAAGAAGTTAATAAGTAAGAAAAAGTAAAAATACATCACAAACAGTTATCAAGTATAGAGAAATCATCCTAACTACTGCCCTATAGATTTCTCAACACTCAATTGCTCCTGGGTTAGCTTCCTTCTGAAGAATCTCATGTTTTGCTCAACCACCATTTTGGCTAGCTTATAGGCAGCTAGTGAGACAACCTGTCTTTTCCTCCAAATGGCTAACAATTTTGTTTGCAACTGTTTGCGATGACATCACCTTCAACTAGTAATGAAGATAAGATATCTTGCATGTTGGCTTTTACCTCCTCAGAGTGATGCTCTCTGATGTTCGTGAAGAAGAATTGGCACATCTGAAGGATCAAATCATCTTGCTCTAGATCAAGCATGACTATGTAGGATATGATTTTTGCCATGGTATCTAGGATCACGAGCCTTCTATCAAAGTTTGAGCTCTAGGTGTCATGCAATCCTAAATAGCGCTCTACTATCAATTAAAAGATCCTCTTCATCATGTCATCATTGTAGGAGGAAAGGGCGCTACTATCCTCATAATATCGTTGAAACAGAAGGCAGTTGTAAGCTTGACTCTATCGCATGGATGCTCCAAGAATTTGGCTTGTATCAACGCAAGCATAACTGGCTTAAGAGCCCAATTTAAACTCCAATTAGATTGGTCCACCTTGGAAAGATAGGATTCCAACTTTTCCAATGTGAGGAGGTTGTCTTCTAATCTTCCAGTCTTTAAATCTAACCCAACTGCATAAAGCCAATTTCCTACCTCTTTTTCCTTCTATAAATCGCTTTGTTGCTTATGCATCATGTTGAGATTTTGGGTAGCATCGGATGTGCTCTAGCTCTGAAACTTTGTGGAGGGGCTAAAACACATGAGATCTCCAAGACCCAGAAATCGTTTGGATAAATTCCACCCGGTGTAAAAGTTATTCAAATAATTAATTTTTTTAATGGGGAACCTAAGTCTAACTTAGGGAAATTGAAAAATTAAAGTGAATTAATTTACACGTGGTGAGAATGTTCTAAGTGACCTGGATCAAGCTTTCTCTAACCTTAGCTGTTGATTAGTGATTAGATCACGGTCATTGGTTTCTCAACGAGAAAAGTATTAAAGGATGGCTTGGAGTCAGTTGGAGAATACACACAGACTCCAGAGTAGTAGCACTTAAGCTAAGTCGAAATTTTGGGGCAAGGTTTGCTGAGAATTTTCGAGTGAGCTTGTAGTGCTAGTGAGGGGAAGATCGGCAAGGGATGTTCTAATCCGAGACTGAGAATACATACATCAGAGAGGTAGTTCCGTACCAGGCAGTGCAGAGGCCAACAGGAGGGACACAACCCAGCCAAACTGACGCAGAGATCACGCAAAGAGGGACGTAGACCCTTCAAGGTGACGCAGAGGCCTTCAGGGTGATGTAGGGGCAGCCTGTGCTGCGATGGGCAGGAGAGGTTGATGTAAAGGCTGGAAGAGCTGCGTTGAGGGTTCCAATGGGCCAGAAAGGGCTCGTATTCAGTAATTCCTGAAGGGTTCGAATCAACCATATTTTTTGTCTCGGAGTGATAAGGTACAACTACCGTGAATTTATTTGTGGGGCAAACCACTATTGGTGCCCTAGATGTACTCAGATATTCTACTTAAAAAGTAAAACCCTCAAAGAGTTGATGCACCGGTTTTCCCGCATTGGGTTTTTCCAGGAACATTTATCCGAAAAATCATGTGTGTCCTTTGTCATATGTGTGCTATGTTTCATTAAATGATCTGTATATGTGTAGGCTGCTAGTTGTGTTTACCTCGTTATTTTTAGAATATTTCTAAAAATAACTTGTATAATTAAATCACAAGTAAGAGAAGTAAATCAAGATATTGCAACAAGGTTTCTGTAATTTTGTATTCAGAAATTTTCACATGGTATCAGAGTGATTGCAGATCAAGCTGAAACCATTAGCAAGAGGCTAAAGAATTTTTGCTACAGGAGGGCAGTTGAAGCTCACAAATCCAGGAAGAAGGCATCACAACACCAGGAGGGACACAGACCCAATTGAAGAGTGACACAGTGCCAATCTGCTCACGCAGAGGTGACGGAGGCCCTAGTAGGTGTCGCAGATCCTGTCAGTCTCATGTTGGGCTAACGCAATGGCTAACGTGTGAAAAATCCTAAATCTGGATTCCTACTGCAACAAATCTGAATTACTTCCCCTATTATTTTCCATAATTATTTCATTACAGTGAAATATTGAAGTAATTACTGAAGCAGTCTACGCAAATAACGTTGCGGAATAAATCGAAGTGTCAAAACAAACTAAACAAAATACAATGAAAAACATTCACATTTGATACAGTTATTTTTGGACTAATTCCTCGGAAAAACCCAACTTGGGAAAATCGGTGCAGCAGATCTGAAGGCTTTGTATTATTAAGTAGCAGAATCTTGAGTATAATTAGGGTGCCAATATCCAGCACACCCTTCAGAGAAAATCTCTGCAACAGAAGAAATGTTAGATATACCTCACTCTACAAGTCCCCGACTGATTCGGAGCAGCGCTTGTGAAGCCCCTCTCTCCCTCTGCGTGATGCCTATGCTGCTACTACGTAAGCCTGCGTGGGCAAGCTAAGGAACTGCGTCACCTCCTCCTCTGCAACGATCAAGCTGATCTGAAACTGAGTTTTGGCCCTCCTGGCTCAGAAACCCCATCTTCCAGCTATCTCCGGACTAAATCTAGAAGGCACTGCGTCACTTCTGCGTGATCCCCTTCAGGGACTGCATCACCCCTCCAGATGACTGTGCTACCTCTACTGCATCACTATTGCTCTCTCTCTCTGAAATGTACTCCTGGTCCTCCTGACCAGTTACTGTATCTGCCCCTCTTTGAAACTGATCACTAGATCGAAATCACTTAGCCAACCCTGCCGTAGTGATTCGATCTTGAACAAAAGTTGTGTCTCTCTCACAAGCTCAAAAATGCCAATTGCTCAATGTGTTTTCCATAGGCCCCTCACCCTCCTTCTTATAATCTTTCGTTGACCCTTCAACAGCCAAGATTAAAACATAATCAAGGGCTAAGATTAACTGGGAGTTGATCCATGACTTTATCTCGAAGATTCACACTTAGTTTAATTAATACCCTTTAATTAATCAGTTTCCCTAAGTTTAGACTTAGGAAAACATCAAAAAACGATTAATTAATTTAATTAAACCATCTCTAAGTGGAATTTTCCAAAATCCTTTCTGGGTATTAAGGAATACATGTGTCTTAGCCTATATACAAAATTACAAGGCTAGAGCACATCCGATGCTACCATAAATCAACACTCCCTCTTAGCGAGGAAAGAGCTCTAGCAATACAACTCTATGTGTTGCTCTGACTTCTGTAACATCTAGTGTTGTGTTGTTGATGCTGCTCACCAACATTGCACAAATGTTGCATCCATACTACTGCTGCCAACTGCTACTATACTGCAACTCCCTATGAATTCTGCAACCATGCTGCTGCACTGCGCTGCACCACTGTGCACTACGCTATTGCTGCTGGTGGTCAACTACTGCTGCTGCTACATTGCTGCACTATTGCTAATTGCAACAGAAAAACATCCGAAATAGGACAAGTAAAACTGCATCTTGGATAATAACATTGTCTGTTGCTAACTTCTGCGCTAGCTCTCTGAATATGTCGCACTGCTGCTGCTCCATTGCTGTTGTTGCTGCTTCTCCTTTGTGTTGATCAAGCTCTAGTATTGCTAGCCACTGCATTGTCTCTTCATCTTACACTGCAACTATCCATCCTGCTACTGTCTTAAGGCTCCCGTAGCTCGTATGTGATCCAAGAGTTCGAAAATACTCAAGGATCCTGCTACTTGTAGATTCTGAAGCTACAACTCCAAGTCAGCCCACTTCTCTCCTTTTAGAATATGAGCTAACATAGCACAATCAGCTTCTGCCTCAATCTTGGTAGCTCCGGCTTGAGGATCTTGCTTCTCCTCCTTGTCCTTTTTCTTAAGAGGGCATTGTGTGGCATAATGTCCCATTTCCCCACACCTGAAGCACTTGATCTTGGACAGATCTTTCTTCTTCTGTCGTTGTTCCTCCTCCTTGACTTTCAAATCGCTGCTGCCATCCTCAATATGGATTTTGAGGAGATCTCTCCTCAGCTCTTCCTGTTGGATGGTTGCCCACATCGCTTCCTATCCTGGGAGTCTTTCTATGCCCAAAATTCTCTGGACAAAGACCTGATAGTCTTATGAAACAAAGTTCAGAGTGAGCCTTACCAGCTCTGAGTCTCTAGGTGTTGATCCCACTGCTGACAGTTGGTCTTGGTTTTCCTGAATTCGAGACAGGAAAGAGTCAAAACGCTGTCCCTTCTTCGTCCTGGTGTTACACATCTTCTCCTCCAGATACATCTTTCACTGCTCGAAAGATCCTTGATATAGCTTTTCCAGCCCTACCCACATTTCTCTAGCAGTGTCCTTTGCTGCTATGTGGGGTACGATGTGTTCCTTTACGCCATCTAGGATCAATCATTTGGCTCTTGCCATGTTCTTCTTGAAGGCTCTCAGATGTGCTGCATCAAGTGGCTTTGCAACTGCGCTATCAATGAGGGTCTTTAGATCATGCTCATCATGAAGAAACTGAATCCTTGACTTCCAAATAACATAGTTGGAGGCACCCTCCAACCTATCTTGGTCACGCAATCCGTTGCTGGCCATCTCCTCAACTGTCGACTTCTCCCTCTAACCCTCTGCTCAGCTAGACTGATGCACTCCTTGAGGAGTAAGTCAATGCTTCTGCTGCTGCACGGGAAAAACTGAGTCTCTTTGAGTAAGAGAACTCTCTGAGGTCAAGAAATCCCCCAACTGTGTTTTTCAGAAATTTTCTGACGCTTATGGCACCAGCGCTCACTGTTGTGTAGCTACTGCGTCCTTTAACTACGCTGGTATGCTACGCTGCCTCTTCTGCAACTGAAAAAGCTTACACCTCTGTCAACTCTCTCAGAGGGATCTTTCTCTGCGCAGGATTTCCCTCCTGGCCTGAACTGCATAACTACTGGGGTAGTCTACTGCTGCTTACACAGTTCCCAGTCCCTTCAGCGTTGATCTGCTGCTTCACTCTTGTTTCTCATGCACTTCATCTTGAATAAGCTCTGATACCATGTGAAAAATCCTAAATCTAGATTCCTACTGCAACAAATCTAAATTACTTCTATTATTTTCCATAATTATTTCATTACAGTGAAATATTGAAGTAATTACTGAAGCAGTCTACACAAATAATGTTGCGGAATAAATCTAAGTGTTGAAACAAACTGAACAAAATACAATGAAAAACATCCACATTTGACACAATTATTTTTGGACTAAGTCCCTGGAAAAACCCAACTTGGGAAAACCGGTGTAGCAGATCTGAGGGTTTTGTATTATTAAGTAGCAGAATCTTGAGTACAACTAGGGTGCCAATATGCTGGAGAGTGCGAACAAGATGGCGTTGTGAAGCTTGTTGTCGTGGCGAAAGTTGTGGCGACCAATCGAGCGGGTGGTTGTTGTTTGGTGACTAGTCGAATGGTGAGAGACGAACTCGATGGGTAATACAATGGCTTGAGTTGGTTAAGCAGCAGTTGGTCGAACGACGATGACAGTTCAGTAATCGGGTGGACGCTGTAGTTGTGCGATCGTTGGTTGGTGGCTATGAAGGTTAGGTGGACGTTGCGGCTATATGGTGGTGGGTTGCAGAGTTGTGCACGAGCCCTGTGTAGCTGCTAAAAAGTGTGTGGCTTTTGTTGCGTATCGGTGGCTGTAGGCGACGGGGCTTCCTGCGAGCTAGGTGAGTCGTTCTTTTCATTTTTTTGTCGTTTCTTTTTCCTTTTTTATTTTTAATATAACCCTCCTTTTTTGAATTTATTTATTTTATTTTTAATTTATGTTTTTTATTTTTATTTTTAAATTCACATTTTTTTTCTAATTTTTTTAATATATATATATATCCTGCTTTTTTTTTAATATCTTTTTATTTCTTTTTAAGTTTCTAACTTTTTATTTTCTCTCCATATATATTGATTTTATTTTATCTTATTTGTTTTGTTTTAATATATAGATTTTGTTATTTTTTTTATACCTTTTTTTTTAATAATTTTTTTTCCCAATTTTTTTTTTGTAATGGCCAAGGGCCAGTGGGCGAAAATGGAGAAATTCCAACTTGAGTAGCGAAACGCTTCAGTTGCGACAACAACAAGGTTGACGAACGCTTGATGGCCAAAGGCCAGTGATCAAAGAACGTGGCTCTGATACCACTGTAACGAACAAAGTTCGTATACGCAACATAGTAAGCTTCAAAATACTTCGAAGACAAAGACATCCATTGTAGGACAAGTAATGTATATTGAATATCATATAAAAGAATTGATATGACATGATTACAAATGAGGATGAGGGCCTACTTATATACCCTAGACAAGTGCCTCTTCACCAATGGTCATGTCCTTAGGGACATACCTCTTCATTAACTAATTACTAACTAATTAATAATTATTTATTGTTATACAATGATGTGTGGTTTGACGGAAAGTTTCCTTGGGTGAAACCCAAGAGACTGCAGTTCAAATCTCATTGAGCATGTGGCTTGCTATGATCTTGGCTCAAGGAGTAGGCTCCCCCTTTCCCGAGGGGTCTCGGCTCTTGCTGAATCATAAGATCTGGTATATCTGACTTGCAGGCTGTTGGATATATCTTGGTTTTATATTGGCGACCATGAGGATTGATCCTGGGTCTCCCCTAGATTACTATAAAGAATTACCGATTCACCATGTGTAAAAAAAAAAAATTATTTATTGTTATTATTGTTTACATTAATTGTAATATTTTAAATATTTTTATTCATAACACAGTTGAAGTTCACCAAAACCAGTTGGAGAGCTTCGCTTGAAACCTAAGTTGCACGAAATGCCTAAACGTTTTGTAGTTTCCAAAACGGGTACGTTTATAAATGTCACCTCACAAAAATGGAAATGTCGGCAGAAACATCATATATATATATATATATATATATATATAAGTTAACAACATATTATCTTGCAAGAAAAAAGGGAATAAGACCCATAGATGACAGCTTAGAAGGACAAAGTCGATATTAAGTCTCATAGATGACTACATGATGGTGAAGTTTTGGCCGAGTTTCGGTTGAGTTTTGAAGTTTCGAGTACGGCCACAAATGTTGGGTTCCTAGAAGTTTCGTGCAATATAGCTTGAAACTCTTGTGCTAGACTCGTTTGAGCCCAAATCAAGCCTCACGAAATAATGACAAAGCAAGATGAACCAGAAATGATCTCCTTTCCCTTTTTCAATATTATTCTGGACCTTTTCCAATCTTCTAGAAACCCCCTTTTTATTACTTTTTTGTTGATATAGTTGTTACCGCTCAAATTAGCAGGGGGTCCTAGGAGGAGATGCTATAGAGCAACTACTAGGTCAAAGGGAAACAACGGAGTGATAGCCCACTATCACCTCAGTTAAGGCTCTTTTCTCTTTATGGACTTTAACTGATGGGAGGAGACCATGTATAAGAGGAATCACTAGATGAATAGATCAATAAGAGGATAAGGAGTGATTCCTAGGCCTATTCACAAGAGAGGTAGATAGCTTGCTTGGTTTGAAAGCAAGGTGATGGGCTCTCTAGGAAGGGCTAAGAGGATTCTTGACATTAGGTTTGGAAGATATGCCTTAACTAGGGGCTTCCTAGACCTAAGGATCCTGGTGGAGAATTCGCCTTTATGTGATCTTTGTGAAATTAGAGTTGTAAAGTTGCGAGCCTACACAGGACCAAGTGTACCCAAAATTAGGTCAAGGCTATGGAGTTAATCAAACAAGGAGGGGCTTGACCTAATTAGGGAAGAGAAGAGGATCAAAGGACAATTTATTTTTGAGGATTGAATACATTGATCCAAATGAAGACACTAGCCAAGGGAAACCTCGGGCAAGAAATGGTCTTTGTTGTCACACAGAATGTCTAGGCACCGCGACAACGGCTCAGATTGGGGGCTGTCACCCTGATCCCCAATCTCTTTATTTAAGTTGTCTCCTTATAGCAAACTAAGGGGGGTAGACCCTATGGAAATGGAATGAAGGAGAACTCGTTGGGAACCAACCAGTTCGGGAGACACAGTTAAACGACCAAATACTTGTAAAAGATCTAACAAGATTAAATGATTCAATTGAATTGGAAAGATTGATACCAGTGCCTTATGGAGTCAATTATCCTGCTAAGGAAATTACAACCAAATACTTGGTGAGAAACTGTTGCTATGCAATGTTAATTTAGAATGCAGAATGCAAGGAAAACGATTTGAAGAAGGAGCGAGATGAAGCAAGCTTCAAAGATGAAAGTTAATCTTAAAAAGCCTAAAGCACTTAGTTTATAAATAACCTGATCTAACCACTAAGTACTTAAGCGAGAGTGTCAATTATGAAAATGCCAAAATTACTCGATTAAAAGATATACAGATCCACAATAGAGGCTCTCAAAATTAGATATCAATCACACTTGAAAATATTTCCCAAACATTAGTATTCAATAAACATCCAATAATTCAAGTAAATGAAACAAAAGTTAATTAAACATTAGGCAATTTTAATTGATAGAACACGTTCCAAAACTCAAATGCCAATGATCATCAAACTCAACTGAAACAAACATATAAAATTTAATAGCACTTAAATCTCAGTAATTATTCATCCAAATATACCATGAAAGTTAGATGCTAAATAAACATTTCATCAAATAATTTATGGATTGAACAATATTAAAAAATAATGCAAATCCAATAAAATTTTAATTTTCTCCTATAGTTAAACTTAGGATATTTTCTTCAACAAGATTTCAAACCTGAAATATAAATTGCAGCAGTAATTTAAACCATAGATCAACAAACAAACGATACCGGCACCAATGCCCAAAATGACTAAAAATAGTAAAAATTGTTGAATTTGAAGAAAAATCAATTTTAGGGCTTGATTAAGAGAAATTTCAGATCTGATATTTTTATTTCAGCAGTGAAACAATGACAGATCAGCAAGATAAAACTGCCCAAAATAGCTGCCAAATACTTCCAGAAATAGCAAAAATATACTTAAACTTGAAAATTTCAATTTTAAGTCTTTAAGAGAGTTTGATTCAATAATTTTCAGAACTGATAAGTTTGTAGCAACAGTAAATTGATAACATATCAGCAAACTGAAAATACTGAAAATGATCCCCACTATGTCTAAAAATAGTAAGTTTTGTCGAAAAAACTGAAAATTCAAATTTTTTAGACCTTATTTAGGATATGCATCAGAAATGTTCAGATCTGATTTTTCACAGTTATGCAGTTATTTCCAGCAAGCTTTAAAGTCAGATCTAGGAAAAATTAAAGATCCCCAAATGGCCAAAAATTCTGAAAATGAAGATTTTGCAATTCTAAACAATTTTGACCATATAAAATGGGTTTTTAAGGCCTAATTATTTGTGATTTGCTTGTTGTAATAAAATTTGCAGAAAATAAGGGATTAGAGATCAAACCCTTAGCCCAAGGCTTTGAAGATCCCACCGTTGAAAATTCTTGAAATTTTGGGATAATGTTGCCCCTTGAAAATTAGAATTTTGGAAACAAAAAATCCTGTAAAAATAGCCTCAAAAGCCTATATGTCCTCAAGGGTCTAGATCTGGCTCAGATCTGAAGATTTCCTTGGTTGATTTTTCAGATCTATTCCTGCAAACAAATATTGAGCCCAGATCTTCCCCTCCAAGGTCTAGATCTGGCTCAGATCTGAAGATTTCCTTGGCTGATTTTTCAGATCTATTTTTGCACAAGTGAAAAAAGAAAAACCAAATACCCAATATGTACAATAATAGAGAAAATCCTAAAAACCCAAATGTTAGAATTCAAATTTACGTTACAACACTTCAGATCTACACATGTAAATTACAGATCTATACAATATATTTACAGATCTATGCACAAGAGTTGCAGATCTGTCAGATCTGAGCAGATCTGTCAGATCTGAGGAGCATAAGTTTGACTTCACTCCCAGATCTGAAGATCTAAGGCTCTTACTAGCCAGATCTAACTTTAAATTCAAAAAAATTTATTTTTTTTTAATTTAGGCACAAACTCTAGAAAGACCCTGCAAAAAATATTCAGTAAGATAACCTTAGAAATTAGGAAACAATGGGCTTTTTCAGATTTTCTGAAATCTGAGAGTCGGCTGATCTAACTGAAGATTTCCCCAAACGCTCAAATCTTGAATAATGATCTCTGCACACTTAGATCTGAACTTTAGATTGATAGAGATTTAAAAAATAGCCATGAGACATTTCAGAAATATAGATAACTGATATTTTGTCAAATCAAAATTTAATTTAAGAAAACCCAGAAAACTGCACAAGATACCTGTATTGTAATATCCCCAAAGGGAAATAACCAGTAATAAACAGAAATATGCCAGACAGATATAGGAAATACAATGCTGAACCAGATCACTGAACAATTACACATAGGATGCCAGAAAACTGAGCCATTTTATTAATCTGAAAGTACATAGAGAGGAGTACAAGAAAATCAGAGTAAGTGCACCTATCCTTGCCCTAGGCAAGTGGAGACCCTCTCAGATAGATAATGGCTGCAACAAGCTACGCGTCCTAGCAACTCAAGACCAAGCCGACCATCATGGTACCAAGGAGTCAAGACCTGAAAATAGTGACCTCCAACTCCAACCCTCATCAATGGAAAACGCCGGCTTCGCTAGTGACAACGCGTGTACCGTATGAAGCACCAATCACCAAAACCTCCAGATAGATGGATCAGCTACTGAATGCTAGAAAACGCTGTTGAGCCTATCTCACACCAGCCTGCTCATCAGATCAGCGTCCTACCAGGTGGATCTGCCTCCTGAATGCTCAGAACTGCTGGATCTGAAGCCTCCAAACCAGATCTGCGTCCTATCCCTCCTGATCTGCGTCCTCCTAGGTCAGATCTGCTACCAACCCTTCAGATCTATGCTGGGTCTGACAATATCTCTTCAGATCTGCAGCCTCCAAGGCTGGATCTGATGTTATCTCTTCAGATCTAGGCTAGATCTGCCAATATCTCCTCAGATCTGCAATCTCCCAAGCTGGATCTAGTGCTATATCTTCAGATCTGCACCATACAGAACTAGATATGCAAATATCTGTTCAGATCTACCCTCTCCAAGGCTGGATCTGTCAATGTGCCTTCAGATCTGCGTCCTCTTGGTAGGACGGCGTCCTCACTCCAGGCCGATGCACGTCAGCACACTTCTCACAGCCGGCGTTGCTGCTGCTCGGATACAAGATTGCGTCCTCACAGGCCGGCGTCCACTCCTCTCCTAGGCGTCGGCGTCCTCCCTCTTCTACAAGAAACGGCGTTCCTCCTCCTACGGCCCACACGCGGCCACAAGGGGGCTCACTCCCTCTCCAAATGCGCACCGAGAAGCTGCTCGCACACTGCTTGCTACGGGCGAAAGGTGTACTCGGAATACGAGACCTTGCAGAGAGGCAGGCACTCGAAGTCCCCCGAAGCTAAGGGTGGAACCAGAAATAACCTTACCAGGGCAGGCACTCGAAGTCCCCCGAGGCTAAGGGTGAGATCTCCGACCGGAGACACTCGGTTGCACTAAACAGTGCTGCAGACCGACTAAACAACCGGCGTGCTAAGCAGACAGAAGTCTAGCTCTCAATATCAATATAGAATAATGCATGCCCAAATGAGGTGAGAACCCCTCCTTTTATAGTGCCAAACTCCCTCCAAAACTTAACTGCGTCCTTACTCTCCTTTGACCTGCGCAGTTTACCTTGGGTCAGCCTGATGCCTCCCCATCATATTCATGTGGACCCCCAAGGCCCCCTCTCTAAGTTATAACGTCAATCTACTAGGGAAAGAACACTTTATTTATAAAGTGAGGTGACTAAAGTGAGGTGATCCCTCTTATTTCTCACTTTATTTATTATTTCTAGCTAAAGCGGCAAAATAAAGCAAAAATGAAATATTCCAATTAGCAAGGCTAATTGGGAATATTACAGTCTCCCCCGGCAAAACGTTGCTTGTCCTCAAGCAACTGAAGTGATGGATGCTGTAGGATCCTCTCATCCTCCCAAGTGGCATCCTCATCCGGCAGATTCTTCCATCTCACCAAGAACTCTCTGATCTTCCTGCTCCGCAGCTGTCTCTCCCTGGTGTCAATAATGGCCTCCGGCTGTAACACCAAGTGCCCCTCATCATCTATAGGCGGTAGCTCCCCGGTGACTGTCACATGCTGACCCAATGCCTTCTTCAGGCATGATACATGGAAGATGTTATGAATCCGGCTGCCTTGGGGCAGTTCCAACTCATATGCAACCTGCCCGATCCTGCGTATCACCCTGTATGGTCCATAAAAACGAGGCTTTAGCTTCTCTGCCCCCTTCTGTTTGAGTGAAGACTGTCGGTATGGCTGTAACCGTAGGTAGACTAGGTCCCCTACCTCAAAGTGTCTCTCCACCCGACCCTTATCAGCATACAACTTATGCTGATTCTGTGCTGTGGCTATGTTGTCCTTGAGAGTCCGGAGGATATCTTGGCTCTCTTGGATCCATAACTTGGCTCGCGGAGCCCTGCTAACACCAAACATCATGTCCACAAAAGATAGGGAATGATATCCATACAATGCATAGAAAGGTGTCATACCGATAGAGACATATGGTGGGTTGTGTTGTAGCAGTACTCGCCCAGATGTAGCCATTTCAGCCACGCTCTCTGCTGCCCGCTGACGTAGTTACGCAAGTAGCCCTCTAGCCACTTGTTAACTATCTCCGTCTGCCCGTCCGTCTGGGGATGATAACTAGTGCTCGGTGTCAACTCGGTCCCCACTAGTCGGAAGAGCTCCCGCCAAAATCCACCCATAAAACGGCTGTCCCTGTCACTAACAATGGTCTTGGGTAGACCATGCAATCTGAAAACCTCCCGGAAAAACAACTCTGCCACCTGTGCCGCTGTGTGATGTGCCGAAATGGCGAAGAAATGAGCATACTTCGTTAGCCGATCAACTACTACGAAGATGCAGTCCTTGCCCTGTACTGTGGGCAACCCCGTGATGAAGTCCATCGAAACACTCTCCCATTTCCCCTCCGGAATGGGAAGTGGCTGCAGCAACCCTGCGGGATGGCTCATCTCTCCTTTGTTCCGCTGACAAACCTCGCACTCCCTGACATGCCGGAGTACGTCCTCCTTGAGGCCCTTCCATGCAAACCTCTCCCGGATGGCCCTGTACATCTTGGTGAACCCCTGATGGCCCGCCAATGGTGAATCATGTGAAGCCTAGAGTATCTTCTCCTTGAGCTGAGATCCCTCAGTCAAGAAGATCCTGTCCCTGTAATAAATGACCTCATCGGCCACCCTGTATCTGCTATCTGCTACCTGCCCATCCAGCACCTCGCATGCAAATCTATCTTTGGAGTACTCAACCAGTAGTCGAGCCTTCCAGTCAGCGTCCAAGCTCATGAGTGATAGCGTGGCTGGTCTACGGGAAAGGGCATCAGCCACCACGTTATTCTTCCCCTTGACATACTCTATGTCAAAGTCGTAAGCCTGGATCTTGCTGATCCACTTCTGCTGCCTCTCCTGCAACTGCTTCTGCTCCAGAAAGTACTTCAGGCTGTTATGATCCGTCCTTACCCTGAATCTGCCACCTACCAGGTACTGCCGGAATTTGGCCAACGCATGCATGATGGCCAGCATCTCCTTATCATATATGGGATATAGCCTCTCGTGTGGAAGGAGCTTCCAGCTCTCGAACGCAATTGGATGACCCTCCTGCATCAATACTGCTCCAATCCCCTCTCCTGATGCATCGCACTCTAGGACAAAGGGCTGCGTAAAATCTGGCAATGCCAACACGGGACAACTGCTCATCACCTCCTTGAGCTTATCAAAAGCTCGCTGTGCCGTATCCGACCAACTGAATGCTCCCTTCCTCGTCAACTCCATGAGGGGTGCAGCAAGCTGAGAGAAGCCCTTGACGAACTTCCTGTAATAGGTGCAAATACCAATGAACCCTCGGAGTTCCGTTACATTCCGTGGCTCTGGCCAGTCCCTGATAGCCCGGATCTTCTCATCGTGGACTCTCACCCCGTCCACTCCTATGATGTGCCCCAGATATAGCATCTCCGTCAATCCAAACTCACACTTGGAGAGCTTGGCAAAGAACTGCTGCTCCTCCAGAATGTGCAAGACCGTCTCAATGTGATGTAGGTGCTCCTCCCAGGTCCTGCTGTATATAAGGATATCATCGAAGAAAACCAGCACGAACTTCCTCAGATGATCCCTGAAAATATGGTTCATACAAGACTGGAAAGTAGCAGGTGCATTGGTCAACCCAAATGGCATGACCAGAAACTCAAAGTGCCCATGATGACACCTGAAAGCAGTCTTGGGAATGTCCTGTTCCCTCATGCGTATCTGATGGTACCCGGACCTCAAATCAATCTTTGAGAAGAACCATGCTCCTCTCAACTCATCCATCAGCTCGTCGATCCTGGGAATGGGGTACCTGTTCTTCAGGGTCTTCTTGTTCAGAGCCCTGTAATCAATGCACATGCGTAATGTCCCGTCCTTCTTCTTCACCAGCACTACTGAAGAAGCGAAAGGACTGGTGCTGGGTCGAATGTGCCCAAGGGCCAGCAACTCCTGAATGGCCCGTTCTATCTCATCCCGATAGGCCTTGGGATGCCTATACGGTGTGGTGATCACTGCCTGTATCCCCTGCTCCAGCTCGATCGTGTGCTCAAACCCCCGATCCGGTGGCTGTCCTGGCGGAATGTCTCCGAACACTACCGCATATCTGTCGAGAATAGTCTGTAGATCAGGGTGCACCGTCCGTCCTGTATCTACTGCCTCCGAGGCCCGCAACTCTACTGCCCACTCTATGTCTCCTTTGCGGAATGTCGCCTCCATGCTGTGTGCCGATACTGTCTGGGGTGGATATGTGTTCTGCCCTCGTATCTTCTCATGCTTCCCCGTCTTGGGATCATCCCACTCCATCTCCAAGGCCTTCCAATCTGTTGTGACCTTCCCCAAAGTAATAAGCCACTGAACTCCCAATATCACATTGGTGTCCGGGATGTCCACCACAAAGAAGTGATCGGTCAATGTATAGGTGCCCATCGTCACTGATAACTCTGGTACATATCGAGCACAAGCCATGGTCTGATCTCCTGGTACCAAAACGGAAAACCCATCAAAGCCTTCCGTCGGTATGCCTCTCCGTGCAACCATCTGGGCATCAATGAAGTTGTGGGTAGCCCCACTGTCGACTAAGACCGAAACCCGCTGTCCGCGCACTGGTCCCCGCACGCGCAAGGTCAAGTACTTGGGGACTCCTCTCAAGGCTGCCAGAGCTCCCCCAGTAGGTGCAAATGATGCCCCACCTGTCTCCGGTGGTGGAGGTGGCAAGGTACTCTGTGCTGCGTAACATTCACCTGTTTCCTCATCATCCTCCTCCTCCTCTTCTCCGCCACTCTCGGAGAAGACCTCTATGAAATGTGCCTTCCCTGCCGTACATTTGTGTCCCGGTGCCCACGGCTCCTGGCAAGTGAAGCATAATCGCTTCCGTCTCAGCTCTCTCCTGGCCTCATCATCAAACTGTCCTCGTCCTGGATTCGCCTTGGGAGGCGGAACCCTCGTGTCCTTACCCTTAGGCTGGAAAGCCTGTCTCTGGGGATAAGGTGGCCGAGTCCTAGGCAAGACATCTTGTAGGTCACGGGCCCTACTGATAGCATCCTGTAGTGTAGCCGGTTTGTTTGACCGGACTAGACCACGAAGTGGCTCTGACAGCCCCTCCACAAACATATAGACTATCCGAGCTGTCGATAAGTCAGGTACCATCACTGAAACCCTCAAGAAGTCTGAGATGTATGCCTCTGCACTCCCCGTCTGTCTAAGCTTGGTTAGCTCAAAGAAAGGCTGCTCCGGGTCCTTCTTGTCAAAACGCTCCACCACTCTCCTGGTGAACTCAGCATATGTCGTCACTGCGGCATGTCCCAGTGTTGTCATCCCATGAAACCACCAGTCCTAGGCCTCACCCTCTAAATGCAATGCAACCATCTTAATGGCCTCCCTCTCTGGCATCTGGTTAAGCTGAAAATAGATGTCCAGCTTCTCCACCCAGGACCTTGCCGTAGTCTTCTGCGAACCATCAAACATCGGCAAATGGAATTTACTCGCTGCACGGTGACTATCACGGTGGGATCCACGTCCCTTGTGTTGGTCCTGCTCATGGGCTTTGCCGCCACATCGGAACTGGATATAGCGCTCTAAGGGGAAAGCATCCATGAACGCCTGACCTAGGCCCTGCCAGTCTGCAAAAATGGCCGCATGTTGAGCTGGACCCCCATCTCTTGGTGCTGTCGACCCCTCGTCCTCTACCGGGAAGGTAGGCATGGTGGGTTGTGTGGGTGCGGAATTGACCCTCTGTGCACCACCCCGCACTCCTGTCTCTGCGTCTTCGAATGTGGGCATATAGGGTCTCTGCGCTGTCACAATGGGAATAGCGTCTGGTATGTAGCGAGACACGCCCGATCCTTCTCCCACCTGGAGAACCCTAGGGGGTTCTCTTTGTGCTACCTCTACAGCTGCAACCCTCTTGGTTACATCCTGCATGTGATGGATGAGTGTATCCAACTTCTCAGCTATGTCTTCCATTGGATTCCGCTGTTCTGTCTCTGAATCAGAATCACTTCCCCCGAAGAGACTCTTCCGATGGATGTAGGGGTTACCCCCGGGCGTCATAGACTGCTAGCACCACAGGCTGAGCCAGATCTATGCTCCGATACCACTGTAATATCCCCAAAGGGAAATAACCAGTAATAAACAGAAATATGCCAGACAGATATAGAAAATACAATGCTGAACCAGATCACTGAACAATTACACATAGGATGCCAGGAAACTGAGCCATTTTATTAATCTGAAAGTACATAGAGAGGAGTACAAGAAAATCAGAGTAAGTGCACCTATCCTTGCCCTAGGCAAGTGGAGACCCTCTCAGATAAATAATGGCTGCAACAAGGACAGCGTCCTAGCTGCTCTGAAGACCGAAGCTGGACTGCGCTGGTACTATGAGCTGAAGACTGGAAAATAGCTGATCTCCAACTCCAACCCTCATCAATGGAAAACGCTGTCTCTGCTAGTGACAACGCAGAAACAGATGAAGCACTAATCACCAAAACCTCCAGATGGATGGATCAGCTACTGAATGCTAGAAAACGCTGTTGAGCCCACCTCACACAAGCCTGCTCCTCAGATCAGCGTCTGCACGAGTGGATACGCATACGAATGCCCGGATCTCGCCGGATTCCAGCTTCCAAGCAGATCTCGCGTCCTATCCCTCTGAGTACGCGTCCTCCTAGGTCGGATACGCACCAGCCCTTCGGATCTGTCTTTGGATCCCGACAATGTCTCTTCGGATACGCGGCCTCAGTGGATACGATGTTATCTGCTTCGGATCTAGGCTAGATGCCGCAATATCTCCTGAGGATACGCAATCTCCCAAAGGCCCAACGGATCTAGTCTTGTACCTTCGGTCTGCACTGTACGAACTAGATGCGCAAATATCATTCGGACTCTACCCTCTCAAAGTGGATGCGTCGTGTGCTACAACCAGGATGCGCGTCCTCCTCTTGGAGCGGGCCGGCGTCTCCTCACTCCAAGAGCGCTGCGTCCTTCCTTCTCCTGGCCGGCGTTTTCTCTGCTCAGATCTGGACTGCGTCCTCCCTGGAACAGCGTCCTCACTCTCCTATGCTGATCAGCGTCCTCTCTCTTCCTGGAACAGCGTCCCTCCTCCTATGAACTGCGCAGCCACAAGAGGGCTCCTCCCTCTCCAAATCTGCACCGGCCCCCCGCTGCTTGCTACGGCGAAAGGTGTACTCGAGAGACGGAGACCTTGCTAGGCGGGCACTCGGGGGGGGGTCCCCCGGCCCCCGGGGTGGAGCCGAGAGAAATAACCTTACCAGGGCAGGCACTCGAAGTCCCCCGAGGCTAAGGGTGAGATCTCCGACCGGAGACACTCGGTTGCACTAAACAATGCTGCAGACCGACTAAACAACCGACGTGCTGAAGAAGACAGAAGTCTAGCTCTCAATAATAATATCAAATCATGGATGATCCAAATGAGGTGAGAACCTCTCCTTTTATAATGCCAAACTCCCTCCAAAACTCAACTGCGTCCTTACTCTCCTTTGACTTGCGCAGTTTACCTTGGGTCAGCCTGATGCCTCCCCCATCATATTCATGTGGACCCCCAAGGCCCCCTCTCTAAGTTACAACGTCAATCTACTAGGAAAAGAACACCTTATTTATAAAGTGAGGTGACTAAAGTGAGGTGACCCCTCTTATTTCTCACTTTATTTATTATTTCTAGCTAAAGCGGCAAAATAAAGCAAAAATGAAATATTCCAATTAGCAAAGCTAATTGGGAATATTACATGTATGCAGATCAATCCATAAACGCCATCAACCATCAAATGCTAATAAAAGTAGTAGAGTTTAGAGACAATATCACCACATAGATCTGGAAAAAGGAACACCAAAATTTGTAACCCCAAAGTCTTTATGCTTTATTGATAAAAAAATTACAAGAGTTTCTAAGAACAAGTGCACGATCCAAAGATCGGATGCAAATGACATACAAAGACCTCTAATTTATAAGATAAAATCTCCAATGGCTAGTTCGGTTGATCCATGTCAAAATAATCTCGACTGTCGAAAAAGATTTAATTATCTTTTAATTTGGACCGTCGAAATTATAATTTTAAGGAGATTCGAATTTATCATTTAATTCCATTTTAATTAACTCAAAAATAATATTTGAGTTAATTACCTCAAAATTTTGACTTTGATTTAACCACCAAGGCCCAAGGGTCCAAAATTTCTTGAAATTCTCAATATTCCCTTGGCCTAGGACCTTTAAAAATTAATTTTTTAAGGACCACGAATTTTGCCTATGAAGACTTTTAACTCACTTAGGACTTAAAATTAATTAAATTTCTAGCTTAGGATTTTTAATTTAAATTGGCCAGAAAATTTAATTAATTGACTGAAAGGGGATTTAATTACTTTTCCAACCCTCTTTACATAAAATAAATACATTTAAACACATAAAGGAGGAATACTCATTCGCAATAAACCCTCAAATAGCTACCGAATTCTGCGACTCAAAAAATGATCTAGTAGACCAAGTAGCTTGTAATAAAATAATCTAGCCAATTAGCTAGGATTACTCCCAAACTACTTTTACAAAAACTCGATAGAAGACACTAGGACTCACTTAGCATCTTGATGACAAAATCCACCCTAGCTTTGGGGGAGGCTAGAGGGGAAAACTCTGCCGATCACTTGTGTCGAGAAACACAAATGAATCAGTGAGACAAAAAACCTCCTAGGATATAAATCATCACCAAAATACTAGGCTTACCTAGGTTGTTACATACATAGTGCTCTTAGATCATTTACATCATAAACATGCAGAATGGGTTTACATCATTTATAAAACTGTTGACTAATGATGAAATCTGAATAGCGTGAACACGTCGAACATGATGAATCCCATTTGAAAAAATGGGGGTGTACTGCTATGGAGTCGTTGACAAAGTGTGGTCAACAATCTTTAAGCTAGGGCTTGCTATATCTTGGTATCCCACTGTTGGAATTTCTTCAAATTTGGATGGCCTCTAGAGATAACCCCAACACAATAGTGGACTAAAATTCAAGGATCTTGAATGCCGAGAATGAATTTTGCTTCATGCCCTAGGTGACCCCCTAGGGTTAGGCCTAGAATTTTGAAAAGTGATGAAAAGAGAGGTAAAGTTGACCACCAAAGGGATACGAGGATTAGTTCCTTATTGCTTGGGCTTAATGGAGTTAATATACACAGATCGAGAATTTTCATGAGCTAAGGAGCCCTAATTGATCTATCACTTATTCAAGGTCCCAAAAGAATTTCGCATTACATTAACCCATGCAAGAATAATGATAACAAGATACATGCATTTGACAAGATAACAAGAATAACATCAAAAATTCGACTTCCATGAGAGAGAGAGTATATCCATTCATCAATTTCACATTAGAAAGAAGCTCCAAAGACAATAGTGAAAATCCAAACATCATAGTGCATCAAGAAAGCTCCCAAAAATAATCCTAGCAAAAAGTGTGAAAATCTCTCAAGAGATACTAATCCAATCCAAGTGATGGTGAGAGAAATGAATCACCTCTCATCAATTTATACCATCTCTAATGAGTTTGATTTTCCTAATTGGCCTAATTAAGCCCCAAATAATAAAATAATGTGCAATAATAACATCCCTTGCTGACAAGCCCACCAATATAGCTCAATAACATAAAAATAAGCCTCTCAAGAGGGCAAAATGATCAATATAATGAGTCGTTGGGCCATTGAGAAGGCCTAGTGAAGTCCAAAATGTGCCATGGTGAGAGGACTCCAAACATAGTGGACAAGGGGTTAGCCCTTGTTCTCCAAGTAAATCACTTGTGGCACCTCCAAGTGGGTGTGGGGGCACAAGGACATCCTCATGGGTCTCCAACTGGATCGATGATGCCTATAAACCATCTGTAATGGATAGGATGATGACATAAGCCGTCCCTTGTCTCCTGCAGTGAGACACATCTTAAACTGGACCTTGGAACATCTGCCAAGTGTATGTTGCAAGTGTGGAGTCGACAAGGCATGGTGAACCAGGTGCATCATCCTCATCCAAAAGGTGGAACACGAGCAATCATTGAGTGGAGCTAGGGATCCAACAAGCACTCTCTACTATGGTGGAGGCCCATGGCTCTCAACGCTCACCCTACAAGTGCCAATGTGGCGCTATGGAGGGCTAGGACCTCGTATAGGCAAACCAAGCCCCAAACGGAGACTCACCTGCAATCCTACATAAGATCTAGTGCGTCCCTTTGCCCTCCAATCCAACAAATCATTAGAATAATCAAGTAAAAGAGCTTAAATTCATGGAACCAATGGCGCACTTCATGTTGGCATGCCCTTCCATAGTGGGCTTTGGCATGTACAAGTGTCTCCAAGCTCAATCAGGGGGTTAATCAAGGACCCTTTTAGGTGGTTTCAACCTTTAAAGGGGGCAATATGTCCATGGTACATCCATCAAGTGGTATGTCACATGTGACATAGTGATGGAACGAAATGGAGTTCAGGGGAATGCTTTGGGCTACATGTCATGGTACAAGGGTAGCTATGATGAGGAAAGCCCACACTTGGGTATATGAGTGTAGGAGGGAGAAAATCGTGGTACATGAGTTACCCTTACCTTTGTTTTTCCGCCTTTCTTCATATGCATTTATCCTTTGATTGATTTTTGTTCATAACTACTCAGGGCTCCAAGGGATGATAACATGATGTGTAGGATGTAGCAGTAGGTACCCCCTTTTGAGGTGGGGCATTTCATTGCCCACCAGGGGTTGGGACAATCATGGGTTCATCAATGTGTAGGGGGATCATTGAGGGCCTGTAGGAATGACATTTATCGCCATAAATAACGGGTAGAGCTCATGTTTGGCTTTTGTCCACGTGCTAAATTTGTATGTCCTTATCATCTTTTTCATTTTGTTGTACATTTAATGTTGAGAGTGGCCAAATTATATTTTTTATTTTCTTTCTAATTGAATCAACCTTCGAGGCATTGTTCCAGGCCCAACCCAAGGTGTGGACAAGGGGAGGGGGAGGCTAACCCTATGTGGAGGCAAAGGACACATGTGGACCCGAATGTGAAAAAGGATGAATGGGGTTAAAATGAGCGGAGGGGAGTGATGTATATGGTGTTGGGAAACGGGACCACACAACCAAAATCGGGATTTCCCATGTAAGGCCAACCCTAAAGCTAATGGTCAGTAAAGGAGATGCCACGGGGCTAGGATACAAGGCTAACCACCAAATCAGACAGAGGAGACAAGAGTACAAACCTAGCCCACTCTTTGTGCCAAACCCCCCACCAATCCATGCCCAAAAGTGTCAATGATAAGTAAGGAAAATTAATCAACTATACCAATGGAAAGCCATACCTTTGGAGTCGAAAGGCCCACCTTCAAACATATGATCATAACAGATGGGTGAGGAACCACATGGTCAGCTTAGGTGGCGAAGATAATGGCACATCAAGTTATCTGTTGGTTGTTGGTTGTTGGCAGAGGACCATCTAGGATTAAATTTTCTCCTATGCATGTGAAAATTCTACTGCAGTGTATTGGTTTATTTTCTCCTACTTGAAATAATTTATGCAAGTTATTTTCAGAAATTTGATTTAGAAAATACCGAAAATAAACACAACTACAACCTACACATGCAGATAATTTACTGAATAATTCACTCATGCAACAAAGTGACACATGGATTTTTGGACATAAGTCCCGGGAAAAACCCAAAGCGGGAAACCCGGTTCAGCAGATATGAGGGTTTTATTATTAAGTAGTTCTGAGTACAACAAATTTGGGTTCCAACCTTGGAAAACCTGACAGAGAATAAAAGATAGAAGATCTGCAGCTAACCTGAAGATCTAGTGCCAAATATCTTACTGATCCACACCCTCAAACGGGATTTACAGGACTCAGCCCGGATCTAGCCCTAGAAACCCTCAGCACTGCCCCTGAAGCCTTAGCGTCAGCCTTGCTACCCTCAAATGTCACTGTGCTGCACCAGAATGGACTGCGTCACCCCTGAAAGCGTCTCACAGCCTCACACTAGCCTTAAAAGCCCCTCAGCGTAATTTCTGAAGCCTCCTAGTGCTTCTACATTGTCCTGTGTAGCACCTACGTAGCAGCTGTGCAGCACCTGCGTAGCTGTTGCTTGGCTTCATTGTGCTATCCTTGAGCTGCTCCTCTTACCTCTTGCTGTCTCTTGGCTCTTGGAATCAGATCATTCCCTCAGCCAATACTACCCCTCACTGCAAGAAATTCCACTGGAAATTCCTAGCAAACCTACCCTAGAATTCCAGATCTATTCCTCAGTTCTACAAAATTGTGTGTCTTCAACTTATCCTCAAGCCTTTCTCTTATACTTTTTCGTTGAACCCTTCAACGGGCGAGATTAAATCATCCATCAACGGCTGAGATTAAAAGACTGTTTGATCCATGTGACTTTAGAAAATTTCATCACATGTGTTAATTAATTCACTTTAATTATTTTATTTTCCTAAGTTAGACTTACGAAATCCATTAAAATAATTAATTATTTGAATAACTTCAACACAACTTGAGATTTCTCAAATCCATTTCTGGGTCTTGTAGATCAGGTGTACTCTAGTCCCTCCACAAAATTTGTGACCTAGAGCAGAACTGATGCTACCCCAAATACACAAAATCTCAACACTCCCTCTTAGCATCAGAAGTGTGCTCTAGCAATACATCAACGCCATGCATTACAAGATCTTGAGTACTTGGTTTGTGCTATTGATGCTTGGCCTGCTGCCCTCAATCTACTGCATTGTTGCTCTCTGTACTGCTGCCCATGCCACTGCCACTGACACTGCCACATCTGCTCTGCAACTCCCTCTCAAATTGCTGCATCATGTTGCCCATAGCACTGCCACTACTAACTGCTGCACTGCAACTCAGTTGTTGAGAAGCAAGCAACTGAATAACTCTGCCCAACTGTTTGATAGACAAGTCAAGTTGCCCACCAACACTGAAGCCTCCTAGATGTTGAATCACGTTGTCCCCTTGGAGACACTATCATGTTGCAACACTGCACTGCGTGAGCCCAGCTTCTCTGCGCTGCTAAAGTCCCATCAGCCTATCTGCGCTGCTGCCTCTGCATTACGTTGCTCCCTCTTCAGCTCTACAGCTCCCTCTTTCGCTTCAATGTGGCCATCTGCAACCATCTCCCGACTCATCCCGCTACCGTCTTAAGGCTCCCGTAGCTCGTATGTGATCTAAGAGTAGGGTTGACTCGAGGATCCCGCCACTCAATTTGGATACTCTAAATATCCATGTCACCCCACCTCTTCTCTCGAGGTGCATGAGCACTCATGGCTGCATCATCATCAGAACCATCGTCATTTGTTGTTGTAGCCTTGGAATCAGAAGCTGCTTTGTCCTTCTTCTTAGGACAACTGCTGGTGAAATGACCAAGATCTCCACAGTTAAAGCATCGAACCTTGGAGAGGTCCTTCTTCTTCTTCCCTTGCTTCCTTTCCCTTGATGCAAGGGTTGCATCCTCCTCTTCTTCTTTCTCCACTCTGGCTGATCCGCTTCCTCCAATATTGGATTGCTTATTAGTGATCCTCTTGATCTCCTCTTGTGGAGAATAGCCCACATATCTGCCGATGTTGGTAACACTGCCCTTCCCATAATGCTCTGGACAAACGTTTCCCATTCTTCAAAGACAACATTTAAGGTTGTCCTCACAAGGAGCCCTTCATCTGGATTAGCACCCATTCTAATCAGTTGATCACGGATAGCTTGAAGTCTGAAGAGGAATGGATCTATCTCTTCACCCTTCATCATCTAGAACATACACATCTAATTCTTAAGAAGCATCCTTCTTTACACAGAACCTCCTTGGTACATCACTTCCAAAGCTGACCACATGTCATGCGATGTATTCTTACCAGTCACATGAGGAATCACGTGATCCTTGACTCCATCTATGATCAACCTTTTCGTTTATGCTTGATTGTCTTCATACTTCTTGAGTGGATCTGCATCAGTTGGCACAACAAGTGTCTTCTCTGCATGATCTTTGAGACCACACTCATCCAAAACTGAGAGGATTCTGGTCTTCTAGATAACATAGTTGGACATGCCATCCAATCTATCTTGATCCCTCAATCCATATCGAGCCATATTTGCTCAAATCTGAAGCAAACAGTACTTCTCCCTCTGGATCTGGGTTTCTTGGTGACTAGAAACCCTCTAGTAATTGCTTCTTTCTGCAAACTAACTTCCCTCTTGGAAATATTCCACCAAAACTCAAACGAACAGTATTCTCCGATCCTCCTGATCGAATCTCAGATCTGTTTGGCTCAGATTTGCTGAATGGTTGTCTTCCTCCCGCCTTTGTTGCCTTAGCTAGGCACAATTCTGCACCTGCAGAATCTCTACCCCACCAACACTGCTGAAGATCTGAAGCACTGCTTCTAAAACTTCGTTGAATTCTTTTGCAACAAGAGGAGTGACTGGACAGCGTCCTCCTCGCTGGCCCAGCACAGTCCCAGCGTGACTCAGAAGTGGACTATGTAACCCCAGACTGGGTGACGCAGTCCTTACGCTGCCCTGGGAAGGGTCTGCGTAAGCCCAGAGGCCTTCTGCAACTTCAGCGTTGTCTTCTTTTGGATCTGCATCCTCCTGTTGTCAAGATGCACTTTCCGGATCTGCTGCTTCTTCTGCCACCCTGCAGAAAAAAAAATTCTTCAGCTGATTTGCTAGAGATTCAACTTGAGCTGCTATCGCTTTGATACCATGGGAAAATTCTACTGCAGTGTATTGGTTTATTTTCTCCTACTTGATTTAATTTATGCAAGTTATTTTCAGAAATTTGATTCAGAAAATACCGAAAATAAACACAACTACAACCTACACATGCAGATCATTTACTACATAATTCACTCATGCAACAAAGTGACACATGGATTTTTGGACATAAGTCCTCGGAAAAACCCAAAGCGGGAAAACTGGTTTAGCAGATATGAGAGTTTTATTATTAAGTAGTTCTGAGTACAGCAAATCTGGGTTCCAACCTTGGAAAACCCGACAGAGAATCAAAGATAGAACATCTACAGCTAACCTGAAGATCTAGTGCCAAATATCTCACTGATCCACACCCTCAAACGGGATTTATAGGACTCAGCCCGAATTTGGCCCAAGAAACCCTCAACACTGCTCCTGAAGCCTCAATGTCAGTGCTGCTACCCTCAAATGCCATTGTGTTGCACTAGAAGGGACTATGTCACCCCTGGAAGGGTCTCATAGCCTCACGCTGGCCCTAAAAGCCCCTCAGCGTAATTTCTGAAGCCTCCTAGTGCCTCTGCATTGTCCTGCGTAGCACCTGCGCAACACCTGCATAGTTGTTGCCTGGCTTCTCTGTGCTATCCTTGAGTTGCTCCTCTTGCCTCTTGCTATATCTTGGCTCTTGGAATCAGATCATTCCCTCAACCAATACTACCCCTCATTGTAGGAAATTCCACTGGAAATTCCTAGCAAACCTGCCCTAGAATTCCAGATCTATCCCTCAGTTCTACAAAATTGTGTGTCTTCAACTGACCCTCAAGCCTTTCTCTTATACGTTTTCGTTGAACACTTCAACGACCGAGATTAAATCATCCATCAATGGCTGAGATTAAAACACTGCTTGATCCATGTGACTTCAGACAATTTCATCACATGTGTTAATTAATTCACTTTAATTATTTTATTTTCCTAAGTTAGACTTCAGAAATCCATTAAAATAATTAATTATTTGAATAACTTCAACACAACTTGAGATTTCTCAAATCCATTTCTGGGTCTTGTAGATCAGGTGTACTCTAGTCCCTCCACAAAATTTGGGACCTAAAGCACAACTGATGCTACCCCATATACACAAAATCTCAACAATGCATACTACCCACAAGTGGTGGGTAACAATAGTCACTAAGTGAATTTTCTTATTTTTTTCCAAGTGACTTTTGCCCCTTTTTTATTTAATAATATTTTGCACCTTGTATTTAAAAATAATATCATAAAGTGAAGTTGGGCAAAATTCGTTTGTACCCATAGCAATTTCCCCTTGTGCTAGCCTAAAGGAGACAAGTTAGGCTAGCGGGAAATATGTCTATGTGCTCAAGTGATTTGGACATTATATCAAGGCCCATTCAAGTGGCCAAGAAGGATGTGGGTGCATTCTATGGCCCAAAAATGCTTAAACATTTTTCTTAAAGTTTATTTCACTCCTAAGCTAATTTCATTAAAAAAATTACACTTGGAGTTCTCTCTTGCTATGTGCTATGGTGATTGTTGTGATGACTAATATATAGTCAACATTAGTTTTTAGTTCATGTTTTGTTTTAGTTTTAGCACATATAGCCTCATCTATAAAGGCTAATTTTGGATTTTTGCATCATGTAATCATCTGCAAGAGTTAATATACACTTGGATCTCCTTCTAAACTATCCTTTACGGGTTTCGTTCTTTCTTTTCTTGCAAGATAATGTGTTGGTAACTTATTTGTTATATATATATATATATATATATATATATATATATGACGTTTCACCCAATGTTTCAGGCGACATTTCCATTTTTTAGGGGTGAAGTTTCCAGCTGTACCCATTTCGGAAACATTTGGACGTTTTGACATTCCGTGCAATTTAGATATCGAGTCACATAAGACCTTTCTTCACTACCATTTTTGTTTGAAGTTTAATTCCATAATTCTATCAGGTAAACTCAAATTAAAGAATTTCTCCTATTATTTATATTGACAGCTAATTTCTTTAGAGAGAACATTATCAAGTTGCATATGATCCTTCCTTCACGACAATCTTTAGCACTTCAAAACCTACATATAAGTTTGTTTCTAGTCTAAAAAATGCCTGGACTACATGGAAAGATAAAAAACAGATAATAATTGCATAGCAAATGGTGTATGGAGAAGACAAACAAAAGATCACGTACCTGTGTGCAAGGCACAGATTGCTTATTGACACATCATGTGGTGTTGAAAAGAAATTTCTAAAAATTGTTGCAGGTGCTGTATCCGCAATGGGAAGAAGACTAAAAATTGCACCCCCATGGTTGTTTATGACCAAAACAGTAATAGGAGGTCGCTCTGCCCTTCAAAACAGAAGCCATCATAGTCTTTTAGACACATGACTAGCAAGAACAGCCTGCACTATAAATAATATAACTGTTGAACGATATAGTAAGAAGATTTCAGACAACTAGAGAAAATGTTTTTTCTACGATCTTCTTAGCTTTCATTGGCAGAGAGAAAAACAGGTTAGATCACTGCTTTGAATTCGCTCTAAAAAATCAGCAGATTTTTAATTCTTGTAACAAATGTTTATCATGTCTAATACATAATAGATATATATTCAAGAAATTTCTCCTTAGGAATGTATACTAGAATGTGAGGTTATTAAAGTTCTATGAACGATTTCATTCAAATATGAAATTTATTGCTGACACTCACAGTCAAGGACATTAAGCTCAAACCATCTGTAATTTTAGACTATTTATAAGTTCCTAGTAATTGTTCTAAAATTTGCCATCTTTTTCCTCACAAAATAGAATTTCCTTTGTTCTTTCACATTTTTACCAATTTTTTTTTTTTTTTTTAATTTCATTTTTATAGCTTTTTCTCACTAATGCGACTAAGGAGAATCACTCAGCTTATAAACCTCAGGTTAGTAAGATTTGCATTAATTCTTATAATCCAATATTTATTTTAAGTTTTTAAGGAGAATCACTCAACTTATAAACCTCAGGTTAGTAAGATTTGCATTATTTCTTATAATCCAATATTTATTTTAAGCTTTTATGAGCCGTGAGATTCCCCAGTTCATACACAACTCATGTAGCAAACAGCTTAAAGTTTTAGTCTAATACCACTCTCTAATACACCCAGACCCTCATATTTGATATCATAACAGATATTTGTCTTAGGGTACTGCGTAACATCCCAAAACTCACAGAGTGACCTCAACAGCTTTATTAACAATTTATTACAACTTTAGCAATAAGGCAATTCTAGCTAAACACGTGAAGGAGCATAAGAATCATAATTTATTACATTCGAAGACAATAATGCAAATGAAGGAAGCACAATGATACAGTACAATAGTTGCATAACTAAGAGAACATGGAAATATACAGAATTGACCCATGGCATTGATCTGATCACACCCTTTTGTAATCTTCAACATCCCAGACCTACTCTAAATCCTGAAATTAATTTGCATTTATAGGGCGCCTGCTGGCATTGAAAACTTGTCCAACTTATATGGGAGTAAAACTATGATGTTTCTTCAGGATATACTTGTTTGTGAACTACATGCCCAAAAATTTGTCCAGATATCAACCATTGAGCAATAACAACCCAAGACCATGTGCCAACTCCGAAATTTGAATAGCACTCATGACCCATCGATGTCAAATGATGGACCTGTTACCACCAAAAATGGGTAAACCTTAGGAGAGAATTTTTCTCTGCATTGGTCAGCCCACCAGCCAACAGTCATACGATGATCCACAAATAACTTTACCTCAGAATTCTCCATGTATGCTCCAGTCAGTTTCCCATCTAGCATACTTCATGAAGGAAGCTAGGTCATTTATCAAAAGGTACACTAACCATTTCTGTAATCATGTGCTTTCATTTAATGTTTGGGGCATACTAATGTGGATCACATGTCAAGCTGGATGATTGACTGCTCTTGATTGTACCCTTGTTTCCATACATAACCTGGGAGTGATCCTTTGCCTTTTGTTCAGTGTGACCTTCCATGATGCCCTTTTTCGTCAACTGTTTAGAAGGGGCACTAATAGGAGGAACTAATTGATATAGCGTGGCCAAGGTAATCCACACCTACCACTTTCCATTTCTACTTTATATTCACTTCCATTCCTTGTATTGGTTTCCATTGGTTTTTGGGACTGGCACTATATATCCACATCTCTGTGTGAGGGCCTTGTTGTTGCAAAGAATGTCTAGGCACTGTGACAACGTCTCAGATCGGGGGCTGTCACCCTGATCCCCAATCTCTCTATTTAATTTGTCTCCCTATAGCAGACTAAGGGGGGTAGACCCTACGAAATATTGATTTTGGATAGCATTGGATGTGCTCTAAGTCTCATATTTTGTGGAGAGGCTTAGACACATGTATTCTAAATAACCTAGAAATCATTTGGTGAAACTCCACTCGGATTGTATTCTATAGAAATAATTAATTATTTTTAAAGGGACCCTAAGTTAAAACTTAGGAAAATAAAATAATTAAAGGGTATTAATAGAATATGATTGTGAATGATCTAGAAGAAACGGATCAAGTCAAAAGTTAATCTTAGCCATTGATTAAGATCTAATCTAGGCCATTGAATCTTCAATGAGAAGGTTATAAGAAGGACTTGAAGGGTCATTTAGAAAACACATTCGAGAGACAAAGAGAATTTAGAGATTGAATTCTTCTGACAGAGCAATGCTCGGACGAAGATTGGATCTAAGTGATTCTTCATTGCAGTGAGGGGCAATATCACCGGTTGGAAGTTTTCCTAAGCTGAAGAGTACCTAATAGCAAAGATAGAGAGCGCCTCAACATTACGCAAAGCCAGTGATGCAGAGCCTACGCAATCACTGCGCAGAGCTGCAGGAGGGGAAATTGTTTTGCTGCCAGAGAGATAGTGCAAAGCCAGTTTAGACCCCAGAGAGTTTCCAAACCAGCAGGCAGAACAACACAGAGGCAGAAGGGCAGCCAAGTTGTGACGCAGTCACTGCGCAAAGGCAGCACAGGGCAGTCCAGCCTTGGTGCAGATCAGTGCCAGCTTCCCGTGGAGGACTGAGGATTGTCTCACAAGAAGGGCAGCCGAGTTGTGATGTAGTCACTGCACAAAGGCAGCGCAGGACAATCCAACCTTGGTGCAGATCAGTGCCAGTTTCCCGTGGAGGACTGAGGATTGTCTCACAAGAAGGGCAGCCGAGTTGTGACGTAGTCACTGCGCAGAGGCAACACAGGTAGTCTAGCCTTGGTGCAGAGCAGTGCCAGTTTCTCGTGGAGGACTGAGGATTGTCTCACAAGATCTCTTTCGTCAATTTTGCAAAATGATTTGACAGTTTCGTCAATCATAGATATGTACTCAAAATTTACTACATAATAACATAAACCATTAGATATGTTGCACTGGTTTTCCCACATTGGGTTTTTCTAGGGACATTTGTCCAAAAATAATTATGTCAAATGGTTGTGTAATCTGTGTATGTTCAGATTTGTTTCCGCACTTATATTTCTTCCGCAGTATTATTTGTGTAGGTTATAGTGAATGAATTTCGATATTTGCTTGTAGAACACAGTAATCAATTTTTTCAGTTAAATAACAAATAGAAGATTTTCCATCAATTGCTGTAGTAGGATCCTGAGTTTATGGATTTTTCACAAGGTACCAAAGCTTGTTTAAGCTGAGTGCAAGTGAGACAAAGAACAGATCCAGCAGATCCAGCGTTTTTGAAGTTGGGATCAAAGATTTGCAGTAGCAGCAGATCAATCTCCCGGAAGATTGCACAATCCAAGCTAGGAGGGCTAATAGCTGCAAGAAAATCTCTCTCTAAGTGAGCCAACATACAGGTAGGATTTTTCCAAATCACAGTTTTGTCCAAGGCAGAGGTAGCAGCGCAGCAGATCAGCGCTGATCAGCATCTGGAGGGATGCAGTTGGCTGCACATCAGTGATTGTTGGTGCAGAGCGTTAGGAAGCATAGAAGAAACACAGTTTGGGGGATTTTTCTGACCTCAGTGAGTTTCTAGCCCAAGAAACTCAGGTTCCTCATGCACTAGCAACAGTTTTTGTGGCTTACTCCTCAAGGAGTGCGCAGAGCCAGTTGTCTAGAGCGTGAGAGGCAGTAGATCGACAACAGTTGGATGAGATGGACACCAACAGATTCGTGACCAGGACCGGTTGGAGGGTGCCTCCAACTATGTGATCTAGATGGCAAGGATTTCCTTCCTTCTAGATGAGCACGATCTCAAGCACTTTATCGATATTGCTCAGGCTAAGTCGTTGGATGCAGCACCTCTACGAGCCTTCAAGAAGAATATGGCAAAGGCTAAGCGATTGATCCTCGATGGACTGAGAGATCACATCGTTCCACACATCTCAAGCTAAGGGATAGCCAAGGAGATGTGGGATGGGCTGGAGACGATGTATCAAGGGTCTTCCGAGCAGAGGAAGATGTATTTGGAGGAGAATATGCACACCACCAGGATGTAGAAGGGAGAATGTATTGATCCATTCCTGTCTCGACTTCAGGAAAACCGAGATTAGCTGGCAACCATAGGATCAGCGCCTAAGGCCACAGAGATGGTTAGATTGGCCCTCAACTCAGTGTCCTAGGAATACCAAGTTTTTGTCCAGAGTATCTTGGGCAGAGAAAACTTGCCAGACTGGGAATCAATGTGGGCAACTCTTCAACAAGAAGAGATGCGAAGAGATTACTCAAGTGTCAACTTGAGGGCGGTAGCAGCAGTGATTCAAAGACCAAGAAGGAGGAGGAAGAGAATGCGACCCTTGCATCAAAGGGGTAGCAAGAGCAGCGCAGGAATAAGAAGGATCTGTCAAAGATCAAGTGTTTCCGGTGTGACGAGATGGGTCATTACGCCACACAGTGTCCTCTCAAGAAGAAGGACAAAGATGAGAAACATCATCCTCAAGTTGGAGCAGCAAAGATAAAAGAGGATGATTGTGTGATGATGGCTCATATACCTCCAGGAGAGAGGTGGGCTGATTTGGAGCTGTAGACCTAGAGATCCACAATATGGGCAGGATCCTTGAGGAATCCACCTCTCGGATTATCACCTTGCTGCGCGAGCCCAAAACAGAAGTAGCGGGATGAACGGGTGCAGAGGAGTGAGAAGAGATAGTGCAGTAGTTAGCAGCGCTAGAGTCAGAGTAACGCAGAGCAAAGGCAGTAGCAGCGCAGTGCACAATGGTGCAGCGCAGTGCTCACGCAGTGCAAAGTTGCAGCAACCTCAGAAGGACAGCGCATAGGCTAGCAACAATAAAATCTTCATCACTGAAATGCAGTATACTTGTCCAATTTCAGATGTTTTTCAGCTGCAGTAAGAAACTGTGTTGCATTGCAGTAGCAGTTGGTAGTGGCAGAGTCAACAGCAGCACAGATGCAGAATTCAGAGGGAGTGTAGTACAATAGCAGTTGGTAGCAGTATGTAGTGTCAATAGCAATACAGATGCAGCATTAGTGCAGAGTTGATGGACAGCAAAGTCAGACATCAGCAACACAGAGGGAGATGCTTCAGACTCAGAACATTATGCAGAAGGGCATATTATTAGAGCACATTCCTTGCTAAGAGGGAGTGTTGATTTAGGATAGCATCGAATGTGCTCTAAGTCTCATATTTTGTGGAGAGGCTTAGACACATGTATTCTAAATAACCCAAAAAACATTTGGTGAAATTCCACTCAGTTTGTATTCTATAGAAATAAGTTAAAACTTAGGAAAATAAAATAATTAAAGGGTATTAATAGAATATGAGTGTGAATGATCTAGAAGAAACGGAACAAGTCAAAAGTGTTGATTTTTGGTAGCATCAGATGTGCTATATCCTTCTAATTTTGTATATAGGCTAAGACACATGTATCCCATAAAACCTAGAAATGGTTTTGGAAAATTCCACTTAGAGATGATTTAATTAAATTAATTAATCGTTTTTTGATGTTTTCCTAAGTCTAAACTTAGGGAAACTGATTAATTAAAGTGTATTAATTAAATCAAATGAGAATCTTCTAGATAAAGTCATGGATCACCTCCAAGTTAAACTTAGCCCTTGATCATGTTTTAATCTTGGCCGTTGAAGAGTCAATGAAAGATTATAAGGAGGGTGAAGGGCCTATGGAAAATACACTTGACACTTGAGCCATTGAGCATTTTCGAATTTGTGTGAGGAGACACAGCTTTTGATCAAGAACAAATCACTAGGGTTGGGTTTGCTAAGTGATTTGATTCAGTGATCAGATCTGGAGAGGGGCAGAAGCAGAGATTGGTCAGGAGGGCCAAGAATACATTTCAGGGGGAGGCAACATCAACGCAGGAGATAGACAGCGCAGTTTCTGGCTAGGGTGATGCAGTTACGACAGAGAATCACGCAGAGCCAGCACAGTGCCTCTTGGAGTCGATCCTAAGAAAGATAGAGGTTGGGGTTTTGAAACAGAAGGGCCAAGATCCAGCTTTAGATTAGTCAGATCAGCTACAAGAAGGGGTGACACAGTCCCTCTAGCTTGCCTACGCAGGCTTACGCAGATCCAGCATAACCAATCACGCAGAGGCAGTGAGAACTTCATCAACGTTGTTTTTGATCAGCCAGAGACTTGCTGAGTGAGGTATATCTCACAGTGATTTTTGCTGTCTAGATTTCTCTAAAGGGTTTGTCGGATGTTGGCACCCTAGCTGTATTCAAGATTCTGCTGCTTAATAATACAAACCCTTAGATCTGCTGCACCGATTTTCCCAAGTTGGGTTTTTCCGGGGACTTAGTCCAAAAATAACTGTGTTAATGTGGTTGTTTTTCATTGTATTTTGTCCAGATTGTTTCAACACATAGATTTATTCTGCAGTATTATTTGTGTAGACTGCTTCAGTGATTACTTCGGTATTTCAATGTAATGAAACAATTATCAAATAATAGGAGAAATAATTCAGATTTGTTGCAATAGGAATCAAGATCTAGGATTTTTCACATGGTATCAGAGCTTATTTAAGCTGAAGTGCAGGAGAAACAAAGAGAACCACCAGATCAATGTTGTAGAGTCTGGGATCTGTGTAAGCAGCAGCAGACCCTCCCAGAAAATTACGTTGTCCAGGCCAGGAGGGCATTCCAGTGCAGAAAAGCCTCCCTCTAAGAGGGTTGACAGAGGGGTAAGCTTTTTCAGTTGCAAAAAAGGCAGCGTAGCAAAGCAGCATAGCCGAAGGACGTAGTTACTGTCCAACAGTAAGAGCTGGTGCATAAGCGTCAGAAAATTCTGAAAAACACAGTTGGGGGATTTCTTAACCTCAAGAGGGTTTCTTACTCAAAGAAACTCAGTTTTTCCCGTGCAACAGTAGAAGAAGTGACTTACTCCACAAGGAGTGCGTAAGTCAAGCTGAGCAGAGGGTTAGAGCAAGATATGGACAATTGAGGAGATGGCCAGCAACGGACTGCGTGACCAAGATAGATTGGAGGGTGCCTCCAACTATGTTATCTGGAAATCAAGGATAGAATTTCTCCTTGAGGAACACGATCTGAAAGCCCTCATAGACAGCGCAATTGCAGAACCTCTTGATGTACCACACCTGAGGTAGTTCAAGAAGAATATGGCTAGAGCCAAGAGAATGATCCTAGATACAGTGAAGGATCACATTGTACCTCACATAGCAGCCAAAAACACTGCTAGAGAAATGTTGGTAGGGCTAAAAAAGTTGTACAAAGGATCTTCAGAGCAACGGAAGATGTACCTTGAAGAGAAGATGCGGAATATCAGGATGAAGAAGGGAGAGCATTTTGACTCCTTGTCTCAGATTCAGGAAAATCGAGATCAACTGTCTGCAGTAGGATCTGCTCCTAAAGACTCAAAGCTAGTAAGGCTCACACTAAACTCTATTTCAGAGGATTATCAAGTCTTTGTCCAAAGTATATTGGGCAGAGAAAAGCTTCTAGAATGGGAAGCAATGTGGGCAGCATTACAGCAAGAGGAGTTAAGGAGAGATCTCCTGAAAATCCACTTGGTGGATGGCAGTAGCAGTTCAAAGGTCAAGAAGGAGGAAGAAGAAAACACTGCCCTTGCATCAAAAGGGCAATTGAAGCAAAAGAAGAAAGATCTATCTAAGATCAAGTGCTTCCGGTGTGGGGAAATGGAGCATTATGCCACACAATGTCCTCTTAAGAAAAAGGATAAAGAGGAGAAGGAAGATCTACATGCAGGAGCTGCCAAGATTGAGGTAGAGAAAGATTGTACTATGTTAGCTCATATTCCAAAAGGAGAAAAGAGGGCTGATTTGGATTTGTAGATCCAGAATCTACAAGGAGGCGAGATCCTTGAGTATTTCTGAACTCTTGGATCACATGTGAGCTACGACAGCCTAAACACAATAGCATGATGGACAATTGCAGCAGAAGATGATGAGATGATGAAGTGGCTAGAAGTACTAGAGCCTGATCAGCACAGAGAACAGGTAACAGCAACAGCACCTAAGCAGCAGCAGCATAGTGCACACTGGTGCAGCTTAGTGCAGTGCAAAGCAGCAACAACGCAATATTTTTAGAGAGCTAGTGCAAAAACTAGCAGTAGTCGGTCTTATTTTTCCAGTTGCAGATCTACTTGTCCAATTTCGGATGTTTTTCTGTTGCAATGAGCAATAGTAGCGGCAGTGTAGCAACAGCAGAAATGAGCAGCAGCGACAGTAGATGAGCAACAACAGCGCAGTGCACAGAGACGCAGTGCGGTGCGGAGTGGTGCTCACGCAGTGCAGCAACATGGTTGCAGAATTTAGAGGGAGTTGCAGTACAGTGGAAGTAGGCAGCAGTACAGCAGTATGCAAAGTCAACAGCAATACAACTGCAACATTTTTTGTGCAGTGTTGGTGAACAGCATCAACAACAAAGCAGCATATGTTACAGAGGTAAGATCAACAACACATTGAGTTGTCTTGCTAGAGCACTTTCCTCGCTAAGAGGGAGTGTTGATTTTTGGTAGCATCGGATGTGCTCTAGCCTTGTAATTTTGTATATAGACTAAGACACATGTATTCCATAAAACCCAGAAATGGTTTTGGAAATTTCCACTTAGAGATGATTTAATTAAATTAATTAATCGTTTTTTAACGTTTTCCTAAGTCTAAACTTAGGGAAACTGATTAATTAAAGTGTATTAATTAAATCAAGTAAGAATCTTTTAGATAAAGCCATGGATCACCTCCAAGTTAATCTTAGCCCTTGATTATGTTTTAATCTTGGTCGTTGAAGAGTCAATGAAAGATTATGAGGGTGAAGGGCCTATGGAAAATACACTTGACACTTGAGCCATTGAGCATTTTCGAATTTGTGTGGAGACACAGCTTTTGATCAAGAACAAATCACTAGGGTTGGGTTTGCTAAGTGATTTGATTCAGTGATCAAATCCGGAGAGGGGAAGAAGCAGAGATTGGTTAGGAGGGCTAAGAATACATTTCAGAGAGAGGCATCATCAATGCAGGAGAGAGATAGCGCAGTTTCTGGCTAGGGTGACGCAGTTACTACAGAGAATCACGCAGAGCCAGTGCAGTGTCTCTTGGAGTCAGTCCGAAGAAAGATAAAGGCCGGGGTTTTGAGCCAAGAGGGCCAAGATCCAGCTTCAAATCAGCCAGATCAGCTACAGGAAGGGGTGACGCACTCCCTCTAGCTTGCTTACGCAAGCTTACGCAGATCCAGCGTAAGCAATCACACAGCCGTAGTGAGGGCTTCATCAGCGTTGTTTATCAGCCAAAGACTTGCTGAGTGAGGTATATCTCACAGTCATTTTTTGTTGTCTAGATTTCTCTAAAGGGTTTGGGGGATGTTGGCACCCTAGTTGTATTCAAGATTCTGCTGCTTAATAATAAAAACCCTCAGATCTGTTGCACCGGTTTTCCCAAGTTGGGTTTTTCCGGGGACTTAGTCCAAAAATAACTATGTCAATGTGGTTGTTTTTCATTGTATTTTGTTCAAATTGTTTCAGCACTTAGATTTATTCTGCAGTATTATTTGTGTAGACTACTTCAATAATTACTTCGGTATTTCAATGTAATGAAACAATTAGCAAATAATAGGAGATGTAATTCAGATTTGTTGCAGTAGGAATCTAGATCTAGGATTTTTCACAAAAAGTTAATTTTAGCCATTGATTAAGATCTAATCTGGGTTGTTGAATCTTCAATGAGAAGGTTATAAGGACTTGAAGGGTCATTTAGAAAACACATTCGAGAGAGAGAGAATCTAGATATCGAATTTTTCTGACAGAGTAGTGCTCGAACGTAGATCAAATCTAAGTGATTCTTCATTGTAATGAGGGGCAATATCACCGGTTCAAATTTTTCGTGAGCCGGAGAGTACTCAGCAGCAGAGACAGAGAGAGCCATGGCATTATGCAAAGCCAATGACACAGAGCCTACGCAGTCACTGCGCAGAGCTGCAAAGGCGAAATCGTTTTCTTGCCACAGAGACAGCGCATAGCCAGTTTAGACCCAAGAGAGATATTCCAGAGGCTCAGTTTCCCAGCCAGCAAGAAAACCAGCACAGAGGTAGAAGGGCAGCCGAGTTGTGACGTAATGACTGTGTAGAGTGACGCAGTCACTGCGCAGAGGCAGCGCAGGGCAGTCCAGCCTTGGTGCAAATCAGTGCTAGTTTCCCGTGGAGGACTGAGGTTTGTCTCACGAGATCTCTTTCGTCAGTTTTGCTGAATGATTTGACAGTTTCGTCAATCATAGATATGTACTCAGAATTTACTACATAATAACATAAACCCTCAGATATGCTACACCAGTTTTCCCACATTGGGTTTTTCCGAGTACATTTGTCCAAACATAATTGTCGAATGGTTGTATAATCTGTGTATGTTCATATTTGTTTCCGCACTTATATTTCTTCCGCAGTATTATTTGTGTACGTTGTAGTGAATGGATTTTGATATTTTCTTGTAGAACACAGTAAATAATTTGTTTAGTTAAATGACAAATAGAAGATTTTCAATCAGTTGTTGCAGTAGGATCCTGAGTTTACGAATTTTTAACACGAAAATGGAATGAAGAAGCACTAGTTGGGAACCAACCAGTCCGGGAGACACAGTTGAGTGACCAAATACTTGTATTAGATCTAGCAAGATTTAAAAGAATTTGATTAGATTTAGACGATTGATACCAGTGCCTTATGGAGTCAACTATATTACTAAGAAATTTGGGACCAAGTAATTGATGAGCTACTATTAGACGCACATGACGAAGACAAGAAGATATAAAGATAAGCATTGAATGTGTTTACTTATTAACATGATATACATATTTATACAAATATGGTGACACTAGGTTTCACATTCCAAGTGGTCTGTTGGGCTTCCTATGACCATTCAACTTCCACACCAACCCTTAGAGAATTAGGTGTCCAACATTCCCCCCCTTAATCCAAAGGGGTATGTATGAGTCCAAGAAGAGAGTTGTAATACAAAATGGCAACACTAGGCTGAATGTGCTCTCTGAAATGTAGGTATAAAGAGGTGGTTTAAGGATGACCACCCAAACTAGAACGCTTAGTGCAGTTCCCCGAACTCTTCCAAATCTAGCAAGTTGAGGTCTTCTGCTAGAGGAAGTGATCATAATGCTTTGAAGAGGGAGACCTTCTGTTAAAATTGGACAACTAGGTCCAAACTCCATGCTGTGATGCTCAGATGAAGACACCAATATTTTTATTGGGTTCTTCTTTCGAAGAGGTGCAAGATTGATTTAAAGATGATCTTGATCCGATGAGCAGAACATTTATTTTGAATTTATTTTTAATACTTTCAAAATATGTGTAGGTCGGCCTTAAGGTTTTACACCCCTAGGAAATGTGTCACACACCCTCAGTGATTGATATAAATAGAGTCAACGTTGGAGGACATTTCACTCATCTCATCCTCACACATCATCTCTCCTCTTCTAATTGGTTCGAGCTCCTTGAAGGCAGTTTTTGATTCACACGTGGGAAAGAAGGACAAAGAGAATTCTGTTGCAGCTAGGGTTTCCATGCAGGTTTGACCAGCGTTGACTTTGGTCAATGCATGGTCCAAAGGCATTGATTTTTGGTGCAGACTTCGATTTATGCAGGCCGTACATTTTGGCACAAGAACCAAGGTCAAAGGTTGACTGAAGACCGAGCTGTGTTGACTTTTACTTGCTGTTGTTTTGTGTTGACTTTTATGGCCAGCGTTGACTTTTCTGGGGTTGACTTTGAGTTGACTGTGTTGTTGTTTTGAGGGCTGTTGTGACACATGCTGGGTTGGCTGACCAAGGAGACTTTGCTGGTTGAAACATCCTGTTGACCACCGTAACGCACCACCACATTTATCTGTTTCTGGTTTGTCTTCTGTTGATCTACTGGTATGTTCTATCAGCATTTTACTTGATTGTTCATGTGATTGTTGTAGTGAAAGTAATGTTGCATCAAGCATAGAACATCTACATAAATTTACATGGTATCAAAGTTAAGGTGAACACAAGCCCTATTTAGCAATCACCAAAGAAGAAAATGGGTTCCACAAACTATGGCTTCAAGGAGGATGATAAATTGACTGGGAAGGATGACTTCCATGCTTGGAAGATGATATTGGATCTTAAATTGGAAGACCAAGATGTCATGGACTATGTGCAGGGTAAAATCCAAGAACCTCCATCCACTGCTACTGCTGCTGCCAAAACAAAGTACAAGAAGGGGGAGATCAAAGCAAAACTGATGATCAGGGAATCAAGGAATGTATGATAAGTTGGTCCTCATGTTCAAGGCCAACAACGCAAATCAAGTACTATTCTTCAAGAATCAATTGAAGAATCTGAAGAAAGACATGGATGAGTCTGTTCAATCATACTTTCTGAAACTGACCGAGATCAGGAACAATCTGCTGGCTATTGGGGAGACAATAGCTAATCGAGAAATGGTACTCACCGCACTTGGAGGGCTCCCATCCGAATGGCATGTGTTCAACACTACCATTCTAAATAATAATGTGATACCTGACTTTGACGATGTACTATCAAGATGCGTTCAAGAAGAGACAAGAATGAAGGAGTATGGAAATGAAGGAAATGCTGCCTATGCTGCTCATTCTAGAAAGAAGAACTTTGGTGGTCCAAAGAACAAAGGAAAGACAGGGGCCCAACGAAAGAAGGGCAAGTGTTTCACTTGTCATAGGCCAGGTCACTATGCTAGAGAATGTCCTTTCAAGAAGGATTCTCCCGATGGTGATGACAACTACAACAACTGGAGGAATGGCAATCACAGGAACAACAGGTTCAAGGGAAAGAGGAAGGCTCCCTCCGGCGGAAATGATCAATCTTTCACAAGGTCAAGAAACTCCAGGTATGAGGAATCAAATGCTGTTGATAAAAGAAATGAATGCATTCTTGTATGTGCCCTCTCTGTTGCATCTCTACCCGACAGTATGGATGTCTGCTTGATAGATAGTGGTGCCTCAAGGCACATCACTGGGTTCAAGGAAGCACTCTCTGATATGGTTGAGAAGGATACTAATCTGGAAATTATCCTTGGAGATAATGCCACATATCCCGTGAAAGGGAGAGGGACTGTGACCCTCCACTTGTCTCAAGGTCAAGTCCTCCACTTGCAGGATGTACTCTATGTACCTAATTTGAAGAAGAACCTTGTGTCTATATCGGCCATGGAAGACAAAGGTTTCAATGTGGCATTCACCGATGGAAAGGTGCGCATGTGGAAGAAGAGCTTCAAGGAAGCTATCACGATTGGGTTTAGAGTTGATACACTCTACCAGGTTGGAGGAAGTCCACTGGGAGTGATGACATGTGATACTATCCGACAGACTGAACTATGGCACCGGAGGTTTGGACACCTTCACTACAAGGCCCTACCCAAAGCAAAGAAGGTGGTGATAGGGATGCCCGTGTTTTCAAATAATCATGAACGTGTATTTAAGGGTTGTGGTGAAGGAAGGCATACAAGGGGACCTTTCCCCTCAAGTGTCACAAAGACAACTGATGTCTTACAATTGATCCATTCTGATCTATCTGGTATGCTGCTCGTGACATCCTTGGGAGGATGTTCTTCTTATATGACGTTCACAGATGAATTCTCTAGCAAAACCTGGATATACTTCTTAAAGAAGAAGGATGAGGCCTTCATGTGGTTTCGTACCTTCAAAGCCTTGGTGGAAAATATGACAGGGAAAAAGATCAAGATTTTGAGAACTGATAATGGCACTGAATATGAGACAAACGAATTCAAGGACTTTTGCTTAGAAGTTGGCATCAAGAGGGAGACCACAACTGTCTATACTCCTGAGCAAAATGGTGTTGCCGAACAAAATAACATGACCATTGTGGAAGTTGCCCGTGCCATGTTATGTGACCAAGGCCTACTGAAGTTTCTGTGGGGAGAAGCTGCAAACACTACTGTGTACATACAAAACCGATGCCCGCATTCCGTTCTAGACTCCAAAACTCCCGAAGAGGTTTTCTCTTTTAAGAACCCTGACGTCTCACATTTTAGAGCTTTTGGATGTCTTGTTTATTTTCATGTGCCGAAAGAAAAGGGGAGCAAGCTGGATGCTTCTGGGAAGAAAGGAATGTTTGTGGGCTACAGTGAAACTTCAAAGGCCTATAGAGTCTATGTGCCTGGTCAAAGGGAAGTGGAGATATGCCACGATGTCACCTTTGACGAAGATGCTTCCCTGACGAAAGTAGTCAATCTTCCGAGATCTGAGGAAGATCATGAAGCAAGGCCTGGAAATCAAGAGGAACCGAAGGATGAGATGATGCCTGATGTTGAAGGACCGATGGACCGAATTGATCCACCTCCTTCACTGGGAAAGAGACCATCATGGCTCAGGGACACTCTCGAGGATGCTGAGGGGCATACAACCCCAAGGGGGACATTCTGTGAAAGCAAGAAACCGACTAGATACCAAGGGTATCTAGCAGCCATGAGTACTATTGTACAATCTGAGCCTGAATCTTTTGAGGAAGTCGTAAAGCATCAAGTCTAGAAGGATGTTATGCACGAAGAGTATGAGTCCATAATGAAGAATGATGTCTGGGATGTGGTTCCAAGACCGAAGGACAAAGCAGTTGTCACCTTGAAATGGCTCTACAAGATCAAGCATGGATTTGATGGAAGTGCTGAAAAGTTCAAGGCAAGATTCGTTGCCCATCGATTCTCTTAAAACGAAGGCATAGACTATGATGACATATTTGCACCCGTGGCCTGATATACCACCATTCGATCTATTATAGCCCTTGCTTCTACGCAAGGATGGAGTCTCCATCAGATGGATGTGAAGACCGCATTTCTGCATGGTGCGATAAAGGAAGAGGTATATGTGGAGCAACCTCTGGGGTTCGAAGTCCAGGATTGGGACACCCATGTCTACAGGTTGAAGAAAGCCCTCTATGGGTTGAAGCAAGCACCCAGAGCTTGGTACGAGAGGATAGATAGCTATCTGATTAAGTTGGGCTTCACTCGTATTAATGTTGATTCGAACCTTTACTTCAAGGTTGTCAAGGAGAAGCCTCTCATTCTGGTGTTGTATGTGGATGACCTCTTCCTGACAGGTGTTGACCCTCTCATTCATCAATGCAAAAGGGAGCTTGCTGCTGAGTTCAAGATGAAGGACCTAGGACTGATGCACTATTTCCTAGGCCTGGAGGTCTAGCAGAGACCTGGCGAGATTTTCCTTTCTCAAGGAAAATACATTGTGAAGCTTCTGGAAAGATTTAGAATGGTGGACTGCAAGTCTGTGTCGACACCAATGGAGCTCAACTTCAAGAAGTTGAGTGGTAGCACTGCTGGGCCCGTATTGGCAAATCCTACTGAGTACCGTCAACTCGTAGCGGCCCTGATGTTCTTACTGAACACTCGTCCAGATATATGTTTTGCAGTGAACACTTTGAGTCAACAGATTGTTAAGCCTCATCACTTTCACTCGGTTGGTGCCAAGAATCTTCTAAGATATCTTCGGGGCACGATAAACCATGGGCTAAGATTCATTGCCGGGAGTGTGACACTCCTTGGATATACTAATGCCGATTGGGCTGGCAGTGTGGTGGATCGTAAGAGCACATCGGGATGCTGCTTCAATCTTCGTTATACTTCGATATCATGGATAAGCAGGATGCAGAAGTCGGTGACTTTCAGCACCGCAGAGGCCGAATACATTGCAACGAGTATGGCCTGTTGTGAAGCAGTTTGGTTGCGAAATCTCTTTAGTGAGTTGTTCAGACATCTGCTAGATATCACCGTGATACTCTATGATAACCAAAGTGGGATTCGCTTGTCCGAGAATCCAGTGTTCCATGATCGATCCAAGCATATTGATATCAGGTACCACTTTATCCGGGATATGGTACAACGAGATGTCGTAAGGCTCGATCATATAGGAATTGATGAGCAGGTCGCGGATATTCTCACAAAGCCCCTAGGAAGGTCAAGTTCCTAACCTTCCATGAGATTCTTGGTATCGTGGAACGACCTTATGATGTGGGTCCTGTTGGACGATGAGCTCTGGGAGCTCTGGGGGGCATTAGGGATAGCTTCTTGGAGCTATAAGCAACCACAGGGCTAGGCTTGTCGAACCTTGTTGGTGTGCTTGGGCCCCACCGTTGTGATTATTGAGTTGGTTCACCTCTCATTATCTGTGCCCCGTATGCATCCTACCCATTGAGTTCAGGGCTCATGGGAAGTACCTCTCATTTGGCCAATGAGGTGGGAAAAGCTAGAGACTAGTAGCAAAGACTGATGGACGCATCGGAGATTGCCGTACTCTCTATCTAAGATAGCACGGTCCAACCACTTGATCTGGGATCAAGTATAGTGAGGTTTCAGAGCTCCAACTGACTTCGGGTCAGGTAAACCAACTTCGGGTTGGTATGAGACTCCTTGTGAGTCCTATAGAGGTTTCGGACCTCTGGGTTGAATCTGTCAGCCGGGAATGATTTCTTTGTGACTGACCCACTTCTGTTCTGAAATAAAGAGGCCAGCAAAGCAAGTTACGGCGGGATGACGCACGATGTTTGATTGCACAGGTGGATGGAGTTCTACCTAGTTGAGAGGGAGTGTTAAAATTGGACAACTAGGTCCAAACTCCATGTGATGCTCAGATGAAGACACCAATATTTTTATTGGGTTTCTCTTTCGGAGAGGTGCAAGATTGATTGAAAGATCATCTTGATCCGATGAGCAGAACATTTATTTTAAATTTATTTTTAATACTTTCAAAATATGTGCAGTTTGGCCTTAAGGTTTTACACCCACAGCGAATGTGTCACACACCCTCAGTGATTGATATAAATAGAGTCAACATTGGAGGACATTTCACTCATCTCATCCTCACACATCATCTCTCCTCTTCTGATTGGTTCGAGCTCCTTGAAGGTAGTTTTCGGTTCACACGTGGGAAAGAAGGACGAAGAGAATCCTGCTACAGCTAGGGTTTCCACACAAGTTTGACCAGCGTTGACTTTGGTCAACACATGGTCCAAAAGAGTTGGTTTTTGATGCAGACTTCAATTTATGTAGGCCGTACATTTTGGCACAAGAACCGAGGTCAAAGGTTGACCAAAGACCGAGCTACGTTGACTTTTCTGGGCAGCATTGACTTTTCTGGGTTGACTTTGAGTTGACCGTGTGGCTGTTTTGAGGGTTGTTGTAACACATGCTGGGTTGGCTGACCAAGGAGACTTTATTGGTTGAAGCATCCTGTTGACCGCCGTAACGCACCACCACATTTATCTATTTCTGGTTTGTCTTCTGTTGATCTACTGGTATGTTCTATCAGCATTTTACTTGATTGTTCATGTGATTGCTGTCGTGAAAGTAAAGTTGCATCAAGCATAGAACATCTACATAAATTTACTCCTTCAACATCGAAAGGGGAGGTCTGCAACCTACATAAAAAGGGAGAACCTCAACCTGAAAAGGGACGTCTCATCCTGGAGTGGTATGATGATCACCACAAACTCTGAAATGCTTAATGCAATTCCTGGAACTCTTCCAAAACTAGCAAGAAGTTGAAGTCTTATGCAGAGGCAGTGTCCCCAATTCTTTGAAGAGGGAGAAGCTCAACCTGAAGAGGGAGGTCTCAACCCTGCATAAATGGTTTAAGGCTGACCACTAACCAAAGACATGATCATGGGCATATCTTGTGAAAAATTCTAACTTGAAATTCAACTGCAGCAACTGATTTATTTCTCCTACTTTTCCACAATAAGTTATTTACAAAACCCTTCAGTAAACATCAAAATAAATTCTACCGCAGTTATCACATAATTGCATAGAGAAAAGAACAGTGAAATGCAAGCACAAGAATCAATCACATCAACACAATTGTTTTTGGACAATAGTCCCCGGAAAAACCCAATGCGAGAAAATCGGTGCAGCAGATGAGGGTTTATTTATTATTCTTTAGCAACAATCTCTTTACAAGTAATGATTTGCAGAATCATGGAGAAACTTTTGTGAAAACACCTTAGATAATTTTCCTTCAATCACTGGAGAAATTCTGACACTCAAGAGACTCTCCAGCCTCCACTGTGTCACCTTTGCATCCTCTTCTGCGAAAGGACTACGGGAGGACTGTGTCCTTTGCTACGTTGCCTCTCTGCGTTGTCCCTCTATTGCACTGCGTCCCTCCTCTGTCTCTCACTGATGTTGATACCCTCCTCTTTCCTTCGCCCTGCAACTCTCCCTCTGAAATCGAACTCTTGCTTCTGGAGAATCGATTTCCCTTGAGTTACTGAGTATTTTCCTGATATATTTTCAAATGACCCTCAAGTCTTCATTTATACTTTTCCTGTTGAGATATCAACAGTCGTGATCAAATCTCTAATCAACGGCTAAGATTAAAACTAACTTGGTCCTCGTGTCTTATAAGCTTCTCAACCATATTTCTATTAATTCGATTTAATTATTTTAATTCCCTAAGATTTAACTTAGGAATCATTAAAAATAATTAATTAATTTAATATAATGCAATTCGGGTGGAATTTCTCCAAACGATTTATGGTCTTGGAGATCTCATGTATCTTAGCCCCTTCACAAAATTTAAGAGCTAGAGCACATCCAATGCTACCCAGAAATCAACATATCTGTCTCTGGCTACAACTTTGAATCTAGTATGGCAGGTTGTGGCTCAAGCTCACTTAAACTTATGCATCTCTAGCTACAACTCTGAATCTGGTATGGCAAGTTGTGGCTCATGCTCGCTTGATGTGGCTTTGAAGCTTGTAGATGACCATCATTTCCCCCCTATCAAATACAAGGTGAGATGATGGCGAAAACTCGACTGCAAGGCCTTTTACTATTCTAGAAGAGATTCTAACATATGACTGAAACATCTTCTTCCCTGTTCATGCCCATTGCCAAGAATTGATCCATCCAAGATGAATCTTTGTTCTTGCACGAGGCTTGTTTTTGAAGCATCTTCTTGAAGAATGAGTGGTTTTATGATAGTGCTTACATGGATGAAGATCAAAACATTGATCTTTCATATGGCCAACTTGGTCACAATGTAGCATTTAACAATCTATTGTTGTTGTGGAAGAGAAGCAGAATGTGGAACATCTGAAGGTGAATTGTCATGAAGGAATCCAACACTCTGAAACTGGATGGGCTTTGAGTAATTTGGAATATGAAAGGACGCATCCTTGTCATATCCAAGACCAGTTACATGCTTATTACTAACAACCTCTTCCCATGGTCTGATGATGGGCTTGGGAAGTGGAACGTGAATATTTACGTCTGCATGCAAATTTGCTCCTTCATTGGGCATAAGATCTGAATAAACTTCATATTCTTGGTGTTGATGGGAGTTTGTCTCAACAAGTTCAGAATGATGTCTATTTTGTTGTAGCTCTTCTTGCTGAAGTTGTGATTTAAGTTGCAAAAAAACAATCTTTTCTTGTGCATGTTGTAGACAAACCTTAATATTGGAAAGAGAGGTTTTGTTGATCTTAACCATCTCATCAACTGTGGAATGTATTAGATTATTTAGTAGTTTTAGTACATCATCCATTCGATCCATTTCAAAAAATTGAATCAAATGAATGGTGTTGGCTTCAACTACAAATGCACATATAAGATGATAAATATCTCCTACTAAATAGCTGCAACTATTAGATGAGTAGCACGCTACTACAACGCAGAAAATGACTCACTGCTTCAATGCACTCACTTCTCAAATTATTCAAACTACTCACACTTCATGATGAAATGGAACGGAGTGCCCTTCTTGAAGACCTCTTATCCACATTGCAAAATTGATGCACACTCGCAATTCTCTTTTACCAAGAAAATTGTTGAGCACTTATAGTTAAAACATAGAAAATATTTTATCCTTATCGCACCTGCAAATTGTACTCATGTAACATGTACCTGCATTATTTCTTGCCTTGGGAACAATGGGACTGAGAAATCTCTGACTAAATCAAACCGAAAGAGCAGTTCATGCCTTTAGGTGGGTAGTCTTGGCTATTGTAGCATATTTAGTGCTCAATGTTTGGATGGCGATTCAAGTCGGAAAGGCTAGAAAATGATATAACGTCCCTTACTCGAAATTGTACGCCATTGAAAGTGAGAACAAGGATGCAAACATGTTCAACTGTATTCAGAACTGTCTGGACTTTGGAGATACCACCGTGGTATTGGGACTATGTCTGGATGCGCGTCGACCACTGGAAATGCGATAGCTACATGCACAGCTGGGAGTTTTGATAAAACAGATGGCTTTGCTATTTTTTAGATGGGGACCACAAAAGTCATCGCAACTGTCAAGTAGGTTTGGTGCGTCCAAGTGCGTCATTCCAAGCTCCAGAGATTGCTAGAAAACAAGTTTTGTTCACTTTCATTCACATCGAAGCGAGACTGGCAGATCAGTTGTTGTCAGCAAGGAAAACAAATGAGAAAGAATAGGAGTTCTTGCGTAATACGAATTTCTTTTACTCAGAACTCCATTGTAAACGTAAGCTCTTCAGACCCACAAAACACAATCCTCATTCATTGCTTCGGTCCTCCATTAGATGATACCAGGAGGGGTGTCAAGGGTATCGAGTGGCTACGACGTATGCATGACTGCGCGAAGAGGGAGGTGCGTGGACTGTTTGTTGACCCTTTCTCCTCCTATTCGTCTGAGTTGAGAAAGGAAAGCGATGACAAAGCCATCTCATCTCAGAATCACAGGAGAAAACGCAAGCGTATAATTGACAGAGAAAACGATGACAGAAGACGCAGCCTTAGCAGGATACTATCCCCTCCCAGGCACAACTTTTCTGCGGGCAACCGATCTCCCTGCACCGACTTTATGCGTGAACAGGCCCTCATAATACTCGAACACGAAACCCAACGACTTATTTCCTAGAAGTGAAAGCAAGAGGGTTTTGATTTTAGGGAAAAAAATCCGAGACCAAATTTAAGAGCCATGAGAATAAATCTGGCAATGTAAAGGAAATTAAATACATTCAAGAGAAGAGGAGCACACACGATTTGCAAGGTTCACAGGGGGAGCAAAGAGTTTGTGTGTTGTGGAAAAGTGGGTTGGAGCATTATGCTGCAGCCTCCACACTTTTTCTGGTTATGTTGTGCAGTGGGGAAGAACGTTCATACTGAGAGGGAATCGACTGAGTGAGGGATAGCGCTCACACGACACGAAAAAATTGATATGACAGAGAGGCAAGAATATCGCAGGAATGGTTAGTGACAGGAGCAGAATATGGCAAGAATGGTCAGTGACAGGAGCAGAATATGCAGGAGGGACTTACAAGGGTAGAGAGGCCAAAAATGGAGTTGGCTCTGATAGTCGGAGGATATTCCTCTTTATAGTAGCAAGGGTTGATCTACTCACAACAAAGAAAATGGAAAAACTGTAACAACCTCTAAATGCTCAAAAGGCCTCATATCATGGCTCTAATACCATGTTAGACACACATGGCGAAGACAAGAAGATATAAAGATAAGCATTGAATGTGTTTACTTATTAACATGATATACATATTTATACAAGTATGGTGACCCTTGGTTTCACATTCCAAGTGGTCTCTTGGTCTTCCTATGTGTGAAAATTCCGCTACTCAAAATCCTACTACAGCAACTAATTAAATTTCTTCTATTGCCTAACTGAAGCAAATTATTTAACATATGTTGTGATAAATATTCGAAATAAAATACACTGCAGTCTTTGTTGAGATTTTGGGTAGCATCAGATGTGCTCTAGCTCCGAATCTTTTTGGAGGGGCTAGAACACATGAAATCTCCAAGACCCATAAATCGTTTGGAGAAAATCCACCCAGTGTGAAAGTTATTCAAATAATTAATTATTTTAATGGAGACCCTAAGTCTAACTTAGGGAAATTAAATAATTAAAGTGAATTAATTAAAACATGTGGGTGAGAATGTTCAAGTGACGTGGATCAAATCTTTTTTAATATTAGTCGTCGATTAGAGATTAGATCACAGTCGTTGATTGATCAACGAGAAAAGTATTAAAGGAAGGCTTGGGGTCAGTTGGAGAACACACACATAGTGGCAACACTTGAGCTAAGTCGAAATTCTGGGGCGGAGTTTGCTGAGAATTTTCGAGTGAGCTTGCAGTGCAATGAGGGGCAAATCGATAGTAATATTTCAGATCCGAGGTCGAGGATACATTGGCAGAGAGGCAAATTCGTACCAGAGCAGCGCAGAGACCCAGCAAGGGTGACGCGAGTCTAGCTAAAGCAGCGCAGAGACCCAGCAAGGGTGACGCAGGCCCAGCCAGAGCTGTGCAGAGCCTCACACAGGGTCGTAGGGCTGACGTTGTGCTGGGAGAGGCAGCGTTGGGGTTCCAATGGGCCAGAAAGGGCTCATTTTCAGCAGATCCAGAAGGTGTGAAGCAGCCACACTAAAGGGTGACGCAGTAACTGTGTAGGCACCTGTGGGGTTCTTCATCCTTAGCTGAATCAGCCATATTTTCTGTCTCAGAGAGATAGAGGTACATCTGTTGTGATTTTCTCTGTTTGGGCAAACCATGTCTGGTCCCTTTCAATGTATTCATAATTCTGCATATTAATAAAACCCTCTAAGAGTTGTTGCACCGGTTTTCCCACATTATGTTTCTCTAGGGACATTTGTCCAAAAAATAGTGTCCTTTGTCATGTGGGCTTTATTATTCAATGTTTGATCTGTATGTATGTGTAGGCTACAATAGTATTTACTTTGATGTTTTATTGAATATTTCAGAAAAATAACTTGTTAATTAAATCACACAAGTAGGAGAAGTAAATCAGAATACTGCAGTAGGGTTTCTGTAATAAGGATTCAGAAATTTTCACATGGTATCAGAGCTATTGCAAATCAGGGGGAGTTGAAGCCATCAACGAAGTGACGAAGATTTTTGCTGCAGGAAAGCGACTGAGACAACCTAGATCCAGAAAGAGGCAACGAAGCACCTGCGGGATAGCGCAGACCCAACAGTGGTAACGCAGAGTCTGTCTAGCTCACGCAGAGATGATGCGGGCCCAGAAGAGTGACACAGAACCTGTCTAGTGTACAAAGGATATGAGATATTCTTCAGGAGAGGACAGGTGTTGATATATCCCAGGGGCGCTACAGTTGATTCAGCTAAAGTGATTGGTGTACGCCATGCAAAGGTGTACAAGTTTGCATTTCATCCCCTTTTGGCATTGAGCAGTAGTACCGACAACAGAGCTAGCAGTTTAGAGCTGTGCGAGATTTGGCACCGCAGGATGGGGCACATGTATCATGGAGCCTTGAGGACATTGCGGGAGATCACTACAGATGTGCCAGATTTCAGTACTGATCACTTTGATACATGCAGAGGATGTGCTATGGGCAAGTTTTCCAAATCCCCTTTTTCCAGCAGTGATAGCAGATCGACTGGGATACTTGATTTGATTCATTCCGATGTGAGCGGTCAGATGTCTCATGTCTCCTTGAGTGGATATGAGTATTATGTTTTATTCATTGATGATCACTCTAGGAGGACATGGATTTATTTCTTGAATATGAAGAGTGAGGTCTTCAAGTGGTTTTAAGAGTTCAAAGCACTTGTGGAGACTCAGACAGGTCGGAAGATCAAGTCCCTGAGGTTGGACAATGGAGGAGAGTACACCCTTGGTGGGTTTGTTGAGTATTGTGCGGAGGCAAGCATTAGGAGGGAATTCACAGTTCCTTACAACCCCCAACAGAACGGGGTTGCGGAGAGGAAGAATAGATCCATTGTTGGGGCTGCCAAAGCCATGTTACATGATTAGGGGTTACCATTGTTTTTGTGGGTAGAGGCCTGCAACACTACTGTATATTTGCAGAACAAGAGTTCGCATCGTGCCTTGGGGCATGTGACTCTGGAGGAGGCTTTTTCTGGGAGGAAGCCTAATGTTGGTCATCTTCATATCTTTGGGTGTATTGCATACTCCTACGTACCCAAGGAGAAGAGGACCAAGCTAGAGCCCACCACAGAGAAGAAAGTCTTTGTGGGTTACAGTGAGACCTCGAAGGCCTTTTGGATTTATATTCCCGCACAGAGGAGAGTTGTTGTCAGGCGGGATGTGAAGTTCGAGGAGGACAGGGCTTTCAGGAGGTCACGGGAGATAGAGTATCTGGATCGGCCAGACCCTCAGGAGCAGCTGAGTCAGGCACAGGATCCAATGGGCAGGGATCAGGAGGATCTGGAGGTACATCGATTACGGTGTCAGGTTTGTCAATGACCAGTGGCTCACAGAGTCAGAGGGATGGTGCTTTGGACAGCATGTAGTGCAGCCCGTAGAGCAGTTCACCAGAGAGTCCATTGATGGACAGTTCACACGGTACTTCAGCGTCTACAGGTTGAGGTTCAGGCAGGAGGACAACAGACAGACAGTTAGGATTTTAGGCTCCTGATGATGAGGAGGAGGAGTTTCATTCTCCGCTGGGAGAAGTGTGCTCAGGGAAGAGGAAGCCCAAGTGGCTTCAGGATACCTTGAGAGAGGCCACCTCTGTTGCTGGGCCAAAGAGGCCGGTCAGAGAGAGCAGACCACTTGAGAGGTTCTGTAGCTATATGGCAATGGTTGCCAACATCATCGACTCTAAGCCTTTTAGCTATGAGGAGGCAGCTAGCCAGTACGTCTGGAGAGAGGCCATGCAGGAGGAGTATTCTTCTATCATGAAGAATGATGTTTGGGAGGTGGTGCCGAGGCCTAAGGGCAAATCCGTGGTTACTTCCAGATGGCTTTACAAGGTAAAGCATGTTGCATATTGCAGCATTGAGAAATTCAAGCCAACGTTTGTGGCTAGAGGGTTCTCCCAGGTAGAGGGAGTAGATTATGAGGAGACCTTCGCTCCCATGGCTCGATATACTTTGATTCGCTCCATTATATCGATAGCAGTAGAGATGGGTTGGAAGATCCACCAGATGGATGTGAAGACCTCATTTCTCAATGACTTCATATAGGAGGAGGTGTACATTGAGCAACCACAGGGCTTTGAGGTGCATGGGAAGGAGTCCCATGTGTGCAGACTGAAGAAGGCCCTTTATGGCCTGAAGCAAGATACATACTTGCAGGAGATGGGTTTCACAAAGAGTGATGCAAATCCGAACCTTTACTTTATTGTGATAGTTGAGGAGCCTCTTATTCTGGTGCTGTATGTGGATGACTTGGTCATTACAGGTGCAGAGAGACTCATAGAGAGCTGCAAGAGAGATCTTGCGTCGAAGTTTGAGATGAAGGACATTGGCTTGATGCATTACTTTTTGGGTTTGGAGGTGTGGCAGGAGGAGGGGCATTTCTTCTTGGGTCAAGGGAAGTATATTGTGGACATCCTTGGCAAATTCCACATGGAGGATTGTAGACCCATGTCGACACCGATGATCACCAACTAGAAGAAGCTTCACGCTTCAGATTCCGAGTTGGTGGATTCCACATTGTATAGACAATTGATTGGTTCCTTGATGTATTTGGTCAACACCAGACCAGATATATGTTTTGCAGTCAACACAATGAGCCAGTTCATGTGTGAGCCCAGGAGGGTGCACTAGGTTGCTGCAAAATACATTTTGCGGTACTTGTAGGGGACAGTGGATTATGGTCTGGATTATAGGTAGGGGGATGGAGTGAGATTGGCAGGTTACACTGATTCTGATTGGGCAGGTTGTGCTTCTGATAGGAAGAGCACTTCAAGGTGTTGTTTTGGTTTGGGTTTGGCAGTGGTGTCGTGGTTTAGCCGAAAGCAGCAGCCAGTAGCATTGAGTTCAACAGAAGCAGAGTACATGGCAGCCAGTCTAGCTAGTTGTGAGGCCATCTAGCTTCACAAGATGTTGTTTAGCTTATTTGGTCAGCCATTGAGACCTTCAGTGATATACTGTGATAATCAGAGTTGCATTAAACTCACGGAGAATCCAATATTTCATGACAGGTCAAAGCATATCGGGATCAAAAATCATTTCATCAGAGACTATGTTCAGAAGGGAGCTGTGAAGCTTGAGTATATTCCCACTGATGAGCAGGTTGTAGATATTCTTACCAAAGCCTTACCACGGGGCAAGCATGTCTACTTCAGAGACAAGATGGGTGTGGTGAGAAACACCTTCCTCGGTAAGAGGGAGTGTTGAAATTTGGTTACCGGAGGACAGGTGGTTCCCTAAGGCTTTGATCTTTGGCCTAGGGAAAAGTGTCCAAAAGAATTTAATTTTTCTCCTAAAGTGACTTTATAAAGTTATAAAGTCAAATATAATTAAAAGTGACTTTAAGTGATAAAGTTACTAAAGTCTAATTTTAAGGTGACTTTAATAAAGCCAATGTGAAATTAGAAAGGAAAAGTGACTTTGGAAATAAATGACTAAGTGGGTCTTTATTAAAGTGGGGTGAATTAAAAAATAGAAAGTGAGATTTAAATGAGCATTTAATCTCAGCCCTAGATCTAAAGCTATCTTAGCCATTGGATTTAGGGATTCCCCAAAAATCACTTAGGGTTAGGTTAAAGAAGGAAAAGGAGGGAAAAGGTCATTCATTCTTTCATGAGCAAATTGAGAGAGGAGGTGAGAAAGCAAAAGAGAAATTTCTGAGCAGTGAGGAGAAGGAGGGCAGCAGCTAGAGATTTCAGCGAATCCGTATAGCAGCAAAAAGGCATGGTTCCCAAGGCAGAAATCTGTACAACAAGAGTGTGGCACATTTTTCGAGGAAGGAGGCACAGTTGTCAAAGAATTCGTACAACAGCTACATCACAGTTTTCTGGATAGATTCTAGGCTCAAAAATCGAGGAGGGAGATTGTTGTTTGGTGGCACAGATTTTGAGGAAATCCGTACAGCAGCTTCAGCATTGTTTTCGAGGCAAAAGGAGGCACAAAAATCGAGGAGGGTTTGTTGTGCATTCCGTACAGTCCGTACAACCATATGGCTGTATAGCTAGGCACAAATATCGAGAAATACACTCATCATTTAATGTTGTAATAAACGCTGTAAAAATTTATGTTTTGATTGTTTACTATTTGGCACGTTTTCCAAGGCGAGGTATAAGCACGGAAATCGAAATAAGTACATTTATAGTTGCTAGAATTTTTGTTGTAAATTCTGTCTCACTATAAAAGCATATTAGAAATAAAGAGAATCTTTCAAACTGATTTTCCCGAAGAGTTGTAGGGGGTTTTTCCAGGGTCAATTTGACCAAAAATCAGCGTGTCAATTTTCTGTGTGTGGCTGATTTATTTTTCTGAGTTTTTATTTCTGCATTTCAGCACAGTGAAATTTCCAAAATTTGTGTTTTCAGAAAATCTTTATTTTTCCAGCTTGTTGAATGTATGGCTATGGGAATGGGCATTTAACTTTATGGGAGAAATAAGGAGAAATTGAAAACTGGGGTTGGTTATCAAATTTCTACAGAGAGCAGCAACAGAAAAAGGGAGAAGAGCATCTGTTTCGACATTCGTTGAGCAGAGATGGCCTCTAATAGATTGAGGGATCAAGAGAGGTTAGATGGAGCATCTAACTTAGTCATCTGGAAGGCCAGGATCCTATCTGTCTTGGATGAGTATTGCATCAAAGATTATGCCAAGAAGGTTGTGGTCGTCCTGTTCGATGTTGATCCGTTGAAGAAGAATGAGGAAGTGCAAGCAAGGGCGAAGCACTTGATAATGGACGAGGTAAAAGATCATGTGGTTCAACACATTGCTGAGAAGAATACGGCAAACGAGATATGGACGACCTTGACCACATTGTATCAAGGTACTTCTGTCCAGAGGAAGATGCTTCTCGAAAATCAGCTACGACTATTTCAAATGCACAAGGGAGAGAAAATCGATCCCTTCCTCACTCGATTGAAGGCAATTCGAGATCAGCTGGTTGTAATGGGGGCAACTCCTGATAATGGTCTCATGGTGTGGACTGCCCTCAATGCGGAACCCGATGATTGGGAGACCTTTGTCCAAAGTATTTTGAGCAGAGCACAACTTCCAAATCGAGAGGACATCTGCGCAACTCTTCGTCAAGAGGAGATCAGGAGCATGTCCAAGATGGGCAGCAACAGCGGAGGAGTAAATATCAAGAAGGAGGAGGAAGATGCAGCTCTCGCATCTAAGGGACAAAGGCAGTAGCAAAGGAACAAGAAGGACCTCTCAAAGGTCTGGTGTTGCAGATGTGGCGAATTGGGACATTTCGCCAATACTTGTCTTCAGAAGAAGAAGGGCAAGGAAGATTCAGATTCCAAGGCTGCAGCAGCCAAAGGGGATTCCACTTCTTTAATTTTTTGCAAGAATTTCAGCTAGAAGTTCGCTTCTTGTAGACTTCTTGTTTTTCTTTAACAAGGATCTCTCTCTGACATCCATTAGCTCCTTTTGAACAGGTCATCATGAATGACTTGTTTACCCCTTGTTGGTTTACTAACATTCAAAGCTATCCTTATGAGATCCCGGAGAATGTCATTGATAATTTTCCTTCTTTGGAAGGTAATAATACAATTACCACTAGAGATCATCTCAGGAAGTTTAATCTTTGTGTGGGGAAATGTTGTGGCTTTGCAAGTTATAATCATGAAGACATTAGGATGTGACTCTTTGTCCTCTATGGAAGGTGATGCTATAAAATGGTTTTATGATTTTCCTGACAATTCTTTTGATTCTCTGCAATTCGTCGTCAATGCTTTCAAAAATAGACATGGAGTTCAAAGGGATTCACCTTGTTCCATTTACAATATGAAGAAAGATAAAAGTGATCCTGTACAAGAACTAACCATCATGGAAACGCTTCAAGAGGACACGCTACCCTCCAACAAACCACAAGTGTCCATTGCCAATGTCCAATCTGGACCTCATCCACTAGTACCAAATCAACATAAAAGAAATCAAACACATACCTTGATATTTGTGCATACTACTGTAGCTTTCATTCACTTCTTACATCATCAAAACATAATTGTTCCGCCCTCCTCTACAGCTTCAACAGTCCTCCAAAAGGTTGAGGCCTTCCTCTCTTAGCCTCTTATCCAACATGCAGTTGTTCTAACCCAGGTTTAGGCCTCACGGCCCCCTCCAATCTGAAGCAGTAGGGCTCAAAACCTTCTGCAGTCTCTTGGATAGGCCTGCAGCTCCTTGTAGGCTACTCCAAACATGAAATTTGAACCCTGTAATAAGACAGAACCTATAGCGCAATAAAATGAGGAATGTTGACCACTCAGTGTCAGCTACCCTATAGCAGTACACTTTTTTTTGCAAAGGGATTCCATCATGTTTGAGCACTCGGATCATCCAAGATTCATCACCATCAGTCATTAGTTTGTCAAAGTTGTAAACCCATTCTGCAAAATGTTAATGTAAATGATCTTAGTAAGACCATAAATGTATGTAACAACCTAGTTAAGCCTCTTATTCTAGTGATCATTTTCATCCTAGGAGGTTTTTTGTCTCACTGATTCATCTGTGTTTCTAAACACAGATGATCGGAAGAGTTTTTCCCTCCAGCCTCACCCCAAAGCTAGGGTGGATTTTGTTGCCAAGATCTTAGGTGAGTCTTAGTGTTCTAATTGAGTCTTTTGTAAAAGTGATTTGGGAATAATTTTAGTTAATTGACTAAATTATTTTATTACAAATCACTTAGTCTACTACATCATGTTGAGTTGAAGAATTGGGTAAAAAATTGAAGGTCTAAACTCTATAATGAACGGGTGTTCCCCCTTTGAGGGTTGAAATGTAATTATCTTATGTAAATAATATTTTAGCATTATGGCTAAAATATTAGAGAGTGGAAAAATTATTAATCTCCTCATGTGTCAATTAATTAAATTTTCTGGAAAAAATAAATTAAAAATCCTAAGCCAAAAATTTAATTAATTAGAGTCAAAATTAAAATCCTAGGGAAAATTAATTCTCTAAAAGGAAAAATTCGTGGGCCCTAGAGAAATTAATTTTTGGAGGTCCCCTACCAATGGAATATTGAAAATATCAAGAAACTTTGGACCCTTGGGCCTTGGTGGTTAAGTCAAAGTCAAATTTTTGAGGAAATTAGCTCAAAATATTTAATTTTGAGCTACTTAAAAATGAATTAAAAGATAAATTCGAAAATTCCTGAAAAATAAAGATTTTTTATGGAGATTGAAAGATAATCAAATCTTTATCAACGGTCGAAATTACTTTGACGAGGATCAAGCCAACTAGTCGTTTGGAGAATTTATCTATAAATTTGAAGCCATTTGTTTCACAAAGGATCCAATCTTTTAATCGTGTACTGGCTATCGAAGCTCTCGTGTGATTTTTATAGAATAACAATAACGCAAAAGTCTTTGGGGTTTTCATTGATGGTGGTGTTTCTCTCCTACTTCTTATGGTAATATTGCTCCTAATGCTCTGTTGAATAATATTTTAGAAATTGTCAATCATTAGCCTTCATTGAATAACTTATTGCACAGGTATCTTGCATTGGTTACTGGATCTAAGGTAGCATTTTAATTCAATTGAATTAGCAGGTATCTCTAATTCTTGAGGATTATATTGTCATTTTATATCTCTATTGATCTAACAACTTGATCTTGAGTGTGCAGAGATCTTTTCATATTTGAAAACTTGGGCGTGGTTGGACCATCCAACTCCCAAGGCATAAGAACTGAAGAGCCTTCTTGATTAAATCCCAAGACTTGTCTAACGAAGATTTTCTTGCAGGGCTTCTTGGCTAGTGCATCATTTAAACACATTTATCTTTTATATACTATGCTTATTGGATAGATTTGGCTAGGAAGAGCTTGTTTCTACTGATTTGGGAGTGGAGTTGGACTCATACTCCTCAGATCCAAAAGATTTGTATTCTACTTGTATAGATCTAAAATTTTTGAAAATCAATTTTAATTTTTTAACTTTTGGGGTTTCGGATTTAATTTAAAATTTTATGTTTTGGGGTTTCGGATTTTGTTTTAAATTTTTATGTTTTGGGGTTTTTAGCATACTTGCAGATATTCTTTAGATTTATTTTGTAAATAATTTTTTCAAAATTGTAAATATTTATTTGATTTAAGTTTTAATTTTGTAGTTTAAATCTTTTAATTAGATTTGACATTTAATTTTCACTTGTAATGTTTTTATCCCACATTCAAAACTTGAAAATAGTTTCTCTAATTCGTGTCTATATATACTAACATTTCACCTTGTAATTTATATTATGTAAATAATTTCACTAAGCCATTGCATTTTAAAATTCCTTCTTGTATATATAATTTCTTGGGTTATTATTTTATTTTTTAATTTAAACTTGTAAATTATTTTATTTTTCTAAAATTGGTTTTGCAGTTGGGGTTTTTTGGGTCTCAAATATTTTTTATGATTTTATTTTTTTATTTTTCTATATATTGGGGTTTTGGGTGTTCTTATTTTCATTTGTGCAGGTGAGATCAAGTGGAAAGTGTTGAGAATTAGGTAGGGCAGTCATTATTTCAAATTCTCTGCTTCATAATTACTTGTGAGCTTACTTCCTTTACTTATGTCTATTATTCTTAGCTTATTAAGTCTTTCATCAAGTCAATTATCAAAAACACAAGAGACACAAATTTAGGCTCTTCAGGCCAGGGCCAAAACCTCTCCCTCTTGGAGAGGAAAACCCACAAGAAATTCTTCTTATATACTTTCAGATGACAAGTACCATGACCATGACACAGACCCTTGACCTTTATATGCCTCCAAGACCTTGTCAATGCTCCTTTAATAACTCCTTCCTTCCTGCACCTTCCTGCACCGATCTAAACTGTTCAACACCAGCCTTGGGGTGCTCTACACCAACACTAGGAAACCTCGATTCCTAGCCTTAAACAGTGAGCTCCCTTTCTACCCTTCCTTGATCTAGCCTCGGCCTCCTAGAGACTTCTCCTTGGCCTTCTTTTTAGCACACTTGATACCCAGTACCGAGATCTTCTCTTGCTGTGATGCCTCTTCTTCACGTTGAGTATATCTTCTGCACTTTTCAAAGATATACGAAATATGAAGACCGGGTCTCCTTTGCAGACCTTGCAATCTTCCCTTTTTCGTTTCCTAGTCACCTTCTTCCGCACTGTATAGTCATCCTCTTCTGCATTGTATAGGAGATATGTTTCTCACTGAGGTAGTGTTGAAAAGTGTAACTAGGTCGATCTTCATATTGACTATGTAATTATGTATTTTATGTAAAGAAGAAGACAAAGATAATAAAATGTATTTTTTGTACTTGCTTCATGGGTTTAATGAGCAAGATTTTATTATCGGTCAATAGTCTTCTTCTTGATGTCTATTAGGGATTGTCTTCGGTTTAGAAATGTAACTAAGAGTCATGAAAATGAAGTGCCTATTCTGAAGAATGACCTCCAAGATCTTGTGGAAGAATGACTCATAACAGCCCTCGTGACTATCATCCTTAACGCTAGAAAATATAGTCTTCATATTGTATTAAAGTCAGCCTATATGACAGTTGAGTGGTCGACCTATATGTCAGTTGAATGGTCGGCCTAATAACCAAGCATGGGCCACTATATATACTCCTTGTTGCAATTCATTCAACACAGAAATAATTTCGGACAGCTCTAAAGAAGTAATAGTAGGAAATTGCAGATTCCTCTACGGATTACAGTGGTCATCTAGTTGTGGATGGTTCTGAGATAACAACAAATAAAGGTTTGTATATAAGTGAGTTAAAAGGAATAAAATGTGAATCTATCTTGGGAACAGAAAATGTGGCTGTTTGTGATGTAACACAACGTTGGTAAGCAGATTTGTATTCAGGAAGGATTGCGGTCATACTATAGTGAAAAATGTGGATTCCTATATGGGTATAATACAGAAGTATATATGAATACAAGTAAGGGCTCCAGAACAGAAAAAGGATGCGAATTGATAAGAAGAAAAATTGCGGTCAATTCTGGAAAGATTGCGGTCAAACTATATCCAGTGCCAAGTATGGAAGCAATACATTATGTAATAGAATGTGACATCATCAGGACTAAGATATAAGCTTAAGGGTTATGATGAATTCTGAAGTGTAATGTAAGGAAGGTAAATATGTGATTTACCTTCCTACAATAAAAGTATTACTCCTCAGGTAAAGGAGATTCAAGAATATACCAAGTAAAGAATAAGATCTTGAATGATCTAGTATCCAATATCTGAATTAGTGAGAAGTAGTGTTTAAAGATAACTCAGTGCAAGTTAGCCCAAAAAAGAAGGATCAGCATTAAAGGCAGCAAAAGAGGCAGTGACAAGATCTTGGAGGCATTCATAGGTCAAGGGTCTAAATCTGGGTCATGGTACTTGTCATTTGAAGATGTATAAGAAGAATTTCTCGTGGCTTTTCCTCTCCAAAAGGGAGAAGTTTTTCCCTGGCTCTAGGAGCCTAATTTTTGTGTCTTGTGCATTTTGGTAATTGACTCGATGAAAGATTAAATAAGCTAAAGAAGAGAAGACATAATTAACTTAAGTAAGCTCACAAGTAATTATCAAGAAGAGAATATGAATTAATCTCTAGCCCTCCAAATTCTCAACAGGTAGCCCTCGGCCTACCAATTGCAGTCCTTTACTTTGCACTCTCTCACAGAGCTTGACCGAGATACTTATACCCAACACAGCTTTTCTACCTTCGTTGAACAAGTTCCCTTCTCTGTAGACCTTATCTCGCATATCTTCTTCAGACTTGTCTGAACTTCTCTCTCTCAAATGAGCCGCATACTTTCCTTTATATACTGTACTTCTTCATGGATTTAGGCCGACCTTATTGACCGAGGGTAGGCCGGCATGATTAAGTTTATAGGCTGACTTGTAGGGTGTAAATTTTTGAAGATGTTCTATGCTTGATGCAACTTTACTTTTATCCCCAATGTCAGTCAGTAATCACATAAACAAGAAAGTAAAGTGTTGATAGAACATACCAGTAGATCGACAGAAGACAAGCCAGAAAAATATAAGTGTGTTGGTGCATTACGATGGTCAACAGGATGCTTCAACCAGCAAAGTCTCAATACAGTCAGCCAACCAGAAGTGTCACACACACAGCCCTTAAAGACATCCAGATTTACGGCATCATCCATATTTACAGCATCCAGATCTACAGCATCATCCATATTTACGGCATCCATTTCCGGCATCATCCAGATTTACAGCATCATCCATATTTATGGCATCCAGATTTACGGCATCCATTTCCAGCATCATCCAGATTTACAGCATCATCCATATTTACGACATCCATTTCCGGCATCATCCAGATTTACGGCATCCATTTCCGGCATCATCCAGATTTACGGCATCATCCATATTTATGGCATCCAGATTTACGGCATCCATTTCCGGCATCATCCAAATTCACGGCATCCATTTCCGGCATCATCCACATCCAGATTTACGGCATCATCCATATTTACGACATCCAGATTTAGATCATGAGGATGTGTGTGATGAGATGATTGAAATGTCCTCCAACGTTGACTCTATTTATATCAATCACTAACGGTGTGTGACACATTTGCTGGGGGTGTAAAACCTTAAGGCCGACCTGCACATATTTTGAAAGTATTAAAAATAAATTCAAAATAAATGTTCTGCTCATCGGATCAAGATGATCTTTAGATCGATCTTGCAACTCTTCGAAAGAGGAACCCCATAAAAATATTGTTGTCTTCATCTGAGCATCGTAACATGGAGTTTGGACCTAGTTGTCCAATTTTAACACTCCCTCTAAACTAGGGAGAACTCCATCCACCTGTGCAATCAAACATCGTGCTTCATCCCACCATAACTTGCTTTGCTGGCCTCTTTATTTCAGAACAGAAGTGGGTCAGTCACAAAGACATCATTCCCGGCTGACAGATTCAGCCCAAAGGTTCGAAACCTCTATAGGACTCATAAAGAGTCTCATACCAACCCGGAGTCGGTTTATCTGACCCGAAGTCAGTAGGATGTCTGAAACCTCACTTGGACTCAAGAGAGTCATATATACTAACCCGAAGTTAGTTTCACTGACCTGAAGTCAGTTGGAGGTTCGAAACCTCACATGGACTCAAAGACTCACATACCAACCCGAAGTTGGTTTATCTGACCCGAAGTCAGTAGGAGGTTCGAAACATCACTAGACTTGATCCCAAATCAAGTGGTTGGACACATGTCATCCTAGATAGAGAGTACGACAATCTCTGATGTGTCCATCAGTCTTTGCTACTAGTCTCTAGCTTTTCCCACCTCATTGGCCAAATGAAAGGTACTTCCCATGAGTCTAGAACTCAAATGGGTAGGGTGCATATGGGGCACAGATCATGAGAGGCGAACCAACTCAATCATCATAACGGTGGGGCCCAAGCACACCAACAAGATTCGGCAAGCCTAGTCCTGTGGTTGCTTATAGCTCCGAGAAGCTATCCCCAAAGCCCCCCATAGCTCCCAGAGCTCATCGTCCAACAAGACCCTCAAAATAGGGTCGTTCCACTATACCAAGATTCTCACGGAAGGTTAGGAACATGACCTTCCCCAAGGGCATTGTGAGAATATCTGCGACCTGCTCATCAGTTCCTATATGATCGAGCCTTATGGCGCCTCGCTATACCATATCCCAGATAAAGTGGTACCAGCCATCAACATGCTTGGATCGTTCGTGGAACACGGGATTCTATGGCAAACAAATCCCCCTCTACTTATCACAAAGGATAACGATGGCATCTAGCACATGCTCGAACAACTCACTAAAGAGCTTTCGCAACCAAGTGACTTCACAACAGGCCATACATGTTACAATGTATTCGGCCTCAGCGGTGCTCAAGGCTACCGGCTTCAGTTTCCTGCCCGAAGCAGATCTACGTGTGAAGTAGATCCAGATGTGCTCTTGCGATCCACCACACTGCCAGCCTAATTGGCATCAGAATATCCATGGAGTGTCATACTCCCGGCAGTGTATCTCAACCCATGGTCTATCGTGCCTCAGAGACATCTCAAGAGTTTCTTGGCGCCAACCCAGTGACTGTTATGATCAACCATGTATTGACTCAAAGTGTTCACTGCACAACATACGTCCGGATGGGTGTTCACTAAGAACATTGGGGCCCCTACGAGTTGAAGATAGTAGGATTTGCTAGCACGGGCCCAGCAGTGCTGCCACTCAACTTCTTAAAGTTGAGCTCCATTGGTGTCGACACGAACTTACAGTCCATCATACTAAATCTTTCTAGAAGCTTCACAATGTATTTTCCTTGAGAAAGGAAAATCTCGCCAGGTCTCTGCTAGACCTCCAGGCCTAGGAAGTAGTGCATCAATCCTAGGTCCTTCATCTCAAACACAGCAGCGAACTCCCTCTTGCATTGATGAATGAGAGGGACAGCACCTGTCAGGAAGAGGTTGTCCACATACGACACCATAATGAGAGGCTTCTCTCTATCAACCTTGAAGTAAAGGTTCGGATCAACATTACTACGAGTGAAGCCTGACTTCATCAGGTAGCTATCTATCCTCTCGTACCAAGCTCTGGGTGCTTGCTTCAACCCATAGAGGGCTTTCTTCAACCTGCAAACATGAGTGTCCCGATCCTGGACTTCAAACCCTAGAGGTTGCTCCACATACACCTCTTCCTTTTTTGCACCATGCAGAAATGCGGTCTTCACATCCATTTGATGAAGACTCCATCCTTGCGTAGCAGCAAGGGCTATGATAGATCGGATGGTGGTATATCGGGCCACAGGTGCAAATATATCATCGTAGTCTATGCCTTCCTTTTGAGAGAAGCCATGGGCAACGAATCTTGCCTTGAACTTCTTAGCACTTCCATCAGCTCCGTGCTTGATCTCGTACAGCCATTTCGAGGTGACAACTACTTTGTCCTCCGGTCTTGGAACCACATCCCAAACATCATTCTTCATTATGGACTCATACTCTTCGTGCATAGCATCCTTCCAGACTTGATGCTTTACGTCTTGCTCAAAAGATCCAGGCTCAGATTGTACAATAGTACTCATGGCTGCTAGATACCCTTGGTATCTATTAGCTTCTTGCTTTCACGAATGTCCCCCTTTGCGGCCATATGTCGCTCGGCATCCTCGAGAGTGTCCCTGAGCCATGATGGTCTCTTCCCTATTGAAGGAGGTGGATCAATCAGGTCCATTGGTCCTTCAGCATCGAGCATCATCTCATCCTTTGGTTCTTCTTGATTTCCAGGCCTTGCTTCATGATCTTCCTCAGATCTCGGAAGATTGACTACTTTCCTCAGGAAAGCATCTTTGTCAAACGTAACATCGTGGCATATCTCCACTTCCCTTTGACCAGGCACATATACTTTATAGGCCTTTGAAGTTTCGCTGTAGCCCATAGACATTGTGGTCTCCCTCTTGATGCTAGCTCCTCTGCAAAAGTTTTTGAACTCGTTCGTCTCATATAATAAGAACATCCTCCCAAGGATGTCATGGGCAGCATACCAGACAGGTCAGAATGTACTAATTGCAAGACATCAGATGTCTTTGTGACACTTGAGGGGAAAGGTCCCCTTGTATGCTTTCCTTCGGCACAACCCTGACATACACCTTTATGATTATTTGAGAACTCAGGCATCCCCGTCACCACCTTCCTTGCTTCGGGAAGGGCCTTGTAGTGAAGTTGTTCAAACCTTCGGTGCCATAATTCATTCTATCGGATAGTATCCTTCCAGTGGACTTCCTCCAACCTGGTAGAGTGTACCAACTCTAAACCCAATCATGATAGATTCCTTGAAACTCTTCTTCCACATGCGCACCTTCCATCAATGAATGCCACATTGAAACCTTTGTCTTCCATGGTTGAAACAGACACAAGGTTCTTCTTCAAATTAGGTGCATATAGTACATATTGCAGGCTGAGGACTTGACCTTGAGACAAGTGGAGGGTCATAGTCCCTGTCCCTTTCACGAGATATGTGGCATTATCTCCAAGGATAATTTGTAGATTAGTATCCTTCTCAACCATATCAGTAAGTGCTTCCTTGAACCCAATGATGTGCCTTGAGGCACCACTATCTATCAACTAGACATCCATAGTGTCGGGTGGAGATGCAGTAGAGAGGGTAGATACAAGAATGAATTCACGTCTTTTATCATCAAAAACATTTGATTCCTCGTACCTAGAATTTCTTGACCTTTTGAAGGGTTGCCCATTTCCGCCGGAGGGAGCCTTCCTTTTCTTGACCTTCTTGAAAGGGCATTCTCTAGCATAGTGACCTAGCTCAAAGATGTAGGCAACCAGACTTTTATGAATTGAGTCCCTGATCATCAACTTTTCTTTGATTTCCCCCTTCTTGTACTTTGATTTGGCAGCAGCAGTTGCAGTGGATGGAGACTCTTGGATTTTACCCAGTACATAGTCCATGACATCTTGGTCTTTCAAATTAAGATCCAATGTCATCTTCCAAGCATGGAAGTCATCCTTTCCAGTCAATTTTTCATTTTCCTTAAAGCCATTGTAGTCTGAGGAACCCATCCTCTTCTTCGGTGATTGCTACAAACTAGGGCTTTGTCTTCACCTCAACTCCGATACCATGTAAATTTTTTAAGATGTTCTATGCTTGATGCAACTTTACTTTTATCCCCAACGTCAGTCAACAAACACATAAACAAGAAAGTAAAGTGTTGATAGAACATACCAGTAGATCGACAGAAGACAAGCCAGAAATATATAAGTGTGTTGGTGCGTTACAGCGTTCAACAAGATGCTTCAACCAGCAAAGTCTCAATACGGTCAGGCAACCAGAAGTGTCACACACACAGCCCTTAAAGACAGCTCATCAAAAATCAACATAATTCAACAAAAGAATCCCACATCCAGATTTTCGGCATCATCCAGATTTACGGCATCATCCATATTTACAGCATGCAGATTTACGGCATCCATTTCCGGCATCATCCAGATTTACGACATCCATTTCCGGCATCATCCATATTTACGGCATCATCCAGATTTACGGCATCCATTTCCGGCATCATCTAGATTTATGGCATCATCCATATTTACGGCATCCATTTCCGACATCATCCATATTTACGGCATCCATTTCCGGCATCATACACATCCAGATTTACGGCATCATCCATATTTACGGCATCCAGATTTAGATTATGAGGATGTGTGTGATGAGATGATTGAAATGTCCTCCAACGTTGACTCTATTTATATCAATCACTAAGGGTGTGTGACACATTTGCTGGGGGTGTAAAACCTTAAGGCCGAGCCTAAACATATTTTGAAAGTATTAAAAATAAATTCAAAATAAATGTTCTGTTCATTGGATCAAAATGATCTTTAGATCGATCTTACACCTCTTCGAAAGAGGAACCCAATAAAAATATTGATGTCTTCATCTGAGCATCACAACATGGAGTTTGGACCTAGTTGTCCAATTTTAACATAGGGCTTATCTTCCAGCGTGATGGAGGTTGTCTTGAGGGTTGTTTTGAGCATCATACATGATCCATTTTCTTCACGGTTATAAGACAAGGTCTTGAGGCATATTCTTTTGACTAGACTCTTCATATACATGACCCTTAATTAGTACATTTATGAGAAAATGACAAATCCCTAAAAGACATCAAGAAGAAGTCTTTTGACCTATAATAAAAACCTTGCTCATGAAACCCATGAAGCAAGCATAACAAAAATACATTTTATTATCTTTGTCTTCTTCATTACATAAATACATAATTGCATAGTCAATATGAAGACAGAACCTAGTTACACTTTCCAACGGAGAGAGTTGGATCAGAGCTAGATCTAGGCCCTTAAGGGTAAGATCTAGTCTCCATAACTTTTGCAGGGCCAGCCATTGAAGATTTTGCAACAAATCTGAAGATCTGAAGAAAAATAATGTTTTCAGAACAAGGGTTTTAAGTTTTGGGGCTCCTAAGCTCAGATCTGCCTTCTCCCAGCCCAATGCTAGCCCTAGATTCCCCTTGCTTCATTTCTGATCTAAATATTTAATTTTCCGAAGTTGATCATTGGTGGGTTTTGCAAAACAAATGGTAAAAAATTGTGTTTCAGGCATTGGAAAAATTTTGGCAACTTGGGCAAGTGATTTTCAAGGCCTAGGGCCTAAGGGTTTGATCTTTAAACCCTATTTTTCCTCACTATCTGCTACAACAGTCGTATACCTTTCTAATAGTGGTGAAAAACACATCTAAGTGGTTTGAAATTAACCGAAAATACTATTAAATACATTAATAAGTCATTTATGTTTGATGGGTATCAAAAATTTGGCCTAGATCTACATTTTTTGGTAATTGTTATCTCTAAATAATTCTGTTTCTGAAGTCTGAAATATAACAATGGCAAAATTTCATGTGGCTTAACCTAAAATCAGTTCCTAAGTTGTCTAATACATTAAGGAAATAATTTTTTGAATTGAACATCCATCATTAAGCCTATTTCATGTTATATTTGCTAACTGTAATAAGTATTTCAGATCTGATATAATTCAAGAAATCACATCATAACAGACTGAAAAATTCTGAAAATTCATGTGGGCTGTTGGCGTCCTATGATTTGGCAGATTGGCATACCAAATGACAAGGAAACATCATAACCACTTCGGAATCCTAGGATCTAGCCCTCCTGGATTCAAACAGAGATTTCTCTATATGTGTTTCAAAGGATATATCTTTAAGGCTTATGATAATTTATTAGGCTAGTTATGAAGTACAAGGGATTTGTTTGTTTTTGGTTGGGAATCATTAAATGAGAAGGTCATGTGAAGTGAAGGAGGAAATAAGTGGATGGATGTTTCGGCATGGGAAGATAGGTCAAAAAACAGTGCTAAACCATTGGGCTATGGAGTCATAAAAGGGTTTACTTGCACAACAACTATTCAAGGGTTTCCATAGGGAAAGTCATCTATATCAAAAGACCTCTTAAGTTGAGTTTGTGGTATGAAACATTAAGAAGTGTGGTGAAAGAAGCAAACATATAAGAAAACAAAGGGTAGCCTAAGATCAGGTAAGGACTTTTAACCTATCCTACTTTTGGCATACACTCAAGGGAAAACATTTAAGATAAAGATAAAAATCAGCCTAATATCAAGTAAGGACTTTTAACCTATCTTGCTTTCGGCATACTCTTAAGAGAAATCTTCAAAACAGCTATTTAAGACTAAACAAGGGACAGGGCTAACCATAAACTTCCTTGATTAGGACTCTACTTAGCATGCAGTGAAAAGATCATTCAAGAACAACATCTCAAGTTCTACTTAGCAAGATATGGGCTCACCAACATTCCTTGACTGGTTATACTCTATTGAAATCATTCCCAAACACATATTTAGAAGAAAACATAAAGATAAAGCTTATCAGTCAGAATTAGGGTACTTTTAGAAGTAGATCCTAATCTATCTTTGTTGTTCTTTATCAGAGAATATGAACACAGTGGAAACATAAGGACAATAACAATTACAGTAAGAATAATATCACCAATAATTTAGATCAAGATCGAGTGAATCTGCTTGTCTATTTGATGTCCAAGACTAGTTACATACTTTGAGTCCAATAGCTTTCTACAGTCTCATACTTCTCTTCCCAGCCTACTATATTACAACTACTCAGCAACTCTAACTCAATAACAGTTCAACAATTAACAACTTTCCAACCATTACAATGAGTTTTCTGTGAATACATATACATGAGAGAGGAAGAGTGTTGAAGGAAAGATCATAAATGTCAGTTAAGACAGAGGGGAAGAGGTATTCGAATGCCCATTCTGCTTAATTACCATTGCATTAACTGATTGTACCAGTTTAGTATTTTTTCTGTCTTTGAGGCATATCTGGTAGGCTTGTAATAACTCCGAAGTGTGTTCTTTGAAGATAACTGTGGCCGAAGTACTCTGTTTGACTTCTGAAACAAGTAACTGTCATATTTCGTTTCTGAGACCTCCCATGATTGTGTAATAACTGTTCTGACAGTTTTAAAGAGTTTCTGCCATCAAGATGGCTATCATGGTGTCTTTGAAAGGAAAGGTAGACTACAGGTGTCCTTACGGATCTTTGAGAAGTAATTGGCCTCGCTGATGTGTCCTTTGGAGGCTTTCTTTGGTTGATTGTTTTGACTTTAATTCTTTTTTCTTCAACTGCGCTTTATCTTTGCAAATCAATGGTTAAGTCCTTGATCTTCAGGCTTTGATTTAACCTTTAATCCTTAATTTCTTTAATTTCCACTGTTCTGCATTGATCTTTGATGTTTGCTGGCAGGTGTCTCTTTCTGCGCTGGAGGGTTTTATTAGATTAACCAATGTTCATGACGCATTGGCCAAACCGTTGAATCTAACCCTGAGTCCCTTTTCTGCATGAAACTGGGCCTAAGGATCGTCATCCTAGGCTCTACAACTTTGACTTTGTTGTGGGCGGGCCTATTCGTGAGGTGGCCGCCATTAAACCTGCAATAAAACATCAAAAAATTAATAAAACCTGTGTTTGGGCTTAAACTGCTTCAAAGGCGATAGCGGAGGCGGAGGAGCTTTGCAGAGAGGTGGAATGTAGATGGAGGAGGTTTCCATGGCGAAAACCCCGAAGACCAGGGTTCATAACCGATTTTGGCGCGAAGAACAGGATTGGTGGTTTCAGGAGTACCAGAGACGGTATTCACGTGGGCCTAAAGAGGTAAGTGGTATTGGGCTAGAGGAACGTGACACAGGTGGGTGGGTGACGCGTGTCCTGGGAAAAACCGTCTATTTCGCGTTGAAAATGGGTTTTGGACAGCTATGGAGAAACGGGCGCGAAGATAACCGTGGGCCGTTGGATCTGGGGGGGTAGATCAACAGTGGAGATTTGAAGGAAACACGATGGAAAGGCCCAGCGCGGTCGGGTGGGACCGGAGGGATTATAAGGGATATTGGAAGAAAATATGTATAGCGGGGGCACTTGAGGGTACGGATGAGTTTTGCGGACCGGGTGCCTCCGTAGTAAATCTAGACCGTTGGATGAAGATCTCCCATAGTCAAAGGAGTCAACTCCGGGGGCACTCATATAGTTGACCTGTGTGTGGAAAGTGCACGCGGGTGGAAAAGAAGGGAAATCAATGCAAGCCGTCGGATTTGGGAGATGGACGGCAGAGATTAACTCGTAGGATCGGCAATCGACGGGGAAGAGTTCTGGGAGGCGAGAATTAGAAAGTTGCGATGTGTTGATGGCCAACGGAGGAGAGCGCAGACCGTCCGATCCGAGGAAGAATGAACGGTCGAGATTAAATCGGGACTTCACATATCGGAGGTGAAAGGGTCAGGGGACAAGGGGACTGGGATCGCAGAGGAGCGATGCGTTGATGCGATGGAGGGATGCGATGGCCGTAGGACCGTTGGATCGGGACAGCGATCAATGACTAGGATGCGATCGCGGGGGATGATCATCGGCGGAGAAAGGAAGGTGGAATGCAAAAGGGCAAAGCCCGATGCGACGTGCCGATGCGATGGCAAAGTGCGAGGACCGTTAGATCGGAGGCGAGATCAACGATGGGGATTCAAAGTGGGAAAACGCATCGGCGCTTCGCATATCGGCCGAAAAAGGAATGGGAACGGAGAATTTGGAATCGCCGATGGCCGATAGCCAATGGGCTTAGCGCTTTGGTCGCAGGACGTGGTCACAAGGCGAAAAGGGGCAAAGGCTTAAGCCGAAGGCGCTTAAAACCCAAAGTCAGAAAATAGGCCGAAAAGAGGCTTTTTGAAGGTTTTTTAGGGGTTCCGATAGGGTTAAAAAGGTGATTTTAAACCAAATAAAGGGGATTTATAAGGTCTAAAAGGGGATTTTGAGGAAGTGGAGGGATTTTTAATAGGAAGATGGGAATGAAAGAGGGTTTCAGAGCAGTTTTCTTCAAGACAACAACAGGGCTTTGTGAAGATGGATCCCTTGGACAAATGGACATAGCAAGGCTTCAAGAAGTCACATATTTGCTTGAAATTTGTTTCTTGAAGACTAATAGACCTGTTTTAGCCATCATGGTATATGAAAAATTTATAGATGGTTAACAGCGGCTCCACTTGGGAATGGCAGCTCCTTGGAGGTGTCAAGAACCTTAGAAATTTTATCTCTGGAATGTAGATCAATGTCCTGCACTTTGACAAATCCTCTTTCTTCTTTGATCATGCTGCTTGAAAAATGATCAATCATTACATTATAACAAATCAATTTTCCCCAAACAACTACCTACACAACCTACTTTCCTAACATTTTTTCTTCATAAGGTGCACTTGGACTTGCAAACCTTTAGACATCAACATTTTCTTCTTTTATTGAAAGCAGGAAACTAATTTGAACCTACCCTTATAACTTCCATGAGTCTAGATTAAACAGTTGGACTCAAAAATTCTCTACCTAACTACTATCTGTCAGGATTAAGCTGTCTGACGGATCTGCATTCTCTACATTCTAAAACAGAAATTGAAAACATAGTCAAACCAGGATTAAGCTGTCTGATTTGTTGTGATGGCTATGACATCAAAAACGAATTGCACATAGACCTTTATTTGCAGAAAAGTAAAACAAAACTTGGAAGGCTTAAGATCTGAAAACAATGAGAGTCCTTCCTTCTTTCTTTTAGCTCTGATTTGATCTCTTTGAGTTGTCTTCTTCTTCTTTACCTGGTTCAAGTTTTCAGCATGCTAGAACCAGACTTCTTTGTATCTTTGGCTCAGGTTTTGATTTGATTAGAGCCATTCTTTTCTATCCTAATCTAACCTATTGATAAACCAAGATTAAACTGCTTGGCAAATCTGATTCACTAACCTATTAGCAGTAAATTGAAATCTATCTAGTCATGATTAGGCTATATGACTAAATAGAAGTGCTCTTTCAAGTAGTGGCATTTAGGCTTGCACACTTTCATATTTTTCTTTTTTTTTGGTATGGGGTTGTACCTTTCTTGTTTTTCTAATCTGCCCTCTTTTCTCTTTTCTATTGTTTTTGTATTTATTTATTTTTTTTCAAAACAAAATAAAGCGATGATATTTACAATGAAGAATGAAAGCTTTAAACTGAGAGTTTAGCAGAAATAATGCTTGAGCATCCTGCCATTGACAGGACCCCCAAACAGGTCTGTACCATCCATCTCTTGTAGAAAAAATGCATTTTGACCAATGGCAGATTGAATGATGTAAGGGCCTTGCCATAAATTGTCAAACTTGCCATGTTTGCCCTTATCTTCTCTCCTGGAATACCATTTGAGTACTTTGTCACCTATCTTGAAATCGTTGGCCTTTGTCCTCTTATCAAACAACTTTTTGATATTCTCTTGTAGTTTCTGTGCTCTGTTATAAACTTCTTCCCTGGTTTGCTGAAGATGTTTGGTCTGATTTATCCTTCTCATCATGATATCTTCTTCTGACTGTATTTCTTGGACCAACTTCATCACTGTCACTCCTAAACTGGTAGAAAAAAAAGCATCGGCTCCATAAACCAGCTGATAGGGATACATTCCAATTGATTTCTTTGTTCTCAATCTATCTGCCCATAAAGCATGTACCAGCTTGTTGTGCCATGACCTCTGATTTTCTTCCAGCAGCTTCTTTATTATGTTTACCAAGCTCTTATTGGAAGATTCTGCCAACCCAGTACATTGAGGGTAATAAGTTGTGGAATGACCAACACAATCTAATATCTGTGACAGAAATCAACCATCTTTTTAGAACCAAATGTAGCAGCATTGTCAATGATGATTTTCCTAGGACAGCCAAATCTAGACAGGATATGTTCTTCAAGGAATTTTATGATAACTGAGTCTGTGGCATTCCCAGAAGGGATGGCTTCTATCCATTTGGTGAAATAATCAGTGGCTGTTAGTATCCATCTATGTTGGGCAGATGAGGCACGATGGATTTCCCCAATGAAGTCTAGGCCCCATTGTTGAAAAGGAGCTTCAACAGTGATTGGTTGCAATGGTAAGGGAAGTAGTTTTCTCTTGCCTTCAAAGATTTGGCATTTGTGGCAGACAACTATCATGTTGTGGACATCTTGAAAGAGGGTGGGCCAGTAATAGCCAGCTCTAAGGATTTTATTAGCAGTGGTTTTCCAATTTAGGTGGCATCCACATTCTCCTTCATGAAACTCATGCTTGATCCTATCTGCATCAACCTCAAGCAAACATTTAAGCAATAAACTACTGGTATTCTTCCAATACAAAAATTTATCTAAAACGCAGTAATTAACAGCCTTTAACTTCAAGAATCTTGCCTTTGTTTTAGACAAACCAGGAGAGGCATTGAGATTAGTAAGCACATACAAAATATCAGCATACCAAGATGAATTGAGGAAATGATCCTCAATAAGTGGGGTTGGTAATTCTTCCTGCCCATATAATGCATCCACCATATTTATATCAAGTGCTTGCAAGTTAGATTCAGCCATTAATTGTGCTAGGCCTTGACCCTTGATGAGTTTAGTGGGTTTAATTTCCAAATCATATTCTAGTATCACAGCAATCCACTTTCCTCTTTTGCCATCAGGGTCTTGTGACAAAATGTCTTTTACCACTACATGAGACACAAATGCAATAATGTGAGAGTGTAAGATATAAACTCTGAAATCCTTCAAGGCTTTGACCAAAGCATAGGCATATTTTTCCATTATATTATATTTCAGAGGTGCATCTCTTAATGCCTTGCTGAAAAATGCAATTAGCTGCTCTTGTCCTTCTGGATTTTTCTGTAATAGGACAGCGGCCACAGTATGTTCTGATGCAAATGAAAATATGAGGAAGTCCTTAGTGAAATCATGACTGATAAGAACCGGTGCTTAGGTAAGTGCATGTTTGACGAGTTCAAAGGACTTCTTTGCTTCTAAGGTCCATTTAACTCCTATCTCTTTCTTTAGCACGTTTGTCATGTTCCTAAGGAGTTCTGCCAGGTTGGGTATGAACCTTCTTAAGAAATTAATCTTTCCAATGAAAGATTGAAGTTCTTTGATGTTTCAGGAGTGACTGATTTGCAATATACCTTCAACCCTTTTTGGGTCTATTTTAATCCCTTTTTCAGATATGATGTGACCAAGAAGCTTACCTTCTTGGAGACCAAACAATTTCTTCTTCGGATTTAAAGATAGCCCAAATTTTCTACATTTCTCAAAGACCTTTCTTAGGTGTACTAGGTGTTCTTCATCTGTTTTGGAATAGACTATAATGTCATCTAAATAAATCACAATGAAGTGGTCTATTTCTTCTGAGAAAGAAATATCCATGGCTCTTTGAAAGGTGACACCTGCATTCATTAATCCAAAAGGCATTTTCACATACATGAAAGTGCCCCAAGGAGTAGTGAAGGTTGTTTTCAGTTGATTATTAGGAAGTACCAATATTTTATTATATCCTAAAAAGCCATCTAGCAAAGAAATCCTCTTGGAATCAACTACCCTTTGTAAGATGTGCTCCATTTTAGGCAGGAGATAGTTGTCCTTTAATGAGGCTCTATTCAAATTCCTAAAGTCAATACAAAGCCTTATTTCTCTTGTTTTCTTTCTAACAGCTACAAGATTAGATACCCACTCTAAGTATCTCACAAGGACAATAATTCCAGCATCATACATTTTCCTAATTTCTTTCTCAACCAGAGGTAACTGCATAGGGTTTATTCTGCGTAATTTCTGCCTAAACGGTTTCTGGTTTTCTTTAAGTGGTATCTTGTGCTGAATGGTCTTCGTGTCATATGTCTTTAAATCCTCATAGCTCCAAGCAAATACATCAGAAAATTCTTTAAACAACTCAATATATTTCAGTTTCATGTTTGCTGGCAATGTTTTAGATAACTTGATCATTTTAGGCTTGTCTTTACTGCCTATATTGCATTCCTCAATATCAGATTCAGTGGGTCCTATTGTTGGTTTCTTGGCAACGTCATTAAAATCAAACAAGTCTTCTAGAGGTGCTAGTCCTTAGGGTAAGCCTTTGTCTTTAGACTGTAGTACCTCTATGTCTTTTTTTCCTGAGTTTATGTACTCTTCTGTTTGATTTTCAAACTCTCTGGTTAGCAAGTTTATTTCTGTAACGGGAGGAAGTTCTTTTTCAACAAGTTGTTCCTCATTAAGACAGTCCTTATCATATTTTGAGTCTAAATTTGGCAATTCGAATTCATTTCTGGACTGCAGGAAGTCCTCTATCTGTTTATCTCCCTCAAATACCTGCCAATACTTTTCATTGTTTGGAACAGCTAGCCTATATTTCACTTGGACTATGAACTGTTTGTTTTCATAGGGTCTTTGACATGAACTGGCAGCACAAGCTAAACCATTGGCAAGAATGTTTTGGCTTCTAGGAACAAAAACAAGTTCATATTCCTCAAAAGCTTTCAAAAGGTCCATGGCATTATTTCTATTGGTTCTTAGTCTTGGATGTTTGGTAGTGTACTCTCCATTTATTTGCCTAATGATCAGTTCAGAATCTCCATGAATAGCTATCCTCCTGGCTCCTAATTTCTTCAGTAACTGTTGTCCTAAGAGCAGTGCTTCATACTCTGCTATGTTATTTGTGCATTGGAATTTTCGCTTGTATGAATGGCTTTCAGCGTAATTATTCTCTATGTTGTGAAGCCACACACCTGCTCCTGCACTAGTTCTATTACAAGACCCATCAAAACTCATACTCCAAAGAGGGCTAATTTCGGGCTTCTTGTTGTTTTCATTCTTGTCTCCTTTGTCCTGTGTGTTCTAATTGTCATCATGCAGTTTTATGGGTTCTGCAGCATGTTTATGTTGGTCTTGTTCCTTAAAGTTTTCATGGAGTTGAGGCCTTTCTTTTTTACTTTCGTGATTTGCACTAAGCTGATGGACAGTGGGTGGTTCATACTCTCTATTTTGTTTGCTATAATTTTCAGATTTGGCAAACTGTTTGAGAGCCTCTCCCTCCCTATTCCCTCCTTCCATATTTTATGTTATGTTGGGTGATTGCTCACCTTCCAACTCTAGTTCACCAAAGCTTTCATCATTGCAAAGAATGAACGAGTCTAGGTCTGTATGGACAGAATAAAGAGGGGAATTTTCTGATTTTTCTTGACTACTCACCATAAATTTCATGTGTGACTCCCAATAAAGTCTTCTAAGTTGACTGAAAACAGGGATGGTGGCATATGTCATGTCCATTTGCATGGTACCTTGAAGCTTAGCACCCCATGATCTTGAAAGAAGCATGCCATATTTGGAGGGCACATCAGCCACTACCACATCCATCACTATGCATTTGGCTGGGATTTGGGTCAAGTTTACACAAAGATCTTTGATCAGGCCTAAGCATTTTACTCTACTGGAGTCAAAAGAATACAAATCTTTATATGGTCTGGTTATCTCAAGGCCTAATCTCTCCATGATTACTTTGAGCATGAGGTTATGAGAAGCCCCTGAATCATGCATAGCATTGTGTAAAATCTTATCATGGATATTCAAACTGACATAGAAGGGAGGGACCACTCCTTCTTGGAACTTTCCTTCAATTTTAGGCCCAAATAAAAGGGTTGGCTGATCATTATTTAAGTTGACAGAGTCATTATTTTTTTCTATGTTCAAAGCTTTTAACACCTGACATTTATATACATCTTGAGTGACTAACTCAGTGAGGGGACCAGAGATCTTGATTTTAGCAATTTCACTTTCCAAACTGAAAGGGAACTAATTCTTTGAAAGGTTCAAATCTGTCTTGTTAGTCACTAACTTATCTGCAAAATCAGCTTGTTGGTTTTTACTATGCACATCAGTTGCAACTGCTTTTACAGGGGCACTAGCTGAAGTGCTAGTGCTGCTAGGGTCAACACTCTGTTTATCAATGGTTTGAGTGCCTTTGCCCTTGTTTTTACCAGAACTTTCAGCTGTCGTTTGTTGTTTTCAGCAGCCTTTCTAACCACCTTTTCAGATCTATTTTTAGCAGCAGTTTCAGAGGTCCTTGTTTGGGGAGTTTCCTGGTTCTTTTTGCTCCTGAGGTCATATTGTTTATGGACCTCCATGATAGCATATTCAAAGCCTTGCCTAGAGTCCTCAGATTCTAAGCCTTCATTATCATAATATGTATATGTGGCCTGGTCATCCTCTGTGAAAAAGGCAGAGTCTTCATTACTTACTCCCAGCATGTTTATAACAGTTCCCTCTGGCTCTTCTATCATTCCCTCATCTTCATCAACATAATTTTCTTGGAATGGAGGTTTGATTTGTTGATCAGCATCTCTTTGTCTAATCTGAGGGGGGTTTCTCCTAGAGTTTTGGTTCTGATTTTGAGGCTGGTTCCTATTCTGAGCATTTGTTTGGACAACGAACCTCTCCATCATTGTTTCCAACCTATCCATGTTCTTGGCTAGATGGTCTAATTTTGAGTCAGATGTAGAAGGTGTAGAGGTGCAGTGTCTTCCCTATATGTTACTTTCTTTTCAGTCCTCAACATAGCTCTCTTCTCAATCAGATTTGCTTCCACACTAAGAGCTCCCTTTTGCATGTCTTCTAAAGTCAAGGGATCCCTTTCTCTTAGCTGATAGGCCATTTTGGGATCAAATCCTTCAAGGAATTCGGCCAAAGCTGAGCCTTGTGGAGGTTTCAAATCTGGGGGTAGTGCGTTATAAACACTATTGAATCTAGTGCAATAATTCTGAACACTTTCCCCAATGTTTCTCTTGAGGTTGTTGTAATCTGAAAGTATTTGGAGAGGGTTCTTCCTAATTTCCCATTTGTTTATGAATGTTTGATGTAAAGAAGGGAGAACGTTAATACTATTAGGAGTTAATCCCTTAAACCATTTCTTGGCTTCTCCTCCTAAACTTTGGGCAAAGATTCTCATCTAATGGTTTCATCTTCTATTTCCATATAATCAAAGGCATCATTCATCTTGTTTATGTGCTGTTGAGTAGTAGTGGTTTCATGTCTGGTGAAATGAGGAATTTTGGACTAATATTCATTGGGTAAAGGAACCAGAGGTTGTGATAACACTAGTGGAGCATACCATGCTGCCATGATAGGATTTTGTGGGAGTAATGGAGTGGTTTGAACAGTGGGTATATGGATGACAGAAGTGCTTGGACCAGCAAGAGACTTTTGAGCAGATTTGGGGTGAGAGAAACCAAAGTTATGAATGAAATGAAGATCAGGAGGTGTGGATCGAGGGGTTTCTTTGCTGCTAATATGTTGGCCACTATGTTGTGGTGAACTTGGAGGCTCAAAGTCTGTCTGATCTATACCACTAAGTGACTTGGTTCTTGGTAGTCTTCTTGAAAAGGGTAAGTCGACTTGGGTATCTGATAGAGCTGTAAGGATTTCAAGCACGGAGTTAGCTCTATGAATGGGTCTGACAATAGTTGGATCCCTAGATACAGGAGATTTCCTAAGAATGCTTTCTGGATTATCAACTATCTTAGGAGGATTTGGGTCAGGATAGGCTCTGGTATGAATTCTTTTTGAAGCCAGTATTGTTACGGTTTAGACCAAAGAAAAGAAAGTTAGCCAGATATGACAATCTTTAGAGGCAAACTAGTCTTTAAGAAAGAAAACTTAATCCTCAAAGTTTCTTAATCATGGGTGTGCACGATGTTTTAATGGTAGTGTGGGCTGCCCCAGTGGAGTCTTTGTGAAAACCAGGGGTAATCAGCAGGCCTACTGATCACCAGTGGAGTCTTTTGGTCTTTTAGGGGTTGTGTAGTCGCCAGGTGGATGATTTCAAATGTTTTAAGATGAGTTGCTATCCACCATCAGTAATTAACTACCAATCTAAGGCTATTGTGGGTCTTCTGAGCTCTTAAGGATGTCTAAGATGCAATTTACTCAGAAGTTCCCCAGTGGAGTTGCCATTATGTTGGGGTCCTGTGATTTGGCAGATTGGCAAACCAAATGACAAGGCAACATCAAAACCACTTTGGAATCCTAGGATCTAGCCCTCCTGGATTCAGAGAGGGATCTCTCTATATGTGTTTCAAAGGATATATCTTTAAGGCTTATGATATGATATTAGGCTAGTTATGAAGCACAAGGGATTTGTTTGTTTTTGGTTAGGAATCATTAAATGAGAAGGTCATGTGAAATGAAGGAGGAAATAAGTGGAAGGATGTTTCGACATGGGAAGATAGGTCAAAAAACAGTGCTAAACCATTGGGCTATGGAGTCATAAAAGGGTTTACTTGCACAACAACTATTCAAGGGTTTCCATAGGGCAAGTCATCTATATCAAAAGATCTCTTAAGTTGAGTTTGTGGTATGAAACATTAAGAAGTGTGGTGAAAGAAGCAAACATATAAGAAAACAAAGGGCAGCTTAAGATCAGGTAAGGACTTTTAACCTATCATGCTTTTGGCATACACTCAAGGGAAAACATTTAAGATAAACATAAAAAGCAGCCTAAGATCAAGTAAGGACGTTTAACCTATCTTTCTTTCGGCATACTCTTAGGGAAACTCCTCAAAACAGCTATTTAAGACTAAACAAGGGACAGAGCTAACCATAAACTTCCTTGATTAGGACTCTACTTAGCATGCAGTGAAAAGATCATTCAAGAACAACATCTCAAGTTCTACTCAGCAAGATATGGGCTCACCAACATTCCTTGACTAGTTATACTCTATTGAAATCATTCCCAAACACATATTTAGAAGAAAACATAAAGATAAAGCTTATCAGTCAGAATTAGGGTACTTCTAGAAGTAAATCCTAATCTATATTTGTTGTTCTTTATCAGAGAATATGAACACAGTGGAAACATAAGGAGAATAACAATTACAGTAAGAATAACATCACCAATGATTTAGATCAAGATCCAGTGAATCTACTTGTCTATTTGATGTCCAAGACCAGTTACATACTTTGAGTCCAATAGCTTTCTACAGTATGATACTTCTCTTCCCAGCCTACTATATTACAACTACTCAGCAACTCTAACTCAATAACAGTTCAACAACTAACAACTTTCCAACCATTACAATGAGTTTTCTGTGAATACATATAGGTGAGAGAGGAAGAGTGTTGAAGGAAAGATCATAAATGTCAGTTAAGACAGAGGAGAAGAGGTATTCGAATGCCCATTCTGCTTAATGACCATTGCATTAACTGATTGTACCAGTTTAGTAGTTTTTTTGTCTTTGAGGCATATCTGGTAGGCTGGTAATAACTCTGAAGTGTGTTCTTTGAAGATCACTGTGGCCGAAGTACTCTGTTTGACTTCTGAAACAAGTAACTGTCATATTTCGTTTCTGAGACCTCCCATGACTATGCAATAACTGTTCTGACAGTTTTAAAGAGTTTCTGCCATCAGGATGGCTGTCATGATGTCTTTGAAAGGAAAGGTAGACTATAGGTGTCCTTACAGGTCTCTGAGAAGTAATTGGCCTCGCTGATGTGTCCTTTGGAGGCTTCCTTTCGCTGATTGTTTTGACTTTAATTCTTTTGTCTTCAACTGTGCTTTATCTTTGCAAATCAGTGGTTAAGTCTTTGATCTTCAGGCTTTGATTTAGCCTTTAATCCTTAATTTCTTTAATTTCCACTGTTCTCCATTGATCTTTGATGTTTGTTGGCAGGTGTCTCTTTCTGTGCTGGAGGGTTTTATCGGATTAACCAATGTTCATGACGCAGTGGCCAAACCGTTGAATCTAGCCCTGAGTCCCTTTTCTGCATGAAACTGGGCCTAAGGATCATCATCCTAGGCTCTACAACTTTGACTTTGTTGTGGGCGGCCCTGTTCGTGGGGTGGCCGCCATTAAACCTGCAATAAAACATCAAACGATTATAAAAACCTGTGTTTGGGCTTAAACTGCTTCAGAGGCGATAGCAGAGGCGGAGAAGCTTTGCAGAGAGGTGGAATGCAGGCGGAGGAGGTTTCCAAGACGAAAACCACGAAGACTAGGGTTCATAACCGAGTTTGGCGCGAAGAACAGGATTGGCAGTTTCAGGAATACCGGAGACAATATTCACGCGGGCCTAAAGAGGTAAGTGGTATTGGGCTAGAGGAACGCGACAAAGGTGGGTGGGTGACGCGTGTCCCGGGAAAAACCGCCTATTTCGCGTTGAAAATGGTTTTTGGATAGCTATGGAGAAACAGGCGCGAAGATAACCGTGGGCCGTTGGATCTTTGGGGGGGGGGGGGGGTAGATCAACGGTGGAGATTTGAAGGAAACACGATAGAAAGTCCCAGCGCGGTCGAGTGTGACCGGAGGGATTATAAGGGATATTGGAAGAAAATATGTATAGCGGGGGCACTGGAGGGTACAGACGAGTTTTGCGGGCCGGGTGCCTCTGTAGTAAATCTGGACTGTTGGATGAAGATCTCCCATAGTCAAAGGAGTCAACTGCGGGGGCACTCATATAGTTGACCTGTGTGTGGAAAGTGCCCGCGAGTGGAAAAGAAGGGAAATCGATGTGAGCCGTCGGATCTGGGAGATGGACGGCGGAGATTAACTCGGAGGATCGACAATCGGTGGGGAAGAGTTCTGGGAGGCGAGAGTTAGAAAGTTGCGATGTGTCGATGGCCGATGGAGGAGAGCGTAGACCGTCCGATCTAGGGAAGAATGAACGGTCGAGATTAAATCGGGACTTCGCATATCGGCGGTGAAAGGGTCAGGGGACAAGGGGACTGGGATCGCCGAGCGATGCGCCGATGCGATGGAGGGATGCGATGGCCGTAGGACCGTTGGATTGGGACAACGATCAACGGCTAGGATGCGATCGCAGGGGATGATCATCAGCAGAGAAAGGAAGGTGGAAGGGAAAAGGGCGAAGCCCGATGCGACGCGCCGATGCGATGGCGAAGTGCGAGGACTGTTAGATCGGAGGCGAGATCGACGGTGGGGATTCAAAGCGGGAAAACGCATTGACGCTTTGCATATCGGCCGAAAAAGGAATGGGAACGGAGAATTTGGAATCGCCGATGGCCGGTAGCCGATGGGCTTAGCGCTTTGGTCGCAAGGCGTGGTCACAAGGCGGAAAGGGGCAAAGGCTTAAGTCGAAGGCGCTTAAAACCCAAAGTCGGAAAATAGGTCGAAAAGAGGCTTTTTGAAGGATTTTTAGGGGTTTCGATAGGGTTAGAAAGATGATTTTAAACCAAATAAAGGGGATTTATAAGGTCTAAAAGGGAGTTTTGACGAAGTGGGGGGATTTTTAATAGGAAGATGAGAATGAAAGAAGGTTTCAGAGCAATTTTCTTCAAGAAAACAGCAGGGTTTTGTGAAGATGGATCCCTTGGACAAATGGACATAGCAAGGCTTCAAGAAGTCACAGATTTGCTTGAAATTTGTTTCTTGAAGGCTAATAGACCCGTTTTAGCCATCATGGTATATGAAAAATTTATAGATGGCTAACATGGGCAAGGTTGGAAAAATTTTCGATAAATTTTTTGCATAAAGATAGCATTGATATCTCATTGTTTTCATTGTCATATTGTTGTTGTCCTCAGGTTTTTGTCACTGTTGTCCTGAAGATTTACTGCACATTAAATGACACATTGGGTATAATTAATTCATTGTTAGCTTACTGCTCTCAAGATATCTAGCTCATTGTTTTCTTACAGCAGTCCAACAGTAAATGAAACACTTACATAAGTGGCATTAAATTAATTGGCAAATTACATAACTCAATGATAAGTCATGTAAGTGAGTTGGGCATCTATTATTTGGATTGTTTCATGATTCATTGATGATTGTTACATTGCATCATAAGGCCTGAAATTATAACTGTAGCATAAGTGTTTCCTCATTGTTGGCATTCCACATGAAGAGAAATTAAAACTTAAGGCTTCCTTATTATTGTTATAAAGATAATTGGTGTCTCATTGATTATGATAAGATCATAAATAGATTTGAGTGCTGCCATTAGTTAATGCTTTGTTAGTTTTCATAATCTAAAGTACTACTGTTGTCAAGCATTTGCATTATTGGATAGGGAATTTAACATGTGATTGTCTTGTAAAAAATTCCAAATTTGCACACATTAGCTCTCTCTTTCTAATCGCATAATCTAACAATCTTGGTTTCCTAAGAAAATAATCTAAGCATTCATTGGATATTGATATCGTGATCTAGGTTTCATGCTCATTAATCAACATTGAAAATTTTGGTAAAGAAGTGCTCTCATATTGTCATATCTTTCTTTGAATGATAGCTCTAAATTGGCACTTTAAGATCTTAAGATCCTCAAGTCTTCTTGCTTCAATTTGAACATCTATTAAGTTGAATGATCTTTCCTAATTCAAATAAAGAGCATTGGTAGTCTTGCGGTATTTTTTAGTAATAATCATTGGCTAAGTGTTCAAAGTGTTACTTTGGGTTTATTTATCGTTGTTATCTTGAGCATATTGATTATTTTGTTGCGCACAGCTTGATATCGTATTAGCACTTCTCTTATGGTTAAGATTGTCTTTGAATATCAATGTCAACTACTTGTTTCCTTAACTCAAGATTTAACTTAAGTACTTAATCATTAAGCAAATCTTAATCTAAGTTTCACTCAACATCCTTGCATTTCATCCTAAGTTTAGTGTGCATTTAATAGCTGACCTCCAAGCATAAGCTTAGTTGATAGAGAGATAGGAACATCCTTCATCTTTACTTGAGAAGTCTAGCCCCTCGAGTAATTAAAATGGTTACCTTGCAGTCGTCAGAGCCACAATATCTGCAACGTCGGAGGCACGATTTCAAAGAGAGGTATTGTTAAAGACACCTTTGTGTGCTTCACCTTGACTTCTATCTACCACTTACTACAGAGTTTAGACGCAATATAGATAAAGATTAAGGGACACACTTAGACTAGGCATCTAACTAAAATAAACCAAGACTCTTGCATTTCACCTAGATGTAAAATTTGCATCTCATATAGGCTAGTCAATCATTCGTTAAGAAACAGTTGTCCATCTTGTTACTTGTGTTGAAAAGTGTAACTAGATTCGTGTTGATATTTTGGGGTAGCATCGGATGTGCTCTAGCTCCGAAACTTTGTGGAGGAGCAGAGTACATGAGATCTCCAAGACCCAGAAAGCGTTTGGAGAAATTCCATCTGGTTTGATAGTTATTCAAATAATTAATCTTTTTAACTAAGAACCCTAAGTCTAACATAGGAAAATTAAAGGATCAAAGTGAATTAAATTAAACATGTGATGAGAACGTTCTAAGCGACATGGATCAAGCAACTTCTAATCTTAGTCATTGATTAGAGATTAGATCACGGTCTGGTTTTCCAACGAGAAAAGTATAAGAGAAGGGCTTGGGGTCAGTTCGAGAACACACACATTGGCAAAGCACTAAAGCTAAGTCAAAATTCTAGGGCGTGGTTTGCTAAGAATTTCGAAGTGAGTTAGCGGTGTGGTGAGGGGCAGTATTGGCAAGGGATTCTGATCTAAGGCCAAGAATACAACAGTGGCAGAGAGGCAGCATACCCAGTAGCGCAGAGGCCAGCCAAAGTTACGCAGTTCAGCCAAAGCCCAATCAAGGGCAGCACAGAGGTAGCAAGAGCCCTTCAGGGGTGATGCAAGCCCAGTCAGGGCAGCGCAGGGGCAACATAAGCCCAGAGAGGTTGACGCAGGCCCTTCCAGAGTAGTGCAGAAGTTGATGCAAGCTAGAAAGGCTGACGCAGAGGGTTGAGGGGCAACATTGGGGTTTTTGGTGGTACAGAAAGGGCTCGAGTTCTATAAATCTCGTTTGAGGGTGTGAATCATCCATATTTTCTGTCTCCTAGTGAAAGAGGTATTACTACCGCGATTTTCTCTGTAGGGCCAACCATGTCTACTGCATAGAAATTGTTGTATTCAGATTCTGCATAATAATAAAACCCTCTAGAACTAGTTGCACTGATTTTCCACATTGGGTTTTTCTGGGGACATTTGTCTGAAAAATTTGCGTGTCACTTTGTCATGTGTGCGTTATGTTAAGTAAATGATCCGTAAATGTGTAGGCTACAATTGTGTTTACTTTGTTGATTTTACTGAATAATTCATAAAATTAACTTGTAATTTAATTCAAGTAGGAAAAGTAAATCAAGACACTGCAGTTGGATGTCTATATTCAAAATTTTTCACATGGTATCAGAGCATTGCAGATCAAGTTGAATCATCAATGAAGCAACTGAAGAATTTTTTTTCCTGCAGAGAGGCATCTGAAGCAGCAGATATCCAAAGAGGGAAGCGCAGCACCAGAAGGACGCAGTCCCAACGGAGGCCACGCAGGGGCTGATGCAGTCACAGCTAAGTGACATAGAGGCAGCGCAGAGCCTTCCAGAGTGATGCAAGAGTAGCCTGCGCTGTGCAGTCGTTGCACAAAGGCTGCGTTGAGCCAGTCTGCTCACGCAGAGGCCAGCCAGAGGGACACAGTCCAGTTTTGAGTGGCTGTGCAGAGTTGTCGTAGTCCGGAAGCAGAGCTTCAAATCTTCAGAAGTTGCTGCTGTGGAGGAGATTATGTCGGTGCGGAATCGTGCCTAGATAAGTTCAGAAAGAGCGGGAGGAGAACAGTCGCTCAGCAGATTTTTGCCAAAGAAATCAGAGGATCTATCAAGAGGGTGATCGAAGAGGGTTGATTCAGAGGATTTGGCAGATTTCCAAGGAGGGAAATCAGGGGTCAAAGGGAGCAGTTACTATAGAGGGTGCCTTTTCGCCGAGGACCCTAGATCCGGGCTTCTGTTGAAGAGTAGCAACAGCAGCAGAGGGAGCAGTATCTGTTTCGACAGATTATTTTGAGCTAGATTGCGCCGTACGGATTGCGTAATCTAGATAGGTTGGACGGCTTGTCCAACTTTGCTATCTGGAAGGCCAGAATCCTGACAGTCCTGGAGGCATACTCACTACGGGAGCATGCAGAGAATGTCTTGGGTACACTAACCGATGTTGCTCTTCTCGCAAAGCATAATGAAGCACTTCATCATGGATGGGGTAAAGGATCATGTGGTCCCACACATAGCCAAGAAGAAGATGGTTAATGCTATGTGGACAGCGTTAACCACAATGTATCAAGGGAAATCCGTCCAGAAGAAGATACTTCTGGAGAACCAGATGAGGTTGTTTGTGATGACTACGGGAGAGGAAATCGATCCTTTCCTCTTCAGGTTGTAGTTGATCTAGGATCAGCTGATTGCCATGGGGGTCAAGGTGGAGGATGTTGTCATGGTGAGGACTGCTCTAAATGTAGTCACAGATGAATGGGGGACGTTTGTCCAAAGCATCTTGGGCAGACGGGACCTTCCAAGCTGAGACAACAAGTGGGCTATCCTCCGACAACAAGAAATCCGCCAGATGACCAAGAGACAAGCTGGCACCAGATCCAGCAAAGTGAAGGAGGAAGAGGAAGATGCAGCGCTTTCATCCAAGAAGCAGCAAAGGAAGAAGAAGAGGGATCTATCAAAGATCCAACACTTCAAGTGTGGTGAACTTCGACACTTCGCCACCACTTGTCCTCTAAGGAAGAAGGACAAGGACGCTGAATACAAGGCTGCGGCAGCTAAAGAAGACGATGGCTCTGATGATGATGTGGCCATGAGTGCTCATGTGACTTGAGAGAAGAGGTGGGGCAATATTGATCTGTAGAGCAGCTACAAATGGGTGGCAGGATCCTTGAGGTTCCCAACTCTTGGATCACATATGTGCTACGAGAGCTTTAAGACAATAGCGGGGATGGCTGGAGTCAGTGTTGAAATTTGATTACCGGAGGACAGGTGGTTCCCTAAGGCTTTGATCTTGGCCTAGGGAAAAGTGTCCAAAAGAGTTAAATTTTTCTCCTAAAGTGACTTTATAAAGTTATAAAGTCAAATCTAATTTAAAAGTGACTTTAAGTGATAAAGTTACTAAAGTCTACTTTTAAAGTGATTTTAAGAAAGTCAATGTAAAATTAGAAAGGAAAAGTGACTTTGGAAATAAATGACTAAGTGGGTCTTTATTAAAGTGGGGTGAATTAAAAAATAGAAAGTGAGATTTTAATGAGCATTTAATCTCAGCCCTAGATCTAAAGCTTTTTCAGCCATTGGATTTAGGGATTCCCCAAAAGTCACTTAGGGTTAGGTTAAAGGAGGAAAAGTTCATTCATTCTTTCATGAGCATATTGGGAGGAGAGAAAGAGAGCAAGGGAGATTTCTGGGCAGTGAGGAGAAAGAGGCAGCACTTTGGCACGCACTCCAAGGCAGAATTTCAACAAGTCCGTATAGCTAGGAGAGGCACACATTCCAAGGCAGTTTTTGGCACGATTTTCTAAAGACCGTACAACAAATTTTTTGGCACGTTTCCCAAGAGGCCGTACAACAAGTTTGGCTCAGTTTTCGAGGAGCAGAAGGTTGTTTTTTTGGCACATATTTCGAAGCAGGCCGTACAGCAAGTGGATGTCCTCTTGCACAGATTTCGAGGCAGATTCCATACAGCAAGTTCTGATGTTTTTTTTGGCACGAAAATCGAGATTTCGTACAGCAGCATTTATTGCTGCTTGCACAAAAATCGAGGCTGTACAGCGGCATTTAGTGTAGAAATTCTGGGCACGAAAATCGAGGAGACCGTACAGCACTTATTGCTATTCTGTTTTTCTATTTGCATGTTTTTCGAGGTGGTGGTAAAGCACAAAAAACGAGATAAGTTGTAATTTGTACTTGCTGATTTTTCTGAGTATTTCTCTCACTGTAAAAAGCATTTTTCCAGAAATAAGGAGCTTTCGAATTGGTTTTCCCCAAGAGTTGTAGGGGGTTTTTCCAGAGTCACCTTGACCAAAAATCACTGTGTTAAAATGTGTTGAATCGTTGTTTGTGTCTGCTGATTTTTATTTCTGCATTTTCCAGCATTGTGAAAAATTTCCAGAATTTGTGTTTTCAGCAAATATTTATTTTCCAGCTTGTTGAATGTAAGGTTATGGGAAAGGGCATTTAACTAATTGGAGAAATAAGGTGAAAATGAAAAACGGGCTGGGAAAACAGAAATTTCCACAGTCAGTGGGTGTAGAAGATCACAGAGAAGTGGAGGGTAGAGTTGGAACATTGTAGAGGGAGCAGCGTAGTGCAGAGGCAGCAGTAGCGTAGAAGCAGCAGCGCAGAGGGGCTGATGGGACTTCAGCGGCGCAAAGGATCCACTACTTACGCAGTGCATAGTTGTAGCAACGCAATTGTTAATTTTGGGCAACTAGGTCCAAACTCCATGTTGCACTGTTCATATGATAATGGTCATATTTTTGTTAGATTCCTCCTTCGAAGAGGTGCAAGATTGATCGGAAGATCATCTTGATCGGATGAGCAGAACATTGATTTTGAATTTATTTTCCACATGTGCAAGGTCGGCAGATTTATCCCACATGCCTAAGAGATGTGTCACACACTCTCACTGATGAATATAAATTGGAGAGACTTGGAGGTCATTTTCTCATCATCTCATCACACATTCTCTCATTGTGATCTGATTGGTTCGATAGCCTTTGGAGGCCTTTTTTCCTCACACATGTGGAGCGAAGCTGTTGTTTTCTATGCTGATCTGTTTAGGGCTTTCTGTTTTCTGCGCTGATCTTTTTAGGTCTTTTCTGTTGCAACATTGACCAGCGTTGACCATGGTCAAACCTTGGTCATTTGACCTCAATCTTCTGCAGAAATTCTAATTTTAGGAGGTCGTACAACTGGGCACTAAAATCAAGGAATTTCGGGTTGTTTGACCAAAGCCCTAGTTTGTTGTGATGACTTTTTTGAAGCTGCCTGCGTTGACTTTTCTACGTTGTCCCTAGTTTGACTTGGGTTGACTTGTGATGAGATGTCTTTGAGGGTTGTGGGTGTGACACATGAAAGTGTTGCCTGACTCAGAAAGACTTTGTCGATTGAAGCATCCTGCTGATCGCCGTAACACCACAATATCTCATATCTTTGTTGGACATAAGGAATTGTAAATCTGATCTCTATTTGGCTTGTCTTCTATTGATCTATTATTATGTTCTCTCAGCATTTTACTTTCAAGTTTATGTGATTTCTATTTTGTATTGAGCCTAAGAAAGATTGAAGTAAAAGTGCATCAAGCATAGAACACCATTGTTATCTAAATTTAACATGGTATCAGAGCTTACGTGAATACAAAGTCCAGGAGTCCAAGTTGGTGTTAGAAGCTATCTCTGAAGGAAGAAACCCTATCAAGGAAAAATGGCCTCCTCAACCTACAAGGATTTCAAGGCTGATGATAAATTGATTGATAAGTTTGATTATCATGCATGGAAGATGTCCTTGGATTTGGCGCTAGAAGATCAAGATGTCATGGACTATGTAGAGGGGAATATTCAAGAGCCTCCATCAAATGTAGCTGCTAACATGAAGACGAAGTATAGAAAAGGGGAAATCAAAGCAAATATGATTATCCGAGATTCTATTCATAAGCACTTGGTTGCTTACATTTATGAGCTGAAGACATCTAAGGAGATGTATGATAAGCTGGTGAGCATGTTCAGGGCTAGCAATGCTAATCAAATCCTCTTCTTCAAGAATCAATTGAAGAATATCAAGAAGGGTAAGGATGAATCTATTCAATCCTATTTTATGAGGCTCACTGAAATCAGGAATAACCTCCTAGCTATTGGGGAAGCAATATCTGATCGAGAGATGGTTCTTATTGCACTTGGAGGTCTCCCATGTTATTGGCATGCATTCAATACCACTATTCTTAATAACAATGTGATTCTTGATTTTGATGAAATATTGACGAGATGCACTCGAGGAAACAAGAATGATGGAGTATGCCTCTAATGGAAATGGAAGTGATCCTATTGCCTTCGCTGCTCATGCAAACAAGAAGAACCATGGTGACCCGAGAAATCAAAACCATGGTAGAGCAGGGCCCAAAGGAAGGAAGGGAAGATGTTACACTTGTAACAAGACTGGTCACTATGCAAGAGAGTGCCCTAATAAAAGGGACTCTCCCAGGGATGATGACAACAACAACTTGAGAAGGAATGGCAGGAACAAAAGGTTCCAAGGATAAAGGAAGGCTCCCTCTGATCGTAATGGAAATGGGCAACCTTTCAAGAGGTCAAGAAATTACAGGTATGATGAGTCTAATTTTGTTGATAATAAGAGAAATGATTTATTCTTGTATCTTGCCTCTCTGTTGCATCTCCACCCGACACCCTGGATGTCTAGTTAATTGATAGTGGTGCTTCAAGGCACCTCACTGGTTATAAAGAAGCCCTTTCTGATTTGGTTGAGAAGGATACTAATCTGGAAATTATCCTTGGAGATAATGCCACCTATCCCGTGAAAGGCGTAGGGGCTGTGACCCTCCATTTATCTCAAGGTCAAGTCATCTGATTACAAGATGTGTTGTATGTACCTGATTTGAGGAAGAACCTTGTGTCCATTTCTGCAATGGAAGTGTTGTCGCACAAATTGTCCAGGCACCACGACAACGAATCAGATTGGGGGCTGTCACCTTTATCCCCAATCTCTCTATTTAAGCTATCTCCTTGCAAGCCAAGGGAGGTAGACCCTTCTAGAAATGAGGATGACAAATCCAGGAGACACAACTAAAACATCAAATACTTATAAAATGAACGAGATTCCACAGATCTAGATTAGATATTACGTTTAAGACCAGTGCCTTATGGAGTCAAATAGAATCCCATTATGCAATTATAAACAAGTAAGTAACGCTTAACTGCTGCTTATTAAACCACGATTGATCACAATGATATTTTCTTGAGAATGCCACAACCATGAATAACAATATTATGAGAATGCCAGATACTTGAAAGATTTCTGAAAATAAAAATATTCCAATTATAATGCAGCTCGAAAATCAAAATGATCCACAGTCAAATTTAGATAAAAATTTTAAGGCTCAGTTGACCATAGAAAATTTGAAATTTTTTTTATATTTTTGTATTTTCTAAATTTTTTTTAGAATTTTAGAATTTATTATTATTTATTATTTTTTTATTTTTAAAATAAATTAAAAAAAATCTAAATCTAAATTAAACCAAAGTTAAAAAACTAAGAAATCAAAATCCTAATCTAAAACTAACTAAATTTAAAAGCTAAAACTAAACAAACATTAAACTAAACTCAAATTAAGATCTAAAACTATTCTAAGAATTAAAATCTAAAAAATACAAATCGAATCCTAAAATATATACGACCTAACATTACAATCTAAAAAATCTAGAATTTAAACTTAATTAAAGCTAAAAATTAAACAACCAAAAAAAAATCGAAATAAATATAATGCTAACCTAAACTTTATTAAAATCTAAAACAAAAAAAAAATTCTAAACGCTAACTTAAAACAACAAAGTCGGCTTAAGAATGAACCACGCATCAAAATAAAACATGAATCCGATTTTAAAAAAATACATATATACACAAGGTTTTAAAAATTTCTAAGCGTTTGTGCGTTCGATTTGCTGTTTCTGTGTGCAGGTCGATGGACGGCAGACTGGGACGCAAGGGCAAAAATGAATTTGAAATGTATGCGATTGTTTTGCTGTTTGTCGTTTTGCAGGTGAGCTTGGACGGATGCACAGTTGAGTTTTGATGAGAGCAGAAGGTTAGATAGGCGGCTAGAGCAGCGACTAGGACAGAGGGTTCGATGGAAGAGAAAACGAATTGGACTGAGGGCAATATGCAACGCAGAAAAGACGGATCTCGATGGAGAGCAGAGGCTAAGTTCGATGGCAGCGGATGCAGAAAGGGAGGACAGCAAGCATACAGATGGATCTGAGGGAGATGCTGACAGCAGCAAGGAAGATGTGAACCCAGTTCAATAAAAAAAACGTCCAGCAACTTCAAATTGTTCCAAAATTTAGATTTTCAAAGTTTCTTGAAACCAATAATGCCCAGATTTTCCCACAGTGGGGGTTCTGAGGCCAGATCTGGCCTTTGGAGGCTAGATTTGCCTTAGATCTAAAAAAAAATTCCGATTTGAACTTGTAACCTGCAACAATCAGTCAGATCTGAAGATACACATTAAGAAATGATTAAACCCTCACAATCCAAAAAAAAAAAGATTTACAAATTTACAACTAGTTTACAAATTTAAAACCCTCATGGTCAGATTTAAATCCGTTTTAGCACAATTTTCAGAGATTTAAAGTTTTAGTGAGAGGCACAAGCCTTCGAAACCCTGCAAAATCACAAATATCGTAAGATAGACCCGAAATTTAACAAATAAAGAGCTTATCAGATTTATGCTTATTGAGAGTCGGCTGGTCCAACCGAAGACTTCCCCAGACGCCCAATCTTAAAAAATTCCCCTGCACACTTAGATCTGAATCTTAGATCGATAGAGATTTAAGAAAACAACATGAGACCTTTGCAGAAAAATCAGAATGTTATTTTATAAGCCCAGAAAACTGCATAAGATACCTATATGCAGATTAATCCATGAAGGCCATCGACCATAAAATGCAAGAAACCAAGTAGCAGAGTTTAGAGACAATTCACCACATAGATCTGAGAAGGAACATCCAGATTTGTAACCCCAAAGTCTTTATGCTTTATTCCTCAAAAAAAGTTTACAAGAGCTTCTAAGAGCAAGTGCACGATCCTGAGATCGGATGCCTCAAAAATGAGAAAGACCTCTAAATTTATAGGACAAGATCTCTAACGGCTAGTTTGGATGATCCTCGTCAAAATAATCTCAACCGTCCAAAAGATTTAATTATCTTTTAATCCGGAGCGTTGAAATTAAAATTTTGGGGAAAAACGAATTTATCATTTAATTCAATTTTAATTAACTCAAAAATATTATTTTTGAGTTAATTACCCCAAAATTTTGACCTTGACTTAACCGCCAAGGCCCAAGGGTCCAATATTTCTTAAAATTCTCAATATTTCCTTGGCCTGGGGCTTTCAAAATCATTTTTCAAGGACCCACAAATTTTGCCTTTAAAGATTTAATCCTAACTTAGGACCCTAAATTAATTAAATTTCTGGTTTAAGATTTTATTAATTAATTGACCAGAAAATTTAATTAATTGACTAAGAGGGGATTATAATTATTTTTCTAACCCTCTTTTACATGAGATAATACATTTACATACATGAAGGGGGAATACCCATTCGTATAGATCCTCAAATAAATACCCAATTTTGCGACTCAAAACATGATCTAGTAGACCAAGTAGTTGAAACTACTTTTACAAGGACTCGATAGAACACTAGGACTCACTTAGTATGCTGATGATAAAATCCACCCTAGCTTTGGGGTGAGGCTGGAGGGAAAAACTCTGCCGATCACTTTCGTGAATCAGTGAGACAAAAAACCTCCTAGGATGGAAGTCATCAACAACATACTAGGCTTACCTAGGTTGTTACATACATGGACGGTCTTAGATCATTTACATCATAACATGCAGAATGGGTTTACATCGTTATAAAAACTGTCGATCGGAGATGAAATCTGGATGACACGAGCCTCGAACATGATAAGTCCCATTTGAAAAAAATGGGGGTGTACTGCTATGGGGTCATTGACAAAGTGTGGTCAACATCTGGCTCTACTTGGGGACACGTTGCTTCATCGAAGGAATGTGAGAATCCAGGATCTGCATCCAAGCAACACACAAGATTACATAAGTAGCGTCCATCCAAATATCATCATATAACATTAAGCTCATGAAAAATAGAAGCTCTTCTTTTATTTATTATTCTACTTAACATGAAAAGTAAATCTACTCAAACTGCAAAATGAAATGCTGAAATAACAAGGATTAGGGTTAGAAATACGATACAGAGGATGCCCTGTGGCATCAGATGTGCTCAATATAGTGTATGCTGAGCATTTGCCTGCTTTCAGGTAAGTCTGTAGGCTGCTTTTCAGATGTGCCATGTCCAATCTTGCTAATTGTAGGACTTTGTCTTATCCGAATATCAAGCTGCTCTCGACCATCAGACGAATCAAACCACTTGCTTCTTTTTTGCTTCTTTCTCTTCTTCTGAGTGGGTTGTGATGTCAGCAATGAGACCACTGTAAACTCCTTGTCCTCATCTTGAAGATGTTTGTACAAAATATCTGAAGAACCTGGAGCATGACCAATATTATTCTGGATATACTCTGTCAATGGGACAAGTAGCCTCTTCATGAAGAGCATCACAAACTCTACAATAAGGCGGAGCTTCATCCACAAGATTTGCAAACTCAAATTGATTTGTCGGTCTCTGCTCATAAGATAGGTCTCTTTTCTGCAAAGCATTATTATTTCTAGGTTGGGAATTCTGCGTTCGAGCTCTTTCCATTTGGACCAATCTAGCCTGTAAGACACTTATTTCTTTAGCATGGTCAGAGATTAATTTTGCTTGATTAAGCTCCATGCTTTCAAGTTTCTGCATTAACCTTTTCACAGGGTGATCATCATCTTCTAGAGGTTCTTTTAACTTAGTATCTGTCAAAGATCTATCAAAATCTGGAGTTTTGGACATTCCAGATGCTTTCTTATCCTTTTCAATCTCCTCAGCTAAAGATTGACAAGCTTTATAATTTGCAGTTTTAGCCCGCCTTAACTCATATGAAGTATCGAAATCAAAAGCATCAATGTAAAAATTCAGAAGACATCCATCAGGAGGTTTATGAGTTTGAGATATTTCTCTAAGAATACCATTAAATCTCCTGTTAAATTCTTCAGTCGTTTCATTTTCTTTCTTTTTTATGGTACTGATTTCTCTTACCAAATGCCTATCTTCCCTTTTATCACCATACTTTTCCTTAAAAGCAGTTACAATTGATTCAAAAGTATTAAATGAATTATCAGGCTTTTCCGTAAACCATTCAGCAACATCCTCGCCAAAAGTAAGAACAAAAGTTTTCATCTTTACATCATTGAAATTATTTTTTGCAACTGCAAATCATTTCCTTGAAAGATAGGTAATTTATCCATTTGAGGGAGATCATGGGGATAACCCTGAATATTAGCAAAATTACATGGGGCAAAAATATCCATGATGTCGTTTTTAAGATTTTAGAAACAGATCCGTGTTCAAGAATAGTCAAAAGGTCCTCAAGAAGCGAACTTCTTAGCAGGAACTCTTGTAAGAAATGAAAGAAATGGAGTCGCCACTTGAACATGAAACTAATTCTAAAACAGAAGAAATAATCGAGAGATAGCAGATGGATATCAGGGGGGGATTCTTGTCTGGGAGTAAAAAGATGAATAAGTGGAGTCGCCACCCAAACAAGAAGCCAACCAAAATGTCCAGGTGCTAAAGATGAAATGATTAGAGATATGACGAAAGATAAGACGATGAAAATATGAAGAGATTAAAGACGCCAGAAAATGTGATTCCTTGCGACAGGCTAATGAATGGCGAGGAAAGATCAGAAGATTATAAAATGTCGTTAAGACCAAGGATAGAAAAACGCTATCCCCGGCAACGGCGCCAAAAAATGTTGTCGCACAAATTGTCCAGGCACCGCGACAACGACTCAGATTGGGGGCTGTCACTCTTATCCCCAATCTCTCTATTTAAGCTGTCTCCTTGCAAGCTAAGGGAGCTAGACCCTATTATAAATGAGGATGATAAATCCAGGAGACACAGCTAAAACATCAAATACTTGATAGAAATGAACGAGATTCCACAGATCTAAATTAGATATTACGTTTAAGACCAGTGCCTTATGGAGTCAAACAGAATCTTGTTATGCAATTATAAACAAGTAAGTAACGCTTAACTGCTGCTTATTAAACCACGATTGATCACAATGATATTTTCTTGAGAATGCCACAACCATGAATAACAATATTATGAGAATGCCAGATACTTGAAAGATTTCCGAAAATAAAAATATTCCAATTATAACGCAGCTTGAAAATAAAAATGATCCACAGTCAAATTTAGATAAAAATTTTAAGGCTCAGTTGACCATAGAAAATTTGAAATTTTTTTTATATTTTTGTATTTTCTAAAATTTTTTTAGAATTTTAGAATTTTTTATTATTTTTTATTTTTTATTTTTAAAATAAATTAAAAAAAATCTAAATCTAAATTAAACCAAAGTTAAAAAACTAAGAAATCAAAATCCTAATCTAAAACTAACTAAGTTTAAAAGCTAAAACTAAACAAATATTAAACTAAACTCAAATTAAGATCTAAAACTATTCTAAGAATTAAAATCTAAAAAATACAAATCGAATCCTAAAATATATACGACCTAACATTACAATCTAAAAAATCTAGAATTTAAACTTAATTAAAGCTAAAAATTAAACAACCAAAAAAAAATCGAAATAAATATAATGCTAACCTAAACTTTATTAAAATCTAAAACAAAAAAAAAAAATTCTAAACGCTAACTTAAAACAACAAAGACGGCTTAAGAGTGAACCACGCATCAAAATAAAACATGAATCCGATTTTAAAAAAATACATATATACACAAGGTTTTAAAAATTTCTAAGCGTTTGTGCGTTCAATTTGCTGTTTCCGTGTGCAGGTCGATGTGCGGCAGACTTGGACGCAAGGGCAAAAACGAATTTAAAATGTATGCGATTGTTTTGTTGTTTGTCGTTTTGCAGGTGAGCTTGGACGGATGCACAGTTGAGTTTTGATGAGAGCAGAAGGTTAGATAGGCGACTAGAGCAGCGACTAGGACAGAGGGTTCGATGGAAGAGAAAAAGAATTGGACGGAGGGCAATATGCAGCACAGAAAAGAGGGATCTCGATGGAGAGCAGAGGCTAAGTTCGATGGCAGCGGATGCAGAAAGGGAGGACAGCAAGCATACAGATGGATCTGAGGGAGATGCTGACAGTAGCAAGGAAGATGTGAACCCAGTTCAATAAAAAAAACTTCCAGCAACTTCAAATTGTTCCAAAATTTAGATTTTCAAAGCTTCTTGAAACCAATAACACCCAGATTTGCCCACAGTGTGGGTTCTGAGGCCAGATCTGGCCTTTGGAGGCTAGATCTGCCTTAGATCTTAAAAAAAATTCCGATTTGAACCTGTAACCTGCAACAATCAGTCAGATCTGAAGATACACATTAAGAAATGATTAAACCCTCACAATCCAAAAAGAAAAGGATTTACAAATTTACAACTAGTTTACAAATTTAAAACCCTCATGGTCAGATTTAAATCCGTTTTAGCACAATTTTCAAAGATTTAAAGTTTTAGTGAGAGGCACAAGCCTTCGAAACCCTGCAAAATCACAAATATCGTAAGATATACCCAGAATTTAACAAATAAAGAGCTTATCAGATTTATGTTTATTGGGCTGGTCCAACCGAAGACTTCCCCAGACGCCCAATCTTAAAAAACTTTCCCTGCACACTTAGATCTGAATCTTAGATCGATAGAGATTTAAGAAAACAACATGAGACCTTTGCAGAAAAATCAGAATGTTATTTTATAAACCCAGAAAACTGCATAAGATACCTATATGCAGATTAATCCATGAAGACCATCGACCATAAAATGCAGGAAACCAAGTAGCAGAGTTTAGAGACAATTCACCACATAGATCTAAGAAGGAACATCCAGATTTGTAACCCCAAAGTCTTTATGCTTTATTCCTCAAAAAAAGTTTACAAGAGCTTCTAAGAGCAAGTGCACGATCCTGAGATCAGATGCCTCAAAAATGAGAAAGACCTCTAAATATATAGGACAAGATCTCTAACGACTAGTTTGGATTATCCTCGTCAAAATAATCTCAATCGTCCAAAAGATTTAATTATCTTTTAATCCGGAGCGTTGAAATTAAAATTTTGGGGAAAAAATGAATTTATCATTTAATTCAATTTTAATTAACTCAAAAATATTATTTTTGAGTTAATTACCCCAAAATTTTGACCTTGACTTAACCACCAGGGCCCAAGGGTCCAATATTTCTTAAAATTCTCAATATTCCCTTGGCTTGGGGTTGTCAAAATCATTTTTCAAAGACCAACAAATTTTGCCTTTAAAGATTTAATCCTAATTTAGGATCCTAAATTAATTAAATTTTTGGTTTAGGATTTTATTAATTAATTGACCAGAAAATTTAATTAATTGACTAAGAGGGGATTATAATTATTTTTCCAACCCTCTTTTACATGAGATAATACATTTACATACATGAAGAGGGAAAACCCATTTGTATAGACCCTCAAATAAATACTCAATTCTGCGACTCAACATATGATCTAGTAGACCAAGTAGTTCAAACTACTTTTACAAGGACTCGATAGAACACTACGACTCACTTAGCATGCTGATGACAAAATCCACCCTAGCTTTGGGGTGAGGCTGGAGGGAAAAACTCTGCCGATCACTTTCGTGACTCAGTGAGACAAAAAACCTCCTAGGATGGAAGTCATCAACAACATACTAGGCTTACCTAGGTTGTTACATACATGGACGGTCTTAGATCATTTACATCATAACATGCAGAATGGGTTTACATCGTTATAAAAACTGTCGATCAGCGATGAAATCTGGATGACACGAGCCTCGAACATGATAAGTCCCATTTGAAAAAAATGGGGGTGTACTGCTATGGGGTTGTTGACAAAGTGTGGTCAACAGGAAGACAAAGGGTTCAAGGTGGCATTCGTTGATGGAACGGTACTTATTGGGAAGAAGAACTTCAAGGAAGCTCTTTCTATTGGTTTTAGAGTTGATACACTCTACCAGGTTGGAGGAATTCCATTGGGGGCTATGACATGTGATACAACTCTTCAAACAGAGTTATGGCACCGGAGGTTCGCACACTTTCATTACAAAGCCCTTCCCGAAGCAAGGAAGGTGGTGACAGGGATGCCCGAATTGAGTGATGATCATGAAGATATATGTTAGGGTTGTGCCGAAGGGAAGCATAAAAGGGGACCATTCCCCTCAAGTGTCACAAAGACAATTGATATCTTGCAATTGATACATTTTGACTTATCTGGTATGCTGCCTTTGACATCCTTGGGAGGATGTTCCTATTACATGACTTTTACAGAGGACTTCTCCCGCAAGACCTGAATATATTTTTTTGAAGAAGAAGGACGAAGCATTCAAATGGTTCTGTACCTTCAAGGCCTTGGTGGAAAATCAAACCGAGAAGAAAATCAAAGTTTTGAGGACCGACAATGGGACCAATTATGAGTCAAATGAGTTTAATGACTTTTGTAGAGAAGCTAGCATTAAGAGGGAGACCAGAACTGCGTACAGTCCTGAGAAAAATGGTGTTGCTGAAAGAAAAGAACAGGACCATTGTGGAAGTTGGCCACGCCATGCTATGTGACAAAGGTTTTCCGAAGTTTCTATGGGTTGAAGGTGCGAACACTGCTATGTATGTTCAAAACAGATGCCCGCATTCTGCTCTGGACTCCCGAACTCCCGAAGAAGTCTTCTCTAGTAAGAAACCTGATGTTTCTCATTTTAGAGTTTTTGGTTGTCCTGATTACTTTCAAGCGTCGAAAGAAAAGAAAAGCAAGCTGGATGCTTCTAGAAAGGAGTGAATTTTTGTGGGCTACAATGAAACTTCGAAGGCATATAAAATCTATGTGCCTGGTCAAAGAGAAGTGGAGATATGCCATGATGTCACCTTCAATGAAGATGTTGCCCTCAGGAAAGTGAGAAATCTTCCTAGCTCCAAGGAAGACAAAAAATATGAAGGAGCAGGGAAGCTGGAAGAGCCGAAGGATGACCTGATGCCCGATGTTGAAGGACCTATGGATCCCATTGATCCACCTCCTTCAAATAAGAGAAGACCCTCATGGTTTAGGGATACTTTCGAAGATGTCGAGAGTCATATTGCCCCAAGGGGGACATTCCATGAAAACAAGAAGCCGAAGAGATACCAAGGGTATCTAGCAGCCATGAGTACGATAGTATAATCTGAGGCTGGAACATTTGAAGAAGTCGTAAAGCATCAAGTTTGGAAGGATGCTATGCACAAAGAATATGAGTCCATTATGAAGAATGATGTTTGGGAAGTGGTCGCAAGACCGGAGGACAAACCTGTTGTCACCTCGAAATGGCTCTATAAGATCAAGCATGGATGTGATGGAAAAACTGAAAAGTACAAGGCGAGATTCATTGCCCAAGGCTTCTCTAAAAAAGAAGGCATAGATTATGATGATATATTTACACCTGTGGCCCGCTATACTACCATCCAATCTATTATTTCCCTTGCTACTACACAAGGATGGAGTCCACATCAGATGGATGTGAAGACGCTTTTCTATATGGATCTATAAAGGAAGAGGTGTATGTGGAGAAACCTCTGGGGTTCGAAGTCTAAGATAGAGACACCCATGTATGCAGGTTGAAGAAAGCCCTCTATGGGTTGAAGCAAGCCCCCAGGGCTTGGTACAAGAGGATAGATAGCTACTTGATGAAGTTGGGCTTCACTCGAAGTAATGTTGATCTGAACCTTTATTTTAAGGTTGATAGAAAAAGGGCTTTGATTTTGGTTCTCTATGTGGACGATCTCTTCCTAACAGGTGCTGACCCTCTCATTCATTAGTGTAAGAGGGAGCTAGCTTCCGAGTTTGAGATGAAAGACCTAGTACGGATGCACTACTTCCTAGGCTTGGAGGTTTGACAGAGGCCAGGCGAGATTTTCCATTCTCGAGGAAAATATGTCGTAAAGCTGCTGGACAGATTGGGTATGGTGGACTGTAAGTCTGTGTCGACACCGATGGAACTCAACTTTAAGAAGTTGAGTGGAAACGTTGTTGGGCCCATGCTTACAAATCCTACCGAGTAACAACAACTCGTGGGGGCCTTGATGTTCTAAGTGAACTCAAGTCCAGATGTATATTTTGCAGTGAACACTTTGAGTCAACATATGGTTGATCCTCATCACATTCACTGGATTGGTGCCAAGAATCTGTTGAGATATCTTCAGGGCACAATCAACCATGGGCTGAGATACACTGTCGGGAGCTTGAGACTCCATGGATATACCGATGCCAATTGGGTTGGCAGTGTGGTGGATTGCAAGAGCACATCTAGATGTTGCTTCACTTTGGGTTCTACTTCGATATCTTAGATGAGCAGGAAGCAGAAGTCGGCGGCTTTGAGCACCACTGAGGCCGAACACATCGCAGCGAGTATGGCCTGCTGTGAAGCTGTTTGGTTGTGAAAGCTCTTCAGTGAGTTGTTCGGGCATGCGCTAGATACCACCATTATCCTTTGTGATACCCTGAGTGGGATTCGTCTTTCTGAGAATCCCGTGTTCCACGATCGATCCAAGCATATTGATATCAAGTACCACTTTATCCGAGATATGGTATAGCAAGGCGGCGTAAGGCTCGATCATATAGGCACTGATGACCAAGTCGCAGATATTCTCATGAAGCCCCTAGGGGAGGTCAAGTTCCTAACCTTCCATGAGAAGCTTGGAATAGTGGAAAGACCCTATTCTGAGGGTCCTGCTTGAGTTGGACTATGAGCTTTGGGAGCTCCAGTGGGCTTGGGGATAGCTTCTTAGAGCTATAAGCACATACGGGGCTAGGCTTGTCGAACCTTGTTGTGCTTTTGCCCCACCGTTATGATATTGAGTTGGTTCGCCTCTCTCTGATCTGTGCCCCGCACGCATCCTACCCATGGAATTTTGGATTCATGGGAAGTACCTCTCATTTGGCCAATGAGGTGGGAAATGTGGATAGAGACCATAGCAAGACCGATGGATGCATCAGAGATTGTCGTACTCTCTATGTCTAGGATGGCACATGTGCAACACCTTGATTTGGGATCAAGTATCATGAGGTTTTATCCTCTAAACTGACTTCGGGTCAGTAAACTAACTTTGGGTTAGTATGAGACTCTTTTGAGACCAAGTGTAATATCCTGTTTCGGGGATATCTCTAAAACACGGAAAACTCCAACCAGAGATAGACTGAGAGGGCATTTATCGGATATTCTGCCTCTGAAAGAGGACGAGATCCGGAGGCTACCTGGCCCTTTCCAGACTCTGTCTAAGAGTGAAAAATAAACACACCAAGTGGTATAGAACTAGAATGGTCAGAAATATAAATAAATAATAGTGCAGCAGATATATAATAACAGAGAAAGAAATTATGGCAACTCATCCAAAAAACATAGAGAGGAAATGCTGAGCCATTTTACTAATCTGAGAAATATAATGAAGTACAATATGTGATCAGAGTGATGGCACCTAATCTTGCTCAAGGCAAGTGAAAAAACACTCTCAGAAAACACAGTAAATGGCTGCTTTATGAACTGCGTCCCAGCTGCGGGAAAACTGCCATGTAGCTACTACTGCTGGAATGGACTGAAGACTAGGGGTTGATCCCCTTACCGGAATGAGCTGAAAACCTGCAAACCTCCTCTACTCACCCAGCAGGACAAAACCCGACCATGTCAAAAATGGCCAACCTCGAAAATCACCGAGAAAATGCCTCCCCACACCACAGGGTCTGACGGCCCTCTGGGCTACGCGCGGTGGCTAAATGAGAGCCATTTGGCTACTGCCACACACTCCGCCAAAAATCCTCACACGGAGCAGCATTTGGAACCTCTGCTCAAAATCTCAGCTGAATCTCCTGCAGAAACCCCAATCCGGAGCACCTCCACAATGGACTGCGTCCTCTCTCCCAGTGACTGCGCAGTCACTATAAGCACTAGCTCCGCAACAAACCCAAACAATAAAACTACTCACAAAATACTGAAAAACCAACCTTGCCCGAGCAGGCACTCGAAATCCCCCAGGGCTAAGGGCGAGATCTCCGACCGGAGACACTCAATGCACTAAACAGTGCTACAGACAGGCTAAACAGCCAGCGTGCTCAAGAAGACAAACGTCTCACTCAAAATCATCAACTCTAGAATGAATCCAATGAGAAGGCTCCTCCATCATATATAACGTTGGTTTCCCTCCAAAACCCCAACGTAGCCTCTCTCTCTCCTCCACGTGTGCTCATCCTTATCTACGTAGAAGCTTCTAGAGCTAACGTGAGCCCCCTCTCTACGTGGTGCTAGGTCCCCCCTTGGCTCCCCCTTAAGTTACAACGTCATGCTACTAGGAGCACGTTTTATTTCACTTAAGTGAGTTAGACCCTCTTTACTCACTTTTTATTTATTTACAAACTTTAGACGGCAAAACTATACAAAGTCGAATATTCCAATTAGCTATCGCTAATTAGGAATATTACAGTCTCCCCCGGCAAAATGTTGCTTGTCCTCAAGCAACTAAAGTGATGGATGCTGCAAAATCTTCTCACTCTCCCAAGTGGCATCCTCATCCGGCAAATTCTTCCACCTCACCAAGAGTTCCCGGACCGTCCTGCTCCGTAACCGCCTCTCCCTGGTATCAATAATGGCCTCTGGCTGCAACACCAAGTGCCCCTAATCATCTGTAGGTGGGAACTCCTCTGTCACTGTCACCTGCTGCCCCAACGCCTTCTTCAGGCATGACACATGGAAAATGTTGTGGATCTTGCTGCCTTGGGGCAACTCCAACTCATATGCAACCTACCCAATCCTGCGTATCACCCTGTATGGCCCGTATAAGCGAGGCTTGAGCTTCTCAGCTCCCTTCTGCTTCAGTGATGACTGTCGGTATGGCTGTAACCGTAGGTAGACCAAGTCCCCTACCTCAAACTATCTCTCCACCCGAACTTTGTCGGCATACAGCTTCTGCTGGTTCTGTGTTGCAGCCATATTGTCCTTGAGAGCTTGGAGGATGTCCTGACTCTCTTGGATCCAAATCTTGGCTCTAGGAGCCTTACTAGCACCGAACATCACATCAGCGAAAGATAAAGGATGGTACCCATACAAAGCATAAAATGGTGACATACCAATAGACATGTGATGTGTCGTGTTGTAGTAGTACTCCCCCAAATGCAACCATCTCAACCATGCTCGTTGATGCCCATTGACATAGTTACGTAAGTAGCCCTCCAGCCACTTGTTAACTATCTCCGCTTGTCCATCCGTCTGTGGGTGATAACTGGTACTCGGTGTCAACTCTGTCCCCACTAGCCGGAAAAGCTCCTGCCAGAATCCGCCCATGAAGCGGTTGTCCCTGTCACTGATGATGGTCTTAGGAAGACCATGCAGCCTAAAAACCTCTCTGAAGAATAGCTTGGCCACCTGTGCTGCTGTGTAATGCGCGGATATGGCGAAAAAGTGCGCATACTTTATCAGTCGATCAACGACGACAAAGATACAATCATTGCCTTGCACCATGGGCAACCCTGTGATGAAGTCCATCGAATTGCTCTCCCATTTCCCTTCCAGAATGGGAAGAGGCTGCAACAATCCTGCGGGATGGCTCATCTCCATCCCTGAACCCTGAACCTGTTCCCTACCAGATACTGCCGGAATTTGGCCAAGGCATGCATGATGACCAACATCTCCTTGTCGTATCTAGGATACAACCTCTCGTGCGGAAGGAGCTTCCGGCTCTCAAAAGCTATAGGATGACCTCCCTGCATCAATACTGCGCCGATCCCCTCTCCCGACGCATCACACTCCAAAATAAATGGCTGCATAAAATTCGGCAATGCAAGCACTGAGCAGCTACTCATCACCTCCTTGAGCCTATCAAAGGCTCGCTGCGCTGTATCTGACCAACTGAATGCCCCTTTCTTCGTCAAATCCGTAAGGGGTGTAGCAAGATGTGAAAAACCTCTGACGAACTTCCTGTAATAGGAACATATCCCAATGAACCCTCGAAGTTCTGTCACGTTCTTCGGCTCCGACCAATCTCTGATGGCTCTAATCTTCTCCTCGTGGACCCTCACTCCATCCACTCCAATAATGTGGCCCAAATATAACATCTTCGTTATCCCAAACTCACACTTGGAGAGCTTAGCATATAATTGTTTCTCTTCCAATATGCGTAGTATTGCCTCTATATGCTGGAGATGCTCCTCCCAAGTCCTGCTATATATGAGTATGTCATCAAAGAAAACCAATACAAACTTCCTCAGATGACTGCGGAAGATATGGTTCATGCAAGATTGAAAGGTGGCTGGGCCATTGGTCAGCCCGAAAGGCATAACCAAAAACTCAAAGTGCCCATAATGACACCTGAAGGTGGTCTTGGGAATATCCCGTTCCCTCACGCGAATCTGGTGGTACCCTGATCTCAAATCAATCTTCGAGAAGAACTTAGCTCCTCTCAGCTCATCCATCAGCTCATCGATCCTGGGTATAGGGTACCAGTTTTTCAGTGTCTTCTTGTTCAGGGCCCTGTAGTCAATGCACATCCTCAAGGTGTCGTCCTTCTTCTTTACCAGCACTACAGAAGAAGCAAACGGACTCGTGCTCGGTCTGATGTGTCCAAGATCCAACAACTCCTCGATGGCCCGCTCAATCTCATCCCGATAGGCTTTCGGATGCCTATAGGGTGTGGTGATCACCGCCTGAATACCCTGCTCAAGCTCGATGGTATGCTCAAACCCTCTATCTGGTGGCCGACCTGGTGGTATATCCCCAAAAACTACCTCATGCCTGTCAAGGATGGCTTGTATATCTAGATGAATTGCTCGACCGGTGGTCTCTACCTCTAATACCCGCAGCTCCACCACCCACTCTATGTCTCCCTTCCGGAAGTCTGCCTCCATCCGGTGTACCGAAACTGTCTAAGGTGGGTAAGCATGCATCCCGCGGATCTTCTCATGCTTCGCGGTCTTCTTGTCATCCCACTCCATCTCTACGACCTCCCAATCTGTGGTGACCTTCCCCAGAGTAATCAACCACTGAACACCCAACACCACATTGGTATCTGGTATGTTGACCACGAAAAAGTAATTGGTCACGGTGTAAGTACCCATCGTCACTGCCAACTCTGGAACATACCGGGCACACTGCATCGTTTGGGCTCCTGGGACCAAGACTGAAAACTTGTCAAAACTCTCGGTTGGTATACCCCTCCGCTCGACCATCTATGCATCAATGAAGTAGTGGGCCGCCCCACTGTCAACCAAGACTGATACTCGCTGGCCACGTACTGTACCTCGTACGCGCAGCGTCAAATACTTAGGAACTCCTCGCAAAGCTGCAAGGGCCCCTTCTGTGGGTGCAAAAGCTGAACCTCCTGTCCCTGGAGGTGGAGGCGGCAACTGATCCTGGGTCGTCTGACTATCTCCTGCCTCCTCATCATCCTCCTCATCCTCTTCCCCGCTATCATCGGAGAAGACCTTAATGAAGTGTGCTTTGCCAACAGCACACCTATGCCCTGATGCCCACGGGTCCTGACAAGTGAAGCACAGCCGCTTCTTCCTCAACTCCCTCCTGGCATCATCATCTATCTGTGCCCGTCCTGGATTCCCCTTTGGAGGAGTAACCCTCACATCCTTCCCCTTGGGCTGAAAGCCCTGTCTCTGGGGGTAAGGTGTCCGCGTCCTAAGCAATGCATCCTGCAAGTCCCTCGTCCTACTGATAACATCCTGGAGTGTAGCTGGTCTAGTAGATCTGACTAGACCTCGAAGTGGCTCTGCCAATCCCTCCACAAACATATAGATCATCCGTGTCGCGGATAGATTTGGCACCATCACCGAAACCCTCAAGAAATCTGCAATGTATGTCTCTGGGCTCCCTGTCTGTTTAAGCTTCGTCAGCTCAACAAAATGTTGTTCCGGATTCCTCCGGTCAAAGCGCTCTATCAATCTCCTGGTAAACTCGGCGTATGTCGTCACTGCGAAATGCCCGAGTGTCACCATCCCATGGAACCACCAGTCCTGGGCCTCACCATCCAAATGTAATGTTGCCACCTTGATGGCTTCTGTCTTCGACATCTGATTAAGCTGGAAATAGATGTCCAACTTCTCCACCCAAGACTTTGCCGAACTGTGTGATGACCCATCAAACGTAGGAAAATGAAATTTGCTAGAGGCACGGTGGGAATCTCCATCATGATAATGCCAGTGCCCTCTATGATGGTCGCGGGGTCTGCTGTCCCGCTGGAGCTGCACAAAATCTCGGAATGTGAGAGCATCCCTGAACTCCTGCCCGTAGGCCTGATAGTCTGCAAAATACTCATCTAAGTGTCCCGGCTCTGCCTCTTGTTGGGCTCCTGCCCCTGTATCTGCCCCTAGGAAAGTGGGCATGGTAGAGCGGGTATGTGCACGTGAAGCCATTGGCTAAGGAGTATAACGCTGAGCAATACCCTGCTTCGGCAAATGGTGGGATGTACCTGATCCCTCTCTGACCTGGAAAACCCATGGGATCTCACACTGTCTAACCTCCACAGCGGTGAATCTCTGACCCATCACCTCAATCTGTCTGGCTAAATCCTGCACTGATTTGAGAAGTGCCTCCCCAAACTGTTTGGCCTCTGTATCATCTGCCATCGGCCCTTTCTGCCCTGAATCTAACGCAGGTGTCCTCTGTTCTGCGTCTGTCACAGGCTCCTCCTGTTCTTTGTTCACCACTCGAACATGGTCTCTGTACTTCTTGCTATAGCAAATAGATGGTCTTTTCCCCAGTGTCATAGACCACTAGCTCCACAGGCTGAGCCAAAACTATGCTTTGATACCACTGTAATATCTCGTTTCAGGGATATCTCTAAAACACGGCAAACACCAACTAGAGATAGACTGAGAGGGCATTTACTGGATATTCCGCCTCTGAAAGAGGACGAGAGCCGGAGGCTACCTGTCCCTTTCCAAACTCTGTCTAAGAGTGAAAAATAAACACACCAAGTGGTATAGAACTAAAATGCTCAGAAATATAAATAAATAACAGTGCATCAGACATATAATAACAGAGAAAGAAATTATAGCAACTCATCCAGAAAACATAGAGAGGAAATGCTGAGCCATTTTATTAATCTGAGAAATATAATGAAGTACAATAGGTGATTAGAGTGATGGCACCTAATCTTGCTCAAGGCAAGTGAAGAAACTCTCTCAGAAAATGCAGGAAATGGCTGCTCTATGGACTGCGTCCCAGCTGCTGGAAAACTGCCGTGTAGCTGCTACTGCTGGTATGGACTGAAGACTAGGGGCTGATCCCCTCTCCGGAGTGAGCTGAAAATCTGCAAACCTCCTCTACTCACCAACCCGGACAAAACCCAGAAACCATATCAAAAATGGCCAGCCCTCGAAAATCACCAGAAAATGCCTCCTCTGGGAATTACGCTGGCCCTCTAGGCTCTGCGCAATGGCTAAATGGAAATAGCTGAAACACTGCCACAAACTCCGCCAAAATCCTCCTATGGGCAACGGCTGACCCTCTGCTCAAAATCTCAACTGAATCACCTGCAGAAACCCAAATCCGAAGTACCTCCACAATGGACTGCGTCCTCTCTCCCAGTGACTGCGCAGTCTCTATAAGCTCCAGCTCCGCAACAAACCCAAACAATAAAACTACTCACAAAATACTGAAAAACCAACCTTGCTCGAGCAGGCACTCGAAGTCCCCCGGGGCTAAGGGCGAGATCTCCGACCAGAGACACTCAATGCACTAAACAGTGCTGCAAACAGGTTAAACAGCTAGCGTGCTCAAGAAGACAAACATCTAGCTCAAAATCATCAACTCCAGAATGAATCCATTGTAATATTCCTAATTAGCACTGCTAATTAGAATATTTCATTTTTTTGTATAGTTTTGCCGCCTTTAGTTAAATTAATAAATAAAGTGAGAAATAGAGGGTCAACTCACTTTAGTAAAATAAAGTGCTTCCTAGTTGATGAACGTTGTGACTTAAAGGGGATGGCCTTGGGGGTCCACACACACATGAGGGGAGGCCTCACGTAGGCTCCTAAGGTAACTGCGCAGGTCAAGGAGGAGGTCAAGGACGCAGTTAGGGTTTTTGAGGGAGTTTGCACTATAAAAGGTGGGGTCTTCACTCCATTTGGCATTATTGATATGTTATTGATATTGAGAGCTAGACTTCTCTCTACTTCAGCACGCCGGTTGTTTAGTCGGTCTGCAGCACTGTTTAGTGCGAACTGAGTGTCTCCGGTCGGAGATCTCGCCCTTGGCTCCGGGGGACTTCGAGTGCCTGCTCGAGCAAGGTATTTCCTTCAGTTTCTGTAGGTGATTTGCAGTAGATTTTGGGTGGATGTTTGCAGTGGAGCAGCCCCTTGGAGTGACTGCGCAGTTCAGGAGAGAGGACGCAGTTTCAGCAGGGAGGACACAGTCATTGTTGTGCAGCGCAGTTGTGAGGTGATTTGGTGGTGGTTTCAGCGTTTTTCAGTCTTTGGAGAGTGTTGTTTCAGCCGGAGGTTTTGCAGGAGGATTTTGGCCCCTTTTCCAGCGTTTTCCTTGAGCTTCTGCGCTGTTCCTGGGAGAAACAGCGTTTTCATTGAGGAGGGGTTGTTTGGTGGATTTTCGGAGGTGGAGCACTTGCTTCACGGTTTCTGGGTTTTGTCCGGAGGGTTGAGTACAGCTAGCCTTCCGATTTTCAGCTCATTCCAGTGTGGGGATCAGCCCCTAGTTCCAGTACATTGCAGCAGCAGTTTTCTACGGCAGTTTTCTCCAGCAGCTAGGACGCAGTCTCTGTTGTAGCCATTTCTTATTCTGAGAGGGTCTCCACTTGCCTAGAGCAAGGATAGGTGCACTCATTCTGATTATCTTTGTACCCATATACATGTATTCTCAGATTAATAAAATGGCTTAGTGTTCTGGCATTTTATGTGTATTTGTTCCGTATTCTAGTTCCGGCATTTTGTTCTATATAGCTGCTTGTTATTTTGCTGTATATTACTGTTATTTCCCGTTGGGGATATTACAGTGGTATCAGAGCATAGTTCTGGCTCAGCCTGTGGTGCTAGCAGTCTATGACGCCCGGGGATAATCCCTACCTTGATCAGGGGAGACACAGGGACGTTGAGAGTAGGTGGAAGTTCCCCTTCGGAGGGGGGGATTCTGATCAGGAGCCACCTGAGACAGATTCAGAGCAGGAGCAGCCTGTGAGGGACACAGGAGCAGCGGAACCCGATGGCAGACGAGGAGGGTTAGAGGAGATGGGATACGCTCCTCCATCACATGCAGGAGATGACCCAGAGACTCACGGCCATAGAGATCAGACAGAGGGAACCTCCCAGGGTTTTCCAGATTGGTGAGGGATCGGGTATGTCTCACCACGTGCCAGTGCATGATGCTATCCCCATTGTGGCATCTCATGCACCCACGCGATCCACTATGCCCACATTCTTGCCAGAGGACGCAGGGGCAGGAGTACAGGGAGGTGCACAGAGGGATATCCCAGCACCCACGCGACCTACCATGCCTACCTTCCTGGCAGAGGACGCAGGGACAGCAGTACAGCGAGAGATAGATCCGGGTCGGATGGCTGACCTTTTTACAGAGTACCAGGCTTACGGACAGGCGTTCATGGATTCTCTCACCTTCAGAGACTATATCCAGGTCCAGCATGACATTAGACCCCGTGATCATCACCGAGGGCACAGGCACCACCGTGATGACCACCGCGCAACTAGTAGATTTCATTTGCCCACGTTTGATGGCTCATCAAACAGTTCGGCAAAGTCTTGGGTGGAGAAGCTGGACATCTATTTCCAGCTTAACCCGATGCCGCAGTCAGAGGCCATTAAGGTGGCAACATTACATCTGGACGGTGAGGCCCAGGACTGGTGGTTCCATGGGATGACGACACTCGGACATTCTGCAGTGACGACATATGCCGAGTTTACCCGGAGGGTGGTAGAGCGCTTTGACAAGAGGGATCCGGAGCAGCACTTTGTTGAGCTGACAAAGCTCAAACAGACTGGGAGTGCAGAGACATACATTTCAGACTTCTTGAGGGTTTCGGTGATGGTACCTGATTTGTCTGCGGCTCGGATGGTTTACATGTTTGTGGAGGGATTGTCAGAGCCACTTCGTGGCCTAGTCCGGTCGACCAGACCCGCTACCCTTCAGGATGCCATCAGCAGGACTCGGGACTTACAGGATGTCTTACCCAGGACTCGGACACCCTATCCCCAGAGACAGGCTTTCCAGCCTAAGGGGAAGGACACGAGGGCTCCGCCTCCCAAGGCGAATCCTGGACGAGGGCAGTTTGATGACGAGGCTAGGAGAGAGCTGAGGAGGAAGTGGTTGTGCTTCACTTGCCAGGAGCCATGGGCACCGGGACATAGGTGTGCTGCAGGGAAAGCACACTTCATTGAGGTCTTCTCCGAGAGCAGTGGAGAAGAGGATGAGGGGGATGACGTGGAGGCAGGAGATTGTTACGCAGCGCAGAGTACCTTACCACCTCCACCACCCGCAGCAAGTGGGGCATCATTTGCACCCACTGGGGGAGCTCTAGCCGCATTGCGGGGAGTTCCCAAGTACTTGACGCTGCGCGTACGTGGGACAGTGCGCGGGCAGCGGGTTTCAGTCTTAGTTGACAGTGGGGCCACCCACAACTTTATTGATGCCCAGATGGTTGAGCGGAGAGGCATACAGACAGAGGGCTTCGATGGGTTTTCCGTCTTGGTCCCAGGAGATCAGACCATGGCATGTGCTCAATATGTTCCGGAGTTAGTGACGATGGGCACTTATACATTGACAGATCACTTCTTTGTGGTGGACATTCCGGACACCAACCTGATATTGGGTGTTCAGTGGCTTATTACTCTAGGGAAAGTCACGACAGATTGGAAGGCCCTAGAGATGGAGTGGGATGATCCCAAGACGGGGAGGCATGAAAAGATACGGGGACAGCACACATACCCACCTCAGACGGTGTCGGCACACAGGATGGAGGCGACCTTCCGCAAGGGAGACATAGAGTGGGCGGTAGAGTTGCGGGCTTCAGAGGCAGTGGATACAGGGCAGGCAGTGCATCCTGAGCTACAGTCTATTCTCGATAGGTATGCAGCGGTTTTTGGGGATATTCCACCAGGGCAGCTGCCGGATCGGGGGTTTGAGCATACGATCGAGCTTGAGCAGGGGATACAGGCCGTGATTACCACACCGTATAGGCATCCCAAAGCCTATCGGGACGAGATAGAGCGGGCTATCCAGGAGTTGCTGGCCCTTGGTCACATTCGGCCCAGCACGAGTCCTTTCGCTTCTTCTGTAGTGCTGGTGAAGAAGAAGGACGGCACATTGAGCATGTGCATTGACTACAGGGCTCTGAATAAGAAGACCCTGAAGAACAGGTACCCCATTGCCAGGATCGATGAGCTGATGGATGAGTTGAGAGGGGCACGGTTCTTCTCGAAGATTGACTTGAGATCCGGGTACCATCAGATTCGCGTGAGGGAACAGGACATTCCCAAGACCGCTTTCAGGTGTCACTATGGGCACTTTGAGTTTCTGGTCATGCCATTTGGGCTGACCAATGCACCTGCTACCTTCCAGTCATGCATGAACCACATTTTCAGGGGTCATCTGAGGAAGTTTGTGCTGGTTTTCTTTGATGACATACTTATATACAACAGGACTTGGGAGGAGCACCTCCAGCATATTGAGACAGTTTTGCACATATTGGAGGAGCAGCAGTTCTATGCCAAGCTCTCCAAGTGTGAGTTCGGGTTGACAGAGATGCTGTATCTGGGGCACATTATAGGAGTGGACGGGGTGAGGGTCCATGAGGAGAAGATCAGGGCCATCAGGGATTGGCCAGAGCCGCGGAATGTGACGGAGCTTCGGGGATTTATTGGCATTTGCACATACTACAGGAAGTTCGTCAAGGGCTTCTCTCAACTTGCTGCACCCCTCACAGATTTGACGAGAAAGGGGGCATTCAGTTGGTCGGACACAGCACAGCGAACTTTTGACAAGCTCAAGGAGGTGATGAGCAGTTGTCCTGTGTTGGCGTTGCCAGATTTTACACAGCCCTTTGTCCTAGAGTGTGATGCATCAGGAGAGGGGATTGGTGCAGTTTTGATGCAGGGCGGTCACCCGATTGCTTTTGAGAGCCGAAAGCTCCTTCCACACGAGAGGTTGTATCCCATATACGACAAGGAGATGTTGGCCATTATGCATGCATTGGCCAAATACCGGCAGTATCTAGTGGGCAGCAAATTCAGGGTGAGGACAGATCATAACAGCCTGAGGTACTTTCTGGAGCAGAAGCAGTTGCAGGAGAGACAGCAGAAGTGGATCAGCAAGATCCAAGCCTATGACTTTGACATAGAGTATGTCAAGGGCAAGAATAACGTGGTAGCTGATGCCCTTTCTCGTAGACCGGCCACGTTATCACTTATGAGCTTGGACGCTGATTGGAGGGCTCGACTGCTGGTTGAGTACTCCAAGGACAGGTTTGCATGTGAGGTCCTGGACGGGCAGGTAGCAGATGACAGGTACAGGATGGTCGATGAGATCATCTATTACAGGGACAGGATCTTCTTGACTGAGGGATCTCAGCTCAAGAAGAAGATACTCTAGGCTTCACACGATTCTCCATTGGTGGGCCATCAGGGGTTCACCAAGACCTACCGGGCCATTCGGGAGAGGTTCTCATGGAAGGGCCTCAAGGAGGACGTACTCCAGCATGTCAGGGAGTGCGATGTTTGCCAGCGAAACAAGGGAGAGATGAGCCATCCCGCAGGGTTGTTGCAGCCTCTTCCCATTCCGGAGGGGAAATGGGAGAGCATATCGATGGACTTCATCACAGGGTTGCCCATGGTGCAGGGCAAGGACTGCATCTTCGTAGTCGTTGACCGGCTAAGGAAGTATGCCCATTTTTTCGCCATATCCGCACATTACACAGCAGCGCAGGTGGCTGAGCTGTTCTTCAGGGAGATTTTCAGATTACATGGTCTTCCCAAGACCATCGTCAGTGACAGGGACAGCCGCTTCATGGGCGGATTCTGGCAGGAGCTCTTTCGACTAGTGGGGACCGAGTTGACACCGAGCACTAGTTATCACCCCCAGACGGACGGGCAGACAGAGATAGTTAACAAGTGGCTGGAGGGCTACTTGCATAACTACGTCAGTGGACAGCAGAGGGCATGGCTGAAGTGGCTGCATTTGGGCGAGTACTGCTACAACACGACGCATCATATGTCTATTGGTATGTCACCTTTCTATGCTTTATATGGATATCATTCCTTATCTTTTGTGGACATGATGTTTGGTGTTAGTAGGGCTCCGAGAGCCAAGTTATGGATCCAAGAGAGCCAAGATATCCTCCGAGCTCTCAAGGACAACATAGCCACAACACAGAATCAGCAGAAGTTGTATGCTGATAAGGGTCGGGTGGAGAGACACTTCGAGGTAGGGGACTTGGTCTACCTACGACTACAGCCATACCGACAGTCTTCACTCAAGCAGAAGGGGGCGGAGAAGCTTAAGCCCCGCTTTTATGGGCCATACAGGGTGATATGCAGGATCGGACAGGTTGCATATGAGTTGGAGCTGCCCCAAGGCAGCAAGATTCATAACATCTTTCATGTATCATGCCTGAAAAAGGCACTGGGCCAGCAGGTGACAGTTACAGAGGAGCTACCACCCACGGATGATGAGGGGCATCTGGTGTTGCAGCCGGAGGCTATTATTGACACTAGGGAGAGGCAGCTACGAAGCAGGAAGATCATGGAGTTCTTGGTGAGATGGAAGAACTTGCCGGATGAGGATGCCACTTGGGAGGATGAGAGGATATTACAGCATCCATCACTTCAGTTGCTTGAGGACAAGCAACGTTCTGCCGGGGGAGACTGTAATATTCCTAATTAGCACTGCTAATTGGAATATTTCATTTTTTTGTATAGTTTTGCCGCCTTTAGTTAAATTCATAAATAAAGTGAGAAATAGAGGGTCAACTCACTTTAGTAAAATAAAGTGCTTCCTAGTTGATGAATGTTGTGACTTAAAGGGGATGGCCTTGGGGGTCCACACACACATGAGGGGAGGCCTCACGTAGGCTCCTAAGGTAACTGCGCAGGTCAAGGAGGAGGTTAAGGACGCAGTTAGGGTTTTTGAGGGAGTTTGCACTATAAAAGGTGGGGTCTTCACTCCATTTGGCATTATTGATATGTTATTGATATTGAGAGCTAGACTTCTCTCTACTTCAGCACGCCGGTTGTTTAGTCGGTCTGCAGCACTCTTTAGTGCAAACTGAGTGTCTCCGGTCAGAGATCTCGCCCTTGGCTCCGGGGGACTTCGAGTGCCTGCTCGAGCAAGGTATTTCCTTCAGTTTCTGTAGGTGATTTGCAGTGGATTTTGGGTGGACGTTGCAGAGGAGCTGGCCCCTTGGAGTGACTGCGCAGTCCAGGAGAGAGGACGCAGTTTCAGCAGGGAGGACGCAGTCATTGTTGTGCAGCGCAGTTGTGAGGTGATTTGGTGGTGGTTTCAGCGTTTTTCAGTCTTGGGAGATTGTTGTTTCAGCCGGAGGTTTTGCAGGAGGATTTTGGCCCCTTTCCCAGCGTTTTCCTTGAGCTTCTGCGTTGTTCCTAGGAGAGACAGCGTTTTCATTGAGGAAGGTTTGTTTGGTGGAGGTGGAGCACTTGCTTCACGGTTTTTGGGTTTTGTCCGGAGGGTTCGTCTGACTAATAGATTTTCCAAAACATTCCCGGTGTGAGGATGGAAGCCTAGTTCCGATGCAGTGCTTGCGATTTACTACGACTGAGTTTTTCTCCTTCTGACTAGGGCCCGCGATCTGCTGTTGCCGGCCATTTCTAACTGATACGAGAGGGTCTCCACTTGCACAGAGCAAGGATAGGTGCACTCATTACGATTATCTTTGTACCCATATACATGTATTCTCAGATTAATAAAATGGCTTAGCGTTCTGGTATTTTATGTGTATTTGTTCCATATTCTAGTTCAGGCATTTTGTTCTATATAGCTGCTTGTTGTTTTGCTGTGTATTACTGTTTATTTCCCGTTGGGGATATTGCATCCATTGAGAAGGCTTCTCCATCATATATAACGTTGGTTTCCCTCCAAAACCCCAACGTAGCCTCTCTCTCCTCCACATGTGCTCATCCTTATCTGCGCAGAAGCTTCTAGAGCTAGCGTGAGCCCCCTCTCTACGTGGTGCTAGGTCCCCCCTTGGCTCCCCCTTAAGTTACAACGTCATGCTACTAGGAGGACGTTTTATTTCACTTAAGTGAGTTAGATCCTCTTTACTCACTTTTTATTTATTTACAAACTTTAGACGGCAAAACTATACAAAGTCGAATATTCCAATTAGCTGTCGCTAATTAGAAATATTACACCGAGAGAGTTTTTTACCTCTAAGATGAGTTGGGGTCAGCTGTGTGTGATATCTTTGTGACTCAGCTTTTGTTCTAAGATAAGGAGCCAACAAAGCAAGTTAAGGCGGGATGACGCACAATGTTTGGTTTGGTACATGATGGATGGCACTTGTGGATAGATGGAGTTCTCCCTAGTTGAGAGGGATTGTTAATTTTGGGCAGCTAGGTCCAAACTCCATGTTGCACTGTTCATATGACGATGGTCATACTTTTGTTGGATTCCTCTTTCGAAGAGGTGCAAGATTGATCTAAAGATCATCTTGATCGGATGAGCAGAACATTGATTTTGAATTTATTTTCCACATGTGCAAGGTCGGCCAGATTTATCCCACATGCCTAAGAGATGTGTCATACACCCTCATTGATGAATATAAATTGGACAGACTTGGAGGTCATTTTCTCGTCATCTCATCACACATTCTCTCATTGTGATCTGATTGGTTCGATAGCCTTTGGAGGCCTTTTTTCCTCACACGTGTGGAGCGAAGCTATTGTTTTCTGCATTGATCTATTTAGGGCTTTCTATTTTCTGTGCTGACCTGTTTAAGGTGTTTCCACTACAGCGTTGACCGTGGCCAAACCTTGGTCGTTTGACCTCAAACTTCTGCAAAAATTCTAATTTTAGGAGGTCATACAACTGGGCACTAAAATCGAGGAATTTCGGGTTGTTTGACCAAAGCCCTAGTTTGTTGCGTTGGCTTTTCTGAAGCTTCCTGCGTTGACTTTTCTCTGCTTTCCCTGTTTTGACTTGCGTTGACTTGTGATGATCTGTCTTTGAGGGCTGTGGGTGTGACAGATGAAAGTGTTGGGTGACCAAGAAAGACTTTGCAAGTTGAAGCATCCTGCTGACCGCCATAACGCCACAATATTTCAAATCTTTGCTGGACATAAGGAATTGTAAATCTAGTCTCTATTTGGCTTGTCTTCTATTGATCTATTATTGTGTTCTATCAGTGTTTTACTTTCAAGTTTATGTGATTTCTATCTTGTATTGGGCCTAAGAAAGATTGAAGTAAAAGTGTATCAAGCATAGAACACCATTATTATCTAAATTTAACAACAGTGGCTTCAGGAGGACAGCGCAGAGAAGCATCCAAAGGAGCTTCAGTAATGAGGTACAGCCCAACTGACTTGTCTGTCAATGTTTGGGCAGGGGTCCTTTAGTTGCTTCCTTCTTAGCAACTGAGTTGCAGTGCAGTAATTAGCAGTGACAGTGCTATGGGAAGCATGATGCAGCAATTTGAGAGGGAATTGCAGTACAGATGTGGCAGTGACTGTGGCAGATTCATGGGCAGCAGTATGAAGAGCAGCAGCAGCGCAATGATGGAGAGCATCAAGCCAAGCATTAGCACGAAGACTGATGCCAGAGATCAGGGTAGTACTTCGGTGTGGAAGTCTTGCTAGAGCATACTACTCGCGAAGAGGGAGTATTGAGATTTTGGGGAAGCATCGAATGTGTTGTAGCTTCGAAACTTTGTGGAGGAGCTGGAGTAAATGAGATCTCCAAGACCCAAAAAGCTTTTGGAGAAATTTCATCTGGTTTGATAGTTATTCAAATAAATAATCTTTTTAATTAAGGACCATATGTCTAACTTAGGAAAATTAAAAGATTAAAGTGAATTAAATTAAACATGTGATGAGAATGTTCTAAGTGACGTGGATCAAGCAGCTTCTATAAAGAAAAGGTTGTCATTGATGACGTGATGTGTAGATTACAGTGAAGAGTAAGTTGAAGATTGTCAGGGCTCATTGAAGAAGACATTGGGAGCCGTAAGTATAACCAAATATATCTTGACGAAATGAAGCAGGAGGTTGGAGCCTCATAGAGACAAGGTTGGTGCCTTGGAAGATAGGGTTGGAGCCCTTGAGGTTGGTGCCTCAAAATTGACAAGGGTGGTGCCTTGGAAGATTGGGTTGGAGCCCTAGAGGATAGGTGTCCTCAAGAGACCAGGTTGGAGCCTATACCAAATATAGGGTTGGAGCCCTTGAGGTTGGTGCCTCAGAATTGACAAGGTTGGAGCCTTGGAAGTACAAGTCGGTGCTTGGCAAATACAAAACTCAGATCTACTGCCTTGGTGATCACACTGAAGTTGGTGCAAGCAAGAAAAGATCTTGGTGCTAGAAATAAGTCTTATGTGACATGACAACAAAAGCTTTGGATCCTCTAGCCATCATCAAAAGGAACTAGATCAAAAGGTGTTGTCATCATAAAAGGAGCAATCTCCTTTATTGAAGAAAGGCTCTTTCATGTGGAAGAAGATTATCCAAAAGGAGAGCTCTAATACATCTTCTTCAACCATCATCAAAGTGATCAAATTGAAGATTTCATCTTCACTTGTCAAGTAAGTATCTTTCAGTCTTTAATTAAACTTGGTAAAATGACTTCGTGTTTGCAGGAAGATCCATAAGCAGGTTGGGTCATCGAAATTCCTTGCATGGAAAAAGGAGGATAGACATAGTCCTCAAAGATAGTGAAGTCATTGATCATATCTATGGAAAACTCTCTGAAGGTCAAACATTTTATGAATACATGTAAAGGGATCAAAGGGCTCAAAGGATTTTTATGAAATCAGTCAAAGGTCCCCTCATCCCTATGTAGCAAGATTGGAGACATCAAAGAGATATAAGATAAGCGGGAAGAACTATTCTCTGAAGATGCGATAAAGCACGTCATATCACTTAGACCCGATATACACAAAATTGAAGGTATCAAAGAATGAAGGGGTATCTTCTCAAAATATCAACTGTCAAATCTAGAAGAAATGATAAGAAGATAATCATCATTGTTCTAAATGTACTAACTAATAAACAAGGTAACAAATCTCCATGGGACAAGAAAGTTACCACATTCGACAACTTGTGGTTTCTATGCTAGATAGGAAAAGACAAGTTGAGGAAAAAAGTGTTGAAGGTTAAAGGACTCAAACATTTGCAGGAAGGAAAGGGAAGTTTAGGAAATTTGGTCCTCAGAAAAGAAAGAAGAGCATAGCTAAGATTCAATGCTATGGAAAAATTATGGACATTACAGAAAGGAAGCTCATATCACCGAAAAGATGGAGGAAGTTGAAGAAAAGAAGTCCAAGGAAAAAGGGAGTAAGAGATCTATGATTAAGATAGTCTTCCTCACAAAAGATCTTGTCATAGCTCCTAAATCTTTTATAGGATATGGCTATAATAAAATGTATTGTGGCATCATGAAAGCATTAAAAGAAAGAGCTCGTGACATCACCATAGGAAATCATAAAGGACAGACAGAACAAAATCTATGGCAGTCAAATATGAAGGATATAGCTCTTGGGAACCTCATTAGAAGATAGAAGTCATCCAAGACAAGGCTCATCATAAATCAAGTCAAAAAGGAAACATCTGCTGGATAGAGATATGCAAGATCCTCAAGATTCTCTAATGGAATCTTCATTGGAAGGTTCACTGATCTAGAGAGGAAGCAAGTGTTTCATCAGGAACTCCAACTTGTGGAGTTCATGGGATGATGGTATGATGACATAAGAGATGAAGCAAATCAAAGGGTTGAATATTTTTTCAATCAAGGAAGTTGTTGAAAGAAGCCTAGATGACCAAAAGGTAAATGAGGTATGTATGCTTGTATTTAATATTATAATGACATGTCGTATGGTTGCAGGTAACATGGATCACTACTATCTTGAGAAGCATGATCAATGAAAAGGAATCTCCTCTTATGAAATTTTATCGGAAGGCATGGTTCACACAAGATGAAATCAACATAATATGTCCTCATATGAAGTATGAGGTGGCTGACTACAATTAAGGAACTCTGATTGGAAGCTCCTGGCAATAGAATGTGTGAAGAAAAGAATGAAGAGATCGTAAGATATGCAACCATGGTAAAGGCAATCAACATCCAAAAGACTAAGAAGATTTGACTAGAAAATATCCAAGAAAGATATGAAGACTCTAATGGAAGCCTGAAAAAGATGGAGACCCTTGACAATGGATATCTTTGGGAGATGTGTCAACATGTATGCAGGATGTTGATACATACAGGAAGATGTCATGATGAAAGACCATCACAAAGGTAAGCCTGATAAGTGTTCATTTCTTATTTCAACAAGTATCTGGATGGGCTTTTGCAATACTGCCAAAGAGAAGAACTGTGGATGTCTTCCTAGAAAGACCATATAGAAGGATGAAAGATCCTTTCGAAAGATATGGCATGAAGAAAGCAAGATGACATGAAGCAAGGCCAAACGAAGACTGATGGATCACTTTTTAATGAAAGGAATGATGACATTACTGGCTCGTGTATGAAAGTGATGGATGGTCTATGCCCTAAGAAGAAGTCCCAAAAGATGAAGACTCCATAAAAAAGAAGAAATTCATGACATCGAAGGAAGGAGTTCTTCAAAGCAGCTGGTTGTCCCACTATCTCCAGCCGAGGAGTTGTTGTAGGACCCTGATGAGAGGGAGCCTGGAAACAAGTTTCTTACTTCGAAGAAACTTGGAAATTCCTAAGCCATGAGGGAGCTTAGGTACATTCCTTTGTTGGAATATATCCTCCCTAACGGAGAGGGAGAGATAGACACGTCATTCTTGTCTTCACTTGGGAAGACAGAATGGAGGATTGGGTAATCATCTGGCATCTAATACTCTTTGAGGATAAGATAGGGCATCCAAGATAAGAGTAGTCGTAGAGGACCGATATTCTTTGAGGACTGGGAATCCAAGATAAGAATAGTCCTAGTGGAACACACCCTGAGAACCTGGGTAGGGTATGTTCCAGGAGAGACAATGATTAAGGAGTCTATAAATCATTAGTCTCACCAGCATTGAGCTCAAGATCTCGTGGAGAGATGGAGCTATTAGTCAAGGCCTTGCTATGTGACAATGCTAGTTGATATGATGCTATACAGATGGGTTACCAATCCAATTCTTCTTATGAAAAATTCTTCAGATTGTAGAAATTTCTCATTTCCCACCCTGGTTTTCAGTTTCACCTTATTTCTCCAAAATAGTTAAATGCCCTTTCCCATATCCATACATTCAACAACTGGAAAATAAATTTTGCTGAAAACACAAATTCTGGAAATATTACAGAATGCTGAAAAATGCATAAATAAATATCAGCACATACAAACAGCCACTCAACACATTTAAACACAGTGATTTTTGGTCAAGGTGACCCTGGAAAAACCCCCTACAACTCTTGGGGAAAACCAGTTCGAAAGCTCATTCTTATTTCTGGAAAATGCTTTTTATAGTGAGAAATATTCAGCAAAAAAATCAACAAGCAAACTTTTACAACTTATCTCGTTTTCCGTGCCTCACAGCCAACTGGAAAAACTTGCAAACAGCAAAATAGAACAGCAATAAATGTTGTACGGCCTCCTCAATTTTTGTGCCCAAATTTCAACCTTAAATGCTGCTGTACGGACTCCCTAGAAAAGCGTGCAAGCTGCCATAAATGCTGCTGTACGGTTTTCCTCGATTTCTGTGCAGAAAAACAGCAGTACAGTTGTACGGATTTCTACCTAGAAAAGCGTGCCAAGGTACAACCACTTGCTGTACGGCCTCCCTTGAAAAACGTGCCAGCAAACTTCAGCTTTTCTGCTCCTCGATTTCTGTGCTAACTTGCTGTACGGCCTCCTTGGAATCTGAACCAAAATTGCTATACGACCTTTCTAGAAAATCGTGCCCAAAATCTGCCTTTCACTGTGTGCTAACTCAGTTGTACGGACTTGCTGAAATGCTGTCTTGGAATGTGTGCCAAGCTGCTGCCTCCTTCTCCTCACTGCCCAGAAATCTCCCTTGCTCTCTTGCTCTCCTTCTCTCAATCTGCTCATGAAAGAATGAATGATCTTTTCCTCCTTTTCCTCCTTTAACCTAACCCTAAGTGACTTTTGGGGAATTCCTAAATCCAATGGCTGAAATAGATTGAGATCTAGGGCTGAGATTAAATGCTCATTTAAATCTCACTTTCTATTTTTTTAATTCACCCCACTTTAATAAAGACTCACTTAGTCATTTATTTCCAAAGTCACTTTTCCTTTCTAATTTTACATTGACTTTATTAAAGTCACTTTAAAATTAGACTTTAGTAACTTTATCACATAAAGTCACTTTTAAATTAGATTTGACTTTATAAAAATTATAAAGTCACTTTAGAAGAAAAATTAAATTCTTTTGGACACTTTCCCTAGGCCAAAGATCAAAGCCTTAGGGAACCACCTGTCCTCCGATACCAAATTTCAACACTCCCTCTTACCGAGGAAGGTGTTCCTCACCACACCCATCTTGTCTCTAAAGTAGACATGCTTGCCCCGTGGTAAGGCTTTGGTAAGAATATCTGCAACCTGCTCATCAGTGGGAATATACTCAAGCTTCACAGCTCCTTTCTGAACATAGTCTCTGATGAAATGATATTTGATCCCGATATGCTTTGACCTGTCATGAAATATTGGATTCTCCGTGAGTTTAATGCAACTCTGATTATCACAGTAAATCACTAAAGGTCTCAACGGCTGACCAAATAAGCCAAACAACATCTTGCGAAGCCAGATGGCCTCACAACTAACTAGACTGGCTGCCATATACTCTGCTTCCGCTGAACTCAATGCTACTGACTGCTGCTTCCGGCTGAACCATGACACCACTGCCGAACCCAACCCAAAACAACACCCTGAAGTGCTCTTCCTATCAGAAGCACAACCTGCCCAATCAGAATCAGTGTAACATGCCAATCTCACTCCATCCCCCTGCCTGTAGTCCAGACCATAATCCACTGTCCCCTGCAAGTACCGCAAAATGTGTTTTGCAGCCACCCAGTGAACCTTCCTAGGCTCACACATAAACTGACTCATCGTGTTGACTGCAAAACAAATATCTGGTCTAGTGTTGACCAAATACATCAAGGAACCAATCGGCTGTCTGTACAATGTGGGATCCACCAACTCGGAATCCGAAGCATGAAGCTTCTTCCAGTTGGTGATCATCGGTGTCGACATGGGTCTACAATCCTCCATGTGGAATCTGCCAAGGATGTCCACAATATACTTCCCCTGTCCCAGGAATAAATGCCCCTCCTCCTGCCACACCTCCAAACCCAAAAAGTAATGCATCAAGCCGATGTCCTTCATCTCAAACTCCGCCGCAAGATCTCTCTTGCAGTGCTCTATGAGTCTCTCTGCACCTGTAATGACTAAGTCATCCACATATAGCACCAGAATGAGAGGCTCCTCACCTATCACAATATAGTAAAGGTTCGGATCTGCCTCACTCTTTGTGAAACCCATCTCCTGCAAGTGTGTATCTATCCTGGAGTATCAAGCTTTGGGAGCTTGCTTCAGGCCATAAAGGGCCTTCTTCAGTCTGCACACATGGGACTCCTTCCCATGCACCTCAAAGCCCTGTGGCTGCTCAATGTACACCTCCTCCTGTATGAAGCCATTGAGAAATGCGGTCTTCACATCCATCTGGTGGATCTTCCAACCCATCTCTGCTGCTATCGATATAATGGAGCGGATCGAAGTATATCGAGCCACGGGAGCAAAGGTCTCCTCATAATCAACTCCCTCTACCTGGGAGAACCCTCTAGCCACAAACCTCACTTTGAATTTCTCAATGCTGCCATCTGCAGCATGCTTTACCTTGTAAATCCATCTAGAAGTAACCACGGATTTGCCCTCAGGCCTCGGCACCACCTCCCAAACATCATTCTTCATGATAGAAGAATACTCCTCCTGCATGGCCTCTCTCCGGACCTGCTGGCTAGCTGCCTCCTCATAGCTAGAAGGCTCAGAGTCAAGGATGCTGGTAGCCATTGCCATATAGCTACAAAACCTCTCAGGTGGTCTGCTCTCTCTGACCGGCCTCTTAGGCTCAGCAACAAATGTGGCATCTCTCAAGGTGTCTTGAAGCCACTTGGGCTTCCTCTTCCCTGAGCACACTTCTCCCGCTGGAGAATAAAACTCCTCCTCCTCAACATCAGGAGCCTGAACTCCTGACTGTCTGTCTGCTGTCCTCCTGCCTGCACCTGAACCTGTAGATGCTGAGGTACCGTGTGAACTGTCCATCGGTGGACTCCCCAGTGAACTGCTCTGTGGACTGCTCTGCGTGCTGCCCATAGCACCACCCCTCTGACTCTGCGAGCCACTCCCCACTGACGGACCTGACATCGTCATAGATGTACCTCTGGATCCTCCTGATCCCTGCCCACTAGATCCCTGTGACTGACTCAACTGCTGCTGAGGGTCTGGCTGATCCAGATACTCTAACTCCCGTGACCTCCTAAAGGCCCTGTCCTCCTCGAACTTCACATCCCGCCTAACAACAACTCTCCTCTGTGCGGGAATATAAATCTGAAAGGCCTTGGAGGTCTCACTGTAGCCCACAAAGATACCCTTCTCCGCGGTGGGCTCTAGTTTGGTTCTCTTCTCCTTGGGTATGTAGGAGTATGTAATGCACCCAAAGATACGAAGATGACCAATATCGGGCTTCTTCCCAGAAAAAGCCTCCTCCGGAGTCATGTGCCCCAAGGCACGATGCGGACTCCTGTTCTGCAAGTAAACAGCTGTGTTGCAGGCCTCTGCCCACAAAAACAATGGCAACCCCTGATCATGTAACATGGCTTTGGCAGCCCCTCAGATGGATCTGTTCTTCCTCTCCGCAACCCCGTTCTGCTGGGGGTTGTAAGGAACAGTGAGCTCCCTCCTAATGCCTGCCTCCGCACAATAGTCAACAAACTCTCCAAGGGTGTACTCTCCTCCATTGTCCGACCTCAGGGACTTGATCTTCCGACCTGTCTGTGTCTCCACAAGAGCTCTGAACTCCTAAAACCGCTTGAAGACCTCACTCTTGGTCTTCAAGAAATAAATCCAGGTCCTCCTGGAGTGATCATCAATGAATAAAACATAGTACTCATATCCACTCAAAGAAACATGAGACATCCGACCGCTCACATCGGAATGAATCAAATCAAGTATCCCAGTCGCTCTGCTGTCACTGCTGGGAAAAGGGGATTTGGCAAACTTGCCCATCGCACATCCTCTGCAAGTATCAAAGTGATCAATACTGAACTCTGGCACACCTGTAGTGATCTCCCGCAAAGTCCTCAAGGCTCCATGATGCATGTGCCCCATCCTGCGGTGCCAAATCTCACACTGCTCAGAACTGCTAGCTCTGCTGTCGGTACTACTGCTCAATGCCAAAAGGGACTGAAATGCAAACTTGTACACCTTTGCATGGCGTACACCTATCACTCTATCTGAATCAGCTGGAGTGCCCCTGGGATACATCAACACCTGTCCTCCCCTGAATAGTATCTCATATCCTCTGTCCTCCAAAGCTGAGACGGATATGAGGTTCTTCCTCATTCCTGGCACATAAAGAACATCTGACACCTTCAAGGGAGGTTTGGACTCCCTCTGAAATGTCAATGTTCCCACACCGACTGCTCTAACAACTCTGTCATCACCGAGTACTACCTCTACATCAGTGCCACTCTCTGAAAGCTCTGAGAAGTACTCACGGACTCATGTCATGTGACGTGAAGCCCCACTGTCCACATACCAGATACCCGAAGATGCTCCGCTAATCGAGGGAAATGCATGCTCCCTCTGAACCTCTATGGCAAATAATCCCGCACTAGAGGACTCACACGCAGTGAACCCAAACTCCCGGTCAAAACGATCTGCAAAGTCCTCAACCTCTGCTGAAGCTGCCATACTCTGGTTGTGCCCCTTCTTCTTCTTCTTCTCCGGACACACAACTGCATAGTGTCCCATCTTCTGACAATTCCAACACTTCACTTTGGAATAGTCCTTCTGTGTGTTATTCTGTTTACCTTTACCTTTGCCTTTGCCCCCACCATTGCTTGTGGAAGCCTGCTTCTTCCCTTTGCCTTTCTTGCGTCCTGCCAACAGTGCTACATCCTCATCCTGCTCAACTGGCTTGGCTGCCCCAAGTTGACCTTTCCTGATCTCTGTCTGAATGCAATCATCCCAAAACCTCTCCCATGTGGGAAGGGTCTCACATGCACAAACCCCATCAGCAAAGTTCATCCATGAACAGGGGAGGCCATTCACTGCAATCCGCACCAACTCAGTGGGTGGAATGGCCTCTCCAATCGCTGCCAACTCATCTCTCACATTAGTAATCTTTGTGAGATATCCAGCTACACTATCAGTCTTACCCATCTTAATGTTCTTCAGCTTCTCCTTCAGGACCATTTTCCGGTTTTCATTGGTACTCTGGTAGAGGTTGGTCAATGCTGTCCACATCTCATGAGCATTTCTCTTTCCTCTCACATGAGGAGTGCAATGTTCTTTGATTCCGTCTAGAATCAGTCTCTTACCCTTGTTGTTCCTTTTATTATATGTTGCCAACTGAGTAGCATCAGTAGGCACATTTACAGGGTTCTGTGCGGTATGCACCATTATGTCCCAGACTTCCGCCTCCTCAAAGATACTCTGCATTCTCTCCTTCCAAACACTGTAATTGGTATGCCCATCCAACCTATCCTCCACCCTCAGTCCCAAAGACATCCTGTTGTCCTAAAACTGAAAAATAGCACTGTTGTAGTAAAGGTAAAAATTCCGTTTGTGAAAAAGTCAACTTGCTGGAATTTTCTGAGTGAAAAATAAGTAGGCTATATTTTTCTCCTTGTTGTCCCAAACTGCTCTTTCAGCACTCAAGCTCTGATACCATGTAGAAATTTTGTATTTCCCACCCCGGTTTTCAGTTTCACCTTATTTCTCCAAAATAGTTAAATGTCCTTTCCCATATCCATACATTCAACAACTGGAAAATAAATTTTGCTGAAAACACAAATTCTGGAAATATTACAGAATGCTGAAAAATGCATAAATAAATATCAGCACATACAAACAGCCATTCAACACATTTAAACACAGTGATTTTTGGTCAAGGTGACCCTGGAAAAACCCCCTACAACTCTTGGGGAAAACCAGTTCGAAAGCTCCTCCTTATTTCTGGAAAATGCTTTTTACAGTGAGAAATATTCAGCAAAAAAATCAGCGAGCAAACTTTTACAACTTATCTCGTTTTCCGTGCCTCACAGCCAACTGGAAAAACTTGCAAACAGCAAAACAGAACAGCAATAAATGTTGTACGGCCTCCTCAACTTTTGTGCCCAAATTTCAACCTTGAATGCTGCTGTACGGACTCCCTAGAAAAGCGTGCAAGCTGCCATAAATGCTGCTGTACGGTTTTCCACGATTTTTGTGCAGAAAAACAGCAGTACAGTTGTAAGGATTTCTGCCTAGAAAAGCGTGCCAAGGTACAGCGACTTGCTGTACGGCCTCCCTTGAAAAACGTGCCAGCAAACTTCAGCTTTTCTGCTCCTCGATTTCTGCGCTAACTTGCTGTACGGCCTCCTTGGAATCTGAACCAAAACTGTTGTACGGCCTTTCTAGAAAATCGTGCCCAAAATCTGCCTTTCACTGTGTGCTAACTCAGCTGTACGGACTTGCTGAAATGCTGCCTTGGAATGTGTGCCAAGCTGCTACCTCCTTCTCCTCACTGCCTAGAAATCTCCCTTGCTCTCTTTCTCTCCTTCTCTCAATCTGCTCATGAAAGAATGAATGACCTTTTCCCTCCTTTTCCTCCTTTAACCTAACCCTAAGTGACTTTTGGGGAATCCCTAAATCCAATGGCTGAGATAGATTGAGATCTAGGGCTGAGATTAAATGCTCATTTAAATCTCACTTTCTATTTTTAATTCACCCCACTTTAATAAAGACCCACTTAGTCATTTATTTCCAAAGTCACTTTTCCTTTCTAATTTTACATTGACTTTATTAAAGTCACTTTAAAATTAGACTTTAGTAACTTTATCAAATAAAGTCACTTTTAAATTAGATTTGACTTTATAAAATTATAAAGTCACTTTAGGAAAAAAATTAAATTATTTTGGACACTTTTCCCTAGGCCAAAGATCAAAGCCTTAGGGAACCACCTGTCCTCCGGTACCAAATTTCAACACAGATTCAGAATGACCAAGTACCATTATGAATACCTCCCTAGTTAAGAGGGAGTGTTGAAAAGTGTAACTAGGTTCGGTCTTCATAATGACATGTAATTGTGACTTAACGAAATGATGTAATGAAGAAAATAAAAATATTATTGTAAGCCTTGCTTCATGGGTTTCAGGAGAAAGTGATTTTATTTTAGATGGCTCCCATTGAGAGCCTTAGGATTTGTCATTAAGGTCAAAGAATTAATGTGATGTATGAAGAGCTCTTCTTGAGCATGTGTAAAATGTATATGAGTCAATTAAGTGTCTAGAAAGCCCTCCAAAAGATAAGCACAGTCCGCTTCACTTAATGTTGGCCTGCAAAATGAAGTAATAACTCATGTCGACTCACCCAAAGTGACACACCCATCCTGATACTAAATTCGGCTCATTATAATGACTATATATACAAGGCTAGGGTCATCGCAGAAAGGATAGTTCAGATTTTCGGATCTCTCTGAAATTTCGGATGGGTATTATAGAGATCAGTTCGGATCTCTAGGACAAAGATGAACTCAGATGGAAGGAGAAGCAAGAAAGTTAATAAAGGAGTAGCGAAGAAGACTAATGAACGGTGGCATTAAGGAAATTTGGATCACCTCTGTTTCAGGTATCCTACTCGGTGAAGAAGGCTAGAGTTTTGTGGTAAAGCGAACTCGTATCCCTCTTGAGTACAATTCGAATACCACTGTTCATGAAACTTGGATAGAGAAGGAAGAAACAACAAGGATATCTTCAAGGGTCTCTCTGTCCTGGATCAGAGATACAGTCTTGAAGACATAACAGTTTGGGACAGCCACAGTTCATTAAGGATGACCATAAGAAGGTCGCACAAGAAGAGATCTAGATGAGATCTCAGTGAGATCAATGTCTGAATGCTTAGAATATCAAAGAGGATGAGGAGTCAAGAGAAGAGAAGACATTCAAGAGGACTTGTGGCTTGGTCTTAGAGTGGCTGCTAGGTCAAGAGTCTTGTTCTTGATATTCGTCAATTGGAATCTCTATAAGAAGAATTTGTGTGGGTTTTCCTCTCAAAGAGTGAGAGGTTTTGGCCCTAGCTCATAGCCTACATGATGTGTCTCTTGTCTATTTTATGATCATGCATTGGATATTGTTTGATGAAGAAAAACTTTAATAAACTAAGAAGAAGAATATCATAATCTAAATAAGTAAAAAGCATTAACAAACAGTGACTAATGAAGAGAAATCACCCTAATGCTAATGCCCTAGATTTATTAGCAACTTGGTCTAATTCAACAAGCAAGAGTGTTGACTCCATAAGGCACTAGTCTCAAATAAAAATTCAATCTAATACTTAAAATCTTGCTAGATTTAACCAAGTAACTAGGCCACTCAACTGTCTCTGGGACTCGTTGGTTCCCAACTTGTCCTTCATCATCTCATTACCACAAGGTCTACCACCCATAGCCTGTTGTTGGGAGACAACAAGAACGGAGAGGTTGGGATCAGGGGGACAGCCCCCGACCTGAGTCGTTGTCGCAGTGCCTGTACATTTTGAGCGACAACAAGGAAGAAACCACTCCAACCATGAACAAATAAGCCTCAAATGGTCCTTCACTTACTCGGCCCTGTTGCTAGATGCCTCCAACGCTCAAACAGTCCTCTAACCCTTTGCTTGAGTAGCTCCTCTCCTGCGACCAAGTTCAGATGTGTTTTCTTGTGATAAGATGCACTTAGGATGTGACAAATGACCTCTAACACAACTTGTATTTATATCTTTTCACAAGGGCTTCGTGTGCTGTCAACAACTTTAATTTGGGCACTCAAAGTAAACAAGCCGACCTGCTCTTTTTCCCAAATTAACCTACTGCCACATAGAAAAATTCATTTCTCCACTTCTAGAGTTCGTATTGCGATGATTTTTGCTGCCTCTTTTTCCTCTAAGGGTCCTCTAACACCTCCATGTGTCAAATCATCGAAATGTCTCGTGGATTCACACCCACAAGCTTGGGTGCAAAGCACACACATTGGGTTCCACGCCTACAAAGCATTTTTGTGGTGCTCCAACCTCCAAACCCCAAACCCTAGGGCTTGGAGTACCTCCCAAGCTACCAAATCTCAACATAAAGATGGTCAGAGAACTTCATTCAAGGCAGCCTAGAAGCTGGTTGGAGCATTAGTTAACCTGAAGGGCATCACGGCATGCACATTCATATTCATTATTTTATTATGTATTTTTCATGCCTTAGAACAATATAAATTATTTTTGTCTCTATCAAAGTATGCATGCTTGTGACACAATCACAAATCTTTGCTCTAATATAATCGACATTGATCTCTGCAATGTGTATTCCACATTGACGATTCTGCATGTTCCTCTGATACAATGACCAAAATATGTGCCCATACCAAATAGTCTCAAGGTGAACCTTTCTTTAGCATGACTCCTCCAAGCATGGACTTAGTCAATCTGAGTTCTTCCAATATCATTATCAATCTATCTATATTCAATAATCTAACCTTAGAGAATAATGCTTAACTATCTACTTATTGCAACAATATTATTAATACTATTGTAAGCAGTTATAATTATCAAGTCCTCAAACTTTAATGAGACCCTTTTGACACATACCTTCCAATTATTTTGAGGTAAGGATGCATCTTGAAAAATTCTGACTCACACTTTTTCATTCATGAGCAGTAGGCTTAACTTTGCTCTTTAAAACAAATTTTCTGAACAATAGAAATAAGCTTATTTCATTTCAAGTTTTGATTATTTCTAAGATGAAATTATGATTGGGGAAGGGAAAGACAAAGTAGAAAGTTGTAGGGAATATGTATTTCGAATATAAGATAAACACATAAAACTCACACCATATGAGTCTTCAAGCATTAACTTCTTAATGCATATGTTACAAGTATCAAAAACTGAATGAAGACAACTTTAGTTTTACTTATTTCCAAATTGCTATCTCACTTCAAAAAAAATGTGCATTTGAGGCCTCACCTCGCCCGTAGTAGTGTTAATCCATTAGTATCATGAATGAATGATATGTCGCCTACCATAAATACTACCTAGACATGAGCAAATTAGTAGTAAGCATTTTTTTTCCTCTTAATCTTTGAAAAAGTAATCATAATTAATCAAAACAACACCTTTGGTAAACAAGAAATTTATAGGAATGCAATAATTTCAAAAATATTGTACACTGTTTGCATCATAAATACTCCAATAGAAAAGATAATTTTTTTCTAGTTACAAAAACCAAAGAAACCAGCAAAAGCTGCCAAAAAGCCAAGATCTATTATATTCATAAAATATTAAGGCCATATTAAATCTATGATAAATCATAGGACCTTATCGATAGGATAACAACCATTAGAACTTGAAAAACAGTAAAACTATATCGTACAATGCCCTGTTGAGGTTTGAATGTAACATGCTAAGTCGCTAACACTTGTGTTCAGTAATAGAAAAACCCTTCAATAAAGACGACAGAAAAATGAAAATTCTTGAATAATTAACATGTTAGACAAACGATGTACATCTTAGACAACATAAGAAGTTGTATGTATTCAAGATGTGGGCCTATTAGTCGTGAAACTATGAAAAGGTAGAAACTTTTCCTTGTGGGTCATGGAAATGAAAACGGTTTTCCCCATATGGTCATATTCAAATTTTTTTGTAAGACCTAGTAGTATTCAATACCAGTTTTGTCCCCGTAGAACCACCCATGTCGAGCACTGAACAATATGTCATTGTTATAGATATGCACAAACACTAAGAAGATTTCTTTATTTTTAAAGGACGAGCTGAAATTGTCGGAATTGGCTTTACTAGTACCACCACTTGTCCATTCTAAAATATCTTTACTTCCATAACATGTATTTAATGTTGGTGATCATATAGTTCACTTAATCTTCCTGTCTTACTATTAACCAAGAGCACTTCAATGAAAATTGACTTGTACAACCCAACAAGGATGCTTTGCATTGTACCACCCAATTAACTAACATTAAAGTTTCAACAAATAATGTATTTTTGTTAACTAACAGGGGGAAATGCTAGGGAAGATGGACAAGTATGTCAACATGGCCAAAAATAGAAGTAAATTGTGAGCACAAAACCCTAAATCAATATGTACACAGAAAATTGTGATTTTTTTCCAAATTTCAGACAATTGTGTTTAAATTCAAATGAGATTAATTTAAAAAAATGCGAGTCAATGAGAAATATTCGTCCCCTGAAAGGAAAAGCACCAATAGAGGTTAAGAAGCAGAGCTATGATACCATAGAGAGCCAAGCATCAATTTACACAGATGCAAAGAATTGATTTCACTACTATCGACCACTTTTTTCACAAAAGGAAGGGATCGATCGTTGCCCACAATTTTCATTCCCTTGGTATGTTTTAATCAACATATTGTTACCCACAGTTTTCATTCTCTTGGTATGTTTTAATCAACATAACACTTCAATATTTTCCAAGTTTATTCAAGGCTTTTCAAAGTACATAATACTTGCCTCTTGTTATCATTTTTCATGGTGTGTGGAGCTACAAAACTTATGTTTGACATTTTTAGTCAAGCAATTTGAGAATAAAAATATGTGCATAAAAGATTATTAAATAATGGATGGCGGGGGGGGGATTTGCATGTATAAATATTCCTAAGTGAGTGCCCTTTTATTAAAAGTCATTTCACTTAATTAACTTACAATCTTTCATCATCATCGTTATCATCATCATTATTTATTGTACTTTTATTTTATTTATTACTGATTAGCTTCTAGATTTTATGTATGTAACATTACCTTACCCTTTAAAAAATGTTTTGTCCTCAAAGCAATCCTAGGTGAATTTGTCTTCGCATGTGGAAATTGATTTGATTTTGGATTCATTTCTGAATATTTGGGAGGTTTATTCTTAGTGGAAGTGTAAAAAAATTTACTTATTTTAGTGGAAGGTTTTGGCTTCCCAAACCATATAACTTACAGTTCTTCACTCGCCATTTGAACTCCATAAATTGTTCTTAGAGCTTTGTGGTATAAGTTCCCAATTATATCAAACATTTTACTCATAACACCATGTCCATTCCACTAATTAGTGGACTTTAATATGTAATTTGTAGTTCCAAGTTCTATATATGTACAAAAACCTTATGGCACCACCCTAATCTTTTCACTTGTTGACCATCAATAGTTGTAACCATGAGATCACCTCACAATGTATTCAAATAGATTTAATTGTTTTGTGAGATTGATATCTACAAAACTATATGTACTTATAGAATCTACTAAGGTTCTGATATCTTTACTTTTTATACTTCCCCTGAAATTTAGGGACCTTGACTCTGTTACCCACCAAAATGGATAACCCCATAGGATAAAGCTTTTCTCCTACATTTGGTAGCCAGTCAGTCAGCCAGATAGCCAACAACTCTTAACAGCCACCACTAGCTAATGATATGCCACATATCTCTACCACATGCATCAGCCATTCGCTTCTCACCTATCCATCATGAGCACATGGACAAAGGTGGGCTTCCACTCAAAAGGTACTTGTTGAAGAATGTAACTAGGTTCAATCTTCATAAATGTATTTGAGTCATTATGTAATGTACTTATTAAATGAATGAAAAATAAATTTTTTATTATTATTACAATGACTTGTTAAAGCATGGGTTTCATGCTTGGATCATCTTTTATTAGTCAAAGTCTCCATTGTGGACTCCTAGGATTTAACTAGCAAGGAACCTAAAAGGGACTCTTAAAGGGACAACCGCTAGGTCAAAGGCCACTGTCACCACAGCTAAGACTCCCTACTCTTTACGGACTTTCATTGATGGGAGGAGACCCAGTATACATGAAGTCACTTATGAGGGATAAATCAACAAATGGATGTGAAGTGACCTCAATGATCCTTTCCCTAGAAGAAGATTAAGAATGGAGCTTGCTTGCTCTTTAAGCAAGGTACAAAGCTCTCTAGGAGAAGGAAGTGAGGATTCAAGGGCTACATTAAGGGAATGTGACTTTTAAAGGAGTTTCTCAATCCCTAAAATCCTTGCAAAACTTGGATTCCCGAGTTGTCTTTGAAAAATTATCTTTGATAAGAAATGGGACTACAAGAGGCCAAGTGGGCCTAGCCTAGGTTAAGGGGAGGGAGTTTAGAAACCGATGATGATCTTAACTTAAACAAGGAAGGAGAAAGGATCAAAACAAAAAATTTCACTTAAAGGTGTCCAATTGATCTTATGAGGTGCTGGCCTAGGGAACATCAGGGAAAAGTTTGATCTCAGAGCTAGGGCTTGGGATATCTCGCAATCTCACCGTCGAAATTTCTTCAAATTTGGAGGAGACGCTGAGGACACACTAGCACAATAGAGGTTAGGAGATTGAATTTTTTCTATGGCTACTTTGACTACCTTTTCTTTAGTCAATTTTGATGATTCTTATTTATTTTATATGGCTACATAAATGGTTGTAGACAATGTGGAAAAAGTCGAAGTCGGGATTAAATCGGCAAGGGTCCAAAAGTTGAAAAACTCGGCAAAGTCGGGAGTTTTTTGAAAAAGTCGGAAAAAAGTCGGCAAAACTAAAAAAATACAAAAATATTCATATTTTGAAAAAATCCCGGGTTTTTTGGAAAAAATCCCGATTTTTTCAAAAAAAATTTAAAAAATGATTAAAGAAACTACCTCACTCACGATTTTTTGGAAAAAGTCGGCAAAAAGTCGGGACTTCGAGGATAAAATCGCGACTTTTTCAGGGATGAAAAAGTCAGCAAAAAGTCGGCCGATAAAGTCGGCTCAGGGAAAAATTCGGGATTTTTTCAAAATGTCGGGACTTTTTGCTGACTTTTTCCACACTGGTTGTAGCAAACATATCAAATTTGGAAATTGCCCAACAGTCCTCAAAAAATAACTTATATGCAATCAATTTAACCATAAGGTTAATGTTCTATGCCTTAAGTGACTTGTTAATGAACTTAGGTTTATTTTGTGTGTTTATGCCCTGAATGCATTCTTGTACCAATTATATCATCCCTGAAACTTTCAGATCAGACCTTGAAAATTATATGACAGCCAACATAAAACAATAAAATTGATAGATCAAACCCTTGCAATTTATTTCAATGTCTTGTATGAGTTATTAGCTTAATATGTGGGTTCTTTAGGCTTGTATTATGATGATTATGCCACTGTTATATCAATATATCAGATCTTATATGAATTATGCAGTCAATTAAAATGAGAGATGAAGGCAATAGAAGCAAACCCCAAGGCCTAATGGCTTATGCCAAGTTTGAAGATGTGAGATAAATCACTCCTCAACACCTGCACTCACAAAATATTAGTTCAAAACCCAAAGATCGGACATTTCTAACTATTGCAATCACAAATTATTAGAGATAAAATGCCAATCCCTTGAAGAAACCCTTGTTTGCAATGGGATCTAGCCCTTATAGGTCTTACGGTCTTCTTCATGCTTGCAAAATAGGGTCCAAACACTAACCTTTTAGGTTGGGTAAGGGCTAGGGCCTTCAAAAAATGGGTTTCTTCCCCAATTTGAAAATAAGCAACCTGGAAAAATGGGCTCAAAAACCCTAGACGTCTAGGGTTTTTAAGGGTTGGAAACTTCAGAAGTTTACTCCTTTCTTTGATCCCTTGACAAAATTCAACTATACAAATAAAAAGAAATTTTCCAAAAAAAAAACCAATATATACAAAAATAAAATAAAAACCCCAAGAAATTATATACAAGAAAAAATTAAAATGCAGAGGGTTAGTGAATTTATTTGCATAATAGAAAATACAAGGTGAAACCAAAAAGATAGTAATAAATAGCAATTCAACATGCTCTGAATTCTTTCTTGGAACTGTCGGGGCTTTCCATGGAACAAAGGCCCCAAACTAAGTTGGATCTCAAATGATGTTAAAATTATATTGCTTGTTGAAACTTGGGAGCACAAAGAATCTAAGGTCCCTAACATAGATGGCTTTGCACTATGGTCTACCTGGAACAAACGATCCTCCCGTAGAGGCATTGGGGGCATAGCTTGCTACATTAAGAAGAACATCTCCCCCCATGCTAGGATTTATAAAAACGACCCTTACAACCAATATAGTTAGATTGAGATTACTGACATTAATGATAAAAAGACCTACATAGCAATCTGTTATTTTCCCCCCATTAATTCTAACTTCTATAAGAAAAATAATCTAGATAAAAATAGCCCTTACAATGGTTTAGAGAATGATATTTCTAGCCTAAGGAATTAAGGTAATATCCTTTTAGTGGGTGACTTTAATGCTCGAACTTCAAGCAACCAAGCTATTCTTCTAAGCAATCATTCCAACCCCAATCCTCTTTGGTTAGACGAAGACCTTACTCTGGCTAGTCGGTACAAAAGGAGCTCGGAAGACCTCAGGGATAATTTGTTTGGGTCGGAGCTAGTCAAGCTCTGTAGTGCTCAGGATCTCATAATTTGCAACGGTCTAAAGAAGTGGCCTAATTCTAGCCAGATGACTTGCATCCATGGGCTTGGCAGCAGCGTGGTAGACTATGTTATTTCCGATCTCCCTTTATACAACGAAATAATAAGTTTTGACTTCTTAGACAACCACGAGCATGACTCTGATCATAGGCCTTTACTCATAACTCTCAATTTTGTGATGCATAGAGATCCCATAGAAGATAATCCTTATAGTCAAAAGAACTTAATCTTTGATAGAAATAAAAATGATCTGTTTCTAAATGAATTAAAAACTAATTTGCTTCCTTTATCTAGTATAGACAACATAGATGACCTTTATCATAATTTTACTGCAACCCTCTCATATTCTATTAACAAGTTTTCAATTGAAGTCTCAAGTAATAAAAGAAATAGCAAAACCAACCCATCGTATGACAAAGATTGTAAAAGTGTGAGGAGAGAAATTAAGGAAGTTGTTGATGAATCTCTCAAAATTGACAAGATAAAAATCTACAAAGCCCTAACTAAAAGGAAAAAAAGGCAATATATTCGTAAAAGACAAGAGAATCTCTTACACCTCTCTAAGGTGGCTCCTAAGAAATTCTGGAGGCAGATTCTAACTAGGAAAACTAAAGATAATAATAAAATTTCTTTACACGACTGGAATTCCTATCTTAAAAAGCTTTATGAATCTCCAAATGCCAGGGATTTTGAAACCCTGCTCACAACGAAAGAAGTTTTCTCATTAGAAGACATTGATTTTGGGGTTAAACGCCTGGCAAATGGAAAAGCTAAAGACATTGAAGGTTACCAAGCGGAAATCTTAAAAATTGGAAGTCCTGTCCTCATCCCCCACATCCACAAGCTTTTCAACCAAGCGGTCAAGCAAGGGTTCCCTAAACCTTGGACTCAGAGCCTCATTATCCTATTTTTAAAAGTGGGGATACAAAAACCCCTCTAATTATCGAACAATTATGATCAGCCCTCTCTTAGCCAAGTTATATGGTATTATTTTGGAAAAGAAGTTGAGCATTTGGCTTGAAAGTGAAGGTAAGCGGGCTAAAGACCAAGCGGGTTTTAGAAGGCAGCACTTGTAATATCCCGTTTCCAGGATATCTCAAAAACACACCAAACCCCAACCAGAGATTGACTGGGAGGGCATTTACCGGATATGTCACCTCTAAAAGAGAACGAGATCCGGAGGCTATCTGGCCCTTTCCAGACTTTGTCTAAGAGTGAGAGATAAACACACCAATTGGTATAGAACTAGAATACCCAAACAATAATAGTGCAGCAAACTGTAGTATCCCAAAAATGGAATTCTCAGCAGATCATGACTCAAAAACGCATTTCTCAGGAAATTATGCTTCAGCCAACATAAAAAGTGTTTAGAAACACTCAGCAACCCACTCCAAATACTGCAGCAACCTTTACTCAGCTTTTAGGGGAAAAAAGGTGGGGAAAAGTGAGGATTTTGGCCCTAAAATGAGTGTATAAGAAAATCTGCGTAAAATGGCGAGTCAAGGTTCTAGGATATGTTATATTAGGTCAAGAGGGACGTCCATGTCGAATTTCAGCTCAAACAAAGGCGTTTTTCTATATTAAACAGTTCCTCCTTCCCGACTAGTCAAGAAAAACCTTGATTTCCCAAGACTTTGAGTATGCAGAATTCTACTGAAGCAAAGCTACGTTTTTTCTGAAGGTATAAGATGTAAAATAATGTGAAAAATCAGAGAATAGGTTTAGGATCATGGCAAAGGCATTGAGCAAGGTTAAACAACATTTTTATAGAAAACCCCTCAAGATTGAGGTGCCGCAAGACAAGAGATTGATGCAGAAACCCTTCAGCGTTTCTCTAGGAGGCTGAAGCTTATATTTATTATATTACAGATCTAAAACTGATAAATACATGAAAGCAGAGATCTATAATGAGACAAAATGCCCAAAGGGCTCTTTATTACTTTCCCCTTGGGGATTTCAGCAATACATGAGAATGCCGGAGCAGATCTGAGTTTTACTGCAGCAGATCTGAAGAATGATTCAGAGTTTCTAAAACAAACTTCAGTATCAGATCAGAAATATACTTGGATTGGTTGGCTAATCCAAGGATCACCTTCAATCAGAGATCTAACTCCAAAATGATGCCAAAAACCCTGGAATGCTGCTCCCTCAGCAATAACGCAGACTTGGGGAAAGAACTGCGCAGTATACCATGAAGAACATATAGGCCTGATGCCAAGATCTGATAATAAGCTCCAATATCTCCCAATCTGATCCTCCAAAGGAAAGAGAGACTCTCCCTCTGAAAAACAAGAGAAGGAGGTGGTGTCGTAAAGTCACCACGACAACACCCTACAACACAATATTACGCTGCTGCAGAAATAACGTTGTCCTGGAGGATGATGCTAAGAAAATAACCTTGCCCGAGCAGGCACTCGAAGTCCCTCGGGGCTAAGGGTGAGATCTCCGCACGGAGACACTCGGTTGCACTAAACAGTGCAGCAAACGGGCTAAACAGCCAGCGTGCCAAAGAAGACAATATGTCTCACTCAACAATCCATAATCCAAGCATGAATCAAGTGAGGAGGCTCCTTCATCTTTTATAGTGTTGGTTTCCCTTCAAAACCCAACGTAGCCTCTCTCTCTCCTCCACATCCTCATCCTTATCCACATCTTCATCCTTATCTGCGCAGAAGCTTGGAGAAACTTCTAGAGTGTACATAGGCCCCCTCCTCCACGTGGTGTTGGGTCCCCCCCTTGACTCCCACTTAAGTCACAACGTTGTGCTACTAGGTGGATGTCTTATTTCATTTAAGTGAGTTTAGAGCCTCTTTACTCACTTTTTATTTATTTACAAATTATAGGTGGCAAAATAAACAAAATAGAATATTCCAACTTGTTGTCGCAAATTAGGAATATTACAGCACTTAACAACGGACCACCTCGTTACGCTTAGGATCATTCTGGAGGAATTCTGCAATGATAAATCCAATCTCTTCTGTTGCTTTGTGGACTTTAGAAAGGCTTTCGGTACAGCTCCTAGAAACAACCTATGGAATATATTAGAAGAGCTAAATGTTCCTTTCAAACTAAGAGTGGCCGCTATAAGGTTATATGAGAATGTAATTGCCAAGTTAAAGATCAATGAGGGGTGGTCGAAAGATATTAAGTGTAATATCGGAGTTAAACAAGGTTGCCCCCTCTCCCCTACCCTATCTGGAATTTACATCGACAAGCTAGAAGGTTGTTTAGAGGAAGCAGGATGTGCTGGCACAACCTTAGCTGGGATAGTCATCATCCTTCTCCTCTATGCTGACGATATTCTTCTTCTCGCAAGGTGCCCATCTGATCTTGATCAGCAGCTTAGACTTCTTAAGGATTTCTGCTCTACCATGGGTATGTCTATTAACACTGACAAAACAAAAGTTATGATTATCAAATCCAAGAAGGACACTTACGCTAATTTTATGTATGACAATAGTAACTTGAAGGAAGTGTCTTCTTACAAGTACCTAGGAATTGATATTCATCACAAGCTCAACTGGAACTATAGCATTCAGAAAAGGATTAATGGGGGGTGGAAAGCTTATTTTGGTCTTGAAAATAATTGTAAAATGACAAACCTCGTAATGTGGGATAGAAAGAAGTTTCTCTTTGAAACTTTAGTCACTCCTGTTATCTTATATGGATGTGAGGTTTGGGGTTGCAGCATCTCTAGAGAATCCTGGAGAAAGATTGAGCAAATCCAAAAGTGTTTTATAACTTATAACCTTAAAATTAAAAACAATACACCCTATCCTATTCTCCTTATAGAAGTGGGTCTTTCCCCTATTGAGAGCCTAGCTATGACTAGGCTTCTGTTGTACAAGCACAAGCTCAATAGCATAGGAGACCATAGACTTCCTAAGCTAGCTTTAAATTCCAGCGAAAACCACCTAAGGCTTAAACAAGGTTGGTATAAAGACACCAGGGCCTGGTTAAACCATTGGGAGATCGACGAGAATGTTGCATTGCAAAACATTAATAACATTAAAAAAAATGGTTACTTCTAAGTTCAAAGAAAAAATGTGGTGTGAGAAAGATCTAGCAACTAAAAGAAAATTAAGATATTATAAGGAGGTCATCAACCCCACCCTAGAAGATCAAAAGTATCTATTTGTTTTAACTAGCTCAAAGAAGAAAACTAATATAGCCAAGATTAGAACGAACTCTCATGAGCTCCATAGTGAAACAAGTCGTTGGACAGTTCCTAAAACACCATCGATGGAAAGGATCTGCCATCTTTGTGAGAATATGAACATCGAGGATGAAAATCACATTCTCTTAGAGTGCCCCGCATACAACCACATTAGAGCTCATTTTCATAATCTTTGTTGCAATACTGACCTTCCTAGCCTTTTAAGATGTCAAAATTATAGTGAGCTCGAGAGGCTTCTCTCCAAGCTTTTTGAGCATAGGAATAAAATCTTAAATCAAACTAAATAACTCTTTTCTTTAGGTCCGATAGACCAAAGATTGGTCTCAGTGGACGTTAACCACCACCATCATCATCATCATATATAGACACAAATTACAGACACTATTTCCAAATTTTGAATGTGGGATAAAAAATTTACAGGTAAAATTTGAATTTCGAATTATAAGTTAAATCTAATTAAAAAAATTTAACGACAAAATTAAAACTTAAATCAAATAAATATTTACAATTTTGAAATCTAAAAATTATTTACAAAATAAATCTAAAGAATATTTACAAGTATGCTAAAAACCCCAAAACATAAAATTTAAAATAAAACCCCAAACCCAAATAGCTACAAAACAAGGGTTGGAATATTTTATTTACAAAAATTATTCTACAAAAATAATTTACAAGTTATATACAAATATGCAATGCTTGGAAATAAATATTTTTGAGTAAATAATTTTTTAAATGATGAATAATGATAATAGATCAAATGTGTTTCGAAAGTTATGGTATTTCCAACAGCATAGCGAACTAAGAAAACCAAACAAAATTCTCAGAGCCCAAACAAGGTCAACTCTCCTCCAAAGTCTGTGAACTTGGAGCCCAAGGGTCGGGGAATCTACAAACTCTATATGTTTTCTTCAAGAAAGCTTGTTAGACATATGGCGAATCAGATCACCTAAGATAGACCCAAAATCTACCAATATATTGTTCTTATCAGCATTTAATGAATAAACAAACTTTAAAACTTTAAGCACAATATAGGAAAGCACATACCACATATCATCAGATGAAGAACACCATGAACTGAACCCCAAAGTCCTTTATTATGACATTTCAAACGTTCCCAGAAGATCGGTGAAACAAAACAAGCATTACAAAATTACATAGACTAAAGTCAAAGCTTTCATCATGACTTGAGAAGCAAATGGCTTCTAATTTATAGATAAATCTTCCAAGTGGAAAATAACGACTAGTTGGCTTGATCCCCATCAAAATAATCTCGACCGTTGATAAATATTTGATCATCTTTTAATCTTTACCATTGAAAATATTTATTTTTGAAGAAATTTCGAATTTTTCATAAAACCCATTTTTTTATTAATCCAAAAATTAAATTTTTGGATTAATTTCCTCAAACTTTTGACTTTGACTTAACCACCAAGATCCAAGGGCTTAATTTTTCTTAAAAATTCCACTTTTTCCTTGGTGGGGGACCTCCAAAAATTAACTTCCTTTTGACCCATGAATGTTTTAGTCATTTTCCACTTGGAGAAATTAATTTATCTAAAATTAATTTTTTGACTCTAAATTAATTAATTTTTTGGCCTAAAAATTATTTTTTTAATTTATTAACTCATAGTGGGATTTATTAAATTTTCACCCTCAAATATTTTAGCCATGGTGCCTAAAAGTATGAGGGACCATGAACTAAAATATTTTTTTACATAAGATTTTACAAATTCAACCCTCAAAGGGGGAATACCCGTTTTTTATAGACCCTCAAAATAATTACCCAATTCTGCGACACAATATGATCTAGTAGACCAAGTGATTTGTAATAAAATAATTTAGCGAAATAGCTTAAATTATTCCCAAATCACTTTCACAACAGACTCGACTAAGAACACTAGGACTCCCCTAAGACTTTGACAATAAATTTCACCCTAGCTTTCGGGTTTAAGTTGGAGAGAAAAAACTCTTCTGATTAGCCGTGTTTAGAAACACACAATGAGGTTAAAAAACCTCCTAGGATGAAATTCTTCACCAAAATCACAAGCTTACGTATGTTGTTACATAATTACACGGTCATACTAGCATCATTTACATTATGACTTGCAGAATTTGGGTTTACAATGACATGACAGATAGTTGGCTGATGATTCTGAACTTTGAAAAGTTTTGTACAACTACTTCCTTGGACTTGTGGCAAAATAGGTGCAATAGTACTAAAGAAGCACATGGCATGGCAATCAATGCTTTGCTTTGGAGGAAGCCCATAGCTCTCAATGGTCACCCCACAAGTGCAATTATGCCTCTCTGGAGGGCTTGGATCCCATATAGGGAGACCAGGCCCAAGATGAAGACCCACCTGCAATCCTGTATAAGATCCAATGTGTCTCCTCGTCTTCCAGTACAACATTTCATTAGTGCAATTGAATAAATAAGCTTGCAAATCAGGGGGAAAAATGGACACTTCATAGTGCCATGCCCTTCCAAATGGGCTTCAGAGTGTACAGGTGTCACGAAGCTCAAGGAGGTTAATCAAGAACCCTTATTAGGTTGTTTCAACCTCTAAGGGAGTGATAGGCCCATGGTACATCCATCAAAGGGTAGGTGTCATGTGAAATAGTGATGGAATGGAATGGGACAACAGGGAGGCTCTAAGCCACATGCCATGGTACAAGGGCAACTATGAAAAGGGAAGCCTGCACATTGGGTGTATAGATGTAGGAGGGAGTAATCGTGGCACATGTGTTACCCCAGCCTTTATTTTTCGACCCTTCTTCATATGCCTTTTGATTTCAATTGATTTTTCTTTCTTTTAAATGCTTGGAGCTCTAGGGATGAGAGCATGATGTGTATGATAAAGTAGTGATTACCCCCTTAAGGTTGGGGAGTTCATCGCCCACCAGTAGTTGGGACAATCATGGGTTCCGTTGTAACTATTTCATCTTTGTGCTATTTCAAAAAAAAGAAATATATATATATATATATATATAAAGATATATAAAGATATATAGATTTCAAAAAAAAAAATAATGAGAAGAGATAAAGAAAAAGAAAAAAAGGAAGCATGAAGTGTGGGATTCTTTAAATTTATATTTTGTAAGGCTTTTATATTTTGTTGTAAGCCTAATGTTACAGGCTCGAAGTATTGTGAATATTCAAATGTAATTAAAAGGGTGGGCCATCCCACATACACATAAATGGCGGAAAGATTAAAAAATGTGCAATCCTTCAAGTGCATCACCGCAACTCCAATCAAGTTGAGCCTAAAACAGAGTCTGACGACACAAAATGAACGAGGTTTATGCTAGGTAGTGGCCCTAAGGGGCGCTTTCAAGAAATATCTAGTGGGCAGATCGACGACTCTGATCCACCCCGACACCACTACAAAGTAAAACCACTTACCAGCCAAGGTGCCCCAGAGGGTGGTAAGTGGGTTCCATGGACCCTACCGATGCAAACAAGCGACTGTGAGAAAATGCGCTAGCTATCCCTCCACGTCGTTCCCACGTCACCTCCCTATTCCCACATCATCTGACACCTCATCCCTCCATACCTTTTTGTAATATTCCTAATTAGCACTGCTAATTGGAATATTTCATTTTTGTATAGTTTTGCCGCCTATAGTTAAATTAATAAATAAAGTGAGAAAGAGGGGGTCAACTCACTTTAATAAAATAAAGTGCTTCCTAGTAGATGAACGTTGTAACTTAAAGGGGAAGGCCTTGGGGGTCCACACACACATGAGGGAGGCCTCACGTAGGCTCCTAAGGTAACTGCGCAGGTCAAGGAGGAGGTCAAGGACGCAGTTAGGGTTTTTGAGGGAGCTAGCACTATAAAAGGTGGGGGTTTCACTCCATTTGGCATTATTGATATGTTGATGATATTGAGAGCTAGCCTTCTGTCTACTTTAGCACGCCGGTTGTTTAGTCGGTCTGCAACACTGTTTAGTGCGAACTGAGTGTCTCCGGTCGGAGATCTCGCCCTTGGCCCCGGGGGATTTAGAGTGCCTGCTCGGGCAAGGTATTTCCTTCAGTTTCAGTAGGTGATTTGCAGTGGATTTTGGGTGGACATTTTGCAGAGGAGCTGGCCCCTTGGAGTGACTGTGCAGTCCAGGAGAGAGGACGCAGTTTCAGCAGGGAGGACGCAGTCAGTGTTTGTGCAGCGCTGTAGTGGGTGATCTTGTGGTGGCTTCAGCGTATTTCAGCCTTGAGGAGATTGTTGTTTCAGCCGGAGGGTTTGCAGGAGGGTTTAGGCCCCTTTCCCAGCATATTTCTTGAGCTTCTGCGCTGTTCCTGGGAGAGACAGCGTTTTCATTGAGGAGGGCTTTGTTGGTGGATTTTCGGAGGTGGAGCATTTGCTTCACGGTTTCTGGGTTTTGTCCGGAGGGGTGAGTACAGACAGCCTTCCGATTTTCAGTTCATTCTGGTGAGGGGATCAGCCCCTAGTTCCAGTACATTGCAGCAGCAGCTTTCTACGGCAGTTTTCTCCAGCAGCTAGGACGCAGTCTCTGTTGTAGCCATTTCTTATTCTGAGAGGGTCTTCACTTGCCTAGAGCAAGGATAGGTGCACTCATTCTAATTATCTCTTGTACCCATATATGTATTCTCGGATTAATAAAATGGCTTAGCGTTCTGGTATTTTATGTGTACTTGTTCCATATTCTAGTTTCGGCATTTTGTTCTATATAGTTGCTTGTTTGTTTTGCTGTGTATTACTGTTTATTTCCCGTTGGGGATATTACAGTGGTATCAGAGCATAGTTCTGGCTCAGCCTGTGGAGCTGGCAGTCTATGACGCCCGGGGATAATCCCTACTTTGATCAGAGGAGACACAGAGACGTTGAGAGTAGGTGGGAGGACCCCTTCATAGAGAGGGATTCGGATCAGGAGCCACCTGAGACAGATTCAGAGCAGGAGCAGCCTGCAGGGGACACAGAGCAGCGGGACCCGATGGCAGACGATGAGGGTTCGAGGAGATGGGAGACACTCCTCCAACACATGCAGGAGATGACACAGAGACTCACAGCATTAGAGGTCAGGCAGAGGGAACCCCCCAGGGGTTTTCTGATTGGTGAGGGATCGGGTATGTCCCGCCACGTGCCAGTGCATGATGCTATCCCCATTGTGGCATCGCATGCACCCACGCGATCCACTATGCCCACATTCTTGCCAGAGGACGCAGGGGCAGGAGTACAGAGGGGTGCACAGAGGGATATTCCAGCACCCACGCGATCCACCATGCCTACCTTCTTGGCAGAGGACGCAGGGGCAGCAGCACAGCGAGAGCTGGAGCCGGGTCTGATGGGTGACCTTTTTACAGAGTACCAGGCGTACGGACCGGCATTCCGAGATTCTATCACATTCAGAGACTTTGTCCAGGTCCAGCATGACATTAGACCTCGTGATCATCATCGAGGGCACAGGCACCACCGTGATGACTGTTGACCACTGGAGTGGCACTTGATGACAATGAGAAGACTCCATGCCCAAGGATGAACCAGAAGACATTTGTACCATCAGATATCATCAGATATCATCATGTTCAATAGAGTTTTTAAACTCTACTTCTTCTTCTCATCATTTTCTTCTTCAGTCTTCAGATTCCGCAGCCCTGCGGGGATATTGTATAAATGTCACTAGCATGATGAATAAAGCCATGTAACAGGCCTAGGATGTCGGGACTCGATCAGCAAGTGAGTACACCTTGGAGTGTTTTTTTTACTTGGTTAATTATTCCTTCTTTTTAGCGGCGAATAATTTTCTAGGTTTTTTCACTCATTGCATTACCCCAAAGCCGGGGTGACGGCTTGAAGGTTGAGCCCCTAACGCATCTTAGTGTCTAGAGTCGATGTATATTACCATGCTAGGTCATCTCTGAAATTTCGCGGAATTTGACTAAGTCTAAGTAGGATTTTTTAATAATTAAAAATTTCCCGCAAAATGGGATTTTTTAATTATTTTCTATGTAATGATGTAAATAGGTGGTCTTCGGAATTGTCTGGGGCGTGTGACCAGTCGAAATTCATCCTCAGAGACCCAGCATTATCCTAGGACCCACTTTGAGGGTCAAAAGACGACTTATGGTCCCTCAAAAGCCGATTTTCCTAATGTCAGTAGAAAAAATGAGAAAAAATTCAAAAAAAATTCATAATTGGAAAAATTTGGAAAATTTTCCAAAGTCAAAATAAGTCAAAATTTTGACATGGCAGATTGAGAGTAAGTCAAAGGTGGTGTGGCAAGTATGTGGGGCCCACCATAAGGTACAACTCAAGTCAGAGTCAAAGTTCCAAGTGGCAAGTCAAATGGAAGTCAAAAAAAGTCACGTAATGCCTAAAGTTCAATGATTTGATTTAATTCACATATCAGAAATATGTGGTACGTTTGAAAAGTTTAAAGGGGGACAAAAGGTGTGACATGGCAGCCACTTCATCACCATGAGTTAGTGGGCCAAGTCAAACATAAGTCAACAAGAAAAGCTCACGTATGGCACACTCAGCAGTGAAAATCAGTTTTCGATTTGATTAGAGATATGGGTAAGTTTGATAGTCCAAGTAAAGGGAGATAATGGGGGACAAAACAGCCACATGGGACAAATCTTGTCCCCCTCCATTCCATGCACACCAAAGACATCTGCATCCACTCAAAAAATAATTATACGCTGCCCAGATTCTTACGTTCCACGCAGCCAACACAGCAGTTCATTTCAGCAATACGCATAGTTATTTATGTTTGATCTTTGGTGGGCAGATTTGCATGATGATTCACATTAGTTAATGGAGGATTTTTCCCCACGTTCTCCTACATCCGCTACTAAGAAGATACGCATGGATCAACAGCAAATCCAATTCAGCTCTACGCATCACCAGTTAATTAATACACAGGTTTGTTGGGCAGCGATACGCAACATGGGTTCGAGAGGTGTCATTGCCTTGTTTATTTCGTTGGAGATGATTGGGGATTATGCTACGTCTCACCCACTCACATTTCACACTTGGCTGCCATATCCTATACGCTGGTCTGTTAGAAGGTAATACACTGCCAGTGAAACAAGTAACACACAGCAGTTTACAACAATCAACTACAGCAGTTGGTTCCACTTGGACAGTTCTTATGCCACTTGTGCAAATTCGTTTTACATTGGGATTATCTCCATTGCTACACTTGTCATTTGATTTTTTTCATTGGGATTTGCTCCCCTAGTTCTATTTAAATGAGCCTTGGGCTCTCATTAGAAGAGTGGATTTTTGAAGCTTGTGCTTATTGTTATTATGCCGAAATTGTTATTGAGCTGAATAAAGAAAAGTCTTTGGGGTTACTAGCTTCTCTTGTGGTGCGTTCTTTGGTTCATGAGGTATACTTGTTTCATTTGATATTGTTATTTATCGCAATCTAGTTGTTTTTCTTTGCATTTGCCTGAAGGCACTATTGTCTAGGGAGGGGAGATTCGTAGCTATCTCAGATCTCCTTTGGACTTGGTATGTTTTGTGCTCTTGTTGTAGCTTGTTATTTTCGATGAAATGACAAGCTCAACGTGGCCTCTATATGCCAAGTTTCTTTTGCACTAACAATTGGTTTGCAGAAATTTGTGTGTTCAAAGGACAGGTTGCCAAGTCCATTGGAGTGTGAAGACTTCTTCGATTCGAATAGGTCAGCTCCAAGGATATCAAAGGTCTCACAAGTTGTTCAAGCCAACAATCTCATAAGACATCAAGAGATTTATCTAAAAGGGGGTTTCATGAGCCTTTTGCTTCTATTCCATCTCTAAAAAAAAAAATTTCATACATTTCTTCTCTCATCTGTGCACATATCTATTTTATCTAGCATTTGAGGCTAAGTTGTTGGGTTTAAATCCTAATTCTCACTCACTAAATCAACTCTTTCACGCTGATCTTAGTGAGGGAATTTGTAACATACAGTGTATTTTATACTTGCATTGAGTTTCTAACTGTTTCCTTCGCATGCATGTGATTTCCTCTCACACATTTCAGCGATATTTCTTTTGCATGCTAACTCTTTTGCTTGTTTGCCTGTAGGTGTTCTTGGAAGCTATCTAGGTTTGAAGAAAGAGAGCTAAAGCATAGGCTAAGGAACACTATTTCGTTTGGAACCTCAAATCCAAGTTCCGCCTTATCACTTCACCTCTACTTCTAAAGCCTCATTCTTTTGAGGAATTGTAACTGCCATTCACCTCAAGGCTTTAAGCCTTTACTTTGTAAACATCTCACAAGTAGATTTTTTTTTAAACCTTACACTTGTAACTTTGGGAAGGAGCAATTTTAAAATGCTTATTGTAAGCTCTTCCCAATCCCCTCATTTCTATAAGAGGGCCTCATTTTCATTAATAAAGAGCTAACTGTTCTTGAGGGAGCTTGGGAAGTTTTTTTCCCATGGTATCTCACCTACTCATTTAGAGGGAGGAAATCTTCTTGAGGGGGTAACTTTCTTTTGCTTAGTTTTTCTTTTAATTTTCTCAAACTAAATCACTTGCATTCATCATTTCGTTTGCTAATCTAGTCTAGTTGCATGTGAATAACTCATATGTTCATCTCGTTAATTGCTTAGATCACATAGTCATTTAAATTTCCTAATTTGCAATCTCATTTGCCATCACTTATGTTTTGTGATCTACTCCTCATTTGGATAAGTTTCACAATATACTACAAGTAAATAAGCATAGCACTTGCAAATTCATTTCCATATCATTTAGGCATTTCACTTTGCATGCTAGACTTGCGTCTCTAAAAATTAACCTCCAACTTAAGTTGGTTGTATAGACATTAGGGACCCTCCACCCCTATGGACTCCTCATCGTGAGATCCAAATTTCGGGCGAGGGTGAGGTCTGGAGACAGGAGTTCAATTGTAACATTGTTTTAGAACTAATTAATAAAATAAACCAAGAGCACTATCTCATCACATTTACATTGCAAAGTTCCCAAATTTTATTTTGCTATCTTGACGGTCTAAAGATTCACGTGCAAATATTATCTCAAGAAGCACTTTGCTGCAAGCATTTTTAAATTCCTTAAATTTTGCAACAAGTTTAATTCTATGGTATTTGGAAATTTGCTTCTACATACAATTTCAGTGCATGTTGTCATTTTAATGATCATTATGCTTATGGATAATTGATATATCTCGTTTCATTGGCAAATACCATTATTTGGTGTTGCAAATTTAATTGCATATTGTGATCTTGGTCTAACACTTTCTTTGTGGGATTATTGTCATTATATCTTGATTTTTATTTTTGAGCAAGCATTTGTTATCTACTTTAAAGCACTGGTCTATATTTTGAACACGTCATTGAATATTGCTCATATACTTATATGCTTGTTTATATATTGGAAATCAAGTCATCTTTGATAAGTAATTCCTTCTAATCAATTCTCCTAGAAATCTCACATCTTTAACTTAGTTTTCCTTTAGGGACCACCCCCCTTAGCTAACCTAGGAGATAGCTTAAACGGAGAGAGTTGGGAATAGGTGACAGCCCCTTCTCTGAGTTCCTTGCCACCAACCACACCTGTGGGGTTGAAGGCTTTTCCCACTAACTGTAGGTAGGTGTAGGCGGCAAGCGATTAACAATGACCACCGCGCAGCTAGCAGATTTCATTTGCCCACGTTTGATGGCTCATCAAACAGTTCGGCAAAGTCTTGGGTGGAGAAGCTGGACATCTATTTCCAGCTTAACCAGATGTCGCAGTCAGAGGCCATCAAGGTGGCAACATTACATCTGGACGGTGAGGCCCAGGACTGGTGGTTCCATGGGATGACGACACTCGGACATTCTGCAGTGACGACATATGCCGAGTTTACCCGGAGGGTGATAGAGCGCTTTGACAGGAGGGATCCGGAGCAGCACTTTGTTGAGCTGACAAAGCTCAAACAGACTGGGAGTGCAGAGACATACATTTCAGACTTCTTGAGGGTTTCGGTGATGGTACCTAATTTGTCTGCGGCTCGGATGGTTTACATGTTTGTGGAGGGGTTGTCAGAGCCACTTCGTGGCCTAGTCCGGTCGACCAGACCAGCTACCCTTCAGGATGCCATCAGCAGGACTCGGGACTTACAGGATGTCTTACCCAGGACTCGGACACTTTATCCCCAGAGACAGGCCTTCCAGCCTAAGGGGAAGTACACGAGGGTTCCGCCTCCCAAGGCGAATCCTGGACGAGGGCAGTTTGATGACGAGGCTAGGAGAGAGCTGAGGAGGAAGCGGTTGTGCTTCACTTGCCAGGAGCCATGGGCACCGGGACATAGGTGTGCTGCAGGGAAAGCACATTTCATTGAGGTCTTCTCCGAGAGCAGTGGAGAAGAGGATGAGGGGGATGATGTGGAGGCAGGAGATTGTTATGCAGCGCAGGGTACCTTACCACCTCCACCACCCGCAGCAGGTGGGGCATCATTTGCACCCACTGGGGGAGCTCTAGCCGCATTGCGGGGAGTTCCCAAGTACCTGACGCCGCGCGTACGAGGGACAGTGCGCGGGCAGCGGGTTTCAGTCTTAGTTGATAATGGGGCCACCCACAACTTCATTGATGCCCAGATGGTTGAGCGGAGAGGCATACAGATAGAGGGTTTTGATGGATTTTCCGTCTTGGTCCCAGGAGATCAGACCATGGCATGTGCTCGGTATGTCCCAAAGCTATCAGTGACGATGGGCACTTATACATTGACAGATCACTTCTTTGTGGTGGATATTCTGGACACCAACCTGATATTGGGTGTTCAGTGGCTCATTACTCTGGGGAAGGTCACGACAGATTGGAAGGCCCTAGAGATGGAGTGGGATGATCCCAAGACGGGGAGGCATGAGAAGATACGGGGACAGCACACATACCCGCCTCAGACGGTGTCGGCACACAGGATGGAGGCGACCTTCCGCAAGGGAGACATAGAGTGGGCGGTAGAGTTGCGGGCTTCAGAGGCAGTGGATACAGGGCCGACAGTGCATCCTGAGCTACAGTCTATTCTCGACAGGTATGCAGTGGTATTCGGGGATATTCCACCAGGACAGCCACCGGATCGGGGGTTTGAGCATACGATTGAGCTTGAGCAGGGGATACAGGCAGTGATTACCACACCGTATAGGCATCCCAAGGCCTATCGGGACGAGATAGAGTGGGCTATTCAGGAGTTGCTGGCCCTTGGTCACATTCGGCCCAGCACGAGTCCTTTCGCTTCTTCTGTAGTGCTGGTGAAGAAGAAGGATGGCACATTGCGCATGTGCATTGACTACAGGGCTCTGAATAAGAAGACCCTGAAGAACAGGTACCCCATCCCCAGGATCGATGAGCTGATGGATGAGTTGAGAGGAGCACGGTTCTTCTCGAAGATTGACTTGAGATCCGGGTACCATCAGATACGCGTGAGGGAACAGGACTTTCCTAAGACCGCTTTCAGGTGTCATTATGGGCACTTTGAGTTTCTGGTCATGCCATTCGGGCTGACCAATGCACCCGCTACCTTTCAGTCGTGCATGAACCACATTTTCAGGGGTCATCTGAGGAAGTTTGTGCTGGTCTTCTTCGATGACATACTTATATATAGCAGGACTTGGGAGGAGCATCTCCAGCATATTGAGACAGTTTTGCACATCTTGGAGGAGCAGCAGTTCTATGCCAAGCTCTCCAAGTGTGAGTTCGGGTTGACAGAGATGCTGTATTTGGGGCACATTATAGGAGTGGACGGGGTGAGAGTCCACGAGGAGAATATCAGGGCCATCAGAGATTGGCCAGAGCCGCGGAATGTGACGGAGCTTCGGTGATTTATTGGCATTTGCACATACTACAGGAAGTTCGTCAAGGGCTTCTCACAGCTTGCTGCACCCCTCACAGATTTGACGAGGAAGGGGGCATTCAGTTGGTCGGACACGGCACAGCGAGCTTTTGACAAGCTCAAGGAGGTGATGAGCAGTTGCCCCGTGCTGGCATTGCCAGATTTCACACAGCCTTTTGTCCTCGAGTGTGATGCATCAGGAGAGGGGATTGGTGCAGTTTTGATGCAGGGCGGTCACCCGATAGCTTTTGAGAGCCGGAAGCTCCTTCCACATGAGAGGTTGTATCCCATATACGACAAGGAGATTTTGGCCATCATGCATGCATTGGCCAAATACCGGCAGTATCTAGTGGGCAGCAGATTCAGGGTGAGGACAGATCACAACAGCCTGAGGTACTTTCTGGAGCAGAAGCAGTTGCAGGAGAGACAGCAGAAGTGGATCAGCAAGATCCAAGCCTATGACTTTGACATAGAGTATGTCAAAGGCAAGAATAACGTGGTAGCTGATGCCCTTTCTCGTAGACCGGCCACGTTATCACTTATGAGCTTGGACGTTGATTGGAGGGCTCGACTGCTGGTAGAGTACTCCAAGGACAGGTTTGCGTGTGAGGTTTTGGATGGGCAGGTAGCAGATAACAGGTACAGGGTGGTCGATGAGATCATCTATTACAGGGACATGATCTTCTTGACTGAGGGATCTCAGCTCAAGAAGAAGATACTCCAGGCTTCACACGATTCTCCATTGGCGGGCCATCAGGGGTTCACCAAGACTTACAGGGCTGTTCGGGAGAGGTTCTCATGGAAGGGCCTCAAGGAGGACGTACTCCAGCATGTCAGGGAGTGCGATGTTTGCCAGCGAAACAAGGGAGAGATGAGCCATCCTGCAGGGTTGTTGCAGCCTCTTCCCATCCCGGAGGGGAAATGGGAGAGCATATCGATGGACTTCATCACAGGGTTGCCCATGGTGCAGGGCAAGGATTGCATCTTTGTCGTCGTTGACCGACTGACGAAGTATGCCCATTTTTTTGCCATATCCGCACATCACACAGCAGCGCAGGTGGCTGAGCTGTTCTTCAGGGAGATTTTCAGATTACATGGTCTACCCAAGACCATTGTCAGCGACAGGGACAGCCGTTTCATGGGCGGATTCTGGCAGGAGCTCTTCCGACTAGTGGGGACCGAATTGACACCGAGCACTAGTTATCACCCCCAGACGGACGGGCAGACAGAGATAGTTAACAAGTGGCTGGAGGGCTACTTGCGTAACTACGTCAGTGGACAGCAGAGGGCATGGCTGAAGTGGCTGCATCTGGGCGAGTACTGCTACAACACGACGCATCATATGTCTATTGGTATGTCACCTTTCTATGCTTTGTATGGACATCATTCCTTATCTTTTGTGGACATGATGTTTGGTGTTAGCAAGGCTCCGAGAGCCAAGTTATGGATCCAAGAGAGCCAAGATATCCTCCGAGCTCTCAAGGACAACATAGCCACAGCACAGAATCAGCAGAAGTTGTATGCTGATAAGGGTCGGGTGGAGAGACACTTCGAGGTAGGGGACTTGGTCTACCTACGACTACAGCCATACCGACAGTCTTCGCTCAAGCAGAAGGGGCCGGAGAAGCTTAGGGCCCCCCTTTTATGGGCCATACAGGGTGATACGTAGGATCGGGCAGGTTGCATATGAGTTGGAGCTGCCCCAAGGCAGCAAGATTCATAACATCTGTCATGTATCATGCCTGAAAAAGGCGCTGGGCCAGCAGGTGACAGTCACAGAGGAGCTACCACCCACGGATGATGAGGGGCATCTGGTGTTGCAGCCGGAGGCTATTATTGATACTAGGGAGAGGCAGCTGCGGAGCAGAACGATCAGGGAGTTCTTGGTGAGATGGAAGAACTTGCCGGATGAGGATGCCACTTGGGAGGATGAGAAGATATTGCAGCATCCATCACTTCAGTTGCTTGAGGACAAGAAACGTTCTGCCGGGGGAGACTGTAATATTCCTAATTAGCACCGCTAATTGGAATATTTCATTTTTGTATAGTTTTGCCGCCTATAGTTAAATTAATAAATAAAGTGAGAAAGAGGGGGTCTAACTTAAAGGGGAAGGCCTTGAGGGTCCACTGTTATGAATATTTTATTAATTATTAGTTAGATATAGTTATATTAGGTTTTATTAACTGAAAGGGCATGATCAAAGATCATGCCTCTTCACCAAGGGACACCTTGAGGCTATATTTAAAGCCCAGGCGATCCCTCATTGTAATCATCTCATCTTTCATCATTAATAATATATATTTATCAAGTTTACCAGAGTTTTTACACTCCATTGGTATCAGAGCCATCGCTCTTCGGGATCTGTGGATCACCCAGGAATTACAGAATTCCAGAAATTGCAATTCCAGAATTGCAGAATTTTTTAATCAAGTGTTTGTGCACAACAACATTTGTTTTTTTTTTTTTAAAATAACCTTGCAGATTTCGGTGAAAATCGCAGAAAAATTCAGGAGATAAGAAGAGGTCGAGGAAGACTTTCAAGATCACTGTTTGGGTTATTTTTTTTAAAATTCATCATTGCAACTGCAAATTTCAGATTACAGTGACCTGTGACAAAGTCTGGTGGGCAGTGTCTTTAGAGACCTCGGAACACCTTCTTACCGGCCACCTCTTTCACCAGCCGTCCACCCATCAATCATCGATCCCAATCTTCCCAAAAAAATAAACAGTCAACGCATTAAGCAATTAAACGAGCAGTCCTTGGATCTTCAAACCGTCCAAAAATGATCCTCACTTCTTTGTAAAACCAAAAACCGCATCTCCACGCAGCGAGCTGTCAGTAAATCTCCACGTGGCAATTAATCAAATCCATTCATTGGTTTCCAAAACTTTGACACAACTGTTAACTGCTTCCTCCTATCATCTTCAGCCACATTGTCGCATCATTAACCATTTTTCACTGAATAGCCCTATCTTCGCGATCCATCCCTGCACCTTATTCCACGGCCAATTTATAAACAAGAATTCCATCGCTGTCTCAAGTTATATGCTGCGCTTCCGAATCTGAATACAATCATACCCTCCGTCACCTTCAACTGTACACATCTGCACGATTACTCCGCCTTGGCCCATTGGTCTCTCGCCTGTCCCACTCTTCCGTCGTTTTCTGCACACTCCGCCTAACAAAACAAATTCTAATTCGTGTCCACAATAAAAAAATCACGAACAGGTTATCACGAAACGGTGTGTTCTTTGAACGGAACGGTGCCGTGCCACGGTGCTGTGTCTCGTTTTGTTTTTAAGCGGACGGGTTTTTCTTTTGTGACGGGTTCATCGATAGTCGTATGGTGGAAATAGTAAATCGTTAACCGGTGGATACGTGGAAACAAAAAAAAAGAACAAAAAAATTTGTATATATATATATAATCTGCATTAAGTGCGGTATTGATATATATATATATAAACAGGTCTAAACTTATATATAAAAATTAGATTTTAAAAAAATAAAATAATAAAAATTATTATTGTTATATAATAATTATATAATTTATTTATATATTATATAATTTTTTAAATCAAAAATTATATATATATAATAATTATATAATTTAAAAAAAATAATAATAATTATTATTATTAAAAAAAAATTATTATTAATTTAATTAATTAATTAAATATTAATTAATTAATTAATTTAAAAAAAAATTAATTAATTAATTAATTATTAATTAATTAATTTTAAAGAAAAAGAGGAAAATTTGGCAGAACAATATCAGTATGTCTTTATCAATGATGACGATTGATCAGATAAAAAGGCAAATATGGCTTAAACAAATGGAGGCTAAGGACAAGGAGAACAAAATATTGCAGAAATTTAATGCGATCATGAACAATATGACAGAACTCTACAGTAAGCTAAATGATAAAATAGATAAGTTAAGTCAGACACAATCCCAAATATCTCCTAACAGGGAACAAAATCAACAAAACAATTCCGCAGATTCAGGGAACTCAGAAGAGCATCAGGAAAAAACTGATTCCCCACATCACCATGAAGATACAGATGTTTGTAAGCAACAAAATGTTCCATCCCCAGAATTGAACGAAACATGTGAAGAGACAAACACATGTGAAGCCACTGATATAACGACAGAAGCTGTTGAGGCCTTCAGTGATGAAGCACATATGGTTGTTAAGAAGGAAGCGTTTGATGATGAGAAGAAGTTGCATCAAACGATAATTGTTGGTAACTTACCTCTAAATCTAAAAAGGAATCACAAAAAATCACCAGAAGAACAAGGAATAGTTGGGAAACATGAAAAAGTATTCCAAGATCTACCCATAAAAGTGTCTTCCAATAGGAAAATCAAACATCCAATAGAAGTCAAGACAGTATCCAACTCTGTCGATATCAGATTTTTTCACTATCCACATCACCAACAGATGGAGCTCGAGAAGATGCTTCACGATCTTTTTAAAATGTGGGAAGCAAGAGCTCATCGCTTGAGAAAACCAGACATTCGTCAACATTGTCCATCATTACGTATGCTTTGAGGACAAAGCATCTTTAAGAGAGGGGCAATGTTATGTATATTTTATTAGTTATTAATTAGATTTAGTTATCTTAGGTTATTAATGTGGAAGGGCATGATCAAAGATCATGCCTCTTCACCAAGGGACACCTTGAGGCTATATTTAAAGCCTAGGCGATCCCTCATTGTAATCATCTCATCTTTCATCATTAATAATATATATTTATCAAGTTTACCAGAGTTTTTACACTCCATCACACACACATGAGGGAGGCCTCACGTAGGCTCCTAAGGTAACTGCGCAGGTCAAGGAGGAGGTCAAGAACGCAGTTAGGGTTTTTGAGGGAGCTAGCACTATAAAAGGTGGGGGTTTCACTCCATTTGGCATTATTGATATGTTGATGATATTGAGAGCTAGACTTCTGTCTACTTCAGCACGCCGGTTGTTTAGTCGGTCTGCAGCACTGTTTAGTGCGAACTGAGTGTCTCAGGTCGGAGATCTCGCCCTTGGCCCCGGGGGACTTCGAGTGCCTGCTCGGGCAAGGTATTTCCTTCAGTTTCAGTAGGTGATTTGCAGTGGATTTTGGTGGACGTTTTGCAGAGGAGCTGGCCCCTTAGAGTGACTGCGCAGTCCAGGAGAGAGGACGCAGTTTCAGCAGGGAGGACGCAGTCAGTGTTTGTGCAGCGCTGTTGTGGGTGATTTCGTGGTGGCTTCAGCGTATTTCAGCCTTGGGGAGATTGTTGTTTCAGCCGGAGGGTTTGCAGGAGGATTTAGGCCCCTTTCCCAGCATATTTCTTGAGCTTCTGCGCTGTTCCTGGGAGAGACAGCGTTTTCATTGAGGAGGGCTTTATTGGTGGATTTTCGGAGGTGGAGCATTTGCTTCACGGTTTCTGGGTTTTGTCCGAAGGGGTGAGTACAGACAACCTTCCGATTTTCAGCTCATTCCGGTGAGGGGATCAGCCCCTAGTTCCAGTACATTGCAGCAGCAGCTTTCTACGGCAGTTTTCTCCAGCAGCTAGGACGCAGTCTCTGTTGTAGCCATTTCTTATTCTGAGAGGGTCTCCACTTGCCTAGAGCAAGGATAGGTGCACTCATTCTGATTATCTCTTGTACCCATATATGTATTCTCAGATTAATAAAATGGCTTAGTGTTCTGGTATTTTATGTGTACTTGTTCCATATTCTAGTTCCGGCATTTTGTTCTATATAGTTGCTTGTTTGTTTTGCTGTGTATTACTGTTTATTTCCCGTTGGGGATATTACACTTTTTGTCTATATTGTCGTAACTCTCATTTTTTCCCACTTTATCATCCGAAAAACCCTTTTTCGCCCATTTCATCTGAATTGTTCGTTGTTTTTCCTATGGTTTCGAGTTTTTAATTACAGCGACTCCATCTTGAAGATTCCAGGTACTAATATTACCCGGTTACCTTATTTTTGCATCAAACAGCAAAATTAAAAATAGCCAAAAAAGTTTCTTTAGGTGGGTCATCCACTCATATACCTTTAATGGACATGGAAAGGGATATATAAGATTTCGTTTGTCACTTAAATCTAACGAAAATTCGTCAGAACTTGTTGGTCAGTCAAACTGAGTGAGAAATCTCCCTGCGGGTAGTAATGTTTGGTCTTAGCACTGCTATTATCCCCCATATGTACCCTTTCCTGGAATTCATCAGTTTGCTTACCTCATCTTTGTATCCTCAGAGGTTTTCCATCAAGAACTCAATGTGTGAAAATATTTTGCAAGTCTCCTCTTTGTTAATATGTCAAGCTTGAGATTTCCCACAGTCAGATAATTATATAAAATTCACCGGTGAATCCTTCTTGTCTGTGTATCAAATCCTTTCTGTAGAGGATAGAAACAAACTGTTTAGTCCCATTTTGCCTCCCAATTTTGTGCTTTCTCCAGAGTCTACAAAGTTCCCTATAACTTCTTTTTCTGAGAGTGTCAAGCCAATCGTGTCTGTGATTATGGAAGTTCTAGGAGGACATGATACCTCAGTCATCAATTTTCAAGCCCTACAATTTTTCTATTTGATGATACAACCCAATGTCGTGTTAGATATTCCAGCTTATTGTGAAAAATTTTGAATCCAAGTTACAAAAATCCTACTGCAGTGAATCTGATTTGCATTACCTACTTGCCTTATTTAACTTACAAACTATTTTTCTGAATCTTCAGTAAAAATACTAATGCAAATACACAGCAGCCTACACAATTATACAGATCAAGTACTGAAAAATAAGTGACACATTTAGACAAAGGACACAAGTATTTTTCGGACAAATGTCCCCGGAAAAAACCAATGCACAAAAGCCGGTGCAGTAGATCTGACGGTTTATATTATTGAGCAGCAGTTTTCTAAGTAAATCTAGGGTGCCAAAATTCGGCTCACCCAACAGAGAAAAACCTCTGCAGGAATAAATAAATCGTGAGTTTTACCTCACATTGCAAGTCCCGACTGATCCGGATTAGAAACTAGTGAAACCCTAGTTGCCTCTGCGCAGTAGATGCGTAGGCATGCATGGGTCTAGCTAAGGACTGCGTCACCCCTTCTTTGCGTTGATATGCCTCTCAGAAACTGAGTTTCAGCCCGCCCGGTTCAGAAACCCCAGTCTCCAACTAAATCTGGAATATCTCTCGAAACCACTGGGCAGCCCCTACGTGAGCCCTGCATGGGCCTGCGTCACCCTCTCTAGGGTCTGTGTCACCTCTCCTTGTGGCTGTGTTGGTCCCACTACTGCTTCTGCTGCCCTTGCTTTGCTATGTACTCTTGGTCCTCCGACCAATTACTGCATCTACCCCTCACTGCTCTAAATCACTCAGATCTGATCTTCGTTCGAGCACTGCTCCGTCAGAAGAATTCGATCTCTTAGACTCACTATGTGTGTTCTCCAACTGGCCCTCAAGCCTTCGTTTATACTTTTCCTTTTGATGAATCAACGGTCGTGATCTAATCCCTAATCGACGATTAAGATTAGAAAAGACTTGATCTTTGTCAATTAGAACATTCTCACCCACATGTCTAAATTAATTCACTTTAATTATTTTATTTCCCTAAGTTTTAACTTAGGCTCCATTTAAAATAATTAATTATTTGAATAACTTAAGTTCCGGGAGAAATTTCTCCAAACAATTTCTGAGTCTTGGAGATCTCACGTCTCCTAGCCCCTCCACAATGTTTTGGAGCTAGAGAACATCCGAGGCTACCCAAATAAGCAACACTCCCTCTTAGCGAGGAATGTGCTCTAGTAATACTTCTTCACTAGAAGCATCACCATGATCCACAACATCGGTCCTTTGCGTTGTTGATGCTCGGCCTACTGCCCCACATCCATTGCGCTGCTGCTATCTGTACTGTTGCCCATGTTACTGCCACTGACATTGCTACATTTGCACTGCATCTCCCTCTCAAATGCTACATCACACTGCCACAGCTAATTGTGGCACTACAACTCAGTTGTTGAGAGTTAAGCAACTGAAAATCCACCTAAAATTGACGTACTGGTCAGTCTGAATACTCCTTGATGTTCGAACTACCTCTGCTGCTAATTTGCACTGTCCCTCCAATGCCACTACATTGTTGCTATTCTGCACTTCGCTGCACCACTATGCACTATGCTACTGCTACTACATTGTTGTTGCCTCTACTCTGCGTTGCTTCACTCTTCAACGTCCTAGCTCTGTCATTAAGGGCTCCTGTAGTCGTATGTGATCCAAGAGTTTAGGCACCTCAAGGATCCTGCCCCTTCTCTACAATTCAAGGAACTACAGATCAATCTCGCCCCACCTCTTCTCTTGAGGTACATGAGCGAGCACTCATGGCACAATCATCATCATCCCTATCATCATCCTTCGCTGCAACAGCCTTCGAATCAGATTCTTCTTTGCCCTTCTTCTTCAGAGGGAAATGTGTGGCGAAATGTCCCAATTCTCCAAACCTGAAGCATCTGACCTTCGAGAGGTCCTTCTTCTTCCTTCTCTGCTACCCATTTTGTCCCTTAGATGCGAGATTTGCATCGTCCTCTTCCTCCTTGAATTTGATCCCCGTGTTGCTGCTTCCGGCCTTGGTCAACCATTTAATTTCTTCCTCTCGAAGAGTTGCCCACATCTCCTCCCAGTTTGGAAGAGCAACTCTACCCAAAATACCTTAGACAAAGTTCTCCCAGTCTTCAGAGACTGCATTCAGGGCAGTCCTGACCATAAGACCATCATCTGGTGTAGCTCCTATAGAAGCTAGTTGATCTCAGATTGCTTACAATCTGACAAGGAAGAGGTCGATCTCCTCTCCCTTCTGCATCTGAAACAGTCTCAATTGTTTCTCAAGCAACATCTTTAGCTGGACGAAAGTTCTGTGGTACATAGTGGTCAAGGAAGTCCACATTTCCCTTGTCCTGTTCTTCCTGGCAATATGTAGGATCACATGATCCTTGACTCCATCCATGATCATGTGCTTTTCCTTCGCTTCAGCCTCCTTGTACTTCTTGAGAGGATCAACATCAACAGGAACAACAACTACATTCAAGACATGTTCCTTGATGCAATGTTCATCTAAAACTGACAAGATCTTGGCCTTCCAGATGACAAAGTTGGATGCTCCATCCAAACTCTCATGATCCCTCGGTCTATGTGTGGCCATCTCTACTGAACAAGAAAATGTCGAAATGGTTCTCTTCTCCCTCTTTTGTTGCTGCCCCAACAAAACTTGAATATGGGTTTCTTTGGCACTAGAAACCCTATAAGGAACAAGCTCCCTCTAAAAATCGATTTCCTTTACGGAATTCCTTCTACCAACTAATGTCGAAACAATCCTCTCCGATCACTCTTCCCTGCTGAACAACACTTGATCTAGACTTCTTGACAAGAAGTCTTCTCAGGAACTGCTTCCTCTACGTTTCTACTGCCCCACTAGACACTGTTCTGCACGAACTAAAACAATGCCCCACAAGCAACTCTAGAAGAAAATCAAGCTACATGTCCAGCCACGACAACTGGAAAAATTTGAGGCTCAAAACCTCTACACTGGCCCAACAAACATTGCACTACCTCTGCTGCAGCTACAACATCACCCTAGCTAGTTGATGCAGGCTCTGCGTGAGCCCCTGTGGTGACTGCGTCACCCCTTCCTATGCCTCTTTCTAGTACAGCGCTATCACTGTTGGAAATACTGAGAGGGGGGTGAATCAGTATTTCTTTTCAATTGTTAATTATTGCCAGTTAGATTCTTCACAGTTAAAGACAGAGAGATATTTATAATAATAATATTAAGAATTAAAGAGAACTTCAATCTCCTTTTAATAATAGTATACAATAGATGAGAGAAGGGCAACAACCCTTTTAATGAAACAGGAACCAACCTGTTTGCCAAGCACCAACTTGGACTTTGATGAGGCTCCGACCTCTAAGGCTTCGACCCTATCTTCTCAAGGCACCAACCTTGTGTTTAGGGGCACCTACCCCAAAGACACCAATCCCTCGATCTTCTTTTTAATAGAAACTATGTGATGTACTTACTTGACTGTCATCAACAAGATTCTTCACTGTTATTTCTTCATTGTACTTTGTCCATCACGTGACTTCAATAGTCCTCACATAAGTCTGAGCCTTCAAGGGTAAGTCCAAGCCTTCTCCAAGTTCAGATCCAAAGTATCACAGGTTCACTAGCTTGCAGTTCTAAGTCTAAGCCTTCAAGGGTAAGTTCAAGCCTTCTACAAGTTCAGATCCGAAGTATCACAAGTTTACTAGATTGCAATTATGAGCCTGAGCCTTCAAGGGTAAGTCCAAACCTTCTACAAGTTCAGATCCGAAGTATCACAGGTTCACTAGCTTGCAATTTTGAGCCTCCATAAATAATTTTCCTTAGGTCCAAAATTTATGAGTCCTCTAGAGAACCAAGGTGTAATTCCACAAGTCTATCCGAGCTACAGTTTCTCCACAGCTATGTCCGAGCTACCACAAGTATATTCGAGCTGAATGTCCACAATTCAACCTTTTTACATGTTTGAGGTACTGAGGTTAAGGCACCGAGTAGGTGACTATCCACTGTTCCTCCACAGGCAGACTATTTATACACATGTCACAAATCCGAACCTCATAAAAGGTGATTGTGTAATCCGTTGTCCGAGCTTGAGGAAGAATAACCCAAACAAATGTGCTTTTTAAGTCCTCCTCGGCCTTAGTTCACAAGATGTGAACTCTCCTTAAAGTTTTGTGCTTCTCGGATATTCTTCGCTGAATTTCTGACTCTAAAATGGATGAACGTAGATTTATATATATAGTAGTTTGTCCCTATGAAGAGACACATCCATTGGAAGAAAGGCCGACATTATATGACTACATAGGTCGGCTTGACTGTAAATATATATATATATATATATATATATATATATATATATATATTTATTTATCTTAAAAATTCAGTTTCTCACAAACTAATGGGAGTTTTGGGGCAAGTAAGAGCTTGTTGGAAAGAGGGGAAAATCCTCTTTAATATGGTCTAGGATTCATTGTGAAAGGATGCCTCCAAGGTGTCTAAATTTATTTTTCTTTGTGACTGTTCATAAAATTTTAGTGCAGAAGGTGATTGGGACAGTAAGAGATCATTAGAGCTCCTTCATCATGGTGTGTCTTCCATGTCATCATATGTCATAGTGCAGCATCTATCAATCTTCCATTAAGAGAGCTTATATTCCATCAATGACAATTATTGACCAACAATCACTTGGGACAACTACATTCCTATTTTTCTACGTCCCTTCACTGATGGCTTTAGCTCTACTTGATCTACAACAGCTCTGATACCTTCTGAAAATTTCTGAATCCAAGTTACAGAAATCCTACTGCAGTAAATCTGATTTGCATTACCTACTTGCCTTATTTAAATTACAAGTTATTTTTCTGAATCTTATGTAAAAATACTAACGCAAATACACAGCAGCGTACACGATTATACAGATCAACCAGTGAAAAATAAGTGACACATTCAGACAAAGGACACATATTTTTCAAACAAATGTCCTCGGAAAAACCCAATGCGGGAAAACTGGTGTAGCAGATCTGAGGGTTTATATTATTAAGCAGCAGTATTCTAAGTACATCTAGGGTGTCAAAATCTGGCTCACCCAACAGAGAAAACCTCGGCAGACAGAAATAAATCGTGAGTTTTACCTCTACAGAACAACCCCAGGGTTTATATTATTAAGATCCAGTTGCCTCTACGCTACCTCTACGCAGTAGATGCATAGGCCTACGTGGGTCTGGCTAAGGACTGCGTCACCCCTTCTCTGCGCTAATCTACCTCTAAGAAACTGAGTTTCAACCCTCCCGACTAGAAAACCCCAATCTCCATCTAAATTCGGACTATCTCTCGGAACCACTGCGCAACCCCAGCATGAGCCTTGCGTGGGCTTGTGTCACCCTCTCTGGGGTTTGCGTCACCTCTCATGGTGGCTGCGCTGGTCCCTCTGTTGCTTCTATTGCCCTTGCTCTGCTATGTACTGTTGGTCTTCCGACCAATTACTGCATCTACCCCTCGCTGCTGCTCTGAATCACTCAGATCTGATCTTTGTCCGAGCACTACTCCGTTAGAAGAAATGGATCTCTTAGACTCACTGTGTGTTCTCCAACTGATCCTCGAGCCTTCCTTTATACTTTTCCTGTTGATGAATCAATGGTCGTGATCTAATTTCTAATCGACGGTTAAGATTAGAAAAGACTTGATCTTCGTCACTTAGAAACATTCCCACCCACATATTTAAATTAATTCACTTTAATTATTTTATTTCCCTAAGCTTTAACTTAGTCTTCATTTAAAATAATTAATTATTTGAATAACTTAAGTTCCGAGTGGAATTTCTCCAAACGATTTATGGGTCTTGGAGATCGCATGTGTCCTAGCCCCTCCACAAAATTTCGGAGCTAGAGCACATCCAATGCTACCCAAAAAAAACACTTACTAGGAGCATTCTATTATCCTGCAACTTATAAATTTCAGCATTTCTAGATGCTTTAGGTTCCCCTCTATAATGGTCTACCTCTTACTATATGCACATGTGGATCAGTTCATGGATTTAGGTCTGAACATTGTTGATTTAAATAAGCAGAAGAAAATAGTTGTAAATTGGATTGACATTGCCAGATGCTAAGAAAATAATGAAGGTTTGTCCTACTATATTGTTTATTTCATGTCAATAGTCTACAAAATTATAAATAACACATTTGCTCCTAGAATTCTGCCAGAGGCCCAATCTTTGTTATAGTTGGGCAGAGACCTTAAGGTTGGTGACTGGTGTATATTTGAGAATATGTAGAAATAAGATTGTATGATGCAAAAACCCCACCATATAAGCTTCCTACTTTTGTGTGGATGAGGATTTTTGCATTATAATTTATCGCAGAGTTTGAATGTGGATGAAGTCCACTTTGTCCCAGCGAGAAAGGGGTTTTTGTTCAAGCTGCCAAGAACAATTGGCCCATTCCTTGTAAATAACAAACAATTTGTAGAGGAGATTGAGAGGATGATGCAAAAGATGACTTTTCAGCAGGGGGAGAAATCGAACTATGATCCAAACGAACTATGATCCAAACCAAATAATTTCTAAATGAGGCTAGAAATATCATGTGCCCCATACATTCATGAAGCAAGACCAAAAATAGAAAAATTAACAAATTTAAGTATGGAGGAGTTGTTACCGCTCAAACTAGCAGGGGTCCTAGGAGGGGATCCTTGAAGGGAAACTACTAGCTCGAAGGAAACAATGGAGCGGTAGCCCACAGTCACCTCAGCTAAGGTTCCCCGCTCTTTACGAACTTTCACCAATGGGAGGAAACCTGGTATAATAAGTATCACGATAATGTGTGTATCAATGATAGGATGAAAGGTGATCCTAAAAGCCTATGCACCAGAGAGGCTCAAATATATGGCTTGCTTGCTTAGAAAGCAAGGTGAAAAGCTCTCTAAGAAGGGTTAGGAGGGTTTCAGGGCAAGGGCTTGAAGATATGACTTACAAAGGAGATTCCTAGACCCCAAAATCCTCGTGAAACCTGGTTTCTAAATGGCCTTTGAAGGGTTAGCTTTGATCAGAAGTGGGCCCACATGAAACCAAGTGGACCCAAAATTAGGTCAAGGGGACGGAATTGTTCAATCAAAGGTGTGCATGACCTAATTGAGGAGGAGAGATGGGTCAAAGGAGAAATTTTATTTGAACTTGATGCAACGATCCCAATGAGGTCACTAGCCGAAGGAAACCAAAGGCAAGAATCGGTTTCAGAGCTAGGGCTTGAAATATCTCAAGATCCCACCATCGGAATTGCTTCAAATTTGGAGGGCATCTAGGAGTCACACCAGCGCAATAGAGGGCAAGAGATCGAACTTTTCGGATGGGTGAATTATGAGAAAACCAATGTCGTAGGTCACCTATGGAGTCTAGGCCTAGAAAGAAAGAGAGAAAGCTGAGAAAAAGATGCTTTCGAGTGATCACCAATAGAGGATCAGTGCCTAATCCTTTGGGGAATATGGAGTCAAGGAGAGTCAAATGCTTGGAGTGGATTCACCTAATTAAGGAGGCCTCTAGAACAACTTTGCATGTCATTAGGGCATGAGAACAATTGCTTTGAGGTATTTACACTTCGATTTGCAATATATGATGACTTATTGAGATAAAATTTCAATGAAACATCTCTCGGAATATTCGCTCATCATACATGGCCCATGACATGATGCAACGCTATAAAAGAACAAATTTACACAATTTCACATAAGAAAAGCAGTAAATTTCAGCCTAGTATAGCGAAAATCCCCAGCAACATGCATGTGACATAAGAAAATAACAAGAATAGCATTAAAAGATTACTTACATATATGAAAGAGTATATCCAATCATTATTATATGCCAATAGTGAAGCTCCAATACAAAATGAAAGAGATCCAAACATCAAAATTCATCCATTCATCCAAATTCATCCTCCAAGAAGGGTAGAGAAAATCTCACAAGAGAGAAAGATCCAAGTGATGATGAGAGAATGAATCAACTCTCATATATTTAAACAATGTCAAAGGAGTTTGATTTAGCTAATTTGTCTTAATTTAGCCCCTAAAATAAAATAATGTGCATAATAACAATCACTTTTGGTGACAAGCCAACCAAATAGCTCAATAATACATGAATAAGCCTCTCAAGAGGGTTGAATGATCAACAAAGTGAGTCGTTGGGCCTTTGACGAGGATGCCTAATGAAGTCCAGGGGGTGCCATCATGTAGAAATGAACTCACACAATAGTGGACAAGGGATTGGCCCCTTGTTTTCCAAGCAAGAACCTGTGGTGCTCCCAAGTGGGTGAGGGGGCACAATGGCAAACTCATGGGTCTCCAAATGGATCAAATATGCATGTAGACCATCTATAAGGGCTAGAATGATGACATAAGCCCTCCCTCTGCAACGGGGAAAAACCTTTGGATCCTGAAACATCTGCCAAGTGTATGGTGCATCTGTGGAGCCAGTTAGGCATGTTGAACAAAGTCCATGATCCTCATCCAAAAAGATGGAACATGAGCTATAACCGAGTGTTGTTGGGGATCCATGAAGTAATCTCAACTATGGTGGAGGTCCATGGCTCTCAACGCTCACCCTACAAGTTCCAATGTTGCCCTCTAAAGGGCTAGGACCCCGTATAAGGAGACCAAGCCCCAAATGGAGATCCACCTGCAATTGTGCATAAGATCCAATGCATCCCCTTGCCATCCAATACAACAAATCATTATAATAATCAAGTAAAAGAGCTTACAAGTCATGGAACCAATGGAGCACTTCATAGTGGTCTGCCCTTCCATAGTGGGCTTTGGTATGTACATGTGTCTCCAAGCTCAATAGGGGGTTAACCAAGGACCCTATTAGATAGTTACAACCTCTAAGGGGGTGACATGTCCATGGTACATCCCTCAAGTGGCAATTGGAAAATGATATAATAATGGAATGGAGTGAGGATCAGGGGAATCATCCAAACCACATGTCAAGGTGCAAGGGTAGCTATAATAAGGGAAGCCCACACCTAGGTATATGAGTGTAAGAGGGAGAAAATTGTGGTACATGACTTACCCCTTATTCGTATTCCTTTTTCCTTTGATTGATTTTTCTTCATAACTACTCGGGATTCCAGAGGATGAGAGCATGATGTGTAATATGTTGCAATGAATACCCCTTAAGGTGGGGTGGTTCATCGCCCACTAGGGGTTGGGATAATCATGGGTTCTATAATGATAGAGGGGGCTCATATAGGGCACATAGGAACCAGGGTAATGGCCATGGATAAGGGGTAGAGGTCATGTTTGGCTTTTTCCCACGTGCTAAATTTATGTCCCAAACATCTTTTGCATTTTCTGGTACAATTTTAGCTGCATTGACCTCCGGGGCATCGTCCCAGCCCCGACCCAAGGTGTGGACTATGAAAATTCCTAAATCTGGAAGCTCAATGCAGCAACTAGAAAATATTCACCTATTTGTTATTCATTACTTAACAATTTATTTGTAGTTGTTCTACGGCAAACATTAAATACATCACACTGCAACCTTCAGTACATAAATAAAATGTTGAAACAAGAACTGAGCAAAACGGAAATCAAACACATATATGCCATCGTTATTTTTGGACAAATGTCCCCGGAAAAACCGAATGCACGAAAACAGGTGCAGCAGCTGAGGATTTGTATAATTAAGCAGTAATTCTAAATACCATCTAGGATGCCTTACTAGCCATCCACACAAAGAAAATAACTAACAGAGAGTTAGTGAGAAAATGAACTCACACTAACACTAGAGATTCGGCACTGACCCAACCCCGAACTGACAATCCGCAAGCTACCTCTGCGTCGCCTCTACGCAGATCTGCATCACTCTGGCTGGGAACTGTGTCCCTTCCTTTGATTGATCTTTTTGTTGGTTGGACGTTGACCTTCTGCCCCCCCAGTCTCACACCCCGGCTCTCTGCACTGGATCTAACTGATCCTCAGCAAAATAACAGATCTATTCAGAGGCTCAGTGCTGCCTCTGCATGGCTCTGCGCTGCCCAGCGTAGCCCCTACGCTGCCTCTTATGTGTCCTCCTCTCTGCCTTCTCTACGATGTATTCACGGCTCAAGAAAATCTACAACCAGAACTATCTTTGTCCATCACTGCATAGAATCAACTCGATGTTATTTCCAAATGCCCATCAACACTTTTCTTATAATCTTCTCATTGAGAAATCAACGGCCCGGATTAAAACATAATCAAGGGCTAAGATTAACTTGACTTGATCTTAGTCTTTTTCAAGAAGATTCACACCTAGTTCTGTTAATATACTTTAATAATTTTAATTCTCGAAGTTTAGACTTAGGCTCCCATTAAAAATAATTAATTATTTTAATAAAACCCCATCTGAGTGGAATTTCCCAAAACGCTTTCTGGGTATTTTGGAATACATGTGTCTAAGCCTCCCTGCAAAATTTGAGACTTAGGGCACATCCGATGCTACCAAAAATCAACACTCCCTCTTAGCGAGGAATGTGCTCTAGTAATGTATCCTGTTGAAGAATTACACTTATTTTGTAACATCTCCCTTTGCGCTGCTGATGTCTGACACCGCTGCCCACCAACTGTTGCGCTATTGCATCTATGCTGCTGTTGACCCTGCATACTATTGCCAATTGCATTTTCATTGCAACTCTGCTGTTGTTGGAGCAGAAAAACAACCAAATATTGAACTAAGTGTTCAACATGATGCATCTGATACTAAAGATCTAACTGCTGCTAGTCTCTGTGCTAACCCTCTGAAGTTGCTACGTTGTTGATGACTTTGCACTGGGCCTTACTGCATAGTTGCCAACTCTACTCTGCACTGCTCAGACTCTTGTGCTCTCTAGCTACTGCGTTGCCACTCTGGCACTCCTCCACACCCACTGACATTGGTCCATCTTGCTACTTCTGATATGGGCTCTTGTAGCAAGGTATTGATCCAAGAAGTGGACTCCTCAAGGATCCTGCCCAATTGCAGCTCTTTCGAACTACAGTTCTAGATCACCCCAATTCTCCCCTGAAGATATGTGGGCAATCATGGTGAACTCCTCCTCCTCGATCCTAGCAGTTGCAGCCTGCGGATCATGTTTCTTTTCCTTGTCCTTCTTCTTGAGAGGACACTGCGTAGCGTAGTGACCCATCCCACCACACTGGAAACACTTGATATTTGAGACGTCCTTTTTCCGCCTCCGTTGCTCCTGTTGCCCCTTAGATGCAAGGGTTGCATTCTGTAATATCTCGTTTCAGGGATATCTCTCAAACACAAGCAAACTCCAACCACAGATGGACTGGGAGGGCATTTACCAGATATTTCACCTCTGAAGAGAGGGTGAGATCTAGAGGCTATCTGGCCCTTTCCAGACTCTGTCTAAGAGTATGGGGAAAAACACTCCAAGTGGTATAGTAACTGAAATGCTCGAGGAGAAAAATAACAATAGTGCAAGCATACAATAGCATATATATAGAACATGTAACAGATACTCAAGAAATGCAAAGAGAAAGCTGAGCCATTTTATTATGCTGAGAAATATAAGTGAGTACAATAGGTGATCAGAGTGATGGCACCTAGACTTGCACAAGGAAAGTGAAGAAATACTCTCAGAATGCTGACGGAATGGCTGTTATCTGATCTGCGTCCTAGCTACTAGAAAATTGCTGTGTAGCTGCTACTGCCGAAACAATATGAGTATTTGGGGCTACTCCCCTACTCGAAATAAGCTGAAACTCTGGAATCAACCACTACTCACCAAACCCAGAAAAGCCTAGAAAGAATTTCTGAAATGACCGACCCCCGAAAATCACCCCCTTGAGGATCTACGCTATCCTCCAAGGCTCTGCGCTGAGGCTGAATGGAAACCCCCAAAATACGGCCACAAACTCAACCAAAATCCTCCAACAGGCAAGCGTTGGCCCCTTGCTCAACCTCCAAGCTCAAAACCTCCGAAAGAAACCACTCCGGAGCTCCCAAGAAATGGACTGCGTCCTCCCTCTCAGGACTGCGCAGTCTACGAATTCAATGCTCCTCAACGAAAGCCAAACACCAATACTCCTGCAAAATACTGATGGAACAACCTCACCCGAGCAGGCACTCGAAGTCCCCCGGGGCTAAGGGTGAGATCTCCAAACGGAGACACTCGATGCACTAAACAGTGCTGCAGACTAGCTAAACAACCAGTGTGCTCAAGAAGTTGAAATGACCAGCTCAATATCATAAACACGAATGAACAAAATGAGGAGGCTCTCCTCTCTATATAGCGTTGGCCTCTCTCAAACCCTAAGGCCCACCTCCTCCAATGTAGCCTCCCTTTGCCACGTGCTCAACTTGGCCTGCGCAATCCCTCCATGTGGTCTACGTGGGCCCCCTCTCTACGTGGTCTCTTGGCCCCCTTGGCTCACTTAAGTTACAACGTTGTGTCTACTAGGGAGTGCACTTTATTTTTAGAGTGAGTTATGTCCCCCTCTACTCACTTTTATTTATAATCTAACTATATAAGCCAAAATTGACCAAAATCAAATATTCCAATTAGCCATTGCTAATTGGGAATATTATAGTCTCCCCCGACAAAATGTTGCTTGACCCCAAGCAACTGTAGTGATGGATGTTGCAAGATCTTCTCACTCTCCCAAGTGGCATCCTCATCCGGCAAATTCTTCCACCTCACCAAGAACTCCCGGATTGTCCTATTCCGCAGCTGCCTCTCCCTGGTATCAATAATGGCCTCAGGCTGTAACACCAAATGCCCCTCATCATCTGTAGGCAGTAGCTCCTCTGTCACTGTCACCTGCTGCCCCAATACCTTCTTCAGGCATGATACATGGAAAATGTTATGAATCTTGCTGCCTTGGGGCAGCTCCAACTCATAAGCACCCTGTCCAACCCTGCATATCACCCTGTGTGGCCCATAAAAACGGGGCTTGAGCTTCTCAGCTCCCTTCTGCTTCAGTGACGACTGTCAGTATGGCGGCAAACGTAGGTATACCAAGTCTCCTACCTCAAACTGTCTTTCCATCTGACTCCTGTCGGCATACAGCTTCTGCTGGTTCTGCGTCGTAGCCATGTTATCGTTGAGAGCTCGGAGAATGTCCTGACTCTCTTGGATCCAATCTTTGGCTCTCGAAGCCTTGCTAGCACCAAACATCATATCAACAAAAGATAAAGAATGGTATCCATACAAAGCATAGAACGGAGACATATCGATGGACATGTGATGTGTGTTGTTGTAGCAGTACTCCCCTAGATGCAGCCACTTCAGCCACGCTCTCTACTGCCCACCAACATAGTTACGCAAGTAGCCCTCCAGCCACTTGTTAACTATCTCTGTCTATCCGTCTGTCTATGGGTGGTAGCTGGTGCTCGGTGTCAACTCTGTTGTAATATTCCTAATTAGCACCGCTAATTGGAATATTTGATTTTTGTATAGTTTTGCCGCCTATAGCTAATTAATAAATAAAAGTGAGAAAGAGGGGTCAACTCACTTTAATAAAATAAAGTGCTTCCTAGTAGGAGCAACGTTGTGACTTAAAGGGAAGCCTTGGGGGTCCCCACTTCGTATGAGGGAGGCCTCACGTAGGCTCTAGAAGCAACTGCGCAGGCTTAGGAGGAGCACGTGGAGAGAGGGGACCACGTTAGGGTTTTGAGGGGAGCTAGCACTATAAAAGGTGGGAGAGCCATTCCATTTGGCATTATTGATATTGTTGATGATATTGAGCTAGACTTCTGTCTACTTGAGCACGCTGGCTGTTTAGTCGGTCTGCAGCACTGTTTAGTGCGACTGAGTGTCTCCGGTCGGAGATCTCACCCTTGGCCCCGGGGGACTTCGAGTGCCTGCTCGGGCAAGGTATTTAGTCTTTAGCAGGTGATTTGCAGGTGATTTGGTTGGGTGTTTTGCTAAGGAGCTGAGCTTCATTGGGTGACTGCGCAGTCTTTGGAGGGAGGACGCAGTTTGAGTTAGAGCTGCTCAGTTGTGGGGATTTCTGTGGGAGATTCAGTGTATTTCGGCGTGGAGGTTTAGTCTCTATCAGTTGGAGAGTTTCTGGAGGGATTTGTGGCTCTTTCTCAGCATATTTCATTTGGCATCTGCGCTGGCCCTGGAGGGACAACGTTTTTCCTTGAGGAGGGCTTCTGGGGTGATTTTCGGAGGTGGTCCATTTTGTTCATGGTTTCTGGGTTTTGTCCGGAGCAGAGAGTATAGGCGATTTACAGATTTTCAGCTCATTCCGGCGAGGGGATCAGCCCCTAGTTCCAGTTCATTGCAGCAGCAGCAGTTTATGGTAGTTTCTTCCAGCAGCTGGGACGCAGTCTCTATAGCAGCCATTTCCTGTTTCTGAGAGGGTTCTTCACTTGCCTTGTGCAAGGATAGGTGCACTTATTCTGATTATCCATTGTACCCATATATATTCTTAGATTAATAAAATGGCTTAGCATTCCTGGCATTTTATGTGTACTTGCTTTATATTCTATTTCCAGCATTTTCCTATATAGTTGTATGCTTGTATTGCTGTGTATTCCTGTCTATTTCCTATTCGGAATATTACAGTGGTATCAAAGCATAGTTCTGGCTCAGCCTGTGGAGCTAGCAGTCTATGAGGCCGAGGGATAGATCCCATATCGGTTATCGGGGTAAGAAATACAGAGACGTTGAGCGTAGGTTGGAGAACACCTACGGAGAGAGGGACTGTGTTCGAGTGGTGGACACAGATCAAGAGCAGCCTGAGACAGATTCAGAGCAGGAGCAGCCTGTGGGGGACGCAGAGCAGCAGGGTCCTATGGCAGACGAGGAGGATTCGAGGAGATTTAGAGAGGCGCTCCTCCAACACATGCAGGATGTGTCACAGAGACTCACTGCGTTGGAGGTTAGGCAGCGGGAAACCCCAAGGGGTTTTCAGATCGGTGAGGGATCGGGCACGTCACACCATATGCCGGTGCGTGATGCTATCCCCATCATGGCATCGCATGCACCCACGCGATCCAATATGCCCACTTTCCTAGCAGAGGACGCAGGGGCAGAAGCACAGCAGGCGCCGGAGGTTGACCCTAGCCAGATGGACGCCTACATTGCAGAATACCTGGCACGCGGGCCGGCGATCAGAGATCTTATCTCATTTAGAGATTATGTTCAGCTCCAGCATGATGGTAGACCCCGTGATCATCACAGGGGACACAGACATCATCATGATGACCACCGCGTAGCTAGCAGATTTCATTTGCCCATGTTTGATGGTTCGTCAAATAGTTCGGCAAAGTCTTGGGTAGAGAAGTTGGATATCTATTTCCAGCTTAATCAGATGTCGCAGTCAGAGGCCATTAAGGTGGCAACATTACATCTGGAGGGTGAGGCCCAGGACTGGTGGTTTCATGGGATGACTACACTCGGGCATTCTACAGTGGGGACATATGCCGAGTTTACCCGGAGGGTGATAGAGCGTTTTGACAGGAGGGATCCGGTGCAACACTTTGTTGAGCTGACGAAGCTCAAACAGACTGGGAGACCAGAGACTTACATTTCAGATTTCTTGAGGGTTTCAGTGATGGTGCCTGATCTATCCGCGGCTCGGATGGTCTACATGTTTGTGGAGGGGTTGACAGAGCCACTTCGTGGCCTAGTCAGGTCGACTAGACCAGCTACACTTCAGGATGCCATCAGCAGGACCCGGGATTTACAGGATGTCTTACCCAGGACTCGGACACCTTACCCCTAGAGACAGGCCTACCAGCCTAAGGGGAAGGACACGAGGATTCCGCCTCCCAAGGCGAATCCTGGGCGAGGGCAGTTTGATGACGAGGCCAGGAGAGAGTTGAGGAGGAAGCGGTTGTGCTTCACTTGCCAGGAGCCTTGGGCACCGGGACATCGATGTGCTACAGGAAAAGCACATTTCTTTGAGGTCTTCTCCGAGAGCAGCGGGGAAGAGGATGAGGGGGATGACGTGGAGGCAGGAGATTGTTATGTAGCGCAGGGTACCTTACCACCTCCACCACCACCAGCAGGTGGTGCATCATTTGCACCCACTGGAGGAGCTCTAGCCGCATTGTGGGGAGTTCCCAAGTATTTGACGCTGCGCGTACGGGGGACAGTACGTGGACAGCGGGTCTCAGTCTTGGTTGATAGTGGGGCCACCCACAACTTTATTGATGTGCAGATGGTTGAGCGGAGAGGCATACAGACTGAGAGTTTTGATGGATTTTCCGTTTTGGTCCCAGTAGATCAAACCATGGTATGTGCTCGGTATGTCACCGAGTTATCAGTGACGATGGGCACTTATACATTGACAGATCATTTTTTCGTGGTGGATATCCCGGACACCAACATGATATTGGGTGTTCAGTGGCTCATTACTCTGGGGAAGGTCACGACAGATTGGAAGGCCCTAGAGATGGAGTGGGACGATCCCAAGACAGGGAGGCATGAGAAGATACGGTGGCAGCACACATACCCGCCTCAGGCAGTGTCGGCACATAGGATGGAGGCAACCTTCCACAAGGGGGACATAGAGTGGGCCGTAGAGTTGTGGGCTTCGGAGGCAGTAGATACAGGTCAGACAGTGCATCCTGAGCGACAGTCTATCCTCGACAGGTATGCCGTAGTATTCGGGGATATTCCACCAGGGCAGCCACCGGATCGGGGATTTGAGCACACTATTGAGCTTGAGTAGGGTATACAGGCGGTGATCACCACACCCTACAGGCATCCCAAGGCCTATCGGGATGAGATAGAGCGTGCTATTCAGGAGTTGCTGGCCCTTGGTCACATTCGGCCCAGCACGAGTCCTTTTGCTTCTTCCGTGGTGTTGGTGAAGAAGAAGGACGGCACATTGCGGATGTGCATTGACTACAGGGCTCTGAATAAGAAGACCCTGAAGAACAGGTACCCCATCCCCAGGATCGATGAGCTGATGGACGAGTTGAGAGGAGCACGGTTCTTCTCAAAGATTGACTTGAGATCCGGGTACCATCAGATATGCGTGAGGGAACAGGACATTCCCAAGACCGCCTTCATGTGTCATTATGGGCACTTTGAGTTTCTGGTCCTGCCTTTTGGGCTGACCAATGCACCCGCTACCTTTCAGTCGTGCATGAACCACATTTTCAGGGGTCATCTGAGGAAGTTTGTGCTGGTCTTCTTCGATGACATACTTATATATAGTAGGACTTGGGAGGAGCATCTCCAACACATTGAGACAGTTTTGCACATCTTGGAGGAGCAGCAGTTCTATGCCAAGCTCTCCAAGTGTGAGTTCGGCTTGACGGAGATGCTGTACTTGGGGCATATTATAGGAGTGGACGGGGTGAGAGTCCACGAGGAGAAAATCAGGGCCATCAGAGATTGGCCAGAGCCGAGGAATGTGACTGAGCTTCGGGGATTTATTGGCATTTGCACTTACTACAGGAAGTTCGTCAAGGGCTTCTCACAGCTTGCTGCACCTCTCACAGACTTGACGAGGAAGGGGGCATTCAGTTGGTCGGATACAGCACAGCAAGCTTTTGATAAGCTCAAGGAGGTGATGAGCAGCTGCCCCGTGCTTGCATTGCCGTATTTCACGCAGCAATTTGTCCTGGAGTGTGATGCATCAGGAGAGGGGATTGGTGCGGTATTGACGCAGGGCGGTCACCCTATAGCTTTTGAGAGCCGGAAGCTCTTTCCGCATGAGAGGTTGTATTCCATATACGACAAGGAGATGTTGGCCATCATGCATGCATTGGCCAAGTACCGGCAGTATTTAGTGGGCAGCCGATTCAGGGTGAGATCAGATCACAACAGCCTCAGGTACTTTCTGGAGCAGAAGCAGTTGCAGGAGAGGCAGCAGAAGTGGATCAGTAAGATCCAAGCATATGACTTTGACAGAGTATGTCAAAGGCAAGAATAACGTGGTAGCTGATGCCCTTTCCCGTAGACCGGCCACGTTATCTCTTATGAGCTTGGACGCTGATTGGAGGGCTCGACTGTTGGTAGAGTACTCCAAGGACAGGTTTGCGTGTGAGGTGTTGGATGGGCAGGTAGCAGATGACAGGTACAAGGTGGTTGATGAGATTATCTATTACAGGGACAGGATCTTCTTGACTGAGGGATCTCAGCTCAAGGAGAAGATACTCCATGCTTCACACGATTCTCCATTGGCGGGCCATCAGGGGTTCACCAAGACTTACAGGGCCATCAGGGAGAGGTTCTCATGGAAGGGCCTCAAGGAGGACTTACTCCAGCATGTCAGGGAGTGCGATGTTTGCCAGAGAAACAAGGGAGAGATGAGCCATCCAGCAGGGTTGTTGCAGCCTCTTCCCATTCCAGATGGGAAATGGGAGAGCATATCGATGGATTTCATCACAGGGTTGCCCCTGGTGCAGGGCAAGGACTGCATCTTTGTCGTCGTTGACCGACTGACGAAGTATGCTCATTTTTTCGCCATATCCGCACACCACACAGCAGCACAGGTGGCTGAGCTGTTCTTCAGGGAGATTTTCAGGTTACATGGCTGAGCTGTTCTTCAGGGAGATTTTCAGGTTACATGGTCTACCTAAGACCATTGTCAGTGACAGGGACAGCCGCTTCATGGGCGGATTCTGGCAGGAGCTCTTCCAGCTAGTGGGGACAGAGTTGACGCCGAGCACTAGTTATCACCCCCAGACGGACGGACAGACAGAGATAGTTAACAAGTGGCTGGAGGGCTACTTGCGTAACTATGTCAGTGGGCAGCAGAGGGCATAGCTGAAGTGGCTGCATCTGGGAGAGTACTGCTACAACACGACGCATCACATGTCCATTGGTATGTCACCTTTCTATGCTTTGTATGGATATCATCCTTTATCTTTTGTGGACATGATGTTTGGTGCTAGTAGGGCTCCGAGAGCCAAGATCTGGATCCAAGAGAGCCAAGATATCCTCCAAGCTCTCAAGGATAACATAACCACAGCGCAAAATCAGCAGAAGTTGTATGCTGATAAGGGTCGGGTGGAGAGACACTTTGAGGTAGGAGACTTGGTCTACCTGCGACTACAGCCATACCGACAGTCTTCACTTAAGCAGAAGGGGGTTGAGAAGCTTAAGCCCCGTTTTTATGGGCCATACAGGGTGATACGCAGGATTGGGCAGGTTGCATATGAGTCGGAGTTGCCCCAAGGCAGCAAGATCCATAACATTTTTCATGTATCATGCTTGAAAAAGGCATTGGGCCAGCAGGTGACAGTCACAAATGAGTTACCACCCACGGATGATGAGGGGCATCTGGTGTTGCAGCCGGAGGCTATTATTGATACTAGGGAGAGGCAGCTGCGGAGCAGGACGATCCGGGAGTTCTTGGTGAGGTGGAAGAATTTGCCGGATGAGGATGCCACTTGGGAGGATGAGAAGATTTTGCAGCATCCATCACTTCAGTTGCTTGAGGACAAGCAACGTTCTGCCGGGGGAGACTGTAATATTCCTAATTAGCATCGCTAATTGGAATATTTGATTTTTGTATAGTTTTGCCGCCTATAGCTAATTAATAAATAAAAGTGAGAAAGAGGGGTCAACTCACTTTAATAAAATAAAGTACTTCCCTAGTAGGAGCAACGTTATGACTTAAAGGGAAGCCTTGGGGGTCCACATCACGTATGAGGGAGGCCTCACGTAGGCTCTAGGAGCACCTGCGCAGACTTAGGAGGAGCACGTGGAGAGAGGGGACCACGTTAGGGTTTTGAGGGGAGCTAGCACTATAAAAGGTGGGAGAGCCATTCCATTTGGCATTATTGATATTGTTGATGATAATTTGAGCTAGACTTCTGTCTACTTGAGCACGCTGGCTGTTTAGTCGGTCTGCAGCACTGTTTAGTGCGACTGAGTGTCTCCGGTCGGAGATCTCACCCTTGGCCCCGGGGGACTTCGAGTGCCTGCTCGGGCAAGGTATTTCTTCAGTCTTTACCAGGTGATTAGCAGGTGTTTTGTTTGGGAGTTCTGCTGAGGAGCTGAGCTTCATTGGGTGACTGCGCAGTCCTTGGAGGGAGGACGCAGTTTGAGTTGGAGCTGTTCAGTGGTAGAGATTTCTACAGGAGATTCAGGGCTATTCCGGTGTGGAGGTTCAGCGTTTATCAGTTGGTGAGTTTCCTGAGGAGTTTGTGGCCCCATTTCAGTCTATTTCAATTGGTGTCTGCGCTGGGCCTGGAGGGACAGCGTTTTTCCTTGAGGAGGGCTTCTGGGGTGATTTCCGGAGGTGGTCAATTTGGTTCATGGTTTCTGGGTTTTGTCCGGAGCAGTGAGTATAGGCGATCTACAGATTTTCAGCTCATTCCGGCGAGGGGATCAGCCCCTAGTTCCAGTTCATTGCAGCAGTAGCAGTTTACGGCAGTTTCTTCCAGCACCTGGGACGCAGTCTCTATAGCAGCCATTTCCTGTTTTTGAGAGGGTTCTTCACTTGTCTGGTGCAAGGATAGGTGCACTTATTCTGATTATCCATTGTACCCATATATACTCTCAGATTAATAAAATGGCTTAGCATTCCTGGCATTTTATGTGTACTTGCTTTATATTCTGTTTCCGGCATATTTCCTATATAGTTGTATGCTTGTATTGCTGTGTATTGCTATCTATTTCCTATTGGGGATATTACATCTGTCCCCACCAGCCGGAAAAGCTCCTGCCAAAATCCGCCCATAAAGCGGTTGTCCCTATCACTGATGATGGTCTTGGGAAGACCATGTAACCTGAAGATCTCTCTGAAGAATAGCTCCGCTAGCTGTGCTGCTGAATAGTGTGCGGATATGGCAAAAAAGTGTGCATACTTCGTCAGCCGATCAACGACGACGTATATACAATCCTTGCCCTGCACCATGGGCAACCCTATGATGAAATCCATTGAAATGCTCTCCCATTTCCCCTCAGGAATGGGAAGAGGCTGCAACAAACCTACGGGATGGTTCATCTCTCCCTTGTTTCTCTGGCAAACCTCACACTCCTTGATATGCTGGAGCACGTCCTCCTTGAGGCCCTTCCATGAGAACCTCTCTCTGATGGCCCGGTTGGTTTTGGTAAACCCCTGATGGCCGGACAATGGTGAGTCATGGGACACCTGAAGTATCTTCTTCTTGAGCTGGGAGCCCTCAGTCAAGAAGATCCTATCTCTATAGTAGATGATCTCATCTATCACCCTATATCTGTCATTTGTCACCTGACCATCCAGAACCTTACAGGAAAATCTGTCCTTGGAGTACTCCACCAAGAGTCGAGCCCTCCAATCTGTATCCAAACTCATCAGAGACAATGTGGCTGGTCTACGCGAAAGTGCATCAGCTACCACGTTGTTCTTTCCCTTGACATACTCAATGTCAAAGTCATAAGCCTGGATCTTGATGATCCACTTCTGCTGCCTCTCCTGTAGCTGTTTCTGCTCCAAAAAGAACCTGAGGCTGTTGTGATCAGTCCTCACCCTGAACCTGTTACCCACCAGGTACTACCGGAATTTGGCCAATGCATGCATAATGGCCAGCATCTCCTTGTCATATATAGGATACAACCGCTCATGAGGAAGGAGTTTTCGACTCTCATAGGCTATAGGGTGGCCTCCCTGCATCAAAACTGCGCCAATCCCCTCTCCCGACGCATCACACTCCAAAGCAAAATGTTGCGTAAAATCTGGCAACGCAAGAACTGGGCAGCTGCTCATAACCTCCTTGAGCCTGTCAAAGGCCCGCTACGATGTATCTGACCAACTGAATGCCCCTTTCTTCGTCAAATCTGTAAGGGGTGCAGCAAGCTAAGAGAAACTCTTGACGAACTTCCTGTAATATGTGAAGATACCAACAAATCCTCGAAGTTCCATCACGTTTCTCGGCTCTGGCCAATCTATGATGGCCCTGATCTTCTCCTCGTGGACCCTCACTCCGTCCACTCCTATGATGTGTCCCAAATACAACATCTCCGTCAACCCAAACTCACACTTGGAGAGCTTAGCATAAAATTGTTGCTCCTCCAAGATATGCAGTACTGCCTTTATATGCTGGAGATGCTCCTCCCAAGTCCTGTTGTAAATCAGTATATCATCGAAAAATACCAACACAAACTTCCTCAGATGACTGCGGAAGATATGGTTCATGCATGACTGGAAAGTAGCTGGGGCATTGGTTAGCCCAAAAGGCCTAACCAAGAACTCAAAGTGGCCGTAATGGCACCTAAAAGCGGTCTTGGGAATGTCTTGTTCCCTCACGCGTATCTGGTGGTACTTGGATCTCAAATCGATCTTTGAGAAGAATTGTGCTCCTCTCAACTCATCCATTAGCTCATCAATCCGCGGTATGGGGTACCTGTTCTTCATGGTCTTCTTATTCAGAGCCCTGTAATCAATGCACATTCTCAATGTGTCATCCTTCTTCTTCACCAACATCACCGAAGAAGCAAAAGGACTACTGCTAGGCCGAATATGTCCAAGAGCAAGCAACTCTTGGACGGCCTGCTCGATCTCATCCCGATAGGCCTTGGGGTGCCTATAGGGTGTGGTAATAACGGCCTGGATGCCCTGCTCTAGATCAATAGTGTGCTCAAACCCCCGATCTGGTGGCTGACCTGGCGGTATCTCTCCAAATACCGTGTCATACCTGTCAAGGATGGCCTGTATATCCGGATGAACTGTCTGCCCAGTAGTCCCTGCCTCTAATGCCTGCAACTCAACTGCCCACTCTATGTCTCACTTCTAGAGGTCAGCCTCCATCCGGTGAGCTGTAACAGTCTGGGGTGGGAAAGTGTGCATCCCACGTATCTTCTCATGCTTCCCGGTCTTCTTATCATCCCACTCCATCTCCAAGGCCTCCTAATCTGTGGTGACCTTCCCCAAAGTGATCAGCCACTGTACACCCAATACCACATTGGTATCTGGTATGTTGACCACGAAAAAGTGGTCGGTCACTATGTAGGTACCCATCGTCACAGCCAGCTCTGGAACATACCTGGCACACTGCATCGTCTGATCTCCTGGGACCAACACTGAAAATCCATCGAAGCTCTCTGTCGGTATGCCTCTTCACTCAACCATTTGTGCATCGATGAAGTTGTGGGTTGCCCCACTATCTACCAGAACTGAAACTCGCTGCCCACACACTGTCCCTCGGACACGCAGCGTCAAATACTTGGGTACTCCTCGCAATGCTGCAAGGGTCCCCCCTGTGGGTGTGAAAGTTGCACCTCCTGCTCCTGGAGGTGGAGGTGGCAAATGGTCCTGCGCTATCTGACTGTCTCCTGCCTCTCCATCCTCATACTCATCCTCTTCCCCGCTGCTCTCGGAGAAGACCTCGATAAAATGTGCTTTGCCCGCAGCACATCTATGTCCTGGTGCCCACGACTCCTGACAAGTAAAGCACAACCTCTTCTTCTTCAACTCCCTCCTGGCATCATCATCTAGCTGTACCCTACCTTGATTCCCCTTCGAAGGCGGAATCCTCACATCCTTCCCCTTTGGCTGGAAAGCCTGCCTCTGGGGTAAGGTGTCCTGGTACGAGGTAAGGCATCCTGCAAATCCCAGGTCCTGCCAATGGCATCCTGGAGTGTGGCTGCTCTAGTGGATCTGACTAGACCCTGAAGTGGCTCTGCTAGCCCCTCAACAAACATATAGATCATCCGTGCTGCGGATAGATCTGGCACCATCACTGAAATCCTCAAGAAATCTGCAATATACGTCCCCGGGCTCCCGGTCTGTTTGAGCCTCGTCAGCTCAACAAAATGCTACTCCGGATCCCTCCGGTCAAACCTCTCTATCAATCTCCGAGTGAACTCAGCATAGGTAGTCACTATGGAATGCCCGAGTGTCAACATCCCATCGAACCACCAGTCCTGAGCCTCGCCATCCAAATGCAGCATGGCCACCTTGATGGCCTCCGTCTCTGCCATCTAGTTGAGCTGGAAATATATGTCTAGCGTCTCCACCCAAGACTTTGCCTAACTGTTTGATGAACCATCAAACGTAGGCAAATGTAATCGGCTCGTTGTACGCTGGGTGTCTCCATCATGATAATGCAGGTGCCCTCTGTGATGGTCGCGGGGTCTACTGTTCCGCTGGAGCTGAACAAAGTCTCTGAAAGAAAGGGCATCCCTGAACTCCTGTCCATATGCCTGGTACTCCGCAAAATAGTCACCCATGTGGCCAGGCTCCGGCTTCTGTTGTGCTCCTACCCCAGTGTCTGCACCCAAAAAAGTGGGCATAGTGGAACAAGTGGGGGCATGTGATGCCTGGTGCGGAGTAGCAACCCACTCCCGCAAATGGTGGGATGTGCCCGACCCCTCACCAACCTGGAAACCCCTCGGGGTTTCACGCTATCTAGCCTCCACAGCAGTGAATCTCTAACCCATCACCTCGATCTGCCTCGCCAAATCCTGCACTAATCTGAGGAGTGCTTCCCCAAACTGTTTTGCATCGCTATCATCTGCCATCGGCTCTCCCTGCTCTGCATCTACCACAAGCCCCTCCTGTTCTGCGTCTATCACAGGCTCCTCCTGTTCTGCGTCCACCACCCGAACGCAGTCACCCTCTCCGTAGGTGTTCTCCAACCTACACTCAATATCTCTGTACTTCCTACCTCTGTAGCAGATATAGGGTTTCTCCCCCGGTGTCATAGACAACTAGCTCCACAAGCTGAGCCAGATCTATGCTCTGATACCACTGTAATATCCCATTTCAGGGATATCTCTCAAACACAAGCAAACTCCAACCAGATATGGACTGGGAGGGCATTTACCAGATATTTCACCTCTGAAGAGAGGGTGAGATCTAGAGGCTATCTGGCCCTTTCCAGACTCTGTCTTAGAGTATGGGGAAAAACACTCCAAGTGGTATAGTTACTGGAATGCTCGACGAGAAAAATAACAGTAGTGCAAGCATACAATAGCATATATATAGAACATGTAACAGATACTCAAGAAATGAAAAGAGAAAGCTGAGCCATTTTATTATGCTGAGAAATATAAGTGAGTACAATAGGTGATCAGAGTGATGGCACCTAGACTTGCACAAGGCAAGTGAAGAAATACTCTCAGAACGCTGATAGAATGGCTGCTATCTGATCTGCATCCTAGCTGCTGGAAAACTGCCGTGTAGCTGCTACTGCCGGAACAAGATGAGTATCTGGGGCTGCTCCCATACTCGGAATAAGCTGAAACTCTGGAATCAGCCACTACTCACCAAACCTAGAAAAGCCCAAAAAGCATTTCTGAAATGACCGACCCCCAAAAATCACCCCCTTGAGGATCTACGCTATCCTTCAAGGCTCTGTGCTGAGGCTGAATGGAAACCCCCAAAATACAGCCACAAACTCAACCAAAATCCTCCAACAGGCAAGGGTTGGCCCCTTCCTCAACCTCTAAGCTGAAAACCTCCGAAAGAAACCCACTCCGGAACTCCCAAGAAATGGACTGCGTCCTCCCTCTCAGGACTGCGCAGTCTATGAATGCACTGCTCCTCAACGAAAGCCAAACACCAATCCTCCTGCAAAATACTGATGGAACAACCTCACCCGAGCAGGCACTCGAAGTCCCCTGGGGCTGAGGGTGAGATCTCCGAACGGAGACACTCGATGCACTAAACAGTGCTGCAGACTAGTTGAACAACCAGCATGCTCAGGGAGTCAAAATGACTAGCTCAATATCATAAACATCGAATGAACAAAATGAGGAGGCTATCCTCTCTATAGAGCATTGGCCTCTCTCAAACCCTAAGGCCCACCTCCTCCAACGTAGCCTCCCTTTGCCACGTGCTCAACTTGGCCTGCGCAGTTTCTCCATGTGGTCTACGTGGGCCCCCTCTCTACGTGGTCTCTTGGCCCCCTTGGCTCACTTAAGTTACAACGTTGTGTCTACTAGGGAGTGCACTTTATTTTTAGAGTGAGTTATGTCCCCCTCTACTCACTTTTATTTATAATCTAACTATATAAGGCAAAATTGACCAAAATCGAATATTCCAATTAGCCATTGCTAATTGGGAATATTACACATTCTCTTCCTCCTCCTTGGGCTTCGAACCATTGCTGCTGCTACCATCAAGTTTACACTTGATCATATCTCGCATCATCTCTTCCCACTGAAGAGTGGCCCACTTCGATTCCCAATCAGGCAACCTTTCTCTACCCAGGATGCTTTGGAATAAGACTTGCCATTCCTCTAAGATTGAGTTCAGGGCCAATGAACCATCTCGGTCCCTTGAGGCGTTAATCCGACAATTGCCAACTGATCTCGAATTTCCTGAAGTTTTGCAAGGAACAAATCAATGCATTCTCCCTTTTTCATCCTCGTAGATCGCATCTTCTCCTACAAGAACATCTTTCGTTGGTCGAAATATCCTTGATACAACATCTCCAAGGCATCCCACATCTCTTTGGCAGTCCCTTTGCCAGCGATGTGACATATTACATGATCCCTCACTCTTTCGAGGATCAAACGCTTAGCTTTCGCCATATCCTTCTTGTAGGCTTTTAATGGATCTGCATCCATGGGGACAGCTACTACACAATCGATAAAGGCTTTGAGATCATGCTCATCTAGCAAACATTTGATCCTTGCCTGCCAGATCACATAGTTGGAGGCTCCCTCCAACCGATCTTGATTTCTCAACCCATTAGCTACCATCTCTGCCAACAAAAGCTGCACTGCTCCCTCTCGCCTCTACAGAGCTGCTACGCTGGCCTACGCACTCCCTGCTGGAGTATGTAGATATGCTCCTCGCTACTGCTACTCTGCAATTGAGAAATAGAATTCCTTGGCTCAGAATTCACCGAGGAAGAAAAATCCTCAAAAAAGTTTCTTCTTCCTTCCTCTGACGTTTTTCTACCCCAGCAAATGCTGCAGAAAAACTGCGTTCCATAGAAAACAGCTTTGCGTCAAATTTGTTGCTGCGCTGCTCCCTCGGTCGCTGATAACTCATGAACTGGAAAGTCCTACCTCTCTGTTGACTCACTCAGAGAGAGACTTCCTCACAAATCTTGCCCTTTCTGGCTAGGACTGCGCAATCCCTTGGGGATTTGATCTGTTGCCTATGTGGCTATTCGATCCCCCTGTTTCTCTTCAACGATGAGATCTTCCAATCTTCTCTCTTGCTTCACCTGCGCTACTCTGAAACCATGTGACAACTTTGATACCGTCTGAAAATTCCTAAATCTGGAATCTTATTACAGCAACTGGAAAATATTCACCTAATTGTTATTCATTACTTAACAATTTATTTGTCGTTGTTCTACGACAAACATTGAATACATCACACTACAACCTTCACTACATAAATAAAATCTTGAAACAAGAATTGAGCAAGAAGGAAATCAAACACATATATGACAGCGTTATTTTTGGACAAATGTCCCCAGAAAAACCCAATGCGCAAAACCGATGCAGCAGCTGAGGGTTTGTATTATTAAGTGTTGATATTTTGTGTAGTGGGGGTAGCATCGGATGTGCTCTAGCTCCCAAAATTTTTGGAGGGACTAGAGTACACATGATCTACAAGACCCAAAGAGGGATTTGGGAAATTTCATCTAGTTTAGGTGATGTTTAATTAATTAATTATTTTAATGTATTTCCTAACTCTAAACTTAGGAAAATTAAATAATTAAACTTAATTAAATTAAACATGTGATGAAATTACCTTAAGTCACACGGATCAAGCTTTCTCTTAATCTTAGCCATTGATTCAAGATCTGATCATGGTCGTTGGTTTCCCAACAAGAAAAGTATAAAGGAAAGGCTTGGGGTCATTTGTAAAGACACATAGAGGCAAAGCACTAAAGCTAAGCTGAGATTCTAGGGTAGGGTTTCCTAAGAATTCTCAGAGGTGTTTCAGCTGCACAGAGGGGAGTTTAGACAAAGGGGATGGTCTGATCCCAGTGTCTAGAATCAGTAAGAGACAAAGAGCAACTTCCAGAGGCAGCGCAGAGAAGCGGGAGCAACAGCAGCAGAGAGGGTAGCAGTTGCGCAGCGTAGAGGCAGCTTCAGCTACGTACCTGTTGCGCAGTCACTCCCAAGGCAGCGTTAGGCAGCTGGAAACCCTCAAGAGGTTACGCAGAGATCCTTAGGGGCAGCGTAGGGACTGCATCACCCAGTCTGGGGTTACGCAGCCCTTTCCAGGCCAGCACAGAGGAACGCAGAGGCTGCAGAGGCTGACGCAGGGTATTTAGCGACAGCGTGGGGGTTTCTAGGGCCTAGATTTGGCCAAGTCCTGTAAATCCCATTTGAGGGTGTGGATCAGTCAATATTTTGGCTTCAGAAAAGCCGGTTAGTTGCAAATCTATATTTTCTTTGTCGGGTTTTCTAGATCTAGAACCTAGATTTGTTGTATTCAGAAATACTCTTCATAATAAAACCCTCCAGCAGCCAGAGACCGTTTTTCCTGCATTGGGTTTTTCCGGGGACTATTGTCCAGAAAATCACTATGTCACTTTGTCTATGTGTGCATGTACTTTTTCTATATCTGAATTGGTGAAAATTTGTTATGTGTTTTGCTTTGATATTAATCTAAATTTTCAGCTTAATAACTTAAATAAGTAGGAGGAGCATAGCCAGATCTAAAATTAGATTTCTACATAAAGTAACATTAGGAACTTTTCACATGGTATCAGAACAATTGCAGATCTAGCAAGGTCACTAGCAGAAGTCTGAAGGATCTTACTGCAGAAAGCAGCAGGAAGAGCAGCAGTAGCAGCAGAAGGCCAGATCTAAAGAGACAGCGCAGTTTCAGAGAGAGAAGAATCATGCAGAGGGCAGGGTGACGCAGTCTTACGCTATCTCCACGCAGGCCCACATACTTACTATGCAAGGGCAGCGCAGAGGTAGTGCTAGGATTGTCTGAAGCTAGCCAGGGTGACGCAGATCTGAAGCTGTCAGATCCAGAAGTGCCTGAAGCAGAGCTACAAAACTTCAGAAGGTGTTGGTGAGGTTATATTTCTTAAGTTTTCAGATTTTTAGCCTAAGTACTAGTGATAAAGAGTGGGAGGAGATCAACTTCTCAGACACTTTCTAGCCAAAGAAACTTGCAGATCGATAAGAGTATCGAAGAGAGCTGAATCATTGTTTGATTTGGCATATTTCCAAGAAGGGAAATCAGTTTTCAGAGGGAGCAGAAGGTGCCTGTTTCGCCAAGGACCTTAGATCCAGATCTCTAGCAACGAGAAAAGGAGCTCCACCAAATTTTTGAGCAGATGGCTCCTCATGAACTGCGTGATCAAGACAGATTGGATGGCCTATCCAACTTTTCAATTTGGAAGGCTAGAATCTCGATAGTCCTAGAGGTATATCATCTAAGGGACCATGCAGAACAAGTTCTGGCCACACCGACCGATGCAGATCTCCTGAGGAAGCATAATGAAGCTGTTGGACATGCCAAGCGGCTGATAATGGATGGAATTAAGGACCATTTTGTCCCACATATAGCTGAGAAGAAAAAAGCTAATGAGATGTGGAAGTCCTTAACGTCCCTATATAAGGGAAAGTCAGTCCATAGGAAGATGCTTCTGGAGACTCAGATGCGGTCATTCATGATGACCAAGGGGAAAGACATGGAACATTTTCTATTAGATTACAGTCAATTAGAGACCAATTGACTACCACGGGTGTAAAGGTGGAGGATGATGTTATGGTCAGGACTGCTCTCAATTCAATCACAGATGAGTGGGAAACCTTTGTCCAAAGTATCTTGGGCAGAGCGGACCTTCCGGACTGGGACATCTTATGGGCAATCATGCGTCAAGAAGAACTCCACAAAATCACCAAGAAGCAGTACAGCACAGGATCGAGTAAGGTGAAGAAGGAAGATGAAGAAGATGCAGCCTTGGCATCGAAGAGGCAACAGGGAAAGAAGAAGAAAGATCTATCAAAGATCAAGTGCTTCCAATGTGGTGAACTAGGACATTTCGCCAACAATAGTCCTCTGAAGAAAAAGGATAAGGAAGCTTCTTCTTCCGAAGCTGCTATGGTGGATGATGGGTCAGAAGATGATGCAGCCATGAGAGCTCATGAACCACGAAAGTGGGGCGACATGGATCTGTAGAGGAGCTACAGAATGAGGGTGGGATCATTGAGCAACTCATCTCTTGGATCACATCCAAGCTACGGGAGCCTTAAGACAGTAGCGGGACAAGTGGAGAAGGGGGTGCAAAGATCACGGATGAAGCAAAAGAAGATCTGAAGGCTGGAAGGAGAAACGCAGTGCAGATGCAGCAGCAGTGTAGAGGCAGCAACAGCGTAGGGGCTGATGTAACTTCAGCAACGCAGAGCAGAGCTGCAACAGCATAGAAGGCTTCAGGAGGACAGCGCAACGCAGCAGCAGCGTGAGAGATTTCAACACAAGGGGTTGATGTGACTTCAGCAGTGCAGAGTTGTAGTTGTGCATCATTCTCTAGATGACAGCACAGATGAGCAGTCGATGGAGCTTCAATGATGAGGTTGCAGCAGAACTGACTTGTCTGTCAAAGATTGTGCAGGAGATTCAGTTGCTTCTCTCAGCAGCTGAAGTTGCAATGCAGCAGATTAGCAGTGGTAGTGTTATGGGCAGCATGGATGCAGCAGTTTGAGTGGGAGTTGCAGCATAGATGTGGCAGTGGGGTTGACAACGTCATAGCCAATAGTACAGAATGGCAACAGCGGTGCAGTGTTGAAGAGCAGCAGGCCCAGCATCAAAAGCACAGAAACCAATGCCAAAAATCTTGTGATACATGGTGTGATGTATTGCTAGAGCACACTTTGTGCTAGGAGGGAGTGTTAAGATTTTGTGTAGTGGGGGTAGCATCAGATGTGCTCTAGCTCCCAAACTTTGTGGAGGGACTAGAGTACACATGATCTACAAGACCCAGAAAGGGATTTGGGAAATTTCATCTGGTTTAGGAGATATTTTTATTAGTTAATTATTTTAATGTATTTCCTAAGTCTAAACATAGGAAAATTAAATAATTAAAGTTAATTAAATTAAACATGTGATGAAATTGTCTTAAGTCACACAGATCAAGCTTTCTTTTAATCTTAGCCATTGATTCAAGCACTGATCATGGTCGTTCGTTTCCCAACGAGAAAAGTATAAAGGAAAGATTGGGGTCATTTGTAAAGACACACAGAGGCAGAGCACTGGGGCAGCTGAGATTCTAGGGCAAGGTTTGCTAAGAATTCTCAGAATTGTTTCAGTTGCAGAGAGGGGTGTTTAGACAAAGGGGATGGTCTGATCCCAATGTCTAGAATCAGCAAGAGACAAAGAGCAGCTTCCTGAGGCAGCGCAGAGAAGCAGGAGCAGCAGTAGAGAGGGTAGCAGTTGCGCAGCGCAGAGACAGCTTCAGTTACGCAGGCGTTGCGCAGTCACTCCCAGGGCAGTTGGAAACCCTCAGATGTTACGCAAAGACACTTAGGGGCAGCGTAGGGACTGCGTCACCTAGTCTGGGGTTACGTAGCCCTTTCCAGGCTAGCGTAGAGGAATGCAAAGGTTGTAGAAGCTGACGCAGGGGCTTCAGGGGCAGCGTTGGGGTTTCTAGGGCCTAGATTTCGCTGAGTCCTGTAAATCTCGTTTCAGGGTGTGGATCAGTCAATATTTTGGCTTCAGAACAGCTGGTGAGTTGCAGATCTATATTTTCTTTATCGGGTTTTCTAGATCTGGAACCCAAATTTGTTGTATTCAGAAATACTCTTAATAATAAAACCCTCCAGCAGTGAGAGATCAGTTTTCCCGAATTGGGTTTTTCCGGGGACTATTGTCCAAAAAATCACTGTCACTTTGTCTATGTGTGCATGTACTTTTTCTAGATCTGAATTGGTGAAAGTTTGTTATGTGTTTTGCTTCGATATTAATCTAAATTTTTAGCTTAATAACTTAAATAAGTAGGAGGATCATAACCAGATCTAACAGTAGATTTCTGCAAAAAGTAACACTCAGAAATTTTCACATTAAGCAGTAGTTTTTTGAATACAATCTAGGATGCCTTACTGGCCAGCCATACAGAGAAAATAACTGACAGAGAGTTCGTGAGAAAATGACCTCACACTAACACTGGATATCCAGCACTGACCCAACCCTGAACTGACAAGCCCCACGCTATCTCTACGCAGATATGTGTTACTCTGGCTGGAAACTGCGTCACTTCCTACGACTGGTCTTTCTGCTGGCTGGATGTTGATCTTTCGCCACTCCAGTCTCACACCCCAGCTCTCCGTCACTAGATTTTCCTGATCCTCAACAAAATAGTGGATCTATTCAGAGGCTCAACACTGCCTCTGCATGGCTCTGCGCTGCCCAGCGTAGCCCGTACACTGCCTCTTTTGCGTCCTCCTCTCTGCCTTCTCTGCGATGTATTCCCGGGTCAAGAAAATCTCCAACCAGAACTATCTCTGCCCCTCACTGGGTAGAATCAAATTGATGTGATATCTCCGACTGCTCACTTGAGAAATCGATCTCTAAACTCTCTCTGATGTTATTTCCAAATGCCCATCAAACCTTCTGTTATAATCTTCTTGTTGAGAAACCAACGGCCCTGGTTATAAGATAACCAAGAGCTAAGATTAACTTGACTTGATCTTAGTCTTTTTTCTGAAAGATTTACACCCAATTCTATTAATATACTTTAATTATTTTAATTCCTTAAGTTTGGACTTAGGCTCCCTTTAAAAATAATTTATTATTTTAATAAAACCCCATCCAGGTGGAATTTCCCAAAACTCTTTCTGGGTATTTTGGAATACATGTGTCTAAGCCTCCGTGCAAAATTTGAGACTTAGAGCACATCTGATGCTACTAGAAATCAACAAAGGGGAGGGGGAGGCTAACCCTATCTAGACCGAGTCAATACATGTGGACCCGGATGGGAAAATAGATGAATGGGGCTGAAATGAGTGGAAAGGGGGAGATGTTGGTGGTATCGAGAAGCGGTACCATGCAACCAAAATCGAGATTTCCCATGTAGTGTCAAACCAAAATCCAAATGGTCAGTAAAGGAGATCCCACGGGACTAGGATACAAGGGTAACCACTAAATCGTGTTGTGGAGGCAAGAATATAACCCAAACCCCCTCTTTTTGTTGAATCCCCCCACTAATCCATGCCCAAAAGTGCCCATGAAGAGTAAGGAAGATTACTTAACTATACCAATGATAAGCCACACCTTTAGATTGAAAGGCCCACCTTCAAACATACATTCATGACAAGAGGTCGAGGGACCATATGCCTGGCTCAGGTGGTGGCAACAATGGCATATTGAGCTATCTGGCAGCATCAAAGGGTTGTTGGCTGTCGGTTGAGGGCCATCTAGGAGAAAACGTTTCTCCTATATACACTTCACACATGCGGTTGGTCACGGGAATCACAACAAGGTGTGGATGTGGAAACCCCTTACCTATAAACAAGGGATTGAAGAGAAATGTTGCAGATATCATGGACATTGATGGGGAAAGTTCTTAGACCAGCAAAAAAGCAAAAACTTTGGGAGGAGAGATAGAGTTTTCACAGTTGATATAGAGGCCTTCAAGCAAGGCTGGATTCCAACTGCAATTGGGAGGTATAATGTATGCACCCTCATCTCCAATCCTCAATAAATAGAAGTTTTCTTCCTTCAATACGTTGAAAGATAACTTCCAACAAATTGAAGAGAAAAAAATCAAGGTAAAGAGTAATGTCATGACACAATTAGAAGCCCAATCAATCTTTGGCTATCAGACTAGGCTCCTCTCAGCCATGGATCTTGAGAGGAACTAGTTGAAATTGTCTTTTACTCATCTTGTCTCCCAGTCCATTTCTTTTGGTGTGGATTTCAAGACTGTGAATCTTTCAATCAATATTAAAGATATTCCACTAATAGACAAAATAAATCTGCACTAGAAAACGGGAGAGCTAATTTACAATGACCTCAGTAAGAACTCCGTAGCAGCAAGTAAGGCAGAGGGACTTCTGGGAAAAGTGATGGATTAGCTAAAGCTCGGAAAGACAAATTCCAGAGCTCTTCATACTAAGAATGAAGAGTGTAAGAAATTAATTATTAAGCTTGGGGTAAATCCAGAAGATAAGACAGCTATCAAAGCCTTAATTCAAGGTGCAAAATCGATGGTTCAATCGTTGAGGAGGAAATTGAAAATGCTTGCAACAGAACATGTACAGACTCCAGAGTTAGATCAGGTGGAAAAGGAGAAAGAGATCTTGAATAAGAAAGAGATCATTCCAAGCCTAACCCATGTTGGGGGCAAGGGAATGGAGAGGCTAACTCTATGTGGACCCAGAGAGGCAATGTGGACCCAGGTGGAGGAAATGCTAAATGGGGGTATAGTGAATGGAAGGGGAGTAGTATATGTGGAAAAGGGAGCGGGACCACACAACCAGAGTCGAGGTTTCCCAAGTAATACCACCCTAAAACCAAATGGTCAGTAAAGGAGATCCCACTAGACTAAAATCCAAGGGTAACACCCCAAAAGATGTCAAGGGGACATAAGCACAAACTAAGCACACTCTTTCCACTGAATCCCCCCATCAATCCATGCCCATAAGTGTCCATGATATGCAAACCCAGTACTCAATTACCAAATGACAAGACATACCTTTAGGTTCGGCAGGCCCACCTTCAAACATACGATCAATACAGGGTGAGGGACCACATGGCTAGCTCAAGTGGCGGAGAAATGGCACAACAAGCTAGTTGAGGGTTGCAAGGGCTTGCTGGCTACCGATTGAGATCCATCATGGAGAAAAAAAATTCTCCTAGGGATATCACCCACGAAGTGGTGGGTAACATCTGGCTCCAATTGGGACGTGATCTCTCGAATCAGTGGGAAAAGTTACTTGAACGAGAGGTCACGAGAACTCCAACAATCTCTTGGTCATCGTAGACCTGTTATCTGGACATATCAACGACCAAAACCTCGAGGCAACATGTTTTTCATGGCGTCTTATGATCACCCATGCTGAATGTCAGGTCATAAAATCAACAAGTAATAATAAAAATATGCAATTTTTAATCTAAATGCAGCTATTATATCATGAGGAATATCATATAAGATTAGTTCTAATGCAAAAGATCAACATGCAATGCATCCTACTCTAACATGCATAACATACAATGTCAAGTACTAGGTATAATCATAGACACAATGCAACCACCTTGTCAATTGATCAATACAATAATGCATGCTTCCATAATTATTTTTGCAATGAACCTGACAATACAAATGGGAATGATGTTATGAGGGGTCACGAGGGCGGAAGGTGGGAAAACAAGAGACCCATATAACACAGAAAGGAAAACTGGAAGGAATAGACATCAATCGAGAGGATTTAATTTGATCCTCCAAATAGGCGATGGAAATGTCAACAACCAAATATATGAATCTTTGATGAAGAACTATCTCAGGCCTATCATCCTTAGGGTGAGAAGAAGTAAATGACTCAGACATATTTAGGATGATACTATTTTGGTCATTGGGAAAACAAGAAGTGAACTCATCATTGTATTTGGGAAAAAATTGTTAGGACCCTATAATACTAGTGTAGCCCCTTATTGCTATTGTTAGTGCAGCCCCCTTATTATTATTGTTCTGCCCATGTAGTCTCCATATTGTTATTATTGTGCCCCATAGAAGCCCACTATTGTTATTGGTGTGGCCTTACATTATTATTGCTATGCAGGCTCTAATACCAAATGTTATGCAACCAGCTCACAAAATAGAAGATAGGATAGTTCAACGACTTAGAAATCAGCCTCTTCGAAGGGGCAACCTCTTTTACATTACATAAATAAACAATTATTGGATGATACAAATGACAAAACCTACTTTCTATAGATACGAGTCTAAGGGGTCACAATATAATCAGAGCCTACATAAGAATAATAATGTAAGGGCACACCGATAACAATAGTGGGTTTCTATGGAGCACAATAATAACAATATGGAGACTACATGGGTGCAACAATAATAATAAGGGGGTTATACTAACAATAACAATGAGCTACACTAATAATAATTTTGTTCTTCTCAAGTACAATGATAATTATGAAGACCGACCATAGCTACACGTTCTTCAACACACACACACACACACACACAGATATATATATATATATATATATATATATATATATATATATATATGCTTCCAAGACCCTTTGCTTCCAAGAATTTTTGGAAAATGATGCTTCTAACACTTCGCTTCTCAAAAATGCACCCATTTCATCCCAACTTCATGCAACATTGATTTTGGTGCTGCAATAACTTTTGTAGAAAGGTAGTTATACTCCAATGAGAAGAGATTACTGTGTGAATTTGTAACCCTTCCTAATCCTTTCAGCAACTTTGAATTTTAGACGATTTTTCTGCTGTAATTGTAGATTGGATGTGGCATATTATGGCCCTTCTAATCTTGTGTTGAAATCAGATTTGGAGATGCAGTGTATTGTTGAGCTGTTCATTCAACAGAAGGCTGTCACATTGTTTAATTTATGTTTGGCTTCATGTTATGGCTGTTCCTTCATGGTTGAATGACTGTGTGTTGCTTTGGCTTTAATTGCAATGGCTTTCATGGTGCATCTTGTTAAGGGCTCTCACTTATGCTTGCATAATGTAAAAATATATTCTTGACTAACAGTGGCACATCAACATATGGCTTAACTACATATTCTCCGTAGTATTCAAACCCTCTTTATTCATTGATCTTGACTCCATCGATGAACAGAATAGGCACTTCTCTTGGTCCACCATCTCATCTTTAATCAAAAGTTTATCTTACATTTTACTTAGGGATTCCCCCTGTGCCAAAGTAGAGTTGACCTAAAGACAAAGGAGGGTTTCCTGTGGTGACGATGGAAAAAATTATTGAGTTCCCTTAGGGTTCCACTTGTGTTTCAGGACCTTATCACTTTGACTGCAGGTTTGTGACATAATATGGTGATTATCATAATGGCCCTCCTTACCGTTAACGTAATTTTAAAGTTGCAGTGTTAATGTATAATACTGACTTAGATGTTATTATTGATAATAATAATGATAATATATTACCCCCTAATATATTATTATTATTATTTGATACTTGGAGTGTGACAAAAAAATTCACCCCTTTTCCAATATTGTCATATATATTGGGTCGCGTACCCTTTCTATAATGTACCATGGAGAATTATTCTTATATTGATTATTTGCTTATTTGAGCATATCTTTCATTCTTGCATGTGCTATGTGGGGTAATACATAATCATACTAATGTTTTTCATTTATTTTAATATGCAATATATGCAAATACTAGCAACCATACTCGCTGATTGCTGCCTGTAGCATAGCCAATTGCTGTACTCAATACTCCATCAATTCCACTTGCTCCACGGTTACCAACTACTCTTAAACCTGAGAAGGGTATTGCTGTGTCCAAACCATCAATTGTCAGGCCTACTGGAAGTTTCGACCAGCTTAGTCCATACATGTCTGCATCACGAATAGCCATACTGTTGCCTAGAAACCACACTGATTCAGGGAATAGTGATTGACAAACTGCTCGGGATACATATGGTTCAGTTAACAACGGATCAGCATTGAGTTGAAATGAAATTTCCCACTCAACCTGCAGATTCAATGAATACAAAAGTATTAGTAAAAACAATATTCCTTAATTAAAATTATGATAAAGCTAAACTGTAATAATTGTTTTCTAGTTTTCCAATAGTTTATAGATTGCCGTGTCATCTACAAACAATTATTCCATCCTTCCATAAGATAATAAAAGCTTCCAGAGAAACATTATAGACAAATAAATCACTTCCAATAATGGTGCCTAATAATTCAAAATTCCTATAGAAGCCAAACTCAGTTCCAGCACAAGCCCGCACTAAATCAAAGAAGAAAATTGAACAAAAGTATAATAAAGTATGAACAAAGTTTTAAAAGAATCACACTATTAAAATTTGCAATAGCACCAATTTGTCCGTGTTACTGTGGGTACATATTACTATATTCACTCATGTAAAAACAATATATGTCTATTAATGCCAATCTTCTTAATTAACAATTGTTTCAGACTTTAGACAGTGAGAGAAGCATAGTTGGAACGTTGATTTTTCATATGGTCTTCTATACTGATAATTAGATCTAATTATTTAGTTCTCTTTCACATTCTTATCCATTATACCATCATTCAGCAATTACACACAAGACATCAACAATATAACATTTATGACAGTAGGATCATGAAGAGACAGCCAAACAAAGAACACAAGAGTTTACCCTGGGAAAACCGACGGGGGAAAACCCAACAACCTTTTCCTTAGAGAAATTTTTCAGTTCAACAAGAGACACACCTAGATCATCTAGTCATTAAGAATGCTTGGTCAAACCTGGTCCACTGCCTCCTAATCAAGTCATAAGTCTGCCCAACACTCTTGATCTGATCTGCTGCCTTTCCTCAAAGGTTCAGTCCTATACCATCTCAATAATTCGGTCCTGCAGCCTGGTTATACTTCTAAGGTTTGGTTCTGCAACTCGTCCATCTGCACCCAAGATTTTGGTCCTGCAACTTGGTTATACTTCTGAGATTTCGTCCTGCAACACGTCCTCCTTTACCAGAGATACATCCTTCCTTTTCAACAGAAATTGTGCTTCAAAGTTCAGATAAGCTTCTCATCAGCCTCAGATCCGTCTCAATTTTAGCCCCAGATTTGACTTCTTATTTAGCCTCAGAATAGGCTCTTCACTTGCCTCAGACAGATCGAGATTCAACATCAAAGATTAGGCCTTTTCCTCATCAAAACAGTGCCTCAGACACGTCCCTTTCTCTTGCCTCAGAAAGTCTGAATTTGCTTGAACAGAACAAATTCGAATTGGTGTCTTTTTGGAGAAAGTCGAGTGCCTTATTAATACTTTTCTTGCTGGCCAAATGGGTGCCACATAACTAGGGCCGACTTGACTAGGAGGACAGCCAACCTTGTGAAAATTTCTGAATACAATAATACAGAAATACTATTGCAGTATCTTGATTTACTCCTCCTACTTGTGAATTAATTATACAAGTTATTTTCAAAAAATATTCAGAAAATACCGAAGTAAACACAACTAGCAGCCTACACACATACATATCATTTACTGAATAATACGCTCATTCAACAACGTGACACAAAGATTTTTCAGACAATTGTCCCCAGAAAAAACCCAATGCGGGAAAACTGGTGCAGTAGATATGAGGGTTTATTATTATTAAGTAGAATCTAAGTACAACAAATCTGGGCACCTTTCTGGTTAACCCGACAGAGAAAAAGAATCTGCAGCAATACCTGCTGTTCTGGAGACTGGAGACTGGACTGATTCACACCCTCAAATGGCATTTACAGAACTCAGCCTTGTTCTGCCTCTAGAAACCCCAGCGCTGCCCTGAAGCTGCCTAAGTTAGCCCTGCAATCCTCTGCATGCCCTTGTGCTGCTCAGAAGGGAACTACGTAACCCCAGACTGGGTGACGCAGTCCTTACGCTGCCTGGATGGCCTCTGCGTAACCCTAATGGCCTCCTGAAGCCCCAGCGCTGCCCCTCCTGCGCCTACGTAGCACCTGCGTAGCGGCTGAAACCCTCTGTGTAGCCTCAACTTCCTCTGCGCTACTCCTAATTGTTGCTCCTCTGCCTCTTGTTGACTCTTGGCTCCAAGATCAGATCATCCCCTTAGCCAATACTACCCCTCGCTGCAGCTGAAACTCTTGTGGAAATTCTTAGCAAACCCGCCCTAGAATTCTAGCTTAGTCTCTCAGCTCTGCCTCCGTGTGTGTGTGTCTCCAACTGACCCTCAAGCCTCTCTCTTATACTTTTTTGTTGAGACATCAACAGCCGTGATTTAATCTCTTAACGACGACTAAGATTAAAAACTCCTTGATCCATGTCACTTAGAACATTTCATCACGTGTTTAATTAATTCATTTTAATTTTTCTAATTCCCTAAGTTACACTTACGGTCCTCATTAAAAAAATTGATTATTTTAATATCTCACACATAATATGAAATTTCTCCAAACGCTTTCTGGGTTTTGGAGTCTTGTGTGTCTTAGCCCCTCCACAAAGTCTCGGGGCTAGAGCACACCTGATGCTACCCAAACACTCCCTCTTAGCACAAAGTGTGCTCTAGTAATACATCAACACCATGTATCACAAGATCTTGGCATTGGTCTCTGCGCTGCTGATGCTTGGCCTGTTTCCCTCCATCCACTGCACTGTTGCTCTCTATACTACTAACCATGTCACTGCCACTACACTGCTACATCTGTACTGCAGCTCCCTCTCAAATTGCTGCATCATGCTGCCCATAGCACTGCCACTGCTAACTGATGCACTGCAACTTAGTTGCTGAGAAGTAAGCAACTGAAAGACTCCTGGCCAATCATTGTCAGACAAGTCAGGATGCATCCCATCACTAAAGCTCCCTTGGCTGTTGTTCTGCATTGTCCTCCTGAAGTTGTTGCGTTGCACAGCTCTACACTGCGTAAGGACTACCTCCCTGTGTTGCTAAAGTCCCATCAGCCTCTAGGTTTCTACCTCTACGTTGTCGCTGCCCCTGCACTGCGCTGCTCCCTCTACAGCGTCTCAGCACTGCCCTCTGCTTCATTGTGAACGTCTGCAACCGTCTCTCTACTTGTCCCGCTACCATCTTAAGGTTCCCGTAGCTCGTATGTGATCCAAGAGTTGGGCTTACTCAAGGATCTTGCCTCCCATCTGTAGCTGCTCTACAGATCCATATCGCCCCACTTACGTGGCTCATGAGCACTCATGGCTATGTCATCATCACTCCCATCATCCTTTGTTTCCGCTGCCTTGGAATCAGAAGTTCCTTTGTCCTTCTTCTTAGGACAAGTGCTAGCGAAGTGTCCAAGTTCACCATAGTTAAAGCACCGGACCTTGGATAGGTCCCTCTTCTTCTTCCCTTGCTGCCTTTGTTCCTTTGATGCAAGGGTTGCATCATCTTCCTCTTCTTTCTTCACCTTGACGGTTCCGCTGCTGTTGTTTTGCCTCTTGGTGACTCTCTTGATTTCCTCTTGACGGAGGATTGCCCACATGTCTTCCCAAGATGGTAACGCTGCCCTGCCCAATATGCTATGGACAAACATTTACCACTCCTTGGTGATTGCATTCAGGGAAGTCCTTACTAAGAATCCTTCATCCGGAGTCGCACCCATCGCAATCAGTTTATCTTAGATACTCTGAAGTTGAAAAAGGAAGGGATCTATCTCCTCACCCTTCTGCATCTGGAACAACCTCCTCTGATTCTCTAGAAGCATTTTTCTTTGAACGGAGCTTCCTTGATACATCGTCTCCAAAGCGGTTCATATCTCATTTTTCATCTTCTTCCCGACAATATGTGGCACGAAGTGATCTTTTACTCCATCCATAATCAAAATCTTAGCCCGCGCTTGATTTTCATTGAATTTCTTCAGAGGATCCAGATCTGCAGGCTCAACTAGGACATTCTCTGCATGGTTCTTGGTGTCGTACTCATCCAGGACTGTCAGTATCCTGGCTCTGCAGATGACAAAGTTGGACACACCGTCCAACCTGTCCTGATCGCTCAGCCCATGAGAAGCCATCGACCTCAAATCTGACGAAACAATACTCCTCCCTTTTTCTAGCTGCAAAACTCAACAAAAATGTTGGATCTAGGTTCTTGGCGATCAAAAACCCTGTATAGTAGCTGCTCCCTGTGCCAACTAATTTCCCTCTCGAACAGTTCTCTACGATCACCCTCCTGATTGAATCTCAGATCTGTTTGGCTTAGATCTGCTGAGTGACTGTCTTCCTCCCGCTCTTTGTCAACTTAGCTAGGCACAATTCTGCACTGGCAGAATCTCCACCACGCCAGCAACTGCTGAAGATCTGAAGGACTGCTTCCGGATCTCGGCAATACTTCTCAGCAAAAGAAAAGTAATCTGGATTGCGTCCCTCTAGTTGACCTCTGTGTGAGCAGATTGGCCCAACATAGCCTCTGCGCAGCGCAAGCTGCTGCGTCCCTCTGGAAGGCACTACGTTGTCTCTGTGTCACCCAGATGGGACTGCGTCAGCCCCTGCATAGTCTATGCTAGGACTACGTCCTCCTGCTGCTAAGTTGCCCTCTCCGAATTTGCTGCTTCAGCTGCTACCCTGCAAAAAATGTCTTCAGCTGATTTGTTGGAGATTTAGCTTGATCTGCAATCACTCTGATACCATGTGAAAATTTATGAATACAATAACACAGAAATCCTACTGCAGTATCTTGATTTACTTCTCCTACTTGTGATTCAATTATACAAGTTATTTTCAGAAAATATCGAAGTAAACACAACTAGCAGCCTACACACATACAAATCATTTACTGAATAATACGCTCATTCAACAGACTAACACAGATTTTTCGGACAATTGTCCCCAGAAAAAACACAATGCGGAAAAATCGGTGCAGCATATATGAGGGTTTATTATTATTAAGTAGAATCTGAGTACAGCAAATCTGGGCACCTTTTTGGTTAACCGGACAGAGAAAAATAGATCTGCAGCAATACCTGTTGTTCTGGAGACTGAAGACCGGACTGATTCACACCCTCAAACGGGATTTACAAAACTCATCCCTGTTCTACCTCTAGAAACCCCAGCGCTGCCTTGAAGCTGCTTGAGTCAACCCCGCTAGCCTCTGCGTGCCCCTGCACTGCTCAGAAGGGGACTATGTATCCCAAAACTAGGTGACGCAGTACTTACGTTGCCCTGGATGGCCTCTGCGTAACCCTGATGGACTCTTGAAGCCCCAGCGTTGCCCGTCGTAGGCCTGCGTAGCACCTTCGTAGCGGTTGAAATCCTCTGCGTTGCAGAACTGCTGCATAGCCTCAGCATCCTTTGTGTTGCCCCTGATTGCTGCTCCTCTGCCTCTTGCTGACGCTTGGCTCCAGGATCAGATCATCCCCTTAGCCAATACTACCTCTCGTTGCAGCTGAAACTCTTCTGAAAATTCTTAGCAAACCCGCCCTAGAATTCTAACTTAGTCTCTCTGTAATATCCCGGATGGGATATTTTTACTAAAAATGCAGATAAATAAATAAACTCCACAAAATGCTGCAAAATCAACATTTACTCACAGAAGATTGCCATGTGAAATTAAACATACAAGTACATGCAAATCCATAACACCACGATGCAGGAATATAACTCAGCTTTATTATATTATCACTGAGGTTACAAGTTGAAATAAAAGATAGCTGAGATAAATGAAATACAACTGGCCTCAAGAAAATCTGCTGCACTGCTATATGGCAATGGCCTCCAAAACTGACTGCTGCCCTCTCCCTTCGGCAACAGCTTCCATTGAATCCACTAAAGCTCCCGTTGAAGATCTGAATGATCCTCACTCCAATATCACTGAAGCTCTGTGAAACTTTTGAATGAAGTCTCCTTAAAGAGAGTTGGGTTTCTGTCCAACACTCAACTCACCCGAGGGTTTCTGTCCTGGGTCTACGGCTGAAGTAGAGAATCCATGTTCTCAAACCTCTCATACACAAGAAAATGATCTACTCCAAAGATATCTCCCAATGGCCTCCTCCCTTTCTTTTATAGATCTCTTGGAGGCTCCTAGAGCATTATTTTATTATTATTTTACTCATGGTGCATTTTTCCCTTTTATTAAAATATTCTTTTTTAATGCAAAAAAGGGTAAATCAGCTACCACACCTCCTCCGATCACTGAAATCTGTGTCTAACTGTCCCATCGTGTAGGTCTCCTCGTCCCGGTTCCAAAGAGCTATTACACTAACGTGTTCCATTGTGTATTCCTCTCGGAATGCCACCTTGGGCATAATCAGCTGAGTTAAGCCCATAAATAACTCAAAATTCCGAAAGTTATCGAAATGCATCGGAACAAAAGCCAAACTACTCGGATGATGGAGTATATCAAGCGAATGCCTCCAGACACCATGAAAACTCTTCAAAACTCCTCCGAAAAGCTCCTGAGCCCACTGATAGCACCAATCTGTACATGTGACCTGTCTGCTCCTAACTCTGGAAGTTCCTCCTAGCCCTGTCATGGGTGATACCAAAAAAAGGAATATTACAGACCTTCCGCCCCAAGATTGCTTGCCCTCAAGCAATCGAAATATGTGGGCCACTCTATTGGCCCGCCGCAACTGAGACCTAATGCCCGGATCCCATACAAATCTCTGGGTGCTGCTATGCACCTGTGCCAAACCACTCGAAATATTCCCCTCGATGCCGAGATCCCAAACTGATCTCTCACTGTACCAGCTGACCAACAATCCTCTCGGATCCCATTGCCACCATGTCCAATCATCGCCCAAGTCCCACGGCTCGGACTGCGCACTGCCTCTGGCTATGACTGATGCTCTAAGAGGTGAAGACAATGACCCCTGTTGTGTTGTATTTGTGACTATGTAAGCTGTCCCATCAACTGCATACCAACTCATCACCTCTCTCCAATCCAAGTCCTGACTCAGTCCCATGCTGATCCTGCTTTCTTGAAAGTGAGATGGAGCGCTGACGAAATGATGACCTGGGCCCCACTGCCAGCTGGAATCTATAATATCTGCTATGTCTAAGGGCCCATGCTCTGTTGTGCTCCCTATGAAGAATACCGTACCATCAAGAGGGTACCAACTCATGATCTCCCACCAATCTATCCTGGTAGAAGAATCCACTGTAGTGCCAACTGTATATGGAATATGCCCAGAGAACTGTCACCAGGTCATAATCAACTCACGTTGCTTTGTCCCATCTGCCAACGAAATCTGCCTGTAGAAGAAAGCCCCTCTCTCTGTAATGGGCCAAAGTGGGCAAGATACGCTGCAAGCCCCATCGATGTACTCCTGGAGAGAGCTACTCACTGGGAGTACTGCAGCTCTGCTGACTGCATGTACATCTATCTGTACCTCATCAATGTGTCGACCCATTAATGGATGCTCTACCGTCTCCAATAGCTCATCCCCCTCCTGATTGGGAATGTAATGCTCCTGCTGTCTACTAGCCCCCTGCAAAACTATCTCATCAACCTCCAACATCTCCAGAGGATATGGATCTGTAGCTGTTGTCACTATACTCGGTGTCTGTGCATCTGACTGCTCCACCTCAAAGGCTGACCTCAATGTTAGCCGCATATCCATCATAGGCTCAATGTGGGCGCCCATCTGGACCTCACCCAAGGAAATGTCATGCCTGATGTCCATAGTATCCTCCTCTGCTAACTCAAGCTCCATCATATGCTGCTCTAGCTGAATCGTCACAAGTGACTCATCACCCAGAGTATCTCTCATAGAGCCCCGTGACTGCTCACCCTGCACACTGGAACACAACTCCGGTCTACTGTCATCCTCTCTGCATGACCGCTCTCGCTCCCCAGAAGCATCCTCAACTGATCCCATGGACTCATCTAAAGAAGAGTCCTCACCCTGGCATACAGAAGGAATGTCTACCCGCTCTACCTCTGCCACCTCATCTGCATCTCTCAAACATGAGTGATCAGGCCCCCAAGGTTCTTTGCAATTGAAGCAAAGTCCCTTCCTCCTTAGCTCATTTCTGTTGCCTGACCCACCAAACTAGAGCAGCTCCTCCCTGGTCAACTGTCTTCTGAATAGCCCAATATTCTGCTCAACCAGCCCTTGGGCTAGCTCATAAGCAGCAGGTGTAATATTCCTAATTTGCGACAGCAAATTGGAATATTCTATTTTGTTTATTTTGCCACCTATAGTTTGTAAGTAAATAAAAAGTGAGTAAAGAGGGTCTAAACTCACTTAAATGAAATAAGACATCCACCTAGTAGCACAACGTTGTGACTTAAGTGGGAGTCAAGGGGGGACCCAACACCACGTGGAGGAGGGGGGCCTATGTACACTCTAGAAGTTTCTCCAAGCTTCTACGCAGAGAAGGATGAGAATGTGGATAAGGATGAGGATGTGGAGGAGAGAGAGAGGCTACATTGGGTTTTGGAGGGAAACCAACACTATAAAAGATGGAGGAGCCTCCTCATTTGATTCATGCTTGGATTATTGGATTATTGATTATTGAGTGAGACATTTGTCTTTCTTTGGCCCGCTGGCTGTTTAGCCTGTCTGCTGCACTGTGTAGTGCGCCGAGTGTCTCCGTGTGGAGATCTCACCCTTAGCCCCGGGGGACTTCGAGTGCATGCTCGGGCAAGATTACTTTCTTAGCATCATCCTCCAGGACAGCGTTATTGCTGTAGCAACATAACACTGTGTTGTAGGGTGTTGCCGTGGTGACTTTACGACACCACTTCCTTCTCTTGTTTTTCAGAGGGAGAGTCTTTCTTTCCTTTGGAGGATCAAGTTGGAGGATATTGGAGCTGATTTGCAGATCTTGGCACTTGGCCAAAGTGTTTATTTCCACCACTGCGCAGTCCCTCTCAGTTTCTGCGTTATCTTCATGGTGTATTTGCAATGAGGGTTTGCCGGTTGATTTGAGGGGAAGATCTCAAGTGAAGGATTAGCCTTCCACTTTGGAGATCTATTGGAGGAGGTCTATTTCAGTTTCTTATCATCTTCAGCCTTCTCTATTTGGTTTCAGTTTGGAGTTGCAGTAGCTGCCCAGCAACTCCGGCATTTTTGTCGTATTGTGCATTTCAGCCAATCCCTTGGAGGATTGAGATATTTTTGCTTATAAGGGTTAGAGCTTTGCTCCCCTATTGTATTTGGGCCATCTATTGTCATATCCATGTGTTGACACTATTTTAGAGCAGCATTATATCATATACAGTGTTTTTCATAACCTGGGTTTGTGCAGAAATAGCAGTGCTTTTCATGTTTATGTACACGTGTTGTGGAGGCTTGCATTTCTTCTCTTGAGAGGTTGTTTCCTCAAGATTTCTACTCTCTTCTGCTGCTATACATTATTATTGGCTATATATGCATCTTCTGTCTCACAGCTACTGCAGAAAACGCTGTAGGGTTTCTGGATTATTTTCTTGTCTTGCGACACCTCTATCTTGAGGGGTTTTCTATATAAAATTGTTGTTTAACCTTGCTGAAAGCCTATGCCTTGTACTCAAACTCATTCTATGATTATCCATAGTGTTATACATCATATTCCTTCAGAAAATACGTTGCCCTTGCTTCAGCAAATTTCTGCATATTCAAAGTCTTGGGAAATCAGGGTTTCTATTGACTAGTCGGGAAGGAGGAACTGTTTAATATAGAAAAACGCCTTTGTTTGAGCTGAAATTCGACATGGACGTCCCTCTTAACCTATTCTAACATATTCTAGAACCTTGACCCGTCATTATACACAGATTTCCTTATTCACTCATTTTAGGGCCAAAATCCTCACTTTTCCCCACCTATTTGCCCTTAAAAGCTGAGTAGAGGTTGCTGCTGCTATTTATTTTGGTTTCTGAACATTTTCAGAGATATTATATGATAGCTGAAGCCCTCATACCTGAGGAATGCGTTTTTCAGGCATGATCTGCTGAAGAATCCATTATTGGGAATATTACAGTGGTATCAAAGCATAGTTCTGGCTCAGCCTGTGGAGCTAGTTATCTATGGAAAATATGAGGATCTCACAACAGCGTGGTCATGTACCCTTTGGAGATTATTTCCGAGAATGGAAGTCCATGGGGGAAGACTTCAAAGCAGCTTTGCCCTTCAAAGATTACTGTCAGCTCAGACAGGATGGAGGAGGAAGGTATAGTGGCAACAGTGGGATTTCTAGAATGCAGAGTTCAAAGTTGCAGCATACTACTGGAAGATCACCTCTTCCCATGCATGAGGGATCCACTAGTCCCTGTGAGTCTAAGCCCAAGAAGACCGGAACGGTGAAAAAGGAGAGTTTATTTTTTTTCAGATCCAGAAAAGATGCATCCCCTGTTGAGGAGGTCAAGAAGATTGAAGAAAAAGAAGAGGAAGTACCATGCGCTTCCAATTCTCATCGAGAAGAAGAGATCACATCACCTCTTGAGGAGGCTTGTGAAAACGCTATCACACTCATGGAGGAGCAGCCACACGCATCAACAGTTGGGGTAGCCAGCACTTGTGAGGAAGGAACTCTTGTAGCCCTGCAAGAAGTTCCAAATGCAGATCAAGAGCAGCTTGGTTGCACTGCGCTGTGCAACATGGATGAAGGGGAGGTCTCAAGGAGAGATCTCATTGGAGATGCACTTCGACACACTATGGGATGCGATGCTTTTCTTCCCTTCTCACGAGAGCAGATAGAAGATGGAGGACATCTTAGGATGGATAACATCTCTCATGCTTGTGTTGGACATCCCTTGAGCCATACACATCATGATGGGAGGTTTTTGCCTACCACCTATTTGATTCTTGATAAGGTCTCATTGATCCTTGAGAAGTTTATATTTCAAAATCCCATGAAGTGCAAAATTAGTAATTTGATTTGGGAGGATGGTAGCCCTCATGGGAGGAGTACCAGGATGAGGAGAAGAAGGAGGCATCCACAAGTGATTGAGTGGATGGGGATGATGAGCAAGGATCTAGGAGGCTACTTGCAGATCTGTGATACCAGGCAGCAGGAGGCTTGGCTGCGCTGGTTACTCTTGAAAGAGTTTGGCCATCACTTGGAAAACACTCTTCCTAAGAGTCGGAGGATGAAGGAAAGATGGCGGGATACTTGCATCATTGAGCAGCATAGAGTATGGATGCATGGTGTTGATATGATACTCATATCATTCATTATGTCTTCATCACATGATTGGTATGATGGACGTATGGGGAGGCAACACAATGTCTTGTTGCTTGGTTTGTTTCTGGGAGAGCAAGGGCAGATTTGCTCTCACACTTTGTATGATGTTGCAGGAGGAGGAGATGGCACTATCTCCTTGGTCTTTGATGATGATTGGGAAGCACTTCCATCTTGGGAGGTATTCCATATTTGTTGCAGCATTATTAGAGGAGTCTTTGACAAGAAGCATGTCAAAGAACAAAGCTTTGTATTGACAGGAGCTTACTTGCATGAGCTCACAGCATTGTCACCTTGGAGCAAAGATTTATGGATGAAGTGTGCCCAGCAGAGATATGGTGGATCTATAACCCATAGGTCCCAGGATCACTTCATATTTGTTGCACTTAGAGGAGGTAATGATGATAGAGACATTTATCACTATGGCATATTCTTCTTAACTTGGATTTCCAAGCATAAGGAGGATTATCTTCTTGTAGCACATGGTTCATTATTCTTCATAGCATGCCAAAACACTATGGAGGACTCATTTATGGATCCACGTACCATCTTACTTCCAGCATATGGTGAGGAGTTTGTCTATACATTCATTGATTTGCACACTCTTGCCATTCCTATGCAGTGCATTGCTTCACAAGGGGGCAAGCTTGTCATATTGCTCCATGAGTTTTATTGGGCCAATCTACATGATGGAGGCAACCATCTCTTTTGTGGCTTTGGGAAAATGTTTTATCACTTCATGTATGTTCATTTGCAGCACTATATCATGTATCATATGAAGAAATGCATGGTTAACATAAACATTTTGCCTTGTACTCTTATCAAGCAGCAACTTGTAAAACTGCGTTGTACTTGTTGGGGAAGCTGTTGGTACCTCTTTTCATCACATGTAACCTTCAGCGTTTCCTTCATTTTGCTGCTGATCATGTCTCCATTTGCTGATATAGATCAGATTTGTATGGGAGGCTTGATTATGAGGGAGACACATGAGTTGGATGTGTCTTTGAGTGGGAAGTGTCAAACCAGGAGGTAACTCCTCAAAACTAGAATATGTATTAGCTGAAGAATGTACATGCTTATATAGATGGGAGGTGAGGCTATTGGGATTCATCTCCCAATGACTCTTGGCCTTCCTTATTTCCTAATAATAAATAATATACAAAAATACATATGCACACCCATCCATAGGATTAGGTGTCAACATTCCCCCTTTAATCCGAAGGGATGTTGGTGAGTCCAAGCATCGATCTGAACTTTTCAAACTTTTCTCTTCCAAGTGCTTTGGTGAAGATGTCAGCAGTTTGCTTATTTGTGGAACAATGATGTAGATGGATGGTTTTGGCCTGAACATGATGTTGAATGAGATGGTACTTTGTATTGATGTGCTTTGTTCGATCATGGAACTTTGGGTTCTTGGCCAACTTTATTGCAGAAGTGTTGTCGATCATGAGTGGAGTGGAATACATTTGTTTCATCTGCAAATCTTCCAAGATTTTCCGGAGCCACACAATTTCCTTTGTTGCTTAGTCGCATATTTTGCCTCGGTCGTGGAATCTGCTGGAACTGACTGTTTGCGTGATCTCCATGAGACAGCTCCTGATCCAAGACTCATGGTGTAACCTGTAGTAGATACCCCTGTTTCTTTGTCGCCATCAAAGTCTGAATCAGAGTATCCGGTCAAGTTGAAGTCGCCTACCTGTGTATATTTGAGTCCAAAGTCTTGAGTCCCCTTCAAGTACCTTAGCACTCTTTTTGCAGCAGACCAATGTCCTTCACAAGGTTTTTGCATGAACCTTGAGAGGATTCCAACAGCAAATGAAATGTCAGGTCTGGTGGTGGTCGGATAGATAAGACTTCCTACAAGCTGTCTATACTTAGTTGCATCCTCAAATTCCTTCCCTTCAATAGATGTGAGCTTCAAGTTTTGTTCCATTGGAGTGCTTAAGGGTTCACAGTCATCCATGCCAAATTTGTTCAAGAGATCTCCAATGTACTTCTTTTGAGAAAGAAATATGAATTTAGGATGTTGAATTACTTCAATACCCAAATAGTAATGAACATGACCCAAATCGGTCATTTCAAAACCTTTCTTCAACTCTTTCTTCATGGATGCAATATAGATCTCATTGTTTCCTGTTATCAAAAGATCATCTACATATACCACAAGATATACAATTGTTTTTCCAACTTTCTTAACAAACAAAGTTGCATCATCAAGATCAAAGTGTTTGAAATCAAGTTTCAGAAGATGCTCGGTCAACTTCTCATACCAGGCTCGTGGTGCTTGCTTGAGGCCATACAAGGATTTCACAAGTTTGCAAACTTTGTGTTCTTGACCCTTTATCACAAATCCTTCTGGTTGGGACATATAAACTTTCTCCTTTAGATCTCCATTCAAGAAGGTTGTTTTTACATCCATCTGATGGACTTTCCATCCACTCTGAGCTGCTAAGGCAAAGAGAGTCCGGATGGTGGTCCATTTTGCTGTGGGAGCAAACGTTTCTTCATAATCAATTCCTTCCTTCTGTGCGAATCCTTTTGCCACAAGCCTAGACTTGTGCTTGTCAAGTGAGTCGTCTGCTTTGTACTTGTTCTTGTAGACCCACTTACAGCCAATTGGTTTCGTTCCCAAAGGTGGATCAACCAGCTTCCAAGTGCCATTCTTTATCAAGGCATCATACTCCTTCTGCATCGCTTCTTTCCATTCATCATGAGAAGCGGATTCTTTGAAGGAAGTTGGTTCATGATCTGTAGACAAACTCAATTCACGGTTATAAGCAATATCCATATCAACAGGGGAATCAGAATTATCTACATCACCTTCGATTTCTTGAGTGGAACTTCTTGTTCCTGTTTTTCCAACCTCATCAGGATGAACATCCTCCGGTGTCTTTGTCAGCCATTTGGGGGGACCTTTCTGAGATGGCCCTGGCTGGTCACTTGACTGAGTTGGGATTGATTCAAGATTCAATCTCCCAATTCTGTCAATCACATCATTCAATGTGTCATCCGTGGTTGTTTCTTCATGTGGGGGAGAGTGTGGTTCAGGAAATGATTCCACGGTTTGATTCAATATCGGAATCCCCCCTTCAAGGTGTGGAATCACATTATCAAATTCTTGGAAAGACTTTGCATGTGTGAATCTGTCCAGGCGATCAAGTTGCCGCTCAACAACTTTGTCACTCTTGGAAGATTCAAGAAATATGACATCTCTTGCTATCACAAACTTCTTATTTGCTTCATCATAGAGATGATATCCTTTGGAGGTATTGGAGTACCCCAAGAAGATACATTTTCTGCTTCTAGCACCAAGTTTGTTCCTTTGACCCTTGGGTATCAAGGCATAACAGGTGGACCCAAAGACCATGAAATGCTTTACCGAAGGAATGTGGCCATGCCACATTTCAAAAGGAGTTTTGTTTCTAATTGAACTTGAAGGACACCTATTCTTTATGTAAACGGCACATAGAACTGCATCAGCCCAAAACATCAATTTTACATTCTTGAAAAATAACATGGAGCGGACCATATTTAAGATGGTTCTGTTCATTCTTTCAGCTACACCGTTCTGTTGTGGATTATATGGCACAGTGGTTTGATGTTTGATTCCATGTTGACAAAGATAATTTTCAAATTCGTTTGAGGTGTATTCTTTTCCATTATCAGTACGTAGAGAGCCAATATGTGTTTGTGCATCATTTTCAATCCATGCATGAAAATTCTTGAAAGTTTGAAAAGCATCAGACTTATTCTTCAGTAAGTAAATCCAACACATTCTGGTGTAGTCATCGATAAATGTCATCATGTATTTGTTTCCATTTGCAGAAGCAATAGGCATAGGGCCACATAAATCTGAATGAACAAGTTCAAGTTTCCTATGTGCTCTTGAGTGTGAATCATGAAATGACTGTTTGCTATGCTTTCCTAGAATACAAGCATCACATTCCTTAGGTTTTCTAGGAATTGTAGGCAGTCCATCAACACCATTTTTCTTCAACAAACGAAGGTTGTCATAATTTAAGTGTCCAAATCTAGCATGCCATAAAAGACTTGATGGAAATGTACCTTCATCATGATATGAACTGAATGCAAAGTTTTGAGCATGAGCAGATGAACCTTTCAGCTTCAAGAGTCTCCCTTCTTCTATTCCCTCCATGACAAGTGAGCGATCTGATGCTGATCTGACCTCTGCCTTGCCATCAAACAAGTGAACTGAGTGTCCTTGCTGCCGGATTTCGATCAGGGACAGCAAGTTTCTCTTCAACTCCGGGAGGTATAGAACCTCATGTAGGATATGATCGGGAAGACCAGGCAGTTTAAGCCTGACTGTGCCAAGCCCTGATGGCTTGAGTTTGGATTTATCTGCGAAATATACTGCTCCATCAACTTTGTCAGTGAATTCTTCAAAAAAATCTTTTCTAAATGTCATGTGACATGTTGCTCTTGAATCTAGCAACCAATCATCTCTCCATGAAGTAAATGAAACATCAAATAGGTTTTCAGTTACTCCATTGTTACAATGTGCTAGAACAGAATGAGCTGATTCAGCTGGTTTACCTTTGTCTTTGTCATTAATTTTACCTCTGTCTTGATTTGTTTGTTGCTGAGCTTTAGATTGTCTGCCCCCCTTTTCTCTGAAGTTTTTTCTTCGTCTTTTGTCTTCTCTTCCTTTGGATGGACCTGAAGCATGTCTCTTTTCTCTCTGTGCCAAGTAGGCAGCCTCTTTAGAAGATGAAGGGACTGTCATCTTCTTTTGAAGGAGGAGAGAAAAAAACTCTGCTGGAAAATTTCTCTTGAAGGAGAGAAAACAAAAAAATCTTTGCTGGAAAATGTACTGAAAAAACTCTTTGCTGCAAATATGCTGAATTTTAAAAGGACAGAAACACTTTGCTAAAAAAGCTGATTCAAAAAACTCAAGCTCTTTGCTAAAAATCTGAATTCTGCACAAAAAAAAATGTATTTTTTTTTTTTTTTGGGGAAAAAATTTGTGAAATGTCGATATGGAAGGGAAGGGAGGGCGATATGGTGAAATGGTGGTGTTATGAAATGGAAGTGATATTAAATATATGACAGTGGGAGGGTATAATATAAAGTGGAGGGGGCGGAATTATGAAAGGGGTAAGGAGGGGCGGAATGGAGGGATATGGGGATTGGGAAATCGTATTAAAAATGGAGTCAGTATGGACTATTAAAAGTGGAAGGGGCAGTGTATTGTAACATGGGAGGGGGCGCATACCATGATAACAAATAACAAAACACAGCGTTTAAATATAATATGGTCGACGGTGATACCAAGCGTTTCATATGACTGCGTTTTAAAAGTATGAATGGATTGCAATATGCAAAGGGCGATAAAAATGGAAGGAGACAGCGTTTTATATATCACAGGCGGCGTTTGAAATATATGGACAGGCCACGTCAAACCAGCGTATTAAACCATGATGACTGTGCGTGCCAAACCAGCGTATTAAACCATAATGACTGTGCGTGCCAAACCAGCGTATTAAACCATAATGACTATATAAACCAGCGTATAAATACCATGACAGTGTTTAATGCGTGGGCGGTATTGTCAACTGTGGTACCATATGAATGGGCAGTTTTTAAATATGAACTGTGGTATTAAACGATGGAGGCCGGGTATATAGGGGAGAGGCGGTGCATATATATATGACAGAAAAGCTGTAGACAGGCGGTATTACTATTGACAGACAGTGTTTAATATGACAGAGTGTATACAAGGAGAGAGCTGTGTGTTATGTATGGAGAGCGCTGGTTTTATCAACTGCGTGGAGGTATTACAAACTGGGATGTAAACCAAACGAGATATGTATTCGATACAATGTATGAGTGGTAATTGACAGCGGTATTAAAATAGTGTTGAAGCCCGAGCTGTATTAAAAACGGCGTTGAAGTCTGTTTTACATAAATGGAATCTGACCATATATGTGACAGCGTTGTTTACACCAGAGAGCGCAGGTCGATGAGGGATGGGTGAGGGCGCAGGTCGATGAGAATGCAGGCAGGGGAAGGGAAGGCGTTGGGTAGGAGAAAAATGGAGGAGCGCAGGGATGAATGGAGAATGAGGAGGCCCAAAAAGGCGTTACAAAAAAAATTTGAAATTGAATCTGCAGAATGACAGAGTTGCAGGACTGCTGGAATTGCAGAATGGTAGAGCCTGCAATTTGCAGAATGACAGAGCCTGCAGTCTTCAGGAGCTGCAGGAGCTGGAGCTGCAAATGTCAGTATTATATAGGGAAAAAAAAATGCAGAATAACAGTCTAGCAATTAAGAGCAGCAGAAAACTATTAAAAAATATTGACTGAGCAAAGGATAGGGAGTTACACCACAGGGCAGAAATGCCAATTGTGGGGCTGGCTCTGATACCATGTCAAACCAGGAGGTAACTCCTCAAAACTAGAATATGTATTAGCTGAAGAATGTACATGCTTATATAGATGGGAGGTGAGGCTATTGGGATTCATCTCCCAATGACTCTTGGCCTTCCTTATTTCCTAATAATAAATAATATACAAAAATACATATGCACACCCATCCATAGGATTAGGTGTCAACAGGAAGAATTCTCACATTCTTTGCACATGTTCTAATGGGAGCATGGGAGGAGGCATGGCCACCACTACTACATATGTGTTCTCTTTTGAGGTGGGCCATGAGATTGATATTCATCCATTGTACAGCCATGGGCAAGTGTTTGGTCTTATGTTGTTGTCATATTCAACCATTTACTATCCATTAGTAGATGTGATGAATCTTGCACATTGCTTGCCATGTAATTTTCTGAAGTTGCAGTGGATGAGACTACGTTGTATCCTTGTGAGAGATTGTTTGCATTATGTATCCTCATGTAACACCTTCAGCAAACATCTCATTAGGATGATCCATGATGCACATGTCCTATTCTTCATGGATGAATTGTTTTGGGCCAGCCTATTCTTCATTGTTGGAGGAACCTTCTTTGGAGGATTGTTCTTCACTTTGCCATTGGAGGGCAATGATTTTGCAGCCCAAGATCAACATACACTCTACACTTGTCATGAGTGGAGAGAAGGACAACATGGGGTAAGCTATGATGCTTGCCAAGATCAGATTTTCAGCCCACCTTCATTACCGGAGCTTGAGGTGGAAGGAGATTTTCAGGAGTTGCCTTGTCGGGAGGTGGCTCATTTTGTTTGGATGATTGCTTGGGGATGGAGGATCCACATGAGAGAGATGTTCCTCACTTCATGCCTGGAGTGGAGAGAGGTGATGAGCTGGTACACAGTCGATGGGACAGCTTACACCATGACAGATATAGCACAGCCGGAGTCATGGTCTTCATCAGTCATAGCTAGAGGCAGTGCACAGTCCGAGCCATGGGACTTGGGCTATTATTGGCCATGGTGGCGATGGGATCCGGGAGGATTGTTGGTTGGCTGGTACCATGAGAGATCAGGTTGGGATCCTGGCATTGAGAGATCCCTTCATATCAGGATGATGCAGAGTACAGGGGAGATTCAGTGGCGCATCTGGGACCCAGGCATATTTTGCAGCATCGATGGAGAGCATCCGCTAGGAGGAGACTTGCTCAGGCAATTGCTTGAGGGCAAGCAACATTTTGCCAGGGGGGACTGTAATATTCCTAATTTGCGACGGCAAATTGGAATATTCTATTTTGTTTATTTTGCCACCTATAGTTTGTAAGTAAATAAAAAGTGAGTAAAGAGGGTCTAAACTCACTTAAATGAAATAAGACATCCACCTAGTAGCACAACGTTGTGACTTAAGTGGGAGTCAAGGGGGACCCAACACCACGTGGAGGAGGGGGCCTATGTACACTCTAGAAGTTTCTCCAAGCTTCTACGCAGATAAGGATGAGAATGTGGATAAGGATGAGGATGTGGAGGAGAGAGAGAGGCTACATTAGGTTTTGGAGGGAAACCAACACTATAAAAGATGGAGGAGCCTCCTCATTTGATTCATGCTTGGATTCTTGGATTATTGATTATTGAGTGAGACATTTGTCTTTCTTTGGCACGCTGGCTGTTTAGCCTGTCTGCTGCACTGTTTAGTGCGCCGAGTGTCTCCATGCGAAGATCTCACCCTTAGCCCCGTGGGACTTCGAGTGCCTGCTCGGGCAAGGTTACTTTCTTAGCATCATCCTCCAGGACAGCGTTATTGCTGTAGCAGCATAATACTGTGTTGTAGGGTGTTGCCGTGGTGACTTTACGACACCACTTCCTTCTCTTGTTTTCAAAGGGAGAGTCTTTCTTTCCTTTGGAGGATCAGGTTGGAGGATATTGGAGCTGATTTGCAGATCTTGGCACTTGGCCAAAGTGTTTATTTCCACCACTGCGCAGTCCCTCTTAGTTTCTGCGTTATCTTCATGGTGTATTTGCAGTGAGGGTTTGCCGGTTGATTTGAGGGGAAGATCTCAAGTGAAGGATCAGCCTTCCACTTTGGAGATCTAGTGGAGGAGGTCTATTTCAGTTTCTTATCATCTTCAGCCTTCTCTATTTGGTTTCAGTTTGGAGTTGCAGTAGCTGCCCAGCAACTCCGGCATTTTTGTCGTATTGTACATTTCAGCCAATCCCTTAGAGGATTGAGATATTTTTGCGTATAAGGGTTAGAGCTTTGCTCCCCTATTGTATTTGGGCCATCGATTGTCATATCCATGTGTTGACATTATTTTGGAGCAGCATTTTATCTTAGACTGCGTTTTTCATAGCCTGGGTTTGTGCGGAAATAGCAGTACTTTTCATGTTTATGTACATGTGTTGTGGAGGCTTGCATTTCTTCTCTTGAGAGGTTGTTTCCTCAAGATTTGTACTCTCTTCTGCTGCTATACATTATTATTGGCTATATATGCATCTTCTGTCTCACAGCTACTGCAGAAAACGCTGTAGGGTTTCTGGATTATTTTCTTGTCTTGCGGGGTTTTCTATATAAAATTGTTGTTTAACCTTGCTGAAAGCCTATGCCTTGTACTCAAACTCATTCTCTGATTATTCATAGTTTTCTACATCATATTCCTTCAGAAAATACGCTGCCCTTGCTTCAGCAAATTTCTGCATATTCAAAGTCTTGGGAAATCAGGGTTTTTATTGACTAGTCGGGAAGGAGGAACTGTTTAATATAGAAAAACGCCTTTGTTTGAGCTGAAATTTGACATGGACGTCCCTCTTGACCTATTTTAACATATTCTAGAACCTTGACCCGTCATTATACGCAGATTTCCTTATTCACTCATTTTAGGGCCAAAATCCTCACTTTTCCCCACCTTTTTGCCCTTAAAAGCTGAGTAAAGGTTGCTGCTGCTATTTATTTTGGTTTCTGAACATTTTCAGAGATATTATATGATAGCGGAAGCCCTCATACCTGAGGAATGCGTTTTTCAGGCATGATCTGCTGAAGAATCCATTATTGGGAATATTACAGCAGGTGAGACCAACTGCTCTCTCCTCCAAATGCTCAACAACCAGGTCTGCAACTCTCGGCCAATAGTCCCATGGTCTCTCATACATGATGACAAAATGGACTGCATGTGTGCTATAACAGTATCAGAATGATGTCTCCTAATGCTGAAGAAACATTGGAACATCTGCAGGATCAAGTCATCACACTCAAGGTCAAACATGATGACATAAGTCTTGAGTGTGGCCATACTCCATAGAATCTCAAGCTTCTTCCTGAAGGTAGAGCCTGTGTTGTTGTCCAAATCCTGAAAAGTCTCTACAATCAGCCTCATAATCCTCCTCATAACATCATCATTATATGGAGCTATAGGTGCGGTCAATTTCATGATGTTACTGAGGCAAGCTGCAACTGGAAGTGTGACCCTTTCACAAGGTTCCTCCAAAAATTTGGGCTGTATAAGAGCAAGCATAGCAGGTTTTAGAGCCCAAATCAGTTTCTTCCCTTCTTCTTGGCTTATTTTGGACAAAAGTTCATTAAGTTCATCAAGTTTGGACAGAACTCTCCATGTTATCTTCATGTGTTTCAAATCTGTCCCAAGTGCAAGGATTTTGTGAACAACCTCCAATTCTCCCTGCAAATCTTTTGGCTGTCCTTTTTGAAGGATGGCATAAATTCCTCTTGAAAAGGGTCTGTTGTTTGGCTTTGTTTTCTGGTCTTCTGCTGTATGGCGGTTTAAGGAACCAGCTTCTATTTTTATTTTCATCAATCTGTTTAGGAATCCCTCCATGGTTCAGCCAATGGAAAGACCATTGTTTTTTTCTGAGTTTAGTGCATTTTTCTGTGTGGTATTCTGGTGAATGAGTGACAAGATGGCTTTCAGAATTTTTGACCAATTCAAGTGTAATCTTCAGCAGTGCAATCTTAAACAATAAGACTCATGGCATATACAAGTCACTTCAATATTGTCAACAAGACTATCATCCTCACATCTGTCCTTGGAGAATAATATAACTATACACTAGGTAGGCTCAGTTATTCCTATAATCGCTCTGCACACTTTATTCACACGTTCCAATAACAACAATGCAGGCTTTGACCCTCATTGGTTCGAATTCAAGACAATGACATCTTCTCACACTCAGATGGACAAGACAAGGGCAAGATACAAATAACTAACGCTGCTCATCACATCAACATAGTCAATTGAGACAGAAGACTGATTACAAACTCATAAAACATTAATATAATTTTCTTTACTATCAAATATTACACGTGAGCAAGGGATTTTGAGAACCTGGTAACTTGGATGGTCCCAATTATAGTGATAGTGTTCTGCTTCAGTCCTTAATTTCTGATATCAGCAACCTAAATGAGTGAAGTCACAAACTTCAATATTATACCTGCACAGTTCTGTCAACGCTCAGGTAAATGTGCCAATTGGTTGCCCCAATGCTACTGTACTGTGCAGGTGGCAACCACCATGGAAGCACAAGTAAGAGCATCATTTCCCCATTTCTGCCTTACGTTGCCTGCTACAGCCACAACTCAACCCTTCTACGACTTTAAGCAGTTGATGTACACGCAGAAGTCAAAGACTGTTTCAACTCCTGATCGCACTGGTATTCTGGTTCAGATCACTTGAGTTGCACTTCCAACCAACTCAGTACAGTGATTCATTCTCTGTTTGGGTTATTACGATCACGATTGCCGCGGTCAAGTTTTGGAAGCTCCACGTGCATGATGATTCTAAACAGGATGGGCTTCGAGCTTCTAACGCAATCATAACACCAAATTATCACACACCACCGACTCACACTTTATATAGACGCAACGTTTCTATTCCCGTTGCATAGATTCAATTTAGCCGACAAGCCTGTCAGTGTTGTCTCCCCTATGGTCCGCACCACAAATACCCTTGAATTTCGCTGATCTGTAACTGCCGTGACTGCTACTCGAGCCACAGAAAATAAAGTGCTTGCTCCTTCGTTTCAAATGGCAGCGCCAAGGTGCGACTTCGACGTTTTGACTTTTGACCACGGACAACTCAGAGTGGCGGCTCAACCCTCGATAATGGTTTCTCGACTGATAACTCAAAAAAATTCTCCTTTTGCTGATGATGCCTTAAGATATATCCCAACTACTCGATGATCCGTTGATGATGGATTGGTGCATCTAGTTGGAGTTCACGAACTTCTGTCACCAAGTAAAATTTGTGTTGACCGAACGTTGTGGGATAAACGCATTCTGAGAAAATGTAATATTCCTAATTAGCAACAGCTAATTGGAATATTCGATTTCTGTATAGTTTTGCCGACTATAGTTTATTAATAAATAAAAGTGAGAAGAGGGGTCTAACTCACTTAAATAAAATAAAGTGTTTTCCTAGTAGCACAACGTTGTAACTTAAGGGGGGGAGCCAAGGGGGGGCACACACCACGTGGAGAAGAGAGAGACTACGTTGGTTTTGGAGGGAAACCAATGCTATAAAAGGTGGAGGAGCCTCCTCATTTGGCGCATTCTTGTTGTTGATGATATTGGAGCTAGACATTTTGTCTTCTTGAGCACGCTGGTTGTTTACCCTGTCTGCAGCACTGTTTAGTGCGTTGAGTGTCTTCGGTCAGAGATCTCGCCCTTAGCCCCGGGGAACTTCGAGTGCCTGCTCGGGCAAGGTTTTTCCTTCAGTCTTTAGCGGGAGGTTTGGTTGGTTGTTTGGCTGAGGAGCTGGACTTCTCTTGTGACTGCGTAGTCTTTGGGAGAGAGGACGCAGTTCTAGTTGGAGGTGTTCCGTTGCGGGATTTTCTGCAGGAGATTCAGTTGATATCCGGTGTGGAGGATCAGTCTTTGCCAGGAGGAGGTTTCCTAAGGAGTTTGAGGCACTATCACAGCTATTATCATTTGGCATCTGCGCTGAGCCTTGCAGAGGCAGCGTAATTCCTTGAGGAGGGTTCTTTGGTGATTTTCGGAGGTTGACCGTTCTTGATACGGTTCTGGGATTTGTCCGGGGTGGTGAGCACAGGTGATCTGCAGATTTTCAGCTCATTCCGGCAAGGGGATCAGCCCCTAGTTTCAATCCATTCCAGCAGCAACAGTTTACGGCAGTTTTCTAGCAGCTGGGATGCAGTTTCTTATAGCCGCCATTTCCTGTCTTTCTGAGAGAGTTCTTCACTTGCCTTGAGCAAGAATAGGTGCTATCATTCTGATTATCCATTGTATTTCATTATATTCTCAGATTAATAAAATGGCTTAGCATTCCCGACATTTTTAGAGTATGTGCTTTATGTTCTATTTCTGGCATTTTCTATATTGTCGTATGCTTCTATTGATGTCTATTTCCCTTCCGAGATATTACAGTGGTATCAGAGCATAGTTCTGGCTCAGCCTGTGGTCTATGACATCGGGAAAGAGATCATATAGAGGTTTGCTGGAATTTTGGAGAGCAATAGCAGTTGCAGTACCAAAAACGAAATTGGAAAAAGGGCCAAAATACAAAGGGTCAAATTTTGAAGTTTGGAATTAGAAGAAACCCTTTTGAGGTTTTTCTGGGTTTTGGGCAAGGATCACCTTCCCAAGTTCCTAGAATTTTCTGAGTAGTTTTCAGTGGGTAAATCAGAGGCCGAATACAAGCCGCAGTATAGTTTTGGAGCAGCAGTGCCATTTCATGAGGAGCCTGTAGACACATAGCAGGAGGAGCCGATGGCAGGTGATGATGGTGCAAAGAGATTTGAGGAAACGCTCCTCAAAACAGTACAGGATCTGTCGAGACAGAATGAGACGATGGGGCAGAGGGTCGCTGCGATAGAGGTTAGGCAGCGTGAAACCCCAAGGGGTTTTCAGATTGGTGAGGGATCGAGCACATCTCACCATATGCCGGAGCGCGAGGTTACCCCCCTTGTGGCATCGCATGCACCCACGCGATCCACTATGCCCACCTTCCTAGGAGAGGACACAGGGGCAGGAGCACAGCAAGAGCCAAAGCCTGGCCACATGGGCGATTATTTCACCGAGTATCAGGCATATGGGCAGGAGTTTAGGGATGCCCTTCCATTCAGAGATTTTGTCCAGCTCCAGCGGGATAGCAGACCCCGCAACTTTCACAGAGGGAACAGGCACTCACATGACGGGGGCTTACAGCGCACAGTGGGCAGATTCCATTTACCGACATTTGACGAGTCATCCAAGCATTTGGAAAAAGCTTGGGTGGAGAAGTTGGATACCTCTTTCCAGCTTGACCGAGTATCGGAGAGGGAAACCATCAAAATGGTTACCTCGCACTTGGAGGATGTGAGCACACAGGATTGTAGGGAGTTCGAAGATACACCTAGTGTGACAGAGGACTCACCCTCATTAGAGACCTCCTTGACCGTGCCGGTTGATATCGTAGTGGAGAAGGTAGAGCCTACACCGGTAGAGCCATCCATTGAGGTGATGACCGGAGTCGTGTCCGAGTCTTCAGGTGGTAGTAGCACACAACAGATGGGTGAGGCGACAGGAGATGTATCCACATTCGATGAGGCACTAGGAGATACAGAGGGATTGGATGATGGTCACAGACAGCGGTATCATCGGCTTCGGGCAGACCTTCGAGTTTTGAAAGGGAAGGCCACGTCAGTACGAGAGGCCATTTTGTTGCAGGACAAGGAGTTGGAGGGCATGAGAGTGGCTTGTGCCAAGTTGGCTTGCATTGGGGAACAACTGGATTCCCTAATGGTACAACCAGAGGGCACGTTGGAGCGTCAGTTCATTCCCCTTCAGGCATGCGTGGACGGGACTAGCAGCGTTGTTGGGTTACCTCTTCCCATTGGAGAGAGAGAGACGGAGCCACCTAGTCAGATCTCATACGTTGACTTGGATAGCGGTATGAGACGATCAGAGTTGCAAAGGACACAGCATCCACACGTTGAGGTTGGATGGCGAGAGATTTTGAGTTGGTACCCGGTGGAGTGGGTTATGGAGATGGCGGTGGACCCAAGTGTAGTTCAGCAGGAGTTCCCAAGTGCAGGGAATACAGGAACCCTGGATTGGCATTAGGATCCAAGCAGGATCACCTATCATTTCCCAGGCAGGTCGATTGACTATGTCTTGGAGGATACAGTTAGCCTAGCAGTAGAGCATGTGCATCCACTGGGGGAGTTTCGGTCAGCTCCAATGACCAACTGTAATATTCCCAATTAGCTTTGCTAATTGGAATATTGCATTTTTGTGTTATTTTGCTGCTTTAGATAGGAATAATAAATAAAGTGAGAAATAAGAGGGGTCACCTCACTTTAGCCACCTCACTTTATAATAAAGTGTTCTTTTTCCTAGTAGCTTGACGTTGTAACTTAGAGAGGGGGCCTTGGGGGTCCACGTGGGTGATGGAGGAGACATAAAGTTAACCCAAGGTAAACTGCACAGATCCAGGGTGAGTGAGTTTGGAGGGAGATTGGTGCTATAAAAGGAGAGGCTCTCACCCCATTTGATCATCCATGATTTGATATTCTTATTGATAGCTAGACTTTGTCTGCTTCAGCACGCCGGTTGTTTAGTCGGTCTGCAGCACTGCTTAGTGCACGAGTGTCTCCGGTCGGAGATCTCACCCTTAGCCTCGGGGGACTTCGAGTGCCTGCCCTGGTAAGGTTTTTTTCTGGTTTCACCCTTAGCTTCGGGGGACTTCGAGTGCCCGCCCTAGCAAGGTTTTTCAGTAGCAAAGCAGCAGCATTTCTGAAGCACATCTGAGGAGGAGGGAAGCCCTCTTGTGGCTGCGCAGAGCAAGAGAAGGGAGGACGCTGAATCTTTGAGGAGAAGGACGCTGTTTTATCTGAAGAGAGGACGCTGTTCCTTGCAGGAGAGGAAGGACGCTGTCCAAGGAGGACGCAGTTCCAGACTGGCAGAGGAAACGCTGTTTGAGGGGCAGAAGGACGCTGATCAAGCCCAGAGTGAGGACGCTGTCCATTCTTGGAGGTGAGGGTTGCAGATCTGAAGGTTTCTTGTCAGATCTAGCTTTGTGAAGGATAGATCTTGCAGATCTAATCCTGTATGTTGCAGATCTAGCCTTGTATATTGTAGATCTGAGGGTTTTGCAGTAGATCCAGCTTGAGGAGTGACAGATCTGAGGAGTTATTGACAGATCTAGTCCAGATCTGAAGGGGAAACACCAGATCTAGCCCTAGAGGCTGTAGATCTGAGGAGATAGTTCCAGATCTAGCATAGATCTGAGGGTTTGGCAGCAGAGTGGGTTTTGGAGGACGCAGATCAGGAAAGGGAGGACGCAGTTGTGATAGGAGGCTTCAGATCCATCAGGTGGGACGCAGATCTGAGGAGCAGATCATTGTGAGGAGTGCTTAACAGCGTTTTTCAGGATCCTGTAGCAGCTTCATCTGTCTGGAGAGTTGAGGGCTTGGTGCTTTATCTGTTTCTGCGCTGTCACTGGCAGAGACAGCGTTTTTCCATTAGAGAGGGTTTGCAGTCTTCAGCCCCAGCGCATTTCATCTTCAGCTTGCAGAGCAGCCAGGACGCTGTCCTTGTTGCAGCCATTCTTCTGTTGAGAGGGTCTCCACTTGCCTAGGGCAAGGATAGGTGCACTTACTCTGATTTATTGTACTCCTCTCTATGTACTTTCTGATTAATAAAATGGCTCAGATTTTGGTTACATGTGTCATGATTCAGTGATCTGGTTCAGTTTATATCTGTATTAGTGCATTTCTGTTTATTACTGGTTATATCCCTTTGGGGATATTACACCAACCAGTTTATGGGCAGACTCCCTAGGTTGTCTTGGTATGACACTCATACACGGGATCACGGGGTGGTCAACATACCTTGGTAGGAGCTTGTCGGAGGAGGTGGCATTGGAAGGCCACCAGATGGCACCTTGTATGGGGCCAAGGATTCTTAACCTTTGTGTGGGGCACAGAGGATGCAGCAGAGCCGAGCAGTGATGGTAACACTACTGACACATAGGGAGATTCACTTCTTGGACCCCTTGAGGAGGATTTGGAGTGATGATCCTTTCGTCGGCAGGTATAGTGATGCGACGGTGGAGACGATGTTACCGATTGGTGGTAGTCCGACATGTAGAGGCACAGCTCTAGGTCATCACATCCAGGGATGTGTGGGAGCCTCTAGCATTGAGCGGTGGATTGCCGGTGGACATGGAGTAGCATGGTGGTGTACCATAGTGTGTGGGACTGCATTGTGGAGTAGGAGTATCCTACATCACATTGAGAGCATGCGAAGAGTGACCGATGCCTGGACACAGTCAGGGCACGAGACGATACAGGGTGCTACAGCAGTAACACATGGTATCCAGCAGTATACCGAGGTATGCCTCAGTGTGCAGTGGCATGTCGAGGAGTATATGGATGATCAGTGGTATGCGAGGGCATACGGTGCTGCACAGCAGGGTCTTAGAGCATTGCTTCCAGGGAGACTCATGGACAGGGACATCGGGCTTACCTTTGGGAGTAGTTCACCCAGGATCGATGGAGAGACAAAGGAGCGATACTTGGCGGTATCTGTGGGGACTCACACACCTGACTCGCTTCGACATCACTCACAGGTACAGTTGATTATGTTTTTGACCTTTGGCACTTTGGGCGTGAGCAGCAGGGTACGCGAGGTTCACCCAAGATATTTGGATGGCACTCAGTACACTAGGCGAGAGACTTCTCAGCAGTGGCACTGGGTTGGTGTGCTAGTTGACAGCCACAGGTTGGGGGATGAGATGATCCTTTGCAGAGGTGGTGCATCAATCATCACTGAGCCTACGCTTGGGGAGCCGGTCATGAGGGAGACATGCATCACTTTTCCCTCACGGCATGTCGAGAACATGCATGGGCAGAGGATACTGGGTACAGCAGAGGTAGCATCCCAGTATGTGTTTGGGCTCCAGACACTGTATCGACACTTTATCGAGAGGATGGGTGGCACGTTCGATGTAGATGAGATGGTGGAGGTAGAACAGGAGGGCATTCCTTCTGTATACCAGGGTGAGGACTCTTTTTCATATGAGTCCATAGGATCAGTTGAGGACGCTTCTGGGGAGCGAGAGCAGTCATGCATAGATGGTGACAGTAGATTGGAGCTACATTCTAGTGTCCAGGGTGAGCAGTCACGGGACTCTGCGGGAGATACTCTGGGTGAAGAGTCACTTATGACAATTCAGCTAGAGCAGCAGGTGATGGAGCCTGAGTCGACAGAGAAGGACACTACTTACATCAGGCATGATATTCCTTTGAGAGAGAGCCAGATGGGTGCCCACATTGAGTTGATGAGGGATATGCAGCTAACATTGGGGTCAGCCATCGAGGTGGGACAGTCATATGCACTGACATCGAGTACGGTGACCGCAGCTGCAGATCCATATTCTCTAGAGGTTTTGGAGGTCGTTGGGATTGTTCTGCAGGGGACCAGTAGACAGCGGGAGCATGACATCCCTGATCAGGAGTGGGAGGAGTTGTTGGATATGGTGGAGCATCCATCTGTGGGTCGACAAAGGGATGAGACGCAGATAGGTGCACACACAGTCAGCAGAGCTGCAGCGTTTTTAGTGTGTAGCACTCTCTAGGAGTACATTGATGGAGCTTGCAGCATATCTTGCCCACTTTGGCCCATTATAGAGAGAGGGGCTTCCTTCTACAGCCAGCTTTCACTCGCAGACAGGGCAGAGCAGTGGGAGTTGATTACGAGTTGGCGACAGTACTCCCGGCATGTTCCATATGCAGTTGTTATCGCTACATCATATTCTTCTTCCATGATGGACTAGCGGGAGATCATGAGTTGGTACCCTCTTAATGTTATGGTATTCTTCGGAGGGAGCACAACGGAGCAGGGGCCCATGGACATAGCACATGTTATAGATTCCAGCTAGCAGGGGGACACAAGTCATCATTTCTTCAGCACCCCATCCCGATTTCGGGGGAGTAGGATCAGCATGGGATTGAGGCAGGACTTGGGCGATGATTGGCCTTGGTGGCATTGTGAGCTGAGAGGACTGTTGGTCAGTGAGAGATCAGTTTGGGATCCTGGCATTGAAAGGACCCTTCATGTCAGGGTGGTGCAAAGGTCAGCGAGGGTTCAGTGGCACATCTGGGACCCAAGCACATTTTGCAGTGTTAGTGGGGAGCATCGACTAGAGAGGAGGCTTGTTCAGGCATTGTTGGAGGACAAGCAGTTTTTGCCGGATGAGGATGCCACTTGGGAGAGCGAGGAGATTTTGCAGCATCCATCACTTTAGTTGCTTGAAGACAAGCAACATTTTGTCGGGGGAGACTATAATATTCCTAATTAGCAACAGCTAATTGGAATATTCGATTTTTGTATAGTTTTGCCGAGTATAGTTTATTAATAAATAAAAGTGAGAAGAGGGGTCTAACTCACTTAAATAAAATAAAGTGTTTTCCTAGTAGCACAACGTTGTAACTTAAGGGGGGAGCCAAGGGGGGCCACACACCACGTGGAGGAGAGAGAGACTACGTTGGTTTTGGAGGAGTAATGCGCTTAAAAGGTGGAGGAGCCTCCTCATTTGGGGATTCTTGTTGTTGATGATATTGGAGCTAGACATTTTGTCTTCTTGAGCACGCTGGCTGTTTAGCCTGTCTGCAGCACTGTTTAGTGCATTAAGTGTCTCCGGTCGGAGATCTCGCCCTTAGCCCCGGGGGACTTCGAGTGCCTGCTCGGGCAAGGTTTTTCCTTCAGTATTTAGCGGGAGATTTGGTTGGTTGTTTGGCTGAGGAGCTGGGCTTCTCTTGTGACTGCGCAGTCTTTGGGAGAGAGGACGCAGTTCTGGTTGGAGGTGTTCCGTTGCGGGATTTTCTGCAGGAGTTCCAGTTGATATCCGGTGTGGAGGAACAGTCTTTGCCAGGAGGAGGTTTCCTGAGGAGTTTGAGGCACTATCACAGCTATTATCATTTGGCATCTGCGTTGAGCCTTGCAGAGGCAGCGTAATTCCTTGAGGAGGGTTCTTTGGTGATTTTCGGAGGTTGACCGTTCTTGATACGGTTTCTGGGTTTTGTCCGGGGTGGTGAGTACAGGTGATATGCAGATTTTCAGCTCATTCTGGCAAGGGGATCAGCCCCTAGTTTCAGTCCATTCCAGCAGCAGCAGTTTACGACAGTTTTCTAGCAGCTGGGATGCAGTTTCTTGTAGCCGCCATTTCCTGTCTTTCTGAGAGAGTTCTTCACTTGCCTTGAGCAAGAATAGGTGCTATCATTCTGATTATCCATTGTATTTCATTATATTCTCAGATTAATAAAATGGCTTAGCATTCCCGGCATTTTTATGAGTATGTGCTTTATGTTCTATTTTTGGCATTTTCTATATTGTCGTATTCTTGTATTGCTGTCTATTTCCCTTCCGGGATATTACAGAAAATGCGTCGGTTGCTCCACTTAGATGACAGATTTGTCAGAGGTGTGAATACAACGGCACACTTGTTTGGTCAGCGATTACTTAGAGTGCAGTCTTCCTAGTGGTCGTAACCGACTCGTCACAGATATTCTGCCTCACCACTTCCTCTGCATCGACTTATATTTGCTACCCAATCATACTTCCTTTGCTAACGTCGGCTTTCGGTGCCCTGGAACTGTGAACAGGTACTGCAGTTGCTTCCTCAATAAGCGTGGCTTATGTACATCTTCCGATTAGATTGCATGTGTGGAGCAAAATTGTCGAAGAAATTAGATTTTCATCATCAAGAAAGATACATTTGCCAAAATCACTGTAATATCCCCATAAAAATGCGGACGATTGCTGGCAATTAATTCAGTTGAGTTCGGCCCTTGAATGCTGATACGACAACTTTGAATTATTTCCACGACCAACCTCCACCTACCAGTGACTCATTCCACGAATACGGTCGTTTATAATTTTCCGGAAAAATTCCACTCAGGAATTCGGAAGCAAAATTGTTGAATATTTAATAGTTGAGTCACAATTTCTCCGGTCTGTAGAAGACAATTTTGATCTCTCTTTGGCACTGGAAAATTTCTGAACGCTAATTCTCCTGAAACCCTTGATTTTCTCTGAAGTTGTTCTGCAATAAAATTTTGAAATCCTCCAATCGGAAAACCCACGGCTGAGTCAAGACCAAGGCTCTGATACCACTGTAATATCCCGGATGGGATATTTTTACTAAAAATGCAGATAAATAAATAAACTCCACAAAATGCCGCAAAATCAACATTTACTCACAGAAGATTGCCATGTAAAATTAAACATACAAGTACATGAAAATCCATAACACCACAATGCAGGAATATAACTCAAGCTTTATTATATTATCACTAGGGTTACAAGCTGAAATAAAAGATAGCTGAGATAAATGAAATACAACTAGCCTCAAGAAAATCTACTGCACTGCTATACGGCAATGGCCTCCAAAACTGACTGCTGCCCTCTCCCTCCGGCAACAGCTACCACTGAATCCACTGAAGCTCCCGTTGAAGATCTAAATGATCCTCACTCCAATATCACTGAAGCTCTGTGAAACTTTTGAATGAAGTCTCCTCAAAGAGAGTTGGGTTTCCGTCCAACACTCACAACTCACTCGAGGGTTTCCGTCCTGGGTCTACGGCTGAAGTAAAGAATCCACGTTCTCAAACCTCTCATACACAAGAAAATGATCTACTCCAAAGATATCTCCCAATGGCCTCCTCCCTTTCTTTTATAGATCTCTTGGAGGCTTCTAGAGCATTATTTTATTATTATTTTATTCATGGTGCACTTTTCCCTTCTATTAAAATATTCATTTTTAATGCAAAAAAGGGTAAATCGGCAACCACGCCTCCTCCGGTCACTGAAATCTGTGTCTAACTGTCCCATTGTGTAGGTCTCCTCGTCCTGGTTCCAATGAGCTATTACACTAAGGTGTTCCATCGTGTATTCCTCTCGGAATGCCACCTTGAGCATAATCAGCTGAGTTAAGCCCATATATAACTCAAAATTCCGAAAGTTATCGGAATGCATTGAAACGAAAGCCAAACTGCTCGGATGATGGAGTATATCAAGCGAATGCCTCCGGACACCATGAAAACTCCTCAAAACTCCTCCAAAAAGCTCCAGAGCCCACTGATAGCACCAATTTGTACATGTGCACTGTCTGCTCCTAACTCTAGAAGTTCTTCCTAGCCCTGTCATGGGTGATACCAAAAAAAGGAATATTACACTCTCATCTCTGCCTCCATGTGTGTGTCTCTAACTGACCCTCGAGCCTTTCTCTTATACTTTTTTGTTGAGACATCAATGGTCATGATTTAATCTCTTATCGACGACTAAGATTAAAAGATTGCTTGATCCGCGTCACTTTGAACATTTCATCACATGTGTTTAATTAATTCACGTTAATTTTTCTAATTCCCTAAGTTAGACTTAGGGTCCTCATTAAAAAAATTAATTATTTTAATATCTCACACATAAGATGAAATTTCTCCAAACGCTTTTTAGGTTTTGGAGGTCTTGTGTGTCTTAGCCATAGATGAAAAAATCGCGATATTATCGCGATAATTTGAAATTATCGCGATAATTTCAACCAAACGATAATATCGGCGATAATTTGAACGATAATTTGAAATTATCGTTAGCGCGATATTATCGCGATAATTACGAAAAAATCGCGATTATTTCAGTAAAAATCGTGGGCCCATCAAATAGCAACCCTATAAGTTCAAAAATCGATTTTTTTTTTGTCATTTTTGCAACCCTCTCATTTTCCTGACACACCCTGTTGGCAGTTCATGGTAATGTTAAATTCTTAAAGTAAAAGTGATATTTCCTTTATTTTTCATTTTCATCCTTTTACTTAAATTTTTAACATTACCATGAAATGACTCGGGATGTTTAAGAGTGGTTTCGACCTCATTGGATTTCATATGGAGAAACTAGAATTTTAGATTTCACTCAAAATTCAGCAAACTTAATGGTTTTCAGGGTTTCATGGTTTGGGGATTTGCATTGTTTCCATTTGATTCTATTATGTGTAAGGGTATGAGATTGGCATTTGATCAAGAGTATGAAGTCCTTTAAGAGCCTTGATGTTGGTGGCATTGATTGTTGAACTTTGTTGATGTTGGTGGTATTGATTGTTGAACTCCCCTACTGTGGCCTTAACAAGAATGTACCCTTCACTCAAAGGAAAACAGCTGGTTAGGCATGTTAATCTTTTTCTACCGCATTTTAAGGTTGAGCAATCCAAGTCTGAAGACTTTGAGCTAGATGATGTTTATGTATCTCTTGTTGATGATCCCATTTCTAGTAGCGATGAATCAATGATGAGTTTCATGAGGAGGAGGAGAAGGAGCAACAATAGGCGGAGGAGGAGCAACAATAGGAGGAGGAGGTGACACCACCTACCCCTGCTATCGGTAGAGGACGTGGTCTACCTCCTTTAGCTCCTAGTGCTTCATGATCTGGAGCACAACATAGTCCATTGCCAGCCCCGCCAACTTCTTCGTCTAGAGGGAAAGCTGTTACATTTTCTCGCAAGAGGGGCAGAGGAAATCAGTAGTATAGGTTATTTGGTGCATTCCTATGTATATAACATTATGACTCATGATATGAGATACATTATTATATTTTTTGTTGATATTTTGAGGTTGAGTTGAGACTCAGGACTTAGTATTCAGGACAGGATTCAGTTTTATGTGTGAAGTAGCACTAGACATTATATTACACATCTTATATATTAGTTTTTTTTTTCATATTTATGTGTCAATGCATTTATTTTATGCTGTAGATGCTTTAGATATTAAAAAAATTGAAAAAAAATGAATATTTTTGTATGTGACGATTTTTTGCCGATAATTACGATTTTTTGCCGATAATTCCGATTTTTTCCGATTTTTTCCCCTCGCCGATAATATCCCGATAACGATTTTTTCATCTTTGGTCTTAGCCCCTCCACAAAGTTTCAGAGCTAGAGCACGCCCAATGCAACCCCAACACTCAAAATCTCAAAAAACCTACCTATTTTGGAGCCAAAAATTCATTTTTCAGAAATTCATTTTTTCTGTTTTAACAAGATCATGAAGAACATGCCTTGGGAATTTTCTTTTTGACACTAGCATGAAGAACATGATTTATATTTGTTATTATAAGTACATCAAGATCAAAAAAATTAATTATGAAGACCAATCATAGCTACAAAATTCAACACAAAAGGTCTTTTGCATAGCCTTGGTGTCTTAGCATGTGGAAAATGATTAATTGCCTCTTTAGGTGCTTACTTGGTTAAGTAAGTGATTTTTCTTCTTTCCTAAGCCTATCTTATGAACAGTACAATAATTAAAGTCAATTAATTATTGTGGACTATTAAGTCATTTTCTAAGGATAAACAATTTAATTATTTAAGTGACTTCGAAGTGATCTCAACCGTTGATCTCCTAGATCTTCTAAAAGGGAGATTCAGGCTAGGGATTTGGGCTTAATGGAGATTATAGAAAGAAGCCTTAGAAATATTATAGAAAGAAGCCTTAGGGAGAGGTGAAGACACAAGAAGAGAAAGTGATTTTCTCTAGTGCGAGTGGCTCAGTAGGCTGAAGTGTAGAAAAGGAATAGTGTAGAAGGATTCGAGGGCGTATCTAGAAGGCCGAACTGCTAGAGATTGCAAGGCTGAGTTTCTGAAGTGAGAGATATGTTGATTTGATTGGAGAGGCCGATTTTCTAGGGCCGAATTTCCTGGGGCACAGATGTTGATTTTTAGAGCATCGGGAAGTGTTCTAAGTCTCATTTTTGGTAGAGAGGCTTAGACAACAATTATCCAAAGAACCCAGAAATCGTTTGTGGAAATTCCACTCCGATATGACTTTATTAAAATAATTAATTATGTTAATGCAGACCCTAAGTTTAAACTTAGGGAAATTAAATAATTAAATGGTATTAATAAAGCATAGTGTGAATCTTCTAGAAAGCGAAGATCAAGTCATATTTTAATCTGAGCCATTGATTAACGATATAATCTGAGTCGTTGATTCATCAGCGAGAAAACTATAAGAAGAGACTTGAGGGCCATTTGGAAATAAAGCCGGGGACATTCTTAGTACCCGAAGGAAATTGTATCTGAAGCAAGAGAATTCAATTTCAGTGGGTGAGTTTGTAGAGGCAGGGTTGCAGAAGCAGAAGGAGGAGGGAGGATCCAGTTATCGGAGAAGCATAAGTCTAGAGGATGAAGGGAAGGGTGAGTTGATCAACAGCAAGATCCCCTCCACACAGAGTTATGCAATCCAGAGAGAGACTGCGCAGAGCTCTCACGCTGGATGACGCGACGGTGAAGGAGGTCACCCCGAGGGTCAGAAATTCTTCTAGAGGTTCCCAAAAATTCAGCCAGGTGTATGCTAATTTTACTCTGCTCATTAGACTCTTGTAAATGTACTTTCCATTTCTGAACATAAATACAAAACCCTCATCTGCTGCACCGGTTTTCTCACATTGGGTTTTTCCGAGGACAATTGTCCAAAAATAACTGTGTTCATATGGTTGCTTCTATTGTACTACTTGTATAATTTTTTGTTCTTATGCTTTTGATTAAAGTGAAGATCTACAAATGTGTTTATTTCAAAATTCACTGAAGCATCTGTAATAACTTATCTCATAAGTAGGAGAAATAAACCGAGTATTGCAATAATAATTTTCAGTCATGAAAATCACACATGGTATCAAAGCCAAGGGCTAAAGACAGAAAGGGAGGATCTGCCATGGACCAGAGATCCATCATCCGGAAGGGTTCATGTAGTCCTCCAGAGCACGCAGAAATGAAAAGCGAACACGACATGAAAGTGTTGGCATCCAGACTAGAAGAGGATCTTGCTTGTGTGTCGAGCACAGCTCCTCCAAGTGTTTGGTATATTGACAGTGGAGCATCTGCTCACATGACGGGGGTTCGAGAATGTTTTTCGAGCTACCAAGAAGAACAAATGAATTTCCAGATAACTATGAGAAACAAGGAAAAATGTACCCCCATTGGGAGACGTACCATAACATTTCAGACCAAAGATGGCAACAAAATTCGAGCCACTAATGTTCTGCATGTACCAAGGTTGGGGATGAATTTACTCTTCGTGTCTCAGCTACAGAACAAGGGCTATGATGTATACTTTATTAGAGATAAGGTGTATGTCAAGCACCCTAGCTGGAGCAAAAAGGCACAAATTGGAGTAAGGAGTCATAAGCTATATAAACTCCAGCTTGTATCTCTGGTGGCCCTAATTGGCAGTACAGACGACAGAGATCTGAATGAGTTATGGCACAGAAGGATGGGGCACCTACATCATGCTGCCTTGGGTATTCTCAAAAATATTGTCATAGGGGCTCCTGAACTCAACACGAAGAAAGATGAAGTTTTCAGGGGGTGCGTAGTAGGGAAGTACGTTAAGGCAGCATTTCCTAGAAGCAACAACAAAGCCAAGGGTGTATTGGAGTTAATACACTCGGACATTTGCGGTCCAATGTCTACAACCGCTCTCGGTGGTGCAAAGTAGTTTGCTACCTTCATTGATGATCATTCTAGGAAAACTTGGATCTATTTTCTGAAAACCAAAGATGAAGTCTTTGATCGATTCAAAGAATTCAAAGCCTTGGTGGAAAACAATACGAGAAAGAAAATCAAGAAGTTGCGGTCAGATAACGGTGGGGAATATATCGAAAAGGACTTCACCAATTTCTGTGCAAGGGAAGGCATCAAGAGAGAATGGACAGCTCCATACAATCCAGAGAAAAATGGAGTTGCAGAACAGAAGAATCGGACCATTATAGAAGCTGCAAGGGCAATGTTGTACGACCAAGATATGCCCAAATTCTTATGGGCAGAGGCCTGTAATACAACAGTATATATACAGAACAGAGTTCCCCATAGAGCCTTGGCGAAGGTGATTCCCGAGAGTGTGTTCACAGGTAGCAAGCCAGAGGTGAGCCACATCAGGATATTCGGCAACATGGTGTACTGCCATGTTCCAGATGAAAAAAGGAAGAAGTTGGATCAGACTGCAGAAAAGGGTTTCCTTATGAGCTATAGTGAGAATGCGAAAGCATATCGCATCTATATTCCAAAGAGCAGGAAAATCGTGGAAAGAAGGGATGTGAAATTCATCGAGGAGAGAGCCTTCAAGAAATCTCGAGAAATGGCCACAGATACGCAAATTGAGGAGGATCCACTAGTACAACCTCAACGGCCTAAAGAGGATAAGTCAAGTGTCTCTCCAAGGCACAAAGATTCTAAGGAGAGCTCCCCCGAAGAAGAATAGGAAGGAGCACAAGTGAGACCGCCTACCACTGATGGGAGACCGAGCAGAGCGCTTCAACAAATTCTTAAGGCTGCAGAGAATTTGTTAGAGTCCCTAGAGAAGGAAAGAGAATAAGGAAGCAGCCACACAGATATCAGGCACAGGTACTTCAGGTTGGTGAACCTTCCACCTTTTGGAAAGCAGCTCAGCATCAAGTATGGGTGGATGCCATGGTGGAGAAGTATAGCTCCATCATGACAACTGATGTCTGGGAAGTAGTCCCTAGACCACAGGACATATTAGTTGTAGGATCTAGGTGGATCTACAAGATCAAGTATGCTGCAGATGGTAGCATAGAGAAGTTCAAAGCAAGATTTGTAGCTAAGGGGTATGCAAAAAAGGAAGGCATTGATTATGAGGAAACCTTCGCCCCTGTAGCTCACTACAGTTCTATCAAATCTGTCATCTCTCGGGCTGCGTAGATGGGATGGGAGATTCACTAGATGGACATCAAGACAGCATTCTTGAACGGGGTGACAGAGGAGGAAGTGTACATAGAACAGCCAGAGAACTTCGAGACACATGAGCAGAAGACTCGTGTTTACAGGCTTAAGAAAGCCTTATATGGTTTAAAGCAAGCCCCCATGGCATGGTATGGGCAGAAGATGGGGTTCGCCAAGAGTGACGCAGACCCCAACCTCTACTACTTGAGAGTAGGGGATGAGCCGCTAATTCTGGTACTATATGTGGATGATTTGTTTCTGACCGGACCATCCAAGCTCATTAAGGACTGCAAGGAAAATCTGGCTACAGAATTCGACATGAAGGACCTGGGGCAGATGCACTATTTTCTTGGATTAGAAATCTGGCAGCAGAAAGGGAAAATCTTCCTGGGGCAAAAAAGATACACGACACAAATCCTGAAAAGATTTCAGATGGAAACTGTAGGCCATGGCCACGCTAATGATTACTAACTAGAAGAAGATAGACACAACAGAGGATGATGAGGTTGATCCCACCTTGTATAGGCAGCTCATCGGATTATTGATGTATCTAGTCAATACTAGACCAAACATCTGTTATGCAGTGAATACCCTCAGTCAGTTCATGGTGGAACCAAGGGCGGCTCACTGGGCAGAAGCCAAACATGTTCTTAGATATCTGAGAGGAGAAGTCGAGTATGGGTTGAAGTACACCAAGGGCAATGAGGTCTAGTTGAGTGGGTTCACAGATGCAGATTGGGTTGGAAGCACAGTGGATCAGAAAAGTACCAGTGGGCATTGTTTCAGTCTCGGATCAGGAATGAAATTCTGGTGCAACAGAAAACAAAGTCCATAGCACAAAGTTCAGTCGAGGCAGAGTACATGGCAGCAAGCACAACTTCATGCGAGGCCATATGGCTCCGTAAGTTACTCTGGAACCTGCTCAAGAAGTGGATGGAACCGACCGGGATTATGTGCGATAACCAGAGATGCATTAAGCTCTCTGAAAATCTTGTGTTTCATTACCGTTTGAAACACATTGACATTCAGTGCAACTTCATTAGGGACTATGTCCAAAGAGGAGCAGTACAGTTACTATACACTCCTATAGGGGAACAGGTGGCAGATATCCTCACAAAGGCTTTGAGTAAGATTAAGTTCACTTACTTCAGAGAGAAGATGGGGATGGTTGAGAAGCCTTTTCATTAGAAGATAGGGTGATCTTCAAAAACAGAGGGAGTTGCAGTACGAATGAGGGAGTGACAGGATAGTATCACAAGGCAGCAGTACAGGAGGCAGCAGCGCAAAGATGAAGGGCAGCAGCCAGGACAGCATCAGCGCAGAGATGAGGGGCAACAGCCAGGACAACATCAGCGCAGCAGATGTTATAGAGTCAGAGCAGTGCAATGGCATCTTGCTTGAACACTTTCTTCGCTAAGAGGGAGTGTTGATTTTTATAGCATTGGGAAGTGTTCTAAATCTCATTTTTGGTAGGGAGGCTTAGACAACAGTTATCCAGAGAACCCAAAAATCGTTTGTGGAAATTCCACTCGAATATGACTTTATTAAAATAATTAAATATTTTACTGCAGACCCTAAGTTTAAACTTAGGGAAATTAAATAATTAAATGGTATTAATAACGCAGAGTGTGAATCTTCTAGAAAACGAAGATCAAGTCATCTTTTAATCTGAGCCATTGATTAACGATATAATCTTGGCTGTTGATTCATCAATGAGAAGACTATAAGAAGAGACTTGAGGGCCATTTGGAAATAAAGCCGGGGACATTTTCAGTACCCGAAGGAAATCGATTCTGAAGCAAGAGAATTCGATTTCAATGGGTGAGTTTGTAGAGGCAGGGTTGCAGAAGCAGAAGGAGGAGGGAGGATTCAGTTATCGGAGAAGCAGAAGTCTGGAGGATGAAAGGAAGGGTGAGTTGATCAACAGCAAGATCCCCTCCACGCAGAGTTATGCAGTCTAGGGAGATACTGCGCAGAGCTCTCACGCTGAATGACGTAGAGGGTGAAGGAGGTCACCTCGAGGGTCGAAAATTCTTCTGGAGGTTCCAGAAAATTCAGCCAGGTGTATCCTAATTTTACTCTGCTCATCAAACTCTTCTAAATGTACTTTCCATTTCTGAAGATAAATACAAAACCTGTTATGTATATTTTATTAATTATTAGTTAGATATAGTTATATTAGGTTTATTAATATGGAAGGGCATGATTAACGATCATGCCTCTTCGCCAAGGGGCACCATAAGGCTATATATAAAGCCTTGGTGATCCCCACTTGTAATCATCTCATCTTTTATCAATAATAATATATACTTATTCAAGTCTACCAGAGTTTTTACACTCCATTGGTATCAGAGCCATCGCTTTTCTGGATCTGTGTGATCATCAGGTTAAAGAATTTCGAAGGAAATTTCAGAATTTTTTTTTTAACCAAGTGCAGAATTGCACACAATTTCCCCTACGCTCACCAACCCAATTCCCAACCCCCTCACGTAAAAATAAATAAATACATAATTTTTTTTTTACAAACCTACCCTCCCCTTTCACACTCAACGCTCACCCCTTTCACACTCATAAACTCCCTCACGGCCATACGGCCTCCCCCTCCTCTACCTCACACACCGCCCAACCTACAACTACCCCCCCCCCACATGGAGCTATTACACAAGAAAGGAAAAGACAATGTAGTAGCGGATGCCCTATCCAGAAAAGATGAAGAATCAACACTTGGATAAAATTCTCACGTTACTAGAAGAACATCAATTTTATGCAAAAAAGTCCAAATGCACCTTTGGAAAAGAAGAAGTTGAATATCTGGGACACCTAATATCCCATGAAGGAGTAAAAGTGGATCCTTCTAAGATTAAGGCTACAAGGGAATGGAATAAACTAGTGAATATATCCAAGCTCAGAGGATCTTTAGGATTAACAGGATATTATCGAAGATTTATTAAAGACTATGCGCATAGAACTGTACCTCTTACAAACCTTTTAAGGAAAAAGGGGATAAGTCCTAATTATGAGGAGTATGTCATCATCAATGTCGATGGCCGGATTCCAGAAAAAATTGCTGGATCTCGAGAAACAAATCAATAATAATTCAGATGACTTTGGAAAAAGATTAGTTCGAAGGTACAGTTGCAGGAAACTCCAATGATATCAAAAAGGTTCATGATACGACAAATCGAATAGAAAGACAAATGTAGCTAAATCATAACGAGGCCACAGAAAATCACAGCGAAGCAATGTAAAAGATGACAGAACTATTCGATAAGTTAAATGATAAGATAGATAAGATAATTCAGACACAAGAACCAATATTCCCGAATGTTGAACATAATCAACTGAACAATGCAGCTAATTCAGATCATAATAATGAATATAACATGTTTGAAAAAGAGCAATTAAATGAGGTTGAATTGGAAATCAGCTCATATGAAAACTATAGCGTTGAACTACCTAGAAGTAGAGACTCTGAAATCAACCATGAAAATTATAGAGCTGAGAAACCAAGAGAAGAAAATGCAACTCAATCCACTAATAAAACCAGTAATGCAGCAACAGAAGTTAGTGAGAACTTTTATATAAATGAAAATCCAATGGCAGAAAAAGAAACAATGTTGGTGAAGGAGCCACATAAAGAATTCAACGTGACTGCTATCACAGATGCAACAACAGACATAGTAATTGAAAATGAAATAAACCATGAGAATACAAATGCTTATAAACAGCAAAATGTTTCATCCCGAGAATTGAAAGAAAAATATGAAGAGACAAACACATACGAAGCCACTGATACAACGCCAGAAGCTATTGAGGCCTTCAATGATGAAGCAGATACAGTTGTTAAGAAGGAAGCAATTGATGATGGCGAGAAGTTGCATCGAATAATAATTGTTGATAACTTACCTCTAAATCTAAAAAGGAACCACGAAGAATCACCAGAAGAACAAGGAATAGTTCGGAAACACGAAAAAGTCTTCCAAGACGTGCCAATAAAAATACTTCCTAATAAGGAACATGAACATCCAATAGAAGTCAAGAAAGGACCCGACCCTGTCAATATCAAATCTTGTCGCTATCCACATCACCAACAGATTGAGCTCGAGAAGATGCTCCACGATCTTTTAAAAATGTGGGAAGCTAGAGCCCGCCGCTCGAGAAACCCAAGCATTCGTCAACGTTGTCCATCATTATGTATGCTTTGAGGACAAAGCATCTTTAAGAGAGGGGCAATGTTATGTATATTTTATTAATTATTAGTTAGATATAGTTATATTAGGTTTATTAATATGGAAGGGCATGATCAACGATCATGCCTCTTCGCCAAGGGGCACCATAAGGTTATATATAAAGCCTTGGTGATCCCCACTTGTAATCATCTCATCTTTTATCAATAATAATATATACTTATTCAAGTCTACCAGAGTTTTTACACTCCAAAACCCTCATCTGTTGAACCAGTTTTCCAACATTGGGTTTTTCCAGGAACAATTCTTCAAAAATAATTGTGTTCATATAATTGCTTCTATTGTGCTACTTGTGTAATTTTTTGTTCTTATGCTTTTGATTAAAGTGAAGATCTGCAAATGTGTTTATTTCAGAATTTACTGAAGCATCTGTAAATAACTTATCTCATAAGTAGGAGAAATAAACCGAGTATTGCAGTAATAATTTTCAGTCGTGAAAATTTCACAACAAAGGCAGCTCAAAGGGAAGGCATAGGGTCGATTTGTTGGTGAATTGTTGGGCCGAAATTAACCAAGACGAGTTCCTTCAAAGGCTAATTTCCAGTAGGCCAAATTCCTTCGTCTGAATTCATCCAATGGGGGTCGAGTTACAAGCTCCAGTAAAAGTAATTTTACTTGTAATTGTTTGTGGGTCGAAAACCCTGGTTTTCCAGATTAATGAATGATGGAGAATTGTTGTGGGTATTTATCTATTGCAATGTATGATTGATCTCTCCGAAATTTTATTTCCACAGCATATAATTTCTAGAGGCTAAAATATCAGTGATTTTATTTTTCAGCAATTCAGAATTTCTTTTGGTTAATTAAATAAATTGTTGGGAATAAATAATCATTGTGAGAAAATAAATCTAGGCGGTTATTAAGAGATTTAACACTTGTTGCAACACACATGATCTTTATGTTTTGTTCTTCCAGCTTCACAAATATGAAACATGTTTTATATCATCTAAAAGAAGCTTTGTTTGATTTGAAGGGACAACACAATGACCAAATATGGCCTACGAATTAAATATTCAAAGTGCTTGGAAAATAAAGAAATCCATAAGGACAATAAATATATATTAAATGCATGGAAAATAATATGATATGATACAATGAGGGCCCCGTATATATACCTAAGTGGGAGTGCTCTATCATTAAGATTCATGTCCTTTGCGACACATTCTTTCATTCATTACTAATTATTATACACACACACACACACACACACACACATATATATATATTTGTTACATTTTCTCCCCTCTTGAAAAATACTTTGTCCCCAAAGCATAATTATGGAAAGGCCTGACATCTTTTTCCTTGATTTGTAATCTCTTCGCATCATTCTTTATTCTTAGAGTTGTCATAGTTGATGATATGAGGTGATATGAACCTTGAGTGTTGTGCAAAATTATCAAGTCGTAAAAGGATCTGACCATTCTAATTCAATCCTTTGTGGAACATTGCATCTATAGGATTTCAAAGACGAATTGTTATTATGCGACTTAATGACACTAGTATCCATATTCTTCAATAGATAGGTTAAATTGCTTACATCCTGACAAATATTGATGCACTAATTGGTTAAGATAATTGCACTTACTATTTGGATGTCGATAGGAAATTATTATAACATGACTTTCCCTTATCATGCTTGTAGTGTTTTCTTGATTACTCTGGGTACAGAATTTTCTTTACAAGTTGATGTTGTTTGGTTGGTCACTAGATCTTCACTTGGAATTCCCATCATTTGGACTGCATCATCTGAATGTCTTCAACTTAACAGCCATTTTTTTGAGTCATAATACTAACTAGATTTGTCTTTGTCTGTTTTTCTTCAACATGGATTTTTTTAATCTAAGGACCTTGATACATTATTCTGGATTAGTGGCTCTATAATGTTTTCCACTGACCTCTTATCATTAAGCTTTTTAATTTGCATAATAATTTTTGATTACCATCTTTTAAGACAGAAATTTCTTCAATTTCTAACTTGTAAACATTTTTAATGTTTTGATCCTCAAGTCTCACAACCTTTGATTTTTTCATTTCTTCTAGTAACTTTTGACTAAGGCTCCTCTAATGAGAATTTTCTTCATCTTTTGCTGATAGGTTTTTCTTGAAGTATTTCTCAATATCATATTTTTCTTGTTCTAATCTTTAATTCGTATGTTTCGTAGTGTTGACTTCTTGACTTGTGCAATTAATTTCTTACTGTGATCCTTCAGATGAGAATTTCCTCGTCCTTTTCCATCTCTTCTATGTCATATCCTCAAAATCTTTATATTTCTCTTTTGATTACTTCTTGTTTTTTTGAAGTCCAGCAATTTTGTCAACTAATTTTTCTATATGTGAGTTCTTTTGATCTTCTCGCTACAACGTTTGCTTACATTGATTTGTGGCCGCTTATAGCAGTGGTGTTTGGTGTTCAACTCACAAATTTTGTGTATTTGGGGTAGCATCATTTGTGCTCTAGCTCCCAAATTTTGTGGAGGGACTAGAGTACACTTGATCTACAAAACCCAGAAATGGATTTGAGAAATTTCAGTTGGTGTTCAAGTTATTAAAATAATTAATTATTTATAATGGATTTCCTAAGTCTAACTTCGGAAAATAAAATAATTAAAGTGATTTAATTAACACAAGTACTGAAATTGTCTTAAGTCACATGGATCAAGCAGTCTTTTAATCTCAGCCGTTGATGGATGATTTAATCTCGACCATTGAAGGGTTCAATGAAAAAGTATAAGAGAAAGGCTTGAGGGTCAATTTAAGACACACAATTTTGGTAGAACTAAGGAATAGATCTGGAATTCTAGGGCGGGTTTGCTAAGAATTTCGGGAGGAATTTCCTGCAGTGAGGGGTAGTATTGGCCAAGGGAATGATCTGATTCCACGGCCAAGAGGCAGCAAGAGGCAGAGGAGTAGCAACAACGCCAGCGCAGAGGGGCTTCAGAGCCACGCAGAGCAGCAGGGGCAGTGCAGAGGGAGCTAGGGCCACGCAGGGCTGACGCTGGCCTAGCAAAGGCAACGCATGGGCATCGTAGACCCTCCAGGGGTGATGCAGGCCCTCCTAGGGCCACGCAGAGGTTGACGCAAGCCCTTTAAGGCAACGCTAGGGCTTCAAAAGCAGCGTAGAGGGTTTCTAGGGTCAGATCCGAGTTGAGTCCTGTAAATCTCATTTGAGGGTGTGGATAAGTCAGATATTTGGCACTAGATCTTCAGGTTAGCTGCAAATTTGATATCTTTTATTGTCTGTCAGGTTTTCCAAGCTTGGAACCCAGATTTGTTGTACTTAGAACTACTTAATAATAAACCCTCATATCTGTTGCACCGGTTCTCCCGCTTTGGGTTTTTTCGGGGACCTATATCCAAAAATCCATGTGTCACTTTGTTGCATGAGTGTACTATTCAGTAAATGATTTGCATGTGTAGGTTGTAGTTGTCTCTATTTTCGATATTTTCTTAATCTAATTTCTGGAAATAACTTGTATTAATTAAATCAAGTAGGAGGAAATAAACCAATACACTGCAGTACAATTTTCACATGCTATCAGTGCGATAGCAGATCAAGCTGAATCTCCAGCAATCGGCTGAAGAAACATTTTTTTTGCAGGGTGGCAGAAGAAGCAACAAATCCAAAAAGGGCATCTTGACATCACAAGAAAGAAGCTCCAGGAGACAGCATTGAAGCTGCAGAAGGCCTCTAGGCTTATGCAGACCCTTCCCAAGGAAGCATAAGGACTGCGTTACCCAGTCTGGGGTTACGCAGTCCACCTCTAAGCAACGTTGGGACCGCGTTGGGCCAGCCAGGAAGACGTTGTCCAGTCATTTCTCCTGTTGCAGAATAATATTTCCAAGATCCGGAAGCAGTGCTTCAGACCTTCAGCATTAATGGTGGGGTAGAGATTCTGCTGGTGCAGAATTGTGCCTAGCCAAAGCAACAAAAGCGAGAGGAAGATAGTCATTCAGTAGATCTGAGCCAAACAGATCTGAGATTCGATCAGGGGGATCAGAGGATACTGTTCGTTTGAGTTTTTGGTGGAAGATTTCTAGGAAGGAAGTCAGTGTTCAGCAAAAGCAGCTACTAGAGCGTTTCTAGTCACCAAGAAACCCAAATCCAGAGAGAGAAGTGTTGTTTTCTTCAGATCTGAGCAAAGATGGCTCAATGTGGACTGAGGGATCAAGTTAGATTGGACAGCATGCCCAACTTTGTTATCTGGAGGCCAGAATCCTCTCAGTTCTGGATGAGTATCGTCTCAAAGATCATTCAGAGAAAACGCTTGTTGTTCCAACCGATGCAGATCCACTCAAGAAGTATGAAGAAAATCAAGCGCGGATGAAGCGTTTGATCATAAACGAAGTCAAGGACCACGTGATTCCTCATATTGCTAGTAAGAATACAGCAAATGACATTTGGTCACCCTTGGAGATGATGTATCAAGGAGGCTCTGTGCAAAGAAGAATGCTTCTTGAGAATCAAAGGCGGATGTTCCAAATGATGAAGGGTGAAGAGATAGATCCATTCCTCTTCAGACTTCAAGCTATCCGAGACCAGCTGATTGGCATGGGTGCTAATCCAGATGAAGGGCTCCTTGTGAGGATGGCCCTAAATGTTGTCTCTGAAGAATGGGAAACGTTTGTCCAGAGCATTCTGGGAAGGGCAGCGTTACCATCATGGGTAGATATGTGGGTTATTCTACACCAAGAGGAGATCAGGAGGATCACCAAGAAGTAATCTATTAGTGGAGGAAGCGGATCAGCCAGGGTGAAGAAAGAAGAGGAGGAGGATGCAGCCCTTGCAACAAGGGAAAAGAAGCAAGGGAAGAAGAAGAAGGACCTATCCAAGGTTCTGTGCTTTAATTTTGGTGATCTTGGTCATTTCGCTAGCAGTTGTCCTAAGAAGGACAAAGGAGCTTCTAATTCCAAGGCTGCAGCAACAAAATGACAATGACTCTGATGATGATGTAGCCATGAGTGCTCATGCACCTCCATAGAAGAGGTGGGGTGACATCGATATATAGAGCATCCATATACAGTGTGCGGGATCCTTAAGTCAACCCTACTCTTGGATCACATACGAGCTACGGAAGGCTTAAGACGATAGCGGAATGAGTCAGGAGATGGTTGCAGATGACCACATTGAAGAGCAAGAGGGAGATGAAGAGCTGAAGAGTGAACAGCGTGATGCAGAGGCAGCAGCAGCATGGAGGCAGCAGTGCAGAGACGCTGATGGGACTTCAGCAGGGCAGAGAAGCTGGGCTCACGCAGTGCAGTGTTGCAGCATGACAGTGTCTCCAGGGGGGCAGCGTGTGTAATATTCCTAATTAGCGACAGCTAATTGGAATATTCGATTTTGTTTAGTTTTGCCGTCTATACTTTATAAATAAATAAAAAGTAAGCGGAGGGTCTAACTCACTTAAGTAAAATAAAACACCCTCCTAGTAGCACAACGTTGTGACTTAAGGGGGAGCCAAGGGGGCCAAGCACCACGTAGAGAGGAGGCCCACGTTAGCTCTAGAAGCTTCTGCGCAGAAGAGGTTGGGCACGTGGCAAGAGATGGAGGCTACGTTGAGGACATGGCCTTAGGGTTGGAGGAAGGCCAACATTATAAAGGAGGGAGGAGCCTTCTCATTTGATTCATTCTGTTGTTGATGATATTGAGCTAGACTTTTTGTCTTCTTGAGCACGCTGGCTGTTTAGCCTGTCTGCAGCACTGTTTAGTGCATTGAGTGTCTCTGGTCGGAGATCTCGCCCTTAGCCCCGAGGGACTTCGAGTGCCTACTCGGGCAAGGTTATTTCTTCAGTATTTTGTAAGAGGTTTTGTTGTTTGGGTTTGCTGCGGAGCTGAGCTTTCATAGAGACTGCGCAGTCACTGGGAGAGAGGATGCAGTCCATTATGGAGGTGCTCCGGATCGGGATTTCTGCAGCAGATTGAGCCGAGATTTTGGGCAGAGGATCAGCCTTTGCCTGTGGGAGGATTTTGGTGGAGTTTGAGGCGGTGTTTCAATCATTCTCATTTAGCCTCTGCGCAGAGCCTTGGAGGCCAGCATAATTCCCCAAGGGGTTGTTTCCTGGAGGTTTTCGGGGGTCGGCCATTTTTTATATGGTTTCTGGGTTTTGGCGGGATTGGTGAGTAGAGGAGGACTGCAGATTTTCAGCTCATTCCAGCAAGGGGATCAGCCCCTAGTCTTCAGTTCATTCCAGCAGTAGCGGCTACACGGCAGTTTTCCAGCAGCTGGGATGCAGCTCAGAGAGCAGCCATTTCCTGTATATTCTGGGAGTATTTCTTCACTTGCCTCGAGCAAGATTAGGTGCCATCACTCTGATCACCTATTGTACTTCATTATATTTCTCAGATTAATAAAATGGCTTAGCATTTCCTCTCTATGTTTCTAGATGAGTTGACGTATTTTCTTTCTCTGCTATTATATGTCTACTGCAACGTTATTTTTATATATTCTTGAGCATTCTAGTTCTATAACACTTGGTGTATTTATCTTTCACTCTTAGACAGAGTCTGGAAACGGCCAGGTAGCCTCCGGATCTCGTCCTCTTTTCAGAGGCGGAATATCCGGTAAATGCCCTCCCAACCCATCTCTGGATGGAGTTTGTCGTGTTTTAGAGATATCCCCGAAACAGGATATTACAGTGGTATCAGAGCATAGTTCTGGCTCAGCCTGTGGTCTATGACACCAGGGAAGAGACCATATATTTGTTACAGAGGCAGGAAGTACAGAGACCGTGAGCGTAGGTTGGAGAACACCTACGGAGACGGAGATTGTGTTCGGGTGGCGGACACAGAGCAGGAGAGAGAGCTTGTGACAGACACAGAGCAGGAGGAGCCTATATTAGATTCAGAGCAGAGAGGGCCGATGGCAGATGATACAGAGGCCAAACAGTTTGGGGAGGCACTCCTCAAATCGGTGCAGGATTTAGCTAGACAGATTGAGGTGATGGGTCAGAGATTCACCGCTGTGGAGGCTAGACAGCGTGAGACCCCACGAGTTTTCCAAGTAGGAGAGGGATCAGGTACATCCCATCATTTGCCAGAGCATGGTGCTGCTCAGCGTGATACTCCTCAGCCAATGGCTTCACGTGCACCTACCCACTCTACCACGCCCACTTTCTTGGGAGCAGACACAAGGGCAGGAGCCCAGCAGGAGGCAAAGCCCGGACACATGGGCGAGTATTTTCCAGAGTATCAAGCCTATGGGTAGGAGTTCAGGGATGCTCTCTCATTCCAGGATTTTGTTCAGCTCCAACGGGACAGTAGACCCCGCGACAATCATAGAGGGCACCGACATTATCATGACGGAGATACCCACCGCACATCTAGCAGATTCCATTTGCCTACGTTTGATGGCTCATCAAACAGTTCGGCAAAGTCTTGGGTAGAGAAGTTGGACATCTATTTCTAGCTTAACTAGATTTCGGAGACAGAGGCCATAAAGGTGGTGACATTAAATTTGGATGGTGAGGCCCAGGACTGGTGGTTCCATGGGATGGTGACACTCGGGCATTCTACAGTGACGACATATGCCGAGATTACCAGGAGGTTGATGGAGTGTTTTGACCGGAGGGATCCAAAACAGCACTTTGTTGAGCTGACGAGGCTCAAGCAGACGGGGAGCCCAGAGACTTACATTGCAGATTTCTTGAGGGTTTCAGTGATGGTGCCAGATCTATCCGCGACTCGGATGCTCTATATGTTTGTGGAGGGATTGGCAGAGCCACTTCGAGGTCTAGTCAGATCTACTAGACCAACTACACTCCAGGATGCTATTAGCAAGACCAGGAACTTACAGGATGCATTTCCCAGGACGCGGACACCTTACCCCTAGAGATAGGGTTTCCAGCCCAAGGGGAAGGATGTGAGGGTTCCTCCTCCAAATGGGAATCCAAGACAGATACAGATAGATGATGATGCCAGGAGAGAGCTGAGGAAGAAGCGGTTGTGCTTCACTTGTCAGGAGTCGTGGGCACCAGGGCATAGGTGTGCTGCTGGCAAAGCACACTTCATTGAGGTCTTCCCTGATGATAGCGGGGAAGAGGATGAGGAGGCAGGAGATAGTCAGACGGCCCAGGATCAGTTGCCACCTCCCCCTCCAGGGATAGGAGGTGCAGCTTTTGCACCCATAGGAGGGACCCTTGCAGCCTTGCGAGGAGTTCCTAAGTATTTGACGTTACGCATACGAGGGACAATACGTGGCCAGCGAGTGTCAATCTTGGTTGATAGTGGGGCGACCCACAACTTCATTGATGCACAGATGGTCAAGAGGAGGGGTATACCGACCGAGAGCTTTGACGGATTTTCAGTCTTGGTCCTAGGAGCCCAGACGATGCAGTGTGCCCGGTATGTTCCAGAGTTGGCAGTGACAATGGGTACCTACACCGTGACCGATCACTTTTTCGTGGTCAACATACCAGATACCAATGTGGTATTGGTTGTTCAGTGGTTGATTAGTCTGGGGAAGGTCACCATAGATTGTGAGGCCTTAGAGATGGAGTGGGATGATAAGAAGACCGGGAAGCATGAGAAGATCAACGGGATGCACACTTACCCACCTCAGACAGTTTCGGCACACTGGATGGAGGCAGATTTCCAGAAGGGAGACATAGAGTGGGCGGTTGAGTTGCGGGCATCAGAGGCAGAGATCACTGGTCGAGCAGTTCATCCGGATATACAGGCCATCCTAGACAGGTATGATGCAGCGTTTGGGGATATACCACCAGGTCGGCCACCAGACCGAGGGTTTGAGCACACCATTGAGCTTGACCAGGGTATTCAGGCGGTGATCACTACCCCCTATAGGCATCCTAGAGCCTATCGAGATCAGATTGAGCAAGCCATCCAGGAGTTGCTGGCTCTTGGGCACATCAGACCGAGCACGAGTCCGTTTGCTTCTTCCGTAGTGTTGGTGAAGAAGAAGGACGACACCTTGAGGATGTGCATTGATTACAGGGCCCTGAACAAGCAAACCCTAAAGAACAGGTATCCTATACCCAGGATCGATGAGTTCATGGATGAGCTGAGAGAAGCCAAGTTCTTCTCAAAGATTGATTTGAGATCAGGGTACCATCAGATTCGCGTGAGGGAATAGGACATTCCCAAGACCGCCTTCAGGTGTCATTATGGGCACTTTGAGTTTTTGGTTATGCCTTTTGGGCTGACCAATGCACCAGCCACCTTTCAGTCTTGCATGAACCATATCTTCCGCAGTCATCTGAGGAAGTTTGTATTGGTCTTCTTCAATGACATACTCATATATAGCAGGACTTGGGAGGAGCATCTCCATCATATAGAGGCAGTGCTACGCATCTTGGAAGAGCAACAGTTCTATGCTAAGCTCTCCAAGTGTGAGTTTGGGATGACGGAGATGTTGTATTTGGGTCACATTATTGGAGTGGAAGGAGTGAGGGTCCCCGAGGAGAAGATTAGAGCCATCAGAGATTGGTCGGAGCCGAGGAACGTGACGGAACTTCGAGGGTTCATTGGTATATGTACCTATTACAGGAAGTTCATCAGAGGTTTTACACAGCTTGCTGCACCCCTTACAGATTTGACGAAGAAGGGGGCATTCAGTTGGTCAGATACAGCACAGCGAGCCTTTGATAGGCTCAAGGAGGTGATGAGTAGCTGCCCAGTGCTTGCATTGCCGGATTTTACGCAGCCATTTGTCTTGGAGTGTGATGCGTCGAGAGAGGGGATCGACGTAGTATTGATGCAGGGGGGACACCCTATAGCCTTTGAGAGCCGGAAGCTCCTTCCGCACGAGAGGTTGTATTCTATATACGACAAGGAGATGTTGGCCATCATGCATGCCTTCGCCAAATTCCAGCAGTATTTGGTAGGGAACAGGTTCAGGGTGAGGACTGACCACAACAGCCTCAGGTTCTATTTGGAGCAGAAGTAGCTATAGGAGAGGCAGCAGAAGTGGATCAGTAAGATCCAAGCATATGACTTTGACATTGAGTATGTCAAGGGTAAGAATAACGTGGTAGCAGATGCTCTTTCACGTAGACCAACCACGTTATCTCTTATGAGCTTGGATACAGATTGGAGGGCTCGACTTTTAGTGGAGTACTCCAAGGACAAATTTGCATGTGAGGTGCTGGATGGACAGGTAGCAGATGACAGGTACAGGGTGGTTGATGAGATCATCTATTACAGGGACAGGATCTTCCTGACTGAGGGGTCTCAACTCAAGAAGAAGATACTCCAAGCGTCACATGATTATCCATTGGCAGGCCATCAGGGGTTTACCAAGACCTACAGGGCCATTAGAGAGAGGTTCTCATGGAAGGGCCTCAAGGAGGACGTACTCCAGCACATCAGGGAGTGCGATGTTTGTCAGAGGAACAAGGGGGAGATGAGCCATCCCACAGGATTGTTGCAGCGTCTTCCCATTCCGGAGGGGAAATGGGAGAGCATATCGATGGACTTCATCACAGGGTTGCCCATGGTTCAGGGCAAGGATTGTATCTTTGTCGTCGTTGATCGGCTGACAAAGTATGTGCACTTTTTCGCCATATCCGCGCATTACACAGCAGCACAGGTGGCCGAGCTGTTCTTCAGAGAGGTTTTCAGGCTACATGGTCTTCCTAAGACCATCATCAGTGACAGGGACACCCGCTTCATGGGCGGATTTTGGCAGGAGCTTTTCCGGCTGGTAGGGACGGAGTTGACACCGAGTACCAATTATCACCCACAGATGGATGGACAGACGGAGATAGTTAACAAGTGGCTGGAGAGCTACTTGCGTAACTATGTCAGTGGGCAGCAGCGAGCATGGCTGAGGTGGTTGCATTTGGGGGAGTACTGCTACAACACGACACATCACATGTCCATTGGTATGTCACCGTTTTATGCTTTGTATGTCACTGTCTAGCGACGAAGCTAGACAGTCCAGGAATTCTTGGTGAGGTGGAAGAATTTGCCAGATGAGGATGCCACTTGGGAGAGTGAGAAGATTTTGCAGCATCCATCACTTCAGTTGCTTGAGGACAAGCAAGATTTTGCCGAGGGAGACTGTAATATTCCTAATTAGCGACAGCTAATTGGAATATTCGATTTTGTTTAGTTTGTCCATCTATAGTTTATAAATAAATAAAAAGTAAGTGAAGAAGGTCTAACTCACTTAAGTAAAATAAAACACCCTCCTAGTAGCACAACGTTGTTACTTAAGGGGGAGCCAAGGGGGCCAAGCACCACGTAGAGAGGAGGCCCACGTTAGCTCTAGAAGCTTCTACGCAGGAGAGGTTGGGCATGTGGCAAGAGATGGAGGCTACGTTGAGGAGATGGCCTTAAGGTTGGAGGAAGGCCAACATTATAAAAGAGGGAGGAGCCTTCTCATTTGATTCGTTCTGTTGTTGATGATATTGAGCTAGACATTTGGTCTTCTTGAGCACGCTGGCTGTTTAGCCTGTCTGCAGCACTGTTTAGTGCCATTGAGTGTCTCCGGTCGGAGATCGCGCCCTTAGCCCCGGGGGACTTCGAGTGCCTGCTCGGGCAAGGTTATTTCTTCAGTATTTTGTGAGAGGTTTTTGTGTTTGGGTTTGCTGCGGAGCTGGGCTTTCATAGAGACTGCGCAGTCACTGGGAGAGAGGACACAGTCCATTTTGGAGGTGCTCCAGATCGGGATTTCTGCAGGAGATTGAGCCCAGATTTTGAGCAGAGGATCAGCCTTTGCCTGTGGGAGGATTTTGGTGGAGTTTGAGGCGGTGTTTCAGTCAGTCTCATTTAGCCTCTGCGCAGAGCCTTGGAGGCCAGCGTAATTCTCCAAGGGGGTGTTTCGTAGAGGTTTTCAGGGGTCGGCCATTTTTGATATGGTTTCTTGGTTTTGTCGGGATCGGTGAGTAGAGGAGGATTGCAGATTTTCAGCTCATTCCAAAAAGGGTATCAGCCCCTGGTCTTCAGTTCATTCCAGCAGTAGCAACTACACGGCAGTTTTCTAGCAGCTGGGATGCAGTTTAGAGAGCAGCCATTTCCTGTATATTCTAAGAGTATTCCTTCACTTGCCTCGAGCAAGATTAGGTGCCATCACTCTGATCACCTATTGTACTTCATTATATTTCTCAGATTAATAAAATGGCTTAGCATTTCCTCTCTATGTTTCTGGATGAGTTGCCGTATTTTCTTTCTCTGCTATTATATGTCTACTGCACTGTTATTTTTATATATTCTTGAGCATTCTAGTTCTATACCACTTGGTGTATTTATCTTTCACTCTTAGACAGAGTCTGGAAAGGGGCAGGTAGCCTCCGGATCTCGTCCTCTTTTCAGAGGCGGAATATCCGGTAAATGCCCTCCCAGTCCATCTCTAGTTGGAGTTTGCCATGTTTTAGAGATATCCCCGAAACGGGATATTACGGCGTGATTCAGCATCCAGGGAGCTTCAATGGTGAAGGGCAACTTGACTTGTCTATCAAACAGTTGGGCAGAGTCTTTCAGTTGCTTACTTCTCAGCAACTGAGTTGCAGTAGAGCAGTTAGCAGTGGCAGTGCTATAGGCAGCATGATGCAGCAATTTGAAAGGGAGCTATAGTACAGATGTAGCAGTGTCAATGGAAACAACATGGGCAGCAGTACAAAGAGAAGTAGTGCAGTAGATGGAGGGCAACAGGCCAAGCATCAACAGCATAGATACAGTACTCAAGATCTTGTAATGCATGGTGTGATGTATTGCTAGAGCACACTCCTGATGCTAAGAGAGAGAGTTGAGATTTTGTGTATTTGGCGTAGTACCAGTTGTGCTCTAGCTCCCAAATTTTGTGGAGGGACTAGAGTACTCTTGATCTACAAGACCCAGCAATGGATTTGAAAATTTTCAGTTGGTGTTCAAGTTATTCGAATAATTAATTATTTTTAATGGATTTCCTAAGTCTAACTTAGGAAAATAAAATAATTAAAGTGATTTAATTAACACATGTGTTGAAATTGTCTTAAGTCACATGGATCAAGCAATCTTTTAATCTCAGTCGTTGATGGATGATTTAATCTCAGTCATTGAAGGGTTCAACGAAAAAGTATAAGAGAAAGGCTTGAGGGCAGTTGAAGACACACAATTTTGGTAGAACTATGGAATAGATCTGGAATTCTAGGGCAAGTCTGCTAATAATTTCCGGAGGAATTTCCTGCAATGAGGGGTAGTGTTGGCCAAGGGAATGATCTGATTCCAGGGCCAGGAGGCAGAGGAGCAGCAACAAGGACAACGCAGAGGAGCTTCAGAGCCACGCAGAGCAGCAGGGGCAGCACAGAGGCAACTAGGGCTACGTAGGGCTGATGTTGGCCTAGCAAAGGCAGCGTAGGGGCAGCGTAGACCCTCCAGGGGCGACGCAGGCCTTCCTAGGGCCACGCAGAGGATGACGCAGGCCCTTTAAGGCAACATTGGGGCTTTAGAAACACCGCTGAGGGTTTCTAGGGTCAGATCCGAGCTAAGTCCTGTAAATCCCGTTTGAGGGTGTGGATCAGTGAGATATTTGGCACAAGATCTTCAGGTTAGCTGCAGATTTGATATCTTTTATTCTCTGTCGAGTTTTCCAGATCTGGAACCCAGATTTATTGTACTCAGAACTACTTAATAATAAACCCTCATATCTGCTGCACCGGTTTTCCCACTTTGGGTTTTTCCGGGGACTTATGTCTAAAAATCCATGTGTCACTTTGTTGCATGAGTGTACTATTCAGTAAATGATCTACATGTGTAGGTTGTAGTTGTGTTTATTTTCGGTATTTTCTGAATCTAATTTCTAGAAATAACTTGTATTAATTAAATCAAGTAAGACAAAATAAACCAATACACTGTAGTAGAATTTTAACAGCAAAATGGGTTTTATTTTTTTCTTCAATTATTGAGCTATGCATTTTTTTCTTGTTATCTACCATTTGTTTCTCAACGTTTGCCATAAGCTATTTTAATCTTTAATTAGTATATGTGGTTGCATTTGTGTCCTTTTGATACTCTATTAGAGTAAAAGCTTGATAACACTTAAACTATTAGACATTTTAATTCTTTTAAATTCTTGACAACTATAGTACCTGTTGGGCCCTAGATATGTTATCATATTGGCTATCCAAACCTTTACTTTACAAGCCATTTTCATACATTTATAACATATTCCGTAACTATTATATTACCAATTTTCACTAAATGCATTCATCTTACCTTGTGGTTAATTATTAATGATTACTTGTATTTTTAATGATTAAATGAGTTTTTAATATGGTTTTATCAATGATGGTTTACTAATGTGGTTATGTGGCCAAAGAGTATGTTCCACAATTGAGGCAATCATATGAATGAATCCCAACTGCTGCAAATAACTATTAATTCAACCATACCATGCTCTGGGTGCCTGCTTGAGCTCGTATAGGGCTTTCTTCAACCTACATACATGAGTGCGCTTCTCATGGGTCTCAAAGCCTTCAAGCTACTCAATATACACCTCTTCTTCTATCACCCCGTTCAAGAATGTTTTCTTGACATCCATCTAGTGAATCTCCCATTCCATCTGTGTTGCTAGGGATATAACAGATCTGATAGAGGTATATCCGGCAACTGGGGCGAAGATCTCCTCATAGTCTATCCCTTCTTTTTGTGCATACCCCTTTGCCACGAATTTAGCCTTGTACTTCTCTACACTGCCATCTGTAGCGTACATGATCTTCTAGATCTATCTGGAACCTACAACTAATCTATCCTTTGTTCTAGGCACTACCTCCCAAACATCATTAGTCATGATAGTGTTCGTCAAGGTTGTCATTGGTGTCAATATGGCATTAACCGAGATGTCAAGATTCTTGAGATGTCTGGTTCAAGATGATGATGTCATGCCATCAATGAAGATGTCAAATCACGAGGAAGTCAAACCACTAATGAAAGAAGCCCTAAGAAGTCCTTGATCTAATGTTGCATGCACTTGATGATCTATAACTTAACCCTTGATGTTATGTGATGATGTCATACACTTTGACACTTGATGATGACATATGATGATCATGGTTGGAGATCATTTGAGGGTTGGAAGACTATTTTGGAGTTCTCCTAATAATGCCTCACTATAACATATCACTGCACCATTATGTGATGACATGAATGATGCACTCATTGCTGGACATTACCATGATGACATGGATGTCCTACATATTCCTATGATGATGAAGAAGCCAAACAATCGAGAAGACAAACAATGGAGAAGCCAAACAAAGAAGCCATACTGTCCTAATCATCTTCTGCACTAAAGATTTCAGAAGCCGTCACAAAGAAAAATAATTTTGGACAGCTTGGAGGCATCCTTTCCAAATGAATCCTACACCATCTTAAAGAGGATTTTTTCCTCTTTCTAACGAGCCCTTACTTGCCCTCAAACTCCCAATAGTTTGTGAGAAATTGAATTTTTAAGTTGAAAAATATATATATTTTTGCCTAGCCGACTTGAGCCGACTTGTGTATGCTCATACTCCTTCACCCAACCGACGTGTCTATTCATATAACTCCAAAACCAATATATATAGACGTCTAAAACACTTCATTTGATCAACAATTTTCGGCGAAGAACATAGTTAGGAGGCACAAAAATTACAGGAGGTCGAGAGGACATAAAAGTTTAATGTTTGGGCTAATTTTTGTGTTGGGCTGTCACTCAAAGCTAAATATACATAAGTCAGATCTGCTTTATTTGCCTCAAGCTCAGATCTAGGTCAATCTTCATTGCAGCAAAACCTGTGACAAAGTCTTGTGAGAGGCAGACTTGTGGAGAGGCTCTAGCAACTGTGACAACCACATCGGATCTGCAAGCTAGGAACAACTACCTGTGAAAGACCTCATCTTGGAACTGTAACAACTCAGACAGCCACCTGTAGAAGCTAATTTAGAGCTCGGATCACTAGTTGGAGATGCTGAGTTATACTGCAGATTTGCTAGCTCATATTCATGGAACTCGGATTGCAGTCCTAATACCTTAGACAGTGGTTTGTGGAGCTCTCTTCTTTGGAACTGTTTAGAAGACAGAATTATATCAGTGGTTTTGGGCATAATATTTCAGTAGTGATCATCATTTTTGTGCGCCTTCTTGAAGCTATAGCAGAGTTTTCTTTTTCGTTTTTGAGCTAAATTTGAGAAACTATTTGGAGCATTGTTTTTGAAGACTTTTCTAGTGCTTCTTGTAATGACAATTTGAAGAAGGCTTTGATGATAGTCTGAGCAAATCTTGAAGGTTTTCCAGATCAGATCTTGGAACTTGTGTGAAGCATACTTAAGGCGGATTTTGAAGTAGTCTTGCAGAGTACCTTGGAGATGACATTAAAAATCCATTGAAGGGAATTGGAAGAATAATAGAAGCTCATCTTGGAATCTTGTAGATCTTGAAGAGCAGTTGGAGCTGATCTTGAGAATACCTTGGAGAGTCATTTAGAAGCCTATTAGAGACCATGATGTCATCATGAGGTGACCTCGGAGATTTTGATTGGGTATCATGATGAACAGTGGAGACACCTTCATGTGAAGAACAAGGTTGTCATTGATGAAGTGACGCGAAGACTAAGTGAGGGGATAGCTGAAGATTTTCAGGGTTCATTGAAGAAGACTTTGGGAGCCATGAAGTATAACCAAATATATCTTGACGAAATGAAGCAGGAGGTTGGAGCCTCATAGAGACAAGGTCAGTGCCTTGGAAGATAGGGTTGGAGCCCAAGAGGATAGGAGTCCTCAAGAGACCAGGTTGGAGGCTGTACCAGAAATAGGGTTGGAGCCCTAGAGGTTGGTGCCTCAAATTGACAAGGTTGGAGCCTTGGAAAGACCAAGACGGTGCTTGGCACAATACAGGTTGGAGCCTGGAAGATTGGAGTCTTCATCTAGGGTTGGAGCCCTATATCATTATTGTACTTTACTTATTGTAAAGAATAAATTAATAAAAGTATCTATTCCATCATTGTTCATTTTGTGTTCTAAATATAAGTGATCTAACTGGTAAAATTAACAATTAAAAAGAAATATTGATTCACCCCCCTCTCAGTATTTCCAACAGATAGAACTGTATTATTATACCATGGCATCCACCCACACTTGATGTTGTGCGGCTTCCTGAAAACTAGAGGGTTCTTCAACCTGAACTACCAAGGTTGGTATTTGTTAGGCTACTTGCGCTGCCTCTTGCCAGTTCTAGGAGCTCTGACAAACATCTTTGCATCCCTGCAAGTCTGACGTACTTCCCTACTAGTTCTAACACTGGTGGTGGGAGGCTCAATCAGTTCCTCCTGTTGTTCTGTCTACTGAGAAATCCCTGGATCTCCTACTCCTAAGGAGATACTGGTACTAGTCATTGTACTCGATCCCTATGACTGTCCTCCTCCTTGTCCTACATGTTATCCCTGTTGTTGTCAGACTAATGAAACATCTGTTGACTGATCACCTGCGGGCATCTTGTTAGGTCCCTATATTACTAGTGTAGTCCCTTATTGTTGTTAGTGTAGCCCCCTTATTGTTATTGTTGTACCCCTGTAACCCATATATTTTTATTATTGTGCCTTTACATTATTATTGTTAGGTCGGCTACGATTATATTGTGACCCCATGAACTCCTATTTATAGGAGGTTTTGTCATTTGTATCATCCAAGAATTGTTCATTTATGTAATGTAAAGGAGGTTTCGCCCTCGAAGTGACTTATTTCTAAGGCGTTGATCTCTCTTTTCCTCTGTTTCTGGAGCTGGTTTCATAACATTTGGTATCATAGCTTTGGATTCTAGGGTTTCGCTGCTCCAAAACAGGTCATCATGGAATTTTCGCTATAACTTTATTTCTACAAAGTTTCAGAAGCTGAAATTTTTACAGAGTGAAGCCGAAATCCTAAGGAACGTCGTGTAAAAATTTCAGATCTTGGTTCGTGATATTTTTGGAGATATGATCTATGGAAGTTAGGGTTTTTTCAGCCTCCCGAATTTCACCTAAACAGGTCATTGTGGCATTTTCACTATAATTTTTTTTCCACAAAATTTCAGACGCTGAAATTTTTACAGAGCGAAGCTGAAATCCAGAGGAACGTCGTGTAAAAATTTCAGATCTTGGTTCGCAATATTTACGGAGATATGATCTGTGGAAGTTAGGGTTCTTTCAGGCTTCCGAATTTCATCTCAAAGAGGTGACTGTGGGAAAATCGTCATAACTCTCTCTCTGAGCATCGGATTGGAATTCTGTAAAAAATAGCCGGAAGTACACAGACTGTAGTTTCCTGTGTATCAATTTCAGAGCCGAAGGACAAAAAAGTGACACGTGGCACGCCGTACAAGTTCACTCTACTGAACCTGTCCATAATTAGGTCATTGTGGGAGATTGGGCATAACTTTGTCTTGATGAATACAAATCAGATCAGACCTGTGGCATTGGAAAGAAGATTCAGAGGGCTACTACAAGACCGAATTTTAGATATTGAAGATCCAAAATCACATAAATAATTTAGTTTCAATATTGAGCTCCTCAAAAGCAAGAAAAAGGTGTGTATTTGTTTTCAAATGCATAAGTCTTGTTCGAAAAATCAGTTTGAAGTGATTCCAAGAGCATATTGAAGCATTGATATCAATATTGGGTTCTAAAATGCCCTGTAAAAATAATTCAACACCCATTAAGCCCTCAGAATACTCTACTATGACTCATGAAGATGAAGAATTGCAACATGATATATCAAAAATACAAGAGCAAGTGCACCAAATTTCGCTCTCGCCAAAAGCAACAAAAAATGAGATGGATGTTTGGAAGAAAGGCGTGGAAGCTAAGATGGATGGTTTGAAGAAGGGCATGAGAGGTAATATGGATGGTTTGAAGAATGACATGGAAGACATGGAAGAAAAAATGGAAAACATGAAGAATGATATTAAAGCAGACATGGAAGGCTTGACAAAGTTGATACAAGAAATGATTCCTAATGGCGAAAAGATAGTAGAGGAAGCTCATGATGAGAAAAAAATAAATGTTAATCGTGATTTCATAAACTTTAATGTTGGATTGAAGACCCACCATATTCCAAAGATCGATATGAGGAAGTTTGATGGCAAGGATCCCGTAACATGGATACTACAGATGGAGCAATATTTTGATCTCAATAATGTGCAAAACACACAAAAGCTACGCATTGCAACTTTATATTTAGAACAAAATACATTTGTATGGTATCGATGGCTTTGCTCCTGTAAAAAATTGTCACTTGGTCAATTTTTACGGAGGAAATGATAGCACATTATGAGGAACAAAGAGAAACACATTTTTTAGCCAAATGATAAATCTCAAACAAAAGGGTTCAGTGGTGAAGCACATTGAAGACTTCCAACATGAGGTTTGCATTTGGGAAAATGATTCGTTGGAGAAGGCATTCAGGTTGGAAAGAAAAATTGAATGTAAAATGATGGCGACGAGGAAGCTTACCACTCACATCTATAAAGATGGAAGTGTTGCTACTCCTAGAATTCCACAACCTACAAGGTTGACAACACAACAATTGAAAGAAAAAAGACCAAAAGGGCTTTGCTACAATTGTGATAGCAAATACACTAAAGGTCATAAGTGTTCTGAGAAGAAATTATTTTACACAGATTATGAAGACGAGGAAGAAAATGAACAAGAAACTTCAAAAGAAGAGGATATACACCAGGAACCAACCCTAGAAGAAGAAGAAATGAGTCTGACCATATCATGTAATGCAGTGGCAGGAATTACCACTCCTCAAACTCTCAAGATATAAGGACATATCAAGAAGAAAAAGGTAATAGTGTTGATTGATTTGGGTAGTACCCATAATTTTATTCATTGTAAGGTAGCCAAGGAATTGAATTGCTTCCTATACCCAACACCAGAATGTCAAGTGATGATTGCAAATGGAGGAACTATAAATTCCTCTGGAAAATGCCATAATATCAAGCTAACCATGGGGGAATATGTATTGAATAGTCCAATGTTTTCCATTCCAATGGGAGGTGTTGATGTTGTACTAGGAGTACAATGGTTACAATCTTTGGGGACGGTAGCTTTTAATTTTCAAGAACTTTTCTTGAAATTTTTTTCAGAAGGAAAGGAAGTCGAATTACGGGGTATTGCAGGGAAGCCGGGAAAGATAATAAGATCTAATGTCATGACAAAGCTTCTAAAGAAAGAACAACGAGGCGTAATTGCACAATTATGCTCACTAGAAGTTCCAACATCAAAATCATCTATTCTTGCAGATCTCCAACAAGTCTTGGACAATCATTCCAAGGTGTTTGAAACTCCCAAAGGACTCCCACCTATTCGTGATCATGATCATGCTATTCATTTGATTCCAGGAAGTGTTCCTCCAAACATCAAGCCTTATAGATATCCTTATGTCCAAAAGAATGAAATTGAACGTATGATTGCAGAAATGTTAGAGGCTAGTATAATTCAACCTAGTCAAAGTTCTTTCTCTGCTCCAGTAGTATTGGTGCACAAGAAGGATGGATCATGGCGCATGTGTCCGGATTATAGGTAGCTCAATAAACTCACTATTAAAGATAAATTTCCCATTACCGTGATTGATGAATTATTGGATGAATTACATGAAGCAATTTATTTTACCAAGTTGGATCTTCATTCAGAATATCATCAAATTAGAATGAAGACTGAAGATACTCCGAAAACAGCATTTCAAACTCATGAGGGTCATTATGAATTTTTGGTCATGCCTTTTGGCCTTACCAATGCACCTTCTACATTTCAAGGGTTGATGAATTCCATTTTCAAACCCTTCCTTAGAAAATTTGTGCTAGTATTTTTTGATGATATACTAATCTACGGCAGGTCTTGGAAGGATCATGTTGAACATGTTGACAGGGTGCTCAAACTATTGCAGGAGAAACAATTATATGCAAAAAAATCCAAATGTTTCTTTGGAGTACTAGAGGTGGAATATTTGGGTCATATTGTATCTCACGAGGGTGTTAAAGTAGACCCTAACAAAATTAAAGCCATTAAGGAATGGAAAGTCCCCACAACCATAAAGAAGTTGCGAGGATTTCTCGGGTTAACGGGGTATTATCGCAAGTTTGTTAAGAATTATGGGAGAATAGCAGCACCTCTAACAACATTATTGAAGAAAGATGCATTTTCATGGACTCCTGAAGCAACTAAGGCCTTTGAACGTCTTAAAGAGGCAATGTGCCTAGCACCAGTCTTAGCTACACTAGACTTTACAAAAACCTTTATTGTGGAATGTGATGCCTCAGGAAATGGAATTGGTGCAGTTTTAATGCAGGAAGGAAGACCCATTGCTTTTGAAAGTCGCCCAATCAAAGGAAAGTATTTACAGAAACCTATTTATGAGAAGGAAATGTTAGCAATACTGCATGCACTAAAGAAATGGCGAACTTACCTAATGGGAAGACACTTCAAGGTAAAAACTGATCATGATAGTCTTAAACACTTTTTGGAATAAAGACTATCTTCAGAAGAGCAGCAAAAATGGGTCACAAAGATGTTGGGTTATGACTTTGAAATAATCTACAAAAAAGGAAAGCTTAATGTTGTTGCGGATGCACTCTCAAGAAATAATGAAGAGGTGGAAGCATTGCTTTGTGCCATTTCTATTATCCAACCAGATTGGATAACTGAAGCAAGAGATGAATGGAAGAAGGACAAAGATGTATGGACACTCATCCAAAAGTTGCAGCAAGATCCTAGTACATATGATACATTTAGTTGGAAAAATGATTCCTTATGGTGCAAAGATCGCTTATATCTTTGTAAGAATTCCCATCTAAAACAAAATATTCTTTTGGAATTGCACACTTCTCCTTTAGGAGGACACTCAGGATTTTTAAAAACTTACCACAGGGTGAAGAAAGAATTTTTTTGGGATGGCCTTAAATCTGCTATTCAAAAGTTTGTGGCGGAATGTTTGGTTTGCCAGCAGAATAAAGTGGAAACAATTAAGACCCCAGGACTTCTACAACCTTTATCCATTCCAAGTCAACGTTGGGAGGATATTTCAATGGATTTTATCACAGGTTTACCTAAGTCCGAAGGAAAGAGTGTCATCATGGTGGTAGTTGATAGACTTACCAAGTATGCACACTTTTGTGCATTATCTCATCCATTTAAAGCAAGTACAATTGCTATTGCATTTATGGAAACAATTCAAAAGCTACATGGAAACCCAAAGATTATTGTAAGCGACAGAGATCCCATTTTTACTGGAAATTTTTGGACGAAATTATTTTCTTGTTTGGGTACTCAACTAGCTCATAGCTCATCTTATCATCCTCAATCCGATGGTCAAATTGAGATAGTGAATAAATGTTTGGAAAGATATCTTCGTTGTTTTGTATCTGATAAACAAACACAATGGGTCAAGTGGTTACCTCTCACTGAATGGTGGTATAAAACTTCCTTCCATACTGCAGCAAAAATGACCTCATTTATGGCACTTTATGGATATCATCCACCGTCCATCACATCATCTTTAAGAGAAAATGCTAAGGTTCAAGCAGTGGAAGATCACATCAAGCATCAACAAGAAGTTCTCCAACTCTTAAAGGATAACTTAAATTTGGCACAAAAACGAACGAAACAACATGTAGATCAACATCATAGCGAGAGAAGTTTTGATGTGGAAGACTAGGTATTTTTACGGCTACAACCACACAAACAAATGTCCCTCAAGCAAGCTAAGAAGGATAATAAATTATCACCAAAGTACTATGGTCCTTACAAGGTGTTGCAAAATATTGGTACTATGGCATACAAATTGGAGCTTGTTGCTTCTTCGCTTGTGCATCCAGTTTTCCATGTTTCATGCTTAAAGAAGGTTATAGGTGGAAACTTCCAGTTCAAACAATATTAACAGAACTTGATGAGGAAGGAAAAATCGTATTGGAACCTGAAGCAGTCACGGAAACAAGAACTCGACAACTACGAAATCGATCAATTTCAAAGTATCTCATCATGTGGAAGAACTTTCCCACTGAAGATTCTACATGGGAGGATGAGAATTTTATACAGAAGCACCCAAAGCTACTTAAGCGTTGAGGACAACACTTTTTTTGAAGGAGAGGGGCATGTTAGGTCCCTATATTACTAGTGTAGTCCCTTATTGTTGTTAGTGTAGCCCCCTTACTATTATTGTTGTACTTGTGTAAACCCAATATTTTTATTACTGTGTCTTTACATTATTATTGTTAGGTCGTCTAGGATTATATTGTGACCCCATGGACTCCTATATATAGAAAGAGGTTTTGTCATTTGTATCATCGAAGATTGTTCATTTATGTAATGTAAAGGAGGTTGCCCCCTCAAAGTGGCTTATTTCTAAGGCATTGATCTCTCTTTTCTTCTGTTTTTGGAGCTGGTTTCATAACACATCTCTCGAGACCTTCTCATAGCTCTGTCTTCCATGAACTTTACATCTCGCCTTACTACAATCTTCCTGCCGCTAGGAATGTAGATCTTGTATGCCTTTGAGGTTTCAGTATACCCTACGAGGTACCCCTTATCTGTAGTCTTATCCAACTTACTGTGCTTCTCGTCTAGAATGTGGCAATAAGCCACACTCCCAAATATCCTCAAATGGCTTACTTTTGGCTTCTTCCCTTTGAAGACCCCTTCTGGCATTTTCTTCCCCAATGCTTTGTGAGGAGTTCTGTTTTGAATGTACACCGTTGTGTTGCATGCCTCTTCCCATAGAAATCTAGGAAAATCTTGGTCATACAACATAGCCTTTGCAGCACCAACTATAGTTCTATTGTTCCACTCCTCTACCCCATTTTGTTATGGATTATATGGAGTTGTCCACTCTCTTTTGATACCCTCCCTTGCACAGAAATTTGTGAAGTCATTATCCATGTATTCTCCACCATTATCTGAACACGGTACCTTGATCTTTTTCCCTGTCGTGCTTTCTATGAGAACCTTGAACTCTTTGAACCCATCAAAGACCTCATCCTTGGTCTTTAAGAAATAGATCCAGGTTTTATTGGAGTGATCATCGATAAAGGTGATGAAATATTCGCCATCGCTAAGAGCTCTGGTGAACATAGGGCCGCAAATATCTGAGTGTATCAATTGTGAAAATTCTCACTAGTTGCAGTGATATATTTATTTCTCCTACTTATTATTTCAATAAATTATTATTCAGAAATCTTCCAGCAAATATCGAAATAAATACTACTGCAACATTCACAATTATATATGCAAAGAAATAAATAGTAGAGAACATAACCACAAGACTCAATCACATGTACACAGTTATTTTTGGACAAATGTCCCCAGAAAAACCCAATGTGGGAAAACTGGTGCAACAGATGAGGGTTTTATTATTTCTTCAGAAAATGATATCTTTACAGGAAATATTTGGCAGATAAATTTTGAACCACCTGAGACTGAACCCTTAGCTTTCTCGGACAAATTTCTGACACCCAGATCAACCCCTGCATCAGTCTACGTGATTCTCTGCGCAGTCCCAGAGCTGGACTGCGTGAATCTGCATGGAGACTGCCTGGGGTCTCTGCGCTGCAGCCTCAAGCTACCTTCAATGACCCACTGCTGCTCTTCGACCCTGATCACGATCACCCTTGAACTCCTCCTGCTTCTGCAACTTCTGGTCCTGCAAATCTCCCGCTGAAATCGAATTTTACATCAAAATGGATCTCCTTCGAGTACTGACTGTGTGTCTGACTTATCTTCCAAGTGACCCTCAAGCCTTCTTTTATAATCTTCCTGTTGGAGAACCAACGGCCCAGATTAAAAGATTAATCAATGGCTAAGATTAAATCTTAACTTGATCAATGTTTTCTAGGAGATTCACACTCTGAATTATTAATGCCTTTTAATTATTTCCTTTTCCTAAGTTCGAACTTAGGGTCTCCATTAAAATAATTAATTATTTTAATAATACTTGAACCGAGTGGAATTTCCACAAATTGTTTTTGGGTTCTTTGGAATGCTATTGTCCACGCCTCCCTGCAAAGTTTAAGACTTGGAACACTTCCGGATGCTACAAAAATTAACATCAATCCCAACACACCATTTGCTTTGTTGTCACTTTTGGGAAACGCTGCCTTTGCATACTTCCCAAGTACGCAACCTCTACACACATCATCGTGCTCTGTGCTGAGAACTAGAACTCCTGTTACAGTTTCTCTAAGCATCCTTAGTGCTCCACGGTGTAAATGTCCATTCCTACTGTGCCATAGTTCGTTCAGCGCCTTCCCACTGTTATTGTCACAGCCTATCTGTGCCATTGGAGAATCGATCTGCAACCTATATAACCTGTTGCTCCAAGCTCAAATCTACCTTACCTTCTTCTAGCTAGGGTGCTTGACATACACTTTCTTTCCTACAAAGTATACATCGTATCCCTTGTCTTGTAACTGGGACACTGAAATTAGGTTCATACCTAATCCTTACACATGCAGTACATTAGTAGCGTTCGTATTGGTTTTTGCTTCCGTCTGAAAATCTATGGTGCCTCTCCCTATTGGAGTACATATTTTTTGTTGCCCATAGTGATTTGGAAGTCCATCTGTTGTTCTTGATAGCTAGAGAATTATTCTCTAACTCCTGTCAAATGCGTTGAAGCTCCACTATCAATGTACCAACCACCAGATGATGTTGAATCTGACAAACATGAAAACTCATATTCCAACCTGGAAGATAATTCTAAGGCTTCCTGAATGTCAATTCTTTCCATGATTTCCTGTGCTCTTTCTCCTTTCCTCCTCGGTGTTGATTTTGCTTGCTGCAGAATATTGCGTTCTGGCTGAAGATCTGCTCTGCAAAAATGTTGCGGCTCCCTCTGCCTCTGACAATCTTTGATCTGGAAATTCTATTCTCTCTCGACCCACACAAAGAAATGAATTTTCCTCAAAATATTTGTCTTCCTAGCTATTGGACTACGCAGTTTCTTGGGGTTTCAAGCAGTTGCTTACACAGTGCTTCGACTCCCCCTCTTCCTTTCTATAATGAGCTCTTCTCCTTCAACCTTCCGCTCTGATACCATGTGAAAATTCTGAATTCGAAATCTTGCTGCAATTATGATGATATTTCTTCTATTGTTAAATTTAATTACACAAATTATTTGCAGTTTTCTACAACAAATATCGTGTAATATTCCTAATTAGCACCGCTAATTGGAATATTTCATTTTTGTATAGTTTTGCCGCCTATAGTTAATTAATAAATAAAAGTGAGAAAGAGGGGTCAACTCACTTTAATAAAATAAAGTGCTTCCTAGTAGGAACAACGTTGTGACTTAAAGGAGAGCCTTGGGGGTCCACACTTTGCATGAGAGAGGCCTCACGTAGGCTCTAGAAGCAACTACGCAGGCATAGGAGGAGCTTATGGAGAGAGGGGACGCAGTTAGGGTTTTGAGGGGAGCTAGCACTATAAAAGGGGGGGAGTTTCACCTCATTTGGCATTATTGATATGTTGATGATATTGTGAGCTAGACTTCTGTCTACTTGAGCACGCCGGTTGTTTAGTCGATCTGCGGCACTGTTTAGTGCGACTGAGTGTCTCCGGTCGGAGATCTCGCCCTTGGCCCCGGGGGACTTCGAGTGCCTGCTCGGGCAAGGTATTCCTTCAGTTTCAGCAGTTGATTTGCAGGTGATTTGAGTGGACGTTTTGCAGAGGAGCTGGGCCTCATTGAGTGACTGCGCAGTCCTGGAGGGAGGACGCAGTTGGAGTTAGAGCAGCTCTGTTGTGGGGGATTTTCGTGGAGTTTTCAGCGTGTTTCAGCTTGGAGGGATTGTCTTTTCAGTTGGAGAGTTTGCAGAGGGATTTGTGGCCCTTTTCCAGCATTCTTCCTTTGGCATCTGCGCTGTGCTTGGGAGAGACAGCGTTTTCTTTGAGGAGGGCTTCTGGGGTGTTTTCGGAGGTGGTCCATTTGCTTCATGGTTTTTGGGTTTGGTCCGGAGCAATGAGTACAGGCAGTCTACCGATTTTCAGCTCATTCCGGTGAGGGGATCAGCCCCTAGTTCCAGTTCATTGCAGCAGCAGCATTCTACGGCAGATTTCTACAGCAGCTGGGACGCAGTCTCTATAGCAGCCATTTCCTATTCTGAGAGGGTCTTCACTTGCCTTGTGCAAGGATAGGTGCACTCATTCTGATTATCTATTGTACCCATATATATATTCTCAGATTAATAAAATGGCTTAGCGTTCTGGTATTTTTATGTGTACTTGCTCTGTATTCTATTTCCGGCATTTTTCCTATATAGTTGCATGTTTGTATTGCTGTGTATTACTGTCTATTTCCTGTTGGGGATATTACAGTGGTATCAGAGCATAGTTTTGGCTCAGCCTGTGGAGCTAGCAGTCTATGACGCCCGGGGATAAACCCTACATCGGTTATAAGAGAAGGAGATACAGAGACGTTGAGAGTAGGTGGGAGAACCCCTACAGAGAGGGGTAGCCTGTGACGGATTCCGATCAGGAGCCGCCTGAGACAGATTCAGAGCAGGAGCAGCCTGTGGGGTACGCAGAACAGAGGGGTCCTATGGCAGACAAGGAGGACTCGAGGAGATTTAGAGAGGCACTCCTCCAACACATGCAGGAGGTGACACAGAGACTCACGGCGTTAGAGGTCAAGCAGCGGAAACCCCCCAGGGGTTTTCAGATCGGTGAGGGGTCGGGTATGTCCCATCATGTGCCGGTGCATGATGCTATCCCCATCATGGCATCGCATGCACCCACGTGATCCACTATGCCCACATTCTTAGCAGAGGACACAGGGGCAGGAGCACAAAGGGGAGCACAGAGGGATATTCCAGCACCCACGCGATCCACCATGCCTACCTTCCTAGCAGAGGACGCAGGGGCTGCAGCACAGCGAGAGCCGGAGCCGGGCCACATGGGTGACTATTTTGTAGAGTACCAGGCATACGGGCAGGAGTTCATGGAGGCTCTCTCGTTCAGAGACTTTGTCCAGCTCCAGCGGGACAGTAGACCCCGCGATCATCATCGGGGGCACCGGCATCATCATGATGGAGACTACCACCGCACAGCTAGCAGATTTCATTTGCCCACGTTTGATGGTTCATCAAACAGTTCGGCAAAGTCTTGGGTGGAGAAGTTGGACATCTATTTCTAGCTTAACGAGATGTCGCAGTCAGAGGCCATTAAGGTGGCAACATTACATCTGGATGGTGAGGCCCAGGACTGGTGGTTTCATGGGATGACGACACTCGGGCATTCTACAGTGACGACCTATGCCGAGTTTACCCGGAGGGTGATAGAGCGTTTCGACAAGAGGGATCCGGAGCAGCACTTTGTTGAGCTGACGAAGCTCAAACAGACTGGGAGCCCAGAGACTTACATTTCAGATTTCTTGAGGGTTTCGGTGATGGTGCCTGATCTATCCGCGGCTCGGATGGTTTACATGTTTGTGGAGGGGTTGACAGAGCCACTACGTGGCCTAGTTCGGTCGACTAGACCAGCTACACTTCAGGATGCCATCAGCAGGACTCGGGATTTACAGGATGTCTTACCCAGGACTCGGACACCTTACCCCCAGAGACAGGCCTTCCAGCCTAAGGGGAAGGACACGAGGATTCCGCCTCCCAAGGCGAATCCCGGGTGAGGGCAGTTTGATGACGAGGCCAGGAGAGAGCTGAGGAGGAAGCGGTTGTGCTTCACTTGCCAGGAGCCATGGGCACCGGGACATAAGTGTGCTGCAAGGAAAGCACATTTCATTGAGGTCTTCTCCGAGAGCAGCGGGGAAGAGGATGAGGGGGATGACGTGGAGGCAGGATATTGTTATGCAGCATAGGGTACCTTACCACCTCCATCACCCGCAGCAGGTGGGGCATCATTTGCACCTACTGGAGGAGCTCTAGCCGCATTGCGGGGAGTTCCCAAGTATTTGACGCTGCGCGTACGGGGGACAGTACGTGGACAACGGGTCTCAGTCTTGGTTGATAGTGGGGCCACCTACAACTTTATTGATGCACAGATGGTTGAGCGGAGAGGCATACAGACTGAGGGTTTTGATGGATTTTCCGTTTTGGTCCCAGGAGATCAGACTATGGTGTGTGCTCGGTATGTTCCAGAGTTATCAGTGACGATGGGCACTTATACATTGACAGATCATTTCTTTGTGGTGGATATCCCGGACACCAACATGATATTGGGTGTTCAGTGGCTCATTACTCTAGGGAAGGTCACGACAGATTGGAAGGCCCTAGAGATGGAGTGGGATGATCCCAAGACAGGGAGGCACGAGAAGATACGGGGACAGCACACATACCCGCCTCAGACAGTGTCGGCACACAGGATGGAGGCAACCTTCCGCAAGGGAGACATAGAGTGGGCCGTAGAGTTGCGGGCTTCGGAGGCAGTAGATACAGGCCAGACAGTGCATCCTGAGCTACAGTCTATCCTCGACAGGTATGCAGTAGTATTCGGGGATATTCCACCAGGGCAGCCACCGGATTGAGGGTTTGAGCATACTATCGAGCTTGAGCAGGGGATACAGGCAGTGATCACCACACCGTATAGGCATCCCAAGGCCTATCGGGATGAGATAGAGCGTGCTATTCAGGAGCTGCTGGCCCTTGGTCACATTCGGCCGAGCACGAGTCCTTTTGCTTCTTCCGTGGTGTTGGTGAAGAAGAAGGACGGCACATTGCGGATGTGCATTGACTACAGGGCTCTGAATAAGAAGACCCTAAAGAACAGGTACCCCATCCCTAGGATCGATGAGCTGATGGAGGAGTTGAGAGGAGCACGGTTCTTCTCAAAGATTGACTTGAGATCAGGGTACCATCAGATACGCGTGAGGGAACAGGACATTCCCAAGACCGCCTTCAGGTGTCATTATGGGCACTTCGAGTTCCTGGTCATGCCTTTTGGGCTGACCAATGCACCCGCTACCTTTCAGTCGTGCATGAACCACATTTTCAGGGGTCATCTGAGGAAGTTTGTGTTGGTCTTCTTCGATGACATACTTATATATAGCAGGACTTGGGAGGAGCATCTCCAACACATTGAGACAGTTTTGCGCATCTTGGAGGAGCAGCAGTTCTATGCCAAGCTCTCCAAGTGTGAGTTCGGCTTGACGAAGATGCTGTACTTGGGGCACATTATAGGAGTGGACGGGGTGAGAGTCCATGAGGAGAAGATCAGGGCCATCAGAGATTGGCCAGAGCCGAGGAATGTGACTGAGCTTCGGGGATTCATTGGCATTTGCACATACTACAGGAAGTTCGTCAAGGGCTTCTCACAGCTTGCTGCACCCCTCACAGATTTGACGAGGAAGGGGGCATTCAGTTGGTCGGACACAGCACAGCGAGCTTTTGATAAGCTCAAGGAGGTGATGAGCAGCTGCCCCGTGCTTGCATTGCCGGATTTCACACAACCATTTGTCCTCGAGTGTGATGCATCAGGAGAGGGGTTTGGTGCGGTATTGATGCAGGGCGGTCACCCTATAGCTTTTGAGAGCCGGAAGCTCCTTCCGCATGAGAGGTTGTATTCCATATACGACAAGGAGATGTTGGCCATCATGCATGCATTGGCCAAGTACCGGCAGTATTTAGTGGGTAGCCGATTCAGGGTGAGATCAGATCACAACAGCGTCAGGTACTTTCTAGAGCAGAAGCAGTTGCAGGAGAGGCAGCAGAAGTGGATCAGTAAGATCCAAGCCTATGAATTTGACATAGAGTACGTCAAAGGCAAGAATAACGTGGTAGCTGATGCCCTTTCCCGTAGACCGGCCACGTTATCTCTTATGAGCTTGGACGCTGATTGGAGGGCTCGACTGCTGGTAGAGTACTCCAAGGACAGGTTTGCGTGTGAGGTGTTGGATGGGCAGGTCGCAGATGAAAGGTACAGGGTGGTTGACGAGATCATCTATTACAGGGACAGGATCTTCTTGACTGAGGGATCTCAGCTCAAGAAGAAGATACTCCAGGCTTCACACGATTCTCCATTGGCGGGCCATCAGGGGTTCACCAAGACTTACAAGGCCATCAGGGAGAGGTTCTCATGGAAGGGCCTCAAGGAGGATGTACTTCAGCATGTCAGGGAGTGCGATGTTTGCCAGAGGAACAAGGGAGAGATGAGCCATCCTGCAGGGTTGTTGCAGCCTCTTCCCATTCCAGAGGGGAAATGGGAGAGCATATCGATGGACTTCATCACGGGGTTGCCCATGGTATAGGGCAAGGACTACATCTTTGTCGTCGTTGACCGACTGATGAAGTATGCACATTTTTTCGCCATATCAGCACACCACACAGCAGCGCAGGTGGCTGAGCTGTTCTTCAGGGAGATTTTCAGGTTACATGGTCTACCTAAGACCATTGTCAGCGACAGGGACAGCCGCTTCATGGGCGGATTCTGGCAGGAGCTCTTCCGGCTAGTGGGGACAGAGTTGACACCGAGCACTAGTTATCACCCCCAGACGGACGGACAGACAGGGATAGTTAACAAGTGGCTGGAGGGCTACTTGCGTAACTATGTCAGTGGACAGCAGAGGGCATGGCTGAAGTGGCTGCATCTGGGAGAGTACTGCTACAACACGACGCATCACATGTCCATTGGTATGTCACATTTCTATGCTTTATATGGATATCATCTTTTATCTTTTGTGGACATGATGTTTGGTGCTAGTAGGGCTCCGAGAGCCAAGATATGGATCCAAGAGAGCCAAGATATCCTCCGAGCTCTCAAGGATAACATAGCCACAGCACAGAATCAGCAGAAGTTGTATGCTGATAAGGGTCGGGTGGAGAGACACTTTGAGGTAGGAGACTTGGTCTACCTGCAACTACAGCCATACCGACAGTCTTCGCTTAAGCAGAAGGGGGCTGAGAAGCTTAAGCCCCGCTTTTATGGGCCATACAGGGTGATACGCAGGATTGGGCAGGTTGCATATGAGTTGGAGCTACCCCAAGGCAGCAAGATTCATAACATTTTTCATGTATCATGCCTGAAAAAGGCATTGGGCCAGCAGGTGACCGTCACAGATGAGCTACCACCCACGGATGATGAGGGGCATCTGGTGTTGCAGCCGGAGGCTATTATTGATACTAGGGAGAGGCAGCTACGGAGCAGGACAATTCGGGAGTTCTTGGTGAGGTGGAAGAACTTGCCGGATGAGGATGCCACTTGGGAGGATGGGAAGATTTTGCAGCATCCATCACTTCAGTTGCTTGAGGACAAGCAACGTTCTGCTGGGGGAGACTGTAATATTCCTAATTAGCACCGCTAATTGGAATATTTCATTTTTGTATAGTTTTGCCGCCTATAGTTAATTAATAAATAAAAGTGAGAAGAGGGTGCTCACTTTAATAAAATAAAGTGCTTCCTAGTAGGAGCAACGTTGTGACTTAGAGGAGAGCCTTGGGGGTCCACACTTTGCATGAGAGAGGCCTCACATAGGCTCTAGAAGCAACTGCGCAGGCATAGGAGGAGCTTATGGAGAGAGGGGACGCAATTAGGGTTTTGAGGGGAGCTAGCACTATAAAAGGTGGGAGTTTCACCTCATTTGGATTATTGATATGTTGATGATATTTTGAGCTAGACTTCTGTCTACTTGAGCACGCCGGTTGTTTAGTCGATTAACGACGCGGTAGTGCGGCCCAGTGTCTCCCGGTCGAAGATCTCGCCCTTGGCCCCGGGGGACTTCGAGTGCCTGCTCGGGCAAGGTATTCCTTCAGTTTCAGCAGTTGATTTGCAGGTGATTTGTGTGGACGTTTTGCAGAGGAGCTGGGCCTCATTGAGTGACTGCGCAGTCCTGGAGGGAGGACGCAGTTGGAGTTAGAGCAGCTCTGTTGTGGGGGATTTTCGTGGAGTTTTCAGCGTGTTTTAGCTTGGAGGGATTGTCTTTTCGGTTGGAAAGTTTGCAGAGGGATTTGTGGCCCTCTTCCAGCCTTCTTCCTTTGGCATCTGCGCTGTGCTTGGGAGAGACAGCGTTTTCCTTGAGGAGGGCATTCTGGGGTGTTTTTCGGAGGTGGTCCATTTGCTTCATGGTTTCTGGGTTTGGTCCGGAGCAGTGAGTACAGGCAGTCTACCGATTTTCAGCTCATTCCGGTGAGGGGATCAGCCCCTAGTTCCAGTTCATTGCAGCAGCAGCATTCTACGGCAGATTTCTCCAGTAGCTGGGACGCAGTCTCTATAGCAGCCATTCCCTATTCTGAGAGGGTCTTCACTTGCCTTGTGCAAGGATAGGTGCACTCATTCTGATTATCTATTGTACCCATATATATATTCTCAGATTAATAAAATGGCTTAGCGTTCTGGTATTTTTATGTGTACTTGCTTTGTATTCTATTTCCGGCATTTTTCCTATATAGTTGCAAGTTTGTATTGCTGTGTATTACTGTCTATTTCCCGTTGGGGATATTACATATCGAAACACATACATTGTAGTCTTCACAAAATAAATACTGAGGAAGAAAATAAATGTTGAAAACTTGAGAAATTCTAGCACACACAAATATTTTGACACAGTTTTGGACAATTGTCCCCGGAAAAACCCAATGTGGGAAAACCGATGCAGCAGATGAGGGTTTCTTTATTAATCTTCAACAGTAATTCAAATATAAGAATTCGAACAACAAAACAAAGGAGAAATACTGAGAGAAATTCAATGACAAATTTCTCACCCTTCAGGGCAACTTCCTGACCCCGAGATGGACCTTCGCCCATACGCTAAAGTCTCTGTGTCACCCTCTGCGCAGTGCACCTTTGAACTGCGTCTCTCCTCACGTTGTCTCTTCCCGGATCTGTCCTGCACTTTCCGGACCACTGTTGCTTCCCTCTCTCTCTCACCTACAACTCACCCTCTAGCTCTATCTTCTCTTGCTGAACTTCAGCCACTAAGAAAATTGATCTGCAGGGGCAACTAAGTAGGTGCGCTGGTGTGTCCTCCAAGTGCCCATCAAGATCCTTCTTATAATCTCTTGTTGAGACATCAACAACCATGATTAGATCTTAATCGATGGTTAAGATTAACTTGGACTTGATCCATGCCTTTTTCTAGAAGATTCGCACCCGACTTAATTAATACCCTTTAATTAATCATATTTCCTAAGTTTAGACTTAGGAAATATTAAAAACTAAGTAATTATTTTAATTAAGTCACTTCTGGGTGGAATTTCCAAAAATGATTTACGAGTCTTGGAGAATACATATGTCTTAGCCTCTCTGCAAAATCTCAAGGCCAGAGCACATTTGATGCTACAAAAATCAACAATTATAACCCCTTTTCACATAATTCCCATCTGGGTCCACATTTGTCCATGGAGTCCACAAGGAGTTAGCATCCCCCTCCCCTTGTCCACACTTTGGGTCGGACCTGGAATGATGCCCCGGAGGTTGATGCAACTAAAAAGAAAGTAAAAAGCATAATTTGGCCACTCTCAACAGGAAATGTACCATAAAATGCAAAAGACGGTTGGGACATACAAATTTAGAATGTGGGCACTTGCCAAATATGAGCTCTACCCCCTATCATGCATATAGTACAACGTCAAGTATCAAGGAAAAGGAGTGACGCATCTTAACTTAACCAATTGAGGCCATAGTTCATCGTTGAGTTTGGCAATAATAATAGTCATCCCCAACTTTCCCATGAATCTTGACGAGCATCAATTATTTGTCCACTAAGACCAAGTCCCCTACTTTATAGTCTTTTTTAGGCTTCCACCTTTTGCTTGGCTTGTAAGTTGGCCTTTTTAGGATATGGACCTCTTGTGAAGGGAGAATGGGAGAAGGTTTCTCAATGTCGTGAGCTTAATAACATGGTCCAAGCTTGATCACATGAGAGAGTTAGGTGGGTTCCCTATAAAGGATAAAAGGGGTCCCATTGGATTGTCGGTTAGTAGCATATGATAGATCCATTTGACTATAGCAAGATGGTTAGAATATCTTGTTTGTATCTTGTACTAGTGGATGTATGAGGGCCATTATCCCTGGTACGAGAGCCCCAGACTGTTGTATTATATGTTGCTAATATAACAAAGTTGGGTTGAAAATTTAAAAAGTTGTCTATATTCTGTGTATATATGATTCACTGTTGTTTATATTCCACTGTGCAAAGTAGTTCTATTGAGATTCTTGGTTTGGTAGCGTCGGTGATTTTAAGACTCTAACCTAGACCCAAGGTCATGGCAATTCAACACGATGCCCTATGAAGAAGTCCCAAACAATGAAGACTCCATAACGAAGAATAAATTCATGACATCGAAGGAAGGAGTTCTTCAGAGTAGTTGGTTGTCCCATTATTTCCACCTGAGGAGTTGTTGCAGGTCCCTGATTAAGAGGGAGCCTGCAAACAAGTTTCTTACTTGATAGAAACTTGGAAATTCCTAAGCCAAGAGGGAGCTTAGTTACATTCCTTGTATAGGGATGAGTAGGAGCTTAGTTACATTCCTTGTATAGGGATGAGTACATTCCTTTATTGGAATAAGTCCTCCCTAACTGACAGGGAGAGATAGACACGTCATTTTGGTCTTCACTTGCGAAGATAGAATGGGGGATTGGGAAATCATCTGGCATCTGATACTCTTTGAAGATGTAGTAGGGCATCCAAAATAAGAGGAGTCATGAAAGGACCGATATTCTTTAAGGACTGGGAATCCAAGATAAGAATAATCCTGGTGGAAAATATTATTAGAGAACCCGGGTGTGGTATGTTCCAAGAGAGACAATGATGAGGCTGTATATTAAATCATTGGTCTCGCTAGCATTGAGCTCAAGATCTCATGGAGAGATGGAGATGTTTGTCAAGGCCTTCCGATGTGACAATATTGGTTGATATGATGCTATACAGATGGGTTACCAATTTGATTCTTCTTATGAGAAATTCTTCAGATTGAGAATGACCAAGTACCATTATGAATACCTCCCTAGTTAAGAGGGAGTGTTGAAAAGTGTAACTAGGTTCAGTCCTCATAATGACATGTAATTGTGACTTTGATAAATGATGTAATAAAGTTGTTATTAAGACTTGCTTCATGGGTTTCATGAGCAAGTGATTTTATTTTTAGTTGGCTCTCATTTGAGAGCATTAGAAATTATCATGTAAAGTCAAAGAATTAATGTCATATATGAGGAGCTCTTCTTGAGCATGTGTCGAAACTATATTAGTCTATAGAAGTGTCTAGAAGCCCTCCAAAGACAAGCATAGTCTCTCTTGTGAAGTTGACCCCCAAACAAAGATAAGAAACATTCATGTTGGCTCACATAAAAAGACACACCCATTCGGATGCTAAGGTCATCTTAAATGTATGGTCGAATTACTATATAAAGGAGGCTAGGCTCCTTGCATTTCCATAGTTAAGAAGTTGGGATTCCTCTGAAGTTTCAGTGAGAAGCTACAGTCAAACAGTTCGGATATTTTCAGATGAAGAGCAGCAGTGATGAATTCGGTCACCAAGCAATTCAAATGTTTGTTTTGGGTGAATTACCACAGTGATATTACGGTTAAATTGCAAGAGACATAGTTTGGATGATCACAGAAAGAAGGCTCAGATATCTACAGTTGAAGAACTAGGGTTTCAATGAAGGAATAGGTCTCGGACCTCTCTGAGATATATTCACAGTATCGACATACCATAGTGACATTACCTCTATCTCAAGATAATGTATCTCGGTACAGTGATCTTGGTACAGTGCTAATGGTCTCGGTGATGCAGTAGTGCTAATGGTCTCAGTATTGCATCAGTGATAAAGGTCTCAGTATAAGCTCCATGAACGACAATATTGTCAAGAAAATGATGTAGATCTTCGTATCAAGGCAATGATGAAGATATTGGTGAAAGAAGAGTCAAGAAGAGGATTTGTGTCTTGGTCTTGGAGTGGCTAATAGATCAAGGGTCTTGGTCTTGGTGTTCGTCAATTGGAATCTTTATAAGAAGAATTTGTGCGGGTTTTCCTCTCAAAGAGAGACAGATTTTGGCCCTGGCTCATAGCCTATATGTTGTGTCTCTTGTTTATTTTATGTTCATGCATTGGTTATGTAGAAATTTCTGAATCTTGATTCTTATGCAGAAATTATTTCTACTAATTCGGTTAAGCTTCTCCTACTTATACAAGTTATCAACTAAATAAACTCAAGTTAACATCAAAGCAAAACACATAACAGATCTCTACCAATTCAGATCTAGAATAAGCACATGCACACATAGACAAAGTGACACAGTTATTTCTGGACAAACTGTCCCTGGAAAAATCCAATATGCGAAAATCGGTCTCTGGCTACTGGAGGGCTCTATTATTAAGAATATTTCTAAATACACAACTCTAGGTTCCAGATCTGGAAAACCCTACAGAGAAAACTCTAGATCTGCAGCACTTGGCTGAACTAAGACCGACAATACTGACTGTCCACACCCTCAAACGGGATTTACAGAAATCAGCTAGATCTAGACCTAGAAACCCCAGATCTGCCTCTGAAAGACACTACGTCATCCTCTGAAGGCCTCCAAATGCTCAGCACTGTCACTAGAAGGGACTGCGTTACCCCAGACTGGGTGACTCAATCACTACATTGCCCCTAAGGGTCTCTGCGTAACCCCTGAAAGGTTTCCTGAAAATCACAATGTCCTTGTTGCTGCTGCTACTGCTACCGTCTGCTGCTATCGTCTGCCACTGATGTTGCCTTCCTCTGCGCTGTCTCTCCTGATCTCTTCTCTGTCTCTTGTGTATTCTAGACCCTGGGATCAGATCATCCCCTTGGTCTAAATTCCCCTCTCTGCAACTGAAACACTTGAGAATTCTTAGCAACCCTGCCATAGGATCTCAACTTAGTCAGTGCTCTGCCTCTCTGTGTTTTACAAATGACCCCAAGCCTTTCCTTTATACTTTTCTCGTTGACAAATCAACGGCCAAGATTAAATTTTTAATCAACGGCTCAGATTAAAAGAAAGCTTGATCCGTGTGACTTAAGACAATTTCATCACATGTTTAATTAAATTCACTTTAATTATTTTATTTCCTAAGTTTTAACTTAGGAAATACATTAAAATAATTAATTAATTTAATATCTCCTAAACCAGATGAAATTTCCCAAATCCATTTATGGGTCTTGTAGATCAGGTGAACTCTAGCCTTCCTTAAAATTTGGGATCTAGAGCACAACTGATGCTACCCCAAATACACAAAATCTCAACAGGTTATTGTTTGGTGAAGAAGAAGACTAATAATTTAACATGAAGAAGATCCTAATCTGAATAAGTAAAAATGCATTCACAAGCAGTCACTAACAAAGAGAAATCTCCTAATGCAAATTCCCTAGATTTCTCAATACTTGTATCCTTTTGGGGCTTCATTGATGGCCTTAACCATATCATGTCAATATGGAGAGCGAAGCACATCGAATGGTACACCGCAAACACAAAGAAACCAGACTATCTTTCCATCTGCATCATCCCTCCCAACAACATTCAGGAAATCCCCTATTGTTCTTATACTTCCAGAGGTTGCAGAAGTACCATGAGGAGATGAGCTACCAAATTTAGAAGTCGCACTTGATTCAGAATGTGTTTTTTTTTTTCTGTTTTCTTCGGTTGTGCAAACTCCTCTATTTGGTTGTATTTTCTTCTTTGTTCAGCAGAAACCTTTAGGCAAATTGCTATCCCCACGACACCCTTTTTGTCATCACTGTCCAACACCCCACAAAGATGCCTCCTCACACGGGTATATGAACCACTGCATGGTTTTTCTCCATGACAACCATGAATGCACAAAAACTTGTAGCTTCCACCACCTTTTCCCCCTTCAAGTTTGGTCACAAAATTCCACAAGGGTGTTAATGCAACTTTCCCCTCTAGCATTTCAGTGTCCTCTTCATCCCCTTCCTGTTCATCATACATTGGGTCACTCATATGGTGACCACTATCATACATAGAAGCTAAAAGAACACCATTTTGGAATATGAATATAGATGGACAACCTGCAAATAAATGAGCAAGAAGAATGAATGTGAAAGAGCAAGAGAGGGAGTAGAAAAAATACAAGCAACAATCATAGAAAAATGAGGGTGTTTGGGGTTTGCACTTACCTCTTTAGCTCTTGTTGATGGAAGCCCCTCTTTACTCGTCAAGCTCCTCCTCCTTCACTGCTCCTCGTCCTTCACTCCTCCAAGCTCTCCTCAAGCCTCTCTTATCCAAGCTCTCTTCTCCTCTCTTCTCCAGGCTCTCTTCTCCTCTCTTCTACAAGCTCTCCAAAAATACAAGAGTGAGGAAATGAGAGGGGGAAATGAGCTTTATCCACATCTATCATTTCCCTAACCCAACATAAACCCACTCCCAACTGAAGTTAGAGAAAAAAAAATTAAGTTATTTGGGTCGGTTGCACGGAACCTCTTGTCGAGCATCTGATACGCTCGGGATCCATGCCCGATCCGAGGCAGATCCATGGTTAGGAAATCCGGAACCACAGAACGAGCCAGCATGGTTACGAAATTTCGAGAACTATGTTTTCCGTCCCAATCCGGAGTTCTGGATTTCCGAACCGCAGATCCGACTGCAGATCCCCCACAAATCCGTACAAGACGTGGATCTCGATTTGGATGGGATGGGGGACAGGGGGGGGGTTCGTGTAACATTGCATCGAGCAACCTGTTTTTTTTTGCCCCTCCATCTCCCTCAATCCCCTTTCCCTTCCCATCATGACCTTGCGCCATCCATAAATCATAACAATGATTTTGATACAGATTTTTTGAGTTTGATCATTCATTCTTCCATCCTGTGCTTAGAAGAAAGGCTCTGAACCTCCAAGCTAGTATCCTTCCCCTCATCCAATACTTCGCTCTACATTATGTGGATATCATATTTTCCCACTTCTCTCCAGCATCATCCTCCATGTGATTGTGTCGATGTTGGCTTTTGGACCTATTGCAAGATAATCATATAGGCAGGCATTTTATATTGATCTAATAATATGTTGGTTGCACTGGCTCTATAATTACAACTAGTATTTGCGTGAAATGATATGCATGTTAGGAATTTCAATTTATTGAAACTGGAGCCAAACCTTGAATTCGCTACCTTTAGGAGGGAGAATGAAATTAATAAAGCCAAATTTGAGCATAACTTTTAATGCCCCTTTGTGTTGAGAAATCTAGGGCAGCTAGATTAGGGGTGATTTCTCTTAACTTGATAACTGCTTGTGATATTCTTTACCTCAATTTTTAGTATTTATAATTAGGTTCTTCTTCTCTTAATTATTATGGTGTTCTTATTATCAAACAGCTACCAAAACATGAAGATCAATAAAACAAATGGACACAAAATGTAGGCTGCTAGCGAGGGCCAAAACCTCTCCTAGAGAGGAAAACCCACAAGAAATTATTCTCTTCTTATAGAATCTTCGAATGACAAATTCCAAGACCAAGACCCCTCCAAGACCAAGTCAACCTTCTTTTAGATGAGCTTCTCTTTAATAAAGTCACCCCAAGTCAAACTGCTTCAAAGTTGCTGCAACTTCACATATGATCTCAAGTTCGGACCTACAAATTCTGACTGCAGATTTCAGCCTTACTGTAGAAACCCTAATTCGAACATGTGGATGAAAAGATGTTAAAAGAGGTCTTCTTTCTCCTTCCCTTGGGGTGTGTCCTTCTTCCTGGTAATTCGGCTTCCAATCTTGATCCTTTTGACATCAAAGCTCTGGCTTCTTTAGATGACTGCAATTCAGTCTTGTAGCTACAAATTGTACCCTATTTTCGTTGCATGTGTGGGATATAGTGACCCAAAAATCAGACTTCAAAACTTCGGTTTTTCTTTCTTTTGTTCTCCTCCTTCTTCGCTAGCTTTAGGCTTCTTATCTTATCTCTTAACCGAGCTTGATTGATGCTTTTCAAATGAGGTTGAGTATCTTGTATATATACAGTTTCTGGGAGTACAAATTGTAATCATGGGGCTGACTTCATCCTTTGTAGGCCAACATGTTCTCTTGCAGGCCGACTTGGTTTTGGAGGGATTTTTGACACAATTTGATTAAAATAATTTTTTTTTACTTGATACAGAATATACCCAATAGAGTCTATTACATATGACAATGACTATTTTGACTCCTAGACTCTATGACAAAACCTAGAAGCACACAATGGGTGTTTTGACCTAAAAACAAATTGACCTTGATCATGAAACCCATGCTATAAAATAACAATAATAAATTTTCTTTCCTTTTTACATCAAATACATAAAATCAAGAATACATAGGATATTATGAAGACCGATACTCTTAACTAGGGAGGTATCCATAATACATAGAAGGTACATGGACATTCTCATACTGAAGAATTTCTCATAAGAGTCGGATTGGTAAGCCATCTCATAAGCTATATTTTCATCTTATATCAGTGCATCTCAACATATCAACCAACATTGTAATATAGCAAGGCCTTGACTAACAACTCTAACTCTCCACTAGATTAGAGCCCAATGCCAAGGAGACAATGATTTATAGACACCTTCATCATTGTCTCTCAAGGCACATACCCCATCCAACTGTTCACAAGGCATGTCCTTTTAGGACCATTCCCTTCTTGGATTTACACATCCTCATGGTATCTCCTCTTCGACTACTCTTGCCTATTGGATGCCCTACCTCATCCTCAAAGAGTATCAGTATCAGTCACAGATGCTTACCCAATCCTCTATTCTTCCTTCATGGCATGAAGACAAGAATGATGTGTCTATCTCTCCCTCTCAACTAGGGAGGATTTGCTCATTCCTTCACATGAAAGGAATACACCCATGCTCTCTCTTAACTAAGGACTTGTTTTCAACAACAGTTATCTATTCTTCATGGAGATCATGGTACTCTTAGCTGTTGTAGGGCTCCTCTTACTGCATCATCATGTCATAAACTTCAACTTCTACATCATGGAGCCATATTCTTCCATAACTTCTTCATAGGGCTTCAGTTATCTTCTACATCGCTTCCCTTCAACAAAACACAGTGTTGAACCAAATAATGTTATTCATGTCTTCCTTTTTTTCATCGGAAAGTGATATTCTTCGTCATCATTTGGCTATCTTTCATACTGCTACCTTCTTCCAAGTCATGTTCCTCTTAGAATCTTCCATCCAAATTTTTGTGTACTTAGTTGTAGGTGAATTTCTACAACCTTCTGTCGGTAGTCCTGTTTCAATCCAACCAGATGCTTTCTTTCACAAATCAAAAGTGAACTTTAAGAATAGAATTGCCTCTTTATGAAGGCCCTTTGTCACAATATCTTCTTCTACAACATCAACATCTTTTTGTATACTATACAAATCCATCTCTAAGACATTGATTACCAAGGTTCTCCTACTATACTTATTAGAGTCTTCATAGCTTCTTCACATACTCCTTTCTTTAGCATAGTTCCCTCTAATTAGAAACCTTATGGCCCACCTCCTTATATTCTACAAGAGACCTTCATAGCTTCTTTATGAAGATGTTATAGCCAATCATTTTCATATCAGATGTTGATTAAGTAGTTGTAGACACATCTTCACAAATTGTCCTTTGAACTTCTTCACATACTACTTCCTTGGGATCTCTATACATAGCTCTTCTTGCATAGAGAAAACTTATTGTCCATTACCTCATATGATGTTGATTCTATCATGTCATAATGTAGAAGAGTTCAAGGCATATTGATTTATGCCTTCATGTGTTATTCATAAGGAAGAGTTCCTTCTTCTTCAACCATTCTCATGAGATAGAGTATTCCAACCATTCCATATGCAACTAAGTGATGACACGACTCTATGTATTAAAAAGTACCAATTGCATGCATACCTTTTCTTTCATATGATCATCTAGACTTCCTTTAGCATCTTTCTTTCCCTTGCTTGAAGATGGAAAATTACTTCAATTGAATTATCATGCTACACATTTTTGTCATCTTACCTTCATCCTGCCAAACTGTGGATCCCACACTAGGTGGAATGTAGACAATCTATGTAACAATTGCTTCTTCCAAGAAGAGTTGAAAACTTTTCAACAAAGATTCAGGTGGAGGATCTTGATGATCATTATTCTACAAATGCTTCTTTCTAATGATGATGAGGTGTGACGAGCTTTTATCTTTCAATCTTGCTAGATGACTTACTTCAACTATACAAATTGTTATTTCTACTATCCTTCTATGCCTTTAATGATGCCATCTCAATTATTGCTACAATGCATCTTATCACTACTCTCATGCTTCCTACCATGATTGTTGTCCTGAAAATAAACTCAATGTATGAGAGATCTTCAATAGTAGAGGTCTTTCACTTCTTCCTTCATTGATTTCTTCTCTTTCGGTTCTTCTGCTTCTTCTGTCACATGGGCTTCACTTCTTTCTTTTCTTTTCTTGTTTCCCTTCTTAAGTTTACGACAATTCCTTTCGAAATCCCCATATTCATTACACTCGTAACATTGAATCTTACACATGTCAATTTTCTTTTGAAATTTCTTTCGAGATTCAAATTTTCCAAACTTTCCTTTCTTCCTTGTCATAGTTGCAAATGCTTGTGTTTGCTCATTTGATCCAACGTCATTCTTTTCTTTTAATCGGGTTTCTCCAATATTACATAATGCCCATAGATCATTGAATGGTGTAGCTTCCTTCTTTCCATAGATGCTTGATACAAAGTCGATCCATTCATCTGGTAGTGCACTGAGTACACAAGAGGTCATCTATGGATCTGACATTGTTTCTCCGAGCTCTTGTAGTTGATCTCTAATTTGAGATACCTTCATGAGATATGAAGCTAACCCTTCTTATTTTGATACTTTCATCTTGTATAATTATGTTCTTAAGGATATTATTTCCCCACTTGTACTTACGGAGTATAGCTCTACAAATTTGTCATAGATCTCTTTTGATGTCTTCTATTTTGCTACAAAGGGAATGAGTGAATCCTTGATAGATTCAATGAGGATTCTTTAAGCCCTTATTTCTCCTTTCATATACTTTGATGATGCTTGAGATTGTTCTTGAGGAGGCTTTGTGATGGAGCCCTTAACATACCCAAAAAATTCATTTTCTGTGAGAATCAAATCTATTCTCTTCTTCCATGCAAGATAGTTTGATGTCCTAACAAGTTTAGTGTTCTCCTTGCAGAAAGTAGAAATTTGATTTGCAGGTTGAGACATAAATATAAAGTACTTACTTGACAAATGAAGATCCCTCTTGCTAATGATGTCTTCCACTCGAGTGTGAGATTTAGAATAAGGTAGGGATGATCTACCTTCTTCAAAATGATGGTTCATTTTCTTCAAGATGAGAGAGAGATGTTCTTCTTCCTTACTAGTGCTTGAGGTGTGATCTTTTCTTCAAAATGAGGGAGATCACTTTGATTCCTTTGATGATGATGAAGAATGTGGAGGCTTCCCAAAATACTTCAAATGTGTAGGGCCCTTGAGGTCTTCTTTTCTTCTTCCAGGAGTTCTTCCTTCAAGATGATAGGTTCTTTGTGATGTGATGACTAGATCTCCTTGATGTTCTTCTTCTTATATTCAGCCCTTGCGATCTTCAAGTTGCCTTTCCTTGTCACCTTAGCTCTGATACCATGTTTAGAAATCTAGGGAAGCTAGATTAGGGGTGATTTCTCTTAACTTGATAACTGCTTGTGATGTTTTTCAATTTTTAGTATTTATAATTAGGTTCTTCTTCTCTTAATTATTATGGTGTTCTTATCATCAAACAACTACCAAAACATGAAGAACAATAGAACAAATGGACACAAGATGTAGCCTGCTAGCCAGGGTCAAAACCTCTCCTATAGAGGAAAACCCACAATAAATTCTTCTCTTCTTACAAAATATTCAAATGACGAATTCCAAGACCTAGACCCCTCCATGACCAAGTCAACCTTCTTTTAGATTATTGATTTGTGGTAGCATCAGATGTGCTCTAAGTCTCAAACTTTGTGGAAAGGCTTAGACACATGTATTCCACATAACCCAGAAACAGTTTTATTTGATAAATTAATTATTTTTAATGAAGACCCTAAGTCTAAATTAGGAAATTAAAATAATAAATGGATATTAATTTAAACTTTGGGTGAAACTTCTAGAAAAAGAAGATCAAGTCTAAATGTAATCTTAGTCGTTGATTGGAGATCTAATCTCGGTCATTGAAGCCTCAACGAGAAGACTATAAAGGAAGGCTTGAGGGTCATTTGGAAGATACACCGAGAGGATCAAATGATCAAATTTTTTTAAGTGAGCAGTGCTCGGAGGAAAACCAGATCTAGAGATTCTTTACGCAGTTGAAGGGCAAAGACAGTTTTGGCAGGAGGATCTTCTCCGAGACCAAGGATCATCAGCAAGGAGGCAAAGAAAGATGCAAAGTAAGCAGCGCAGAGCCCAGAGAGGGTGACGCAACACCCAGAAGGGGTGACACAAGGCCACACAGGCCACACGCATTGGCAGCGCAGCATTTCCGAGTTACAGTCCGAATTAAACTGGGAAATTGAGATTCTGAGCCGGGAGGGTTGGGATCGAGTTTCCAGAGGGTTGAGATATCACGCAGACGGGGTGACACAGTCCATCAGAAGTCCCCACACAGACCTACGTAGCTACTGCGCAAAGGCAACGCAAAGGGTGTTGGGGTTTCATCATTTCAGCTAACAGATGAGCCGAGACTTGCAGTGTGAGGTAATCTCACTATTTTTTTCTATCAGTATTTCTCTGTAACTAAATTGTCTGATGAAACATTCAGAGATGTATTCAGAATAACTATTGCTTAATAATAAAATCCTCAGATCTGTTGCACCAGTTTTCCCGCATTTAGTTTTTCCGGGGACATTTATCTAAAAACAACGGTGTCATGTGTGTGTTATTTCTTTTCCTCAGTTTCCTGTTTCTGCATCTAAATTAATTAAGTGAAGGCTGCTTCAGTAATTGCTTCAATGTTTTCAAAAGTAATATGCAAAATAACTTGTTAAAGTAATTTACAAAAGTAGGAGAAGTAATTCAATTTGTTGCAGTAGGATTCCATATCTAGGACTTGGAATTTTCACATAGATGAGCTTCTTTTTCACAAAGTCAACACAAGTCAAACTGCTTCAAAGTTGTTGCAAATTCACTACTGATCTCAAGTTTGGACCCGCAACTTCTGACTGCAGATTTCGACCTTACTGCAAAAACCCTAATTCGCACATGTGGATGAAAAGATGGTGAAAGAGGTCTTCTTTCTCCTTCACTTAGGGTGCTTCTTTCTTCTTAGTAATTCGACTTCCAATCTTGATCCTTTTGACACCAAAACTTTGGTTCCTTTAGATGACTGCAATTCGGTCTTGTAGCTACAAATTGTACCCTAATTTCTTCGGACGTATGGGATATAGTGACCCAAAAATAAGACTTCAAAACTTCGGTTTTTCTTTCTTTTATTCTCCTTCTTCTTCGCTATCTTTAGGCTTCTTACCTTATCTCTTGATCAAGCTTGAATGATGCTTTTCAAATGAGGTTAAGTATATTGTATATATACAGTTTCTAGGAGTACGAATTGTCATCATGGGGTCAACTTCATCCTTTGCAGGCTGACTTGTTCTCTTGAAGGCCGACTTGGTCTTGGAGGGACTTTTGACACAATTTGATTTAAATAAATTTTTTTGACTTGATACAAAATGCCCAATGGGGTCTATTACATATGACAATGACTTTTTTGAATCTTAGACTCTATGACAAACCCTAGAAGCATACAATGGGTGCTTTGACCTAAAAACAAATTGACCTTGAGCATGAAACCCATGCTATAAAATAACATTAATAAATTTTCTCTCTTTTACATCAAATACATAAAATCAATAATACATAGGATATTGTGAAGACTGAACCTAGTTACAAATTTCAACATTTTGGACCAAACTTAGTTTAATTTAAATTAATTTTAACCACCTCCATTTTTGGTCCATTAACATTGACCTTCTCAATAAAGCTTACTTTCATCTTTTTAATAAACACTCCTTAACCTTATGATTCTTGACAAATTATATGCAATCACATCAGCAATGTGTTGAAGCCATCAATCCTTCCATGCCATGTCAATTAACCAATAAAGTGATGCCACATCATCGAACCATTGAAACTACCACATCATCACACCTTAATTGAATGTTGCCACATCAACAACCCTTTTCTGCTTTGGACCACTAGTTGGGTGCACCAACTTTGACTGAGCATATCTCACAAACCGTTAGGGCCCATGAGATGCTCCACATATCAACGAAATCAGTGTGACGAGGAAAATCTGATGGCAAGGGTCTCCGAGTCAAAATTTTGCGATCTGCATCTTCAAAATCCTCAACAAGTGTAGGATATATCCATTGTCCAAACCTAGAGCTAGGGATTCATCAAGCTACATCATCCTTGACATCAGTGACGGTATCTGCACTCATTCTACATCCTACACCTGCTCCCGCTTTGACATTAATGACAACATACTCAACAGGTAGAGTTGCACCAATAGATGATCCTACAGTGAAACATGGGTTCATTGATGCCATACAAAAGATGTATGCACAGGAGAAAGCAACCATAATTCGAGAACAAATTCTTGACTTTGCAATGCTCAATGGCCCCAATTTCTCTAATGCTCCAAAGCGAGATTTGATGGTTACAACATAGAGAAGTTCTAGTGGTTGGTGGAGGACGTATGGGGTCAAAGCTCCAGAAATATGCACTCTAGCTATGTGCTTACTATATCAAGTTGTTAGTTCCTCAGTTGCAGAAAGGAACTGGTCCACATATAGTTTTAACCACTTTATTAAGAATATGCTTACCTGTAAGAGAGCGGAAAAACTAGTTTATGTGCATAGCGGTCTTTGCCTTCTTACAAGGAAGAGTATTTACAGGGACCAACACCATAGTGGGATGTAGATCTTGAGGATCCTCCCAGATTGATGATGTGGTGGATAATCCATCTCTCCAGGCAGGATTGGTAAATGTACCATTAGATAGCATTGAGTCGTAGTTGCAAGGCATTGATGGTGATGGCAGAGAAGGAAGTGAAGGTCAAGCATTTTTAGGCAGCATTATTGTAGAGGATCCAAATTATGAGTAGTGTTAGCCTTCATGAGAGTATGGTCATTGAGTCAGGGACTCCATTTTGTGTTATTATGATCTATTTTCCATTTCGCACTCACAATATGTATTATTTTGGCCTACCTTTTCCTTTAAATATATAATCTTAATCTACTAAGTTATTAGACAATTCAGCATTTGCCAATTGAGTTTTTGGTTTTGTAATTACTAAGATGAATTTCAGATTTCTTAACTAGTGTTTATTTCAATGTGTTCTGTTTAACATTCATACTTATGGCGTATGCATATTGTGAATTTATTTATTTATTTTTATTTATGGTTTGTTAAATTTTTATATACATAAATTTGTCGTCCCCTGAAAATTTGGGGGTGTGCTCTAGTCGTCCCAGAAAACCGTTTCCCCATCCCCAACGTCCCCCTGTCCCCAAAGCCGATTCAACATAGCCTTGAACATTAGATTTATTTTGTCCCATTTATTATTCCCTCCTCTCTTCTTCTATCGCAGAATTAATGCTGTAAGTTGTAACAGAACACCAAAACAGAATCCATGTAATACACATCTTCCGCTCTTCAAAAGGCACAAAATGTCATACAAGTCAGGACATTTTATGCAAAGGAAAAATCAAGAAACCCAATAAACCAATGTGGGGAATATACTCGTACCATATTGTTCAAGACTTGAAGCCACTTACACCAGCTACCCATTTCTTTAGGAGTGCAAAATTCTCTAATGATGACAGCAAAGTCAACAACAGATGCTTGAATCCTATGTGTAAGGATATGCGATGGATCGTGACGGTATGGATGATTTTGAACCATGATATAAGCATGTGGCGCACAATCCTCCAAGAGTTGAGCAACACGTTTACTTGTTAGTTTACTGCCAACCTGTTGCCATGACACATGAAAATAAGTTAGACTGATGATTATAGTATCATATTCATTTTATAAATGTTTTTACAATCACAGAAAGAGAAAATCTTGTTCCATGACAGTTGAAAAGGTACAGAATAAATATTAACAGGTAGAACTGGAGTATGGGAGTATTAATGTGGTCCAAAATCCCAATATCACGATATGCCACTGAAGTAATAAGACATGCAACGATTTTGGATATCACAGATATAAGAACCATCAGTCAAACAGATCCACAAGGTATCGCACTGAAACCATTGGCCACGTTGGTATTGGATTGAGGGAAGATGCTATCACATCAACCGAGGGAATTTCACCACAAAACCAGCTTTTGGATTCACAAAGTTCTTTGTGCAGATAATGCCTTGTAAACCACCTGTGTCTCAGAGTTATTATGCAAGTGGAATTATTCACAAATCACAACACATACTCGATACACAAACAAATAGAAGAGTAGGACAGCTTGTTAACACCAGACATTGAATGAATGCAACACAAGTGCAACATGAGCTCCATGAAAAGTTGAAAGCACATGCCCAACATGTTTGCATCGGAAAGTAGCAAAAGTACACATGGCAGAATTTCACTGCAAAACCCGCTTTTGGATTCAGAGAGTTCTTTGTGCAGGTAATGCCTTGTAAACCACCTCTATCTCAGAGTTAATATGCAAGTGGAATTATTCACAAATCACAACACACACTAGATACACAAACAAACAGAAGAGTAGGACAGCTTGTTAACACCAGACATTGAATGAATGCAACAGAAAGTGCGACATGAGCTCCATGAAAAGTTGAAAATATGTGCCCAATTAGTCTAAAACATCAAGTACCTGCTTGAAACAATGCCAGTTAATGCAGAGAAATTCTGATACATCTTTAGATCTGCTAAAGAAGAAGCAATAGTTGACCCAGGGTAGATCCTCCGTAGCCTAACATATCACTCAACGCCTATTGTGAAATACTGGAAATGAGTTTCAAAATGTCTGAAACATATTTATAATCTCTAAAGGATAAACAATAACAATAAATGACAGGATGATGAGGATTCGCTGAATTTCAACGAAGTTGGATACAAATTCTGGGAGCCAGTAAATGACAAAATGCCTGTGCATCTAAAAATCTAAGAGATGTTGGAAATCTCATGTTTTCATTTTGACATTGAAACGAATTATATTGTATGGACGACAAAACTAGAAGCACATGAAAGAGAAGAAAAATTTATATGTTTTCCATTCATTACATATTCATGGGAATTTCATTTACTATAAATTAAAATGGAATGTCGAGCAAAGTTAAAACCATAGAGGAGAAAGATACATATTTAATAAAGTTTCCAAGACTGTTAAATTGTATTCAATTTTGGAGAGAATAAAACTTGAGTTTGATCTCATTCATGTAAATCCTATTCAATTGTCGAATCACACAATATATATGAATATAGCTCATCGAAGTGAAATAGAAAAAATTGCTAGTGAAATTTTCTGGTCTTATCCACAGGACACAGTATGATACCAGTTCTACCATCTGTATATTTTTCTCTGTTTTATTAGCATCTCGATGGGAAAAATGAAACCAGGTCAAAATAATCTATAGTGTTGAAGATTGGCAGCTTCAGTCAGAATTTTCTCTAACAAAATTATGGAGAAAAATAAAGGATAAAAATTTATATTTATATTTATAATTTTTCTCTAGTCCTTGGTCTCCAAGTTCACAAACTGTGGGCATGAACCGACCTTGTTATTTATATAGTTGATCTTGTGAAAATTCCTGAATCTTCTAGAATCTAAACAGAAATCCTACTGCAGAAAATCTGATTTACTTCTCCTACTTGTTTATTTAACTTACAAGTTATTTTCCGAATTATTCATGAAAACATCGAAGTAAATACACTGTAGCCTACACAATTATACAGATCAATTATTGAAGAATAAGCAATCATGCAGACAAAGGATATAGAATTTTTCGGACAAATGTCTCCGAAAAACCCAATTCAGGAAAACCGATGCAGCAGCTCTTGAGGGTTTTTATTATTATGCAGATTTCTGAATACAAACTAGGGTGTCGTAAACGGCTCACCCAACAGAGAATTTCCTTGGCAAAAGTACCTCTATCCGGAGACAGATATTATGGTTGATCCAGCCTCAGAATGACAAACCCCACAAGTGCCTACGTAGTCACTAGCAAGATCTGCGTTGGAACTGCGTCACCCTTCCTAGTGGCTGCGTCACCCTTCTTTGTTTTGCTGACACTGAGCCCGATCTGCACCATAGAAACCCCGACACTACAGCGTCTGGCTCTACGTCACCTCTTTGGGCCTACATCAACCTCTACGTCAGCTCTGCGTGAGCCCAACTGGGCCTGCGTCACCCTCTCAAAGGCTGCGTTGTCTCTCCTAGGTAGATTTGCCTCTTTGAACCTGTATTCTCGACCTTGGATCCGAAATCCCGCTGTCGAGCTGCCTCTCACTGCACTGCAAGCTCACTCCGAAATTCTCAGCAAACCGCGCCCCAGAATTTCGACTTAGCTCAAGTGTTGCCACTCTATGTGTGTTCTCCAACTGACCCCAAGCCTTCATTTAATACTTTTCCAATTGACAAATCAACGGTCGTGATCTAATCTCTAATGGATGGCTAAGATTAAAAAAGACTTGATCCTCGTCACTTAGAACATTCTCACCCACATGTTTAAATTAATTCACTTTAATTATTTAATTTCACTAAGTTAGACTTAGGGTCCCCATTAAAATAATTAATTATTTGAATACCTTAAGCTCGGGTTCAAATTTCTCCAAATGATTTCTACGTCTTGGAGATCTCATGTGTTCTAGCCCCTCCACAAAGTTTCGAAGCTAGAGCTCATCCGATGCTACCCAAAAATCAACAGATCTAACTTCGCTAAGGCTATACTGTAATTCTTCTTTCAAAAGTATTATTAGCCATTTATCAAATAAAAACTCCATAAAAATCTTTTTCTCAAAATTTCTTTCAAGCAGTGTATACTTGTAAAATTTGTAAAATAATTTTGTATACTATTTTTTCTAATTGGCGTTTTTATATTTTTTGTATATATTGGGGTTTTGGGTATTTGAAAATCTATTTGTGCAGGGGAGATCAAGTGGAGAAAGCTGGAATAAAGCTAGATCTAGGCCCTTGAGGGTAAGATCTAGTCTCTAAATTTTTTTGCAGGGCCAACGATTGAAGAAATTAAGCAGAATTGCAATTATGAAACAAATTTATTTTTCTAAAGTTGGGGTTTCTTGTTTTAGCATTTCCGGGCCCAAATCCGGCCTCTCCAATGCCATCGTCCTCCTCCTCTAGCCATGTGTCATCCTTTTCTCCCTCTATGTCATCCTTTTACCCCTTTTTAGGGCTGGTAGTGAGGACTAGAGGCCTCGGCCTCCTCTTCCTAGCCTTCCACTAAGGTTTTTAGGCCTTCGCAGGCCTAGTCGTGGGCCCTAGGCCACTCGGCCCCCCTCCTAAGCCCTATAGGGCTGCCTTGAGAGCTAGTTGAACCCCTTTCAAACCCTACTTTTCCCTCTCCCTCTAGCGTCAAGCCTTTTAAGGCTTCCTCTTCCTCCTCTCCCCTTTCTTTGGCCTTATAAGCCCTCTTCCCCTCAACGCTAGCCCTACTGGGTCCAACGTTGGCCCTCTTTAGCCCTACGTTTCCAATCTTTTAACTCTATCCATTTTCTCAATTTTGGGACTGAATACTTGGTAGGTTTTGAAAGAGAAAGTTGCTCAAAATTGGTGTTTTCAGGTACAAAATCATTGGAGAAATTTTGGGAAACTTGGGCAAGTTTATCTACAAGGTGTTGGGCCTAGGGTTTGCTCTCTAAACCCTCATTTTATCTCTGTTTTGTTACAGCTGTGATCACAGTGATAAAAGTGCCCTAAAAAACATATCTTATTGGTCAAAATACTTTAAAATTGCAAAATAATTTTTCTTAAAATTTTGGCCACTTGGGCATTAAAGATCTAGCCTAGATCTAGTAATTTGCTTGCTAGAAATTCTCTGCATAATCTCTTAATCAGATCTGAAATTCTCTGAGTAACACACCTTAAAGGGCTCAAAAAATAAATTTTTCAGTTTGACATTTTTTTCCAAGTTTTGGGCTTAATTTGGCACTTGTTGTAGCACCAATATCTCACTGATTTTCTGTTTTATTTACTGCTGTAACAAGTTACATCAAATCTGATATTTTCTTAAACATACACATTAAGAAGCCCTAAATAATCATTGGTAAATTTGTTTAAGTTTTCAACAAGCTTTGGGCTCATCTTGGCACTAGTAACTCACTAAGTGCATGATTTTCTCACAATTGTAATAGGGGTTTTCAGATCTGATTTTTGCTGAACATAACATCCTAAGAGGGTTGAAAACTCAAAATTTTACTTTAGCAAGTTGTTTGGCATCTCATTGATCATATCTAGTTACTATATGGATCTAAAGCGATTTTCTTACTTGACATAAGGCTAATAAGTGCTGAAAGTTTTGAAGTGTTAAAGCTGATTTTGGTTATTTGACACTTGCTTATCTTATCTTGGTCATAAGAATTGTCTAAGTTTGCACTTAAAAACACTCAAATATCTAAGTCTAATCTTGTTGATGAATGAAGTTAATTTGGGCATTTGAGACCTAACTAGCATTGTGATATTAGCATAAGAATATCTTGAGTAAATTTGATTGGCATCTTGTGTTGATAATCATTGGTGGATAAGTGCTCTAGTTTCTTTCAATTGTTATCATCTTGTGGGTTGGTTTATTATTGTCACTAAGTTAATTGGCACTTTCTTAATTGTGAGATTGCACATAACTTATTGAAATTTAGGATAATCTCTAATTAAGAAATTTCACTAATCAATCTTACATACGCATTCTAAGACTAGTTGCACTGATAATTTACCTCCAAGCCTAAGCTTGGTTGATAGACTCCTAATACAACCCTTCTTCATTTAGCTTGAGGGATTCAACACTTTCTAGTGGTTAAAACAATGACCTTGCAGTCGTCAGAGCCATAGTCTCTGCAGTGTCAGAGGCACTAGGTAGTTGGAACACAGGGAGAGGTACTGTTAATCAAGCCTCTGCCTGCTTCACATTGGCTTCCATCCCACAACCTACTCCTAAGACTGATCTCGAAACTGTTATGGGGAAGGCTCAACTTAGACTAGGCATATAACTTAAAAGTAACCAAGATCCTTGCACTTCACCTAGGTCTTAGGACTTGCACTTCATATAAGTTAGTTAATCATCCAAGCAGCAGTTGTCCATTCGGTTACTTACCTCTAATTTGTAACAAGCAAGAAAGTTTGACTCCATAAGACACTGGTCTCAATTCTAAATCTAATTTAATCCTTAATCTTGCTAAATTTTACAAAGTAGTCAAGCAACTCAACTGTGTCTCCCGGAAAAGTTGGTTCCCAACTTGTTTTCCATTACCTCATTTCCATGGGGACTATCCCCCATAGCCTGCTATTAAGAGACAGCTAGAACGGAGTGGGTGGGGATCAAAGTGACAGCCCCCATCCCGAGCGATTGTCATGGTGCCTGTACAATCTGAGAGACAACATTTTTTGGCATCGTTGTCGGGGACGAGTTTTCTTGTTGTCGGGGTTTACGAAATTATCATCACTCTTTTTAATCTGCTAATCAGTGTCATCTTTCTTATCCCGCCAATGCCACAATGTTTTTTGGTGTCATTGTCGAGGAAAAGTTTATCTTGTTCTGGGCACTTCAATGACATTCTTCCTAATCCTATAACCCTTTTTTTCATTCATTATCCCGTCAAGCGACACAACATTTTTTGGCACCCATCCTTCATCATTCTTCATCTCCTCGTAACCTTATCCTTTCTTCTCTCATTAATCCTCTCATCTTGTTCATCCACACCTTTAGAACATACACATTTAGGGTGGTTTCCTGTTTGGGTGGCGACTCCACTTATTCATGTTGAGAAATCAATACTAGTAGATTAGGGTTTGATTTCTTCTTTCTTGATAATTACTTGTGAATTATGTTGGCTTCTTTTACTTCTTTATTATATTATCTTTCATCAAGAAATTACCAAATTATGTGTGTATGAAGATCACAAAAACATGAGACACAAAATGTAGGCCTCTGCCACTGCAAAAACCCCCTCTAGGGGAAAAATGTGAAAATTTACAATGTTGTTGCACCATCAGACTCTCAGTTGTTGCACCATCACACTGCAACCCTCACTTAAATAAACTGCAGAAAAATTGTTAAGTAAAAGTTAACAAATAGGTGAACATTTTCCAGTCGCTGCAATAGGATTCCAAATCTAGGAATTTTCACACTTTATTGCACTCGTATCAGTTCTGTGATAACTTGTTATTCATTCCATGAACATAACAATGCTTTGACCTTAATCTTACGCTGTCATGTTCACTGTGGTATACCGAAATTTTGTCAAAAGACTTTCTGTGATTTGAGCAAAATAGCATCTCTTCTTGACTGTAGTTTCACTAATCCTCATTCTCTGAAAAAGATCTGACTTCTTTTCACTGTGGTATACCGAAATCCATCATCCGAACTTCCTTCTGTGATCCGCACTGTGTCTGAGGTCACATGAAATCATCTTTGTGAGTTCATATCTCTAAAATTCGAGATCCATCACTATGATTGATGTGAAGTCCTTAGGCTTGTATAAATATTTGTTTCCATGTGAAATAGGTCGACATGAGTCCTTAAAGAGATGTGTCTTGTAGGCCGACTTGATGACGATTTATTTTGAGGCTGACTTGAAGAGAGACTCGATGGAGGATTCTTTGACTAATCAGAAATTGACTTTGACTTAATTAAACAATCCTAAAGCCTACAATGGAGGTTTGACCTAAGACAATTGACCCAAGCATGAAACCCATGCTTTAACAAGTCAATTAAATTAATAATAAAAATTCTTTTTCTTTCTTTTGACAAATAAATTTCATTTTGACTCAAGTACAATTATGAATACTGAACCTAATTACATTCTTCAACACTCCCTCTTAACTACAGAGGTATTCATATTTACATATAACTATAGAGGTACATGGAAAATCTCAAAACACATAATCTAGGAAGAAGTTTAGGCACTGCAATGCCATGGACTAGATTCCTGACCAAGGCAATCTATCCAAGGTCTCTCAATAGTTTAGGCACTGCAATGCCACGGACTAGATTCCTGACTAGGAAAATCTATCCAAGTGGGACTAATATGGACTCAAGCTTTCAGCGTTTGTAGGTACCATCAGGCTTACTTACTCACCATCAACCCAGGGATCTGGGTGTGTATCTGAGGTCAGAGCTCTATGACCAACACCAACGTCCCTACCTAGGGACCTAGACATCAACACAAAGTGTCAACCATATGTCCTCCCAGGCAATGTTTCACTCACAAAGCCTCAACACTCCTTGATCCAGCAGATCAAGGACAACAAATCTCTCTTGATCAAACAGATAGGTAACCAACATTCTATCAAAACTTCGAGAGATTTACCTGTACAAACACAACCCAATCAGTGATACACTTTCAAATGTACATATAAACCTTCGAGGTCTTCCAAACAACTAGATGTTGTTTCTCAACTTATTACAGTAGGACTATCAACTGAATCTTTGACAGAAGATTCTTACTTTGTTTCCTACTCTTCATGTAGCAACATATTCTTCAAAATGCATTCTTCAATCAAGACTATGGACTAGATTGGATGTAAGGAGGGTAGATTTATCAAATGATGAATCAGCCTAAACAAGAATCTTTATGATTCAATACAGTTAGACATAACGATGTTAGGAATGTAACGCAAATTTCAAATATGGTGAATGTACTTTTTATATTAAGAGAATTGTATAAGGTGTACAGTCTAAAACATACCTGGAGATGTTCCTTGACAAACCTTGTAAGGATTCCTTTAAGTGTTTTCTTTGTATTCAGTCATGATCTTTTACACCTGAAATTCATACTTTCAAGCAAAACATGTGATACCAAGAACATGATTTAATTTCTCAAGTTAGATCTTCTACGTAACCATGGAGGATGGAATCAAGTTATTCATTCTTTCAGTTAACATTAAGACTTTTACTCGACATCCTAGATTACTTGTAAACCCTAGAATATAAGGATTAAGGTTCTAATATGTATGTTATCTAAGGGTTACAATTTGTACCCAAGACTAGCTATAAACAAGGATTATATGAATCATTTTAAGATTACAGATATTAAAAATATAAAAGTGTACCTTGTGTTTACGTACCTCTGATTTGATAGCTCATTGGACTTGTTGCAAGTGCATCTTGTTAAGTAATGAATACTTACTTGATTTCCTTACGTTGGTTCCTTGTGCTTGTACTATCATCTCAGATCCTCCAAGAGTGCTTTATTTAAGCTGGTTCCTTGTGCTTACCATTTCGTTGTTTCAGTCATACTTGATTTCTGTGGCATCCTTACTTAGCTCAAAATTCAATTCCGCAGTGACATCTGTGGCATCCTTATTTGTGTCAAACCTCAATCATAACTTGCCTTCTATTACATTTCTACAGTGACATAACTCGGCTTCAATTCTGTAGTAATTTATGTAAGATGTAATTCGGTCATTCAATCCTATGATAGCAGCATAGATATGACTCGGTTATGTAGTGACAACCCAAGCATTAGTCCAAGGCTTCAGTTCTGTGGAGGCAGCCCTAAAATGTTTCATCTTTCACTGATTATACCTCACTGAAACTTCACCGAATTCCTCACTGAGGTTTACCGAAATTCACCACTGTAGTATCGAACCATTTTCTACTTGCACTGAACTTGTTTCACTGATATTGCGTCGCGCTTCTCTTGAATTTGATCTCAGACAGTGACTTTGCTCAAAATCTTCTTGCCAATAAAGTGATCATCTTTTACCATAGCTTTGAAACCATATTGAGAAATCCAAAGTGTGGCAAGTTAATCGATTTCTCTTATAATGAAATTAGCTTGTGATGTTTCATTATTATTATTATTCTTTCGTTTCAATATATCTTTTCTTATCATCAAGAATAATGCCAAACAACAAATAAAAAAGGACCCGAGATGTATGCACGCAGCCAGGGAAAAACCCCACTATAGGGGAAAACGCAGCCAAAAAATCTTCCTTCAGTAGATTAAGAACAAGATGAGACGACCAAGACTTCTCACAACCTAACCTAGAGACATCCTCCATCAAGTCGACTCTATCAGCCTTTGATCATTTCTTAATGGTGACGTACTTGTTGAGATTTTGTGTATTTGGGGTAGCATCAGTAGTGCTTTAGCTCCCAACTTTTGAGGAAGGACTAGAGTACACTTTATCTACAAGACCCAGAAATTGATTTGGGAAATTTCTTCTAGTTTAGGAGATATTTAATTAATTAATTATTTTAATGTATTTCCTAAGTTAAAACTTAGGGAACTTAAATAATTAAAGTGAATTTAATTAAACATGTGATGAAATTGTCTAAAGTCACACGGATCAAGCTTTCTTTTAATCTTAGCCATTGATTCAAGATCTAATCATGGTCATTGGTTTCCCAACGAGAAAAGTATAAAGGAAAGGCTTGGGGTAATTTGTAAAGAAACACAGAGGCAGAGCACTAAAGCTAAGCTGAGATTCTAGGGCGGGTTTGCTAAGAATTCTCAGAAGTGTTTCAGTTGCAGAGAGGGGAATTTAGGCCAAGGGGATGATCTGACCTCGGGCTCTAGAATCAACAAGAGGCAAAGATAAACTCAGAGAGATAGCGCAGAGAAGCAGTAGAGAAGCAGTAACAAGGACAGCGCAGTCCCTCAAGGACAGCGTAATTTTCAACAAGAAGCCCTCAGGGGTTACGCAGAGACCCTAAGGGGCAGTGTAAGGACTACGTCACCCAGTCTGGGGTAACGCATCCCTTTCCGAAGCAGCGCTGAGGGACACAGAGGCTTCAGAGACTGACGCAGAGGCATTTCGGGACAGCGTTGGGGTTTCTAGGCCCTAATTTTGGCCGAGTCTTGTAAATCCCGTTTGAGGGTATGGATCAGTCATTATTTTGGTCTTAGAACAGTCAGTGAGTTGTAGATCTATTATTTCTCTGTCAAGCTTATCCTGAACCCGTATTTTGTATCTTTAAAATTCTACAATAAAACCCTCCAGCAGCTAAAAGACCGGTTTTCCCACATTGGGTTTTTCCGGGGACTATTTGTCAAGAAAATATCAGTGTCACTTTGTCTATGTGTGCATGAACTTGTTCTAGATCTGAATTGGTGAAGATTTGTTATGTGTTTTTCTTCGCTTTTAACATGAATTTATTTCAGTTAATAACTTTTTTAAGTAGGAGGAGCATAACCAGATTAACAGTAAAGATTTTTGCATAAGTGTAAGATTCAGAAATTTTCACATAGTATCAGAGCAATTGTAGATCTAGGAGGGTCAACAGCAAGAGACTGAAGGTTCTAGCTGCAAAAAGCAGCAGAAACGCAGATCTGAAGTGACAGCGCAGTTTTCAGAGGCATCTTCACGGAGAGGCAAGGGTGACGCAGTCTAACACTGTCTCCTAGCAAGCCCACGCAAATACTGCGCAGAGGCAGCTCAGAAACAACGCTGGATTGGTCTGAAGCAAGCCAGTGTGATGCAGATCTAAATCTATCAGATCCAAAAATGACTGAAGATTAGCTGTAGAAATTCAGAAGGTGTTGGTGGGGTTAAATTTCTGAAGTTTTCATATTTTTAGCCTAAGCACAAGTGACAAAGAGCAAGAGGAGATCAGCTTCTCAGAGAGTTTCTAGCCAAAGAAACTTGCAGTTTGATTAGAGGATCAAAGAGCGCTAAATCATTGTTGATTTGGCAGATTTCGCCAAGGGCCTTAGGTCCAGTTCTCTAGCAAAGAGAAAGGGAAGTTCTGACACATTTCTGAGCAGATGGCTCCTCCTGGACTGCGTGATTAGGACAGATTGGATGGCCTCTCCAACTTTTCAGTTTGGAAGGCAAGGATCCTGATAGTCCTTGAGGCATATAATCTTAGAGACCATGCAGAGCAAACTCTGGCCACACCGACCAATTTGGATCTCCTTCGGAAGCATAAGGAAGTTGTTGGGCATGCCAAGGGGCTGATTATGGATGGAATTAAGGACCATATTGTACCACACTTAGCTGAGAAGAAGACATCTAATGAGATGTGGAAGGCCTTAATCTCCCTATATGAGGGAAAATCTATCCAAAGGAAGATGTTGTTGGAGACAAAGATGAGGTCATTCATGATGACCAAGGGAGAAGACATGGAGCATTTCCTCTTTAGATTGTAGTCGATCAGAGATCAGTTGACTACAACGGGTGCTAAGGTGGAAGATGATGTGATGGTTAAGACTGCCCTCAATGTAGTCACAAATGAGTGGGAAACCTTTGTCCAAAGTATCTTGGGCAGAGTGGACCTCCCAGATTAGGACAGCTTGTGGTCAATTCTACGTCAGGAAGAACTTTGCAGATTCACCAAGAAGCAGTACAGCTCAGGATCAAGAAAAGTGAAGAAGGAAGATGAAGAAGATGCAGACTTGGCATCAAAGAGGCAGCAGGGAAAGAAGAAAAAGGATCTATCAAAGGTCAAGTGCTTCTAGTGTGGTGAAATGGGACATTTTGCCAGCAATTGTCTTCAGTAGAAAAAGGACAAGGAAGCTTCTTCTTCCAAGGCTGTTGTGGCAAATGATGGGTCGGAAGATGACGCAGCCATGAGCACTCATGAACCATGAAGGTAGGGCGACATGGATATCTATAGGAACTACATAGTCTAAGGTGGGATCCTTGAGCAGCTCATCTCTTGGATCACATGCGAGCTATGGCAGCGTTAAGATAGCAGCGAAACAAGAGGAGCAGTGGGTGCATGGATCACAGATGAAGCACAGGCAGATCTGAAGACTGGGAGGAGCAGCAACAATGCAGACGCTGATGTGACTTCAGCAGCGCAGAGCAGAGCTGCTTACGTAGTGCAAAGCTGCAGTAGCGCAGAATGCTTCAGAGGGATAGTGCAGTGCAGCAGCAGTGTGAGAGATTTTAGCACAAGGGGCTGATGTGACTTCAGTAGTGCAGAGGGAGTTTTCTTACGCAGTGCAGAGTTGTAGTTGTGCATCATCCTTCAGATGCCAGCAAAGAATTGTAGCCTATGGAGCTTCAGTGATGACAATGCAGCCCATCTGACTTGTCTGTCAAAGGTTGGGCAGGAGATTCAGTTGTTTCTCTCAACAACTGAAGTTGCAGTGCAGCAGATCAGCAGTGGCAGTGCTATGAGCAGCATAGATGCAGCATATTGAGAGGGAGTTGTAGTATAAAGGTTGCAGTGGAAGTGGCAGAGTCATGGGCAGCAGTACACAATGGAAGCAGCAGTGCAGAGTTGAGTGGCAGTAGGCCAAGCATCAGCAGCACAGAACCAGTACCCAAAGTCTTGTAATGCATAGTGTGATGTATTGCTAGAGCACACCCTTGATGCTAAGAGGGAGTGTTGAGATTTTGTGTATTTGGGATAGCATCAGTTGTGCTCTAGCTCCCAAATTTTGAGGAAGGACTAGAGTACACTTGATCTACAAGACCCGGAAATTGATTTGGGAAATTTCATCTGGTTTAGGAGATATTAAATTAATTAATTATTTTAATGTTTTTCCTAAGTTAAAACTTAGGGAACCTAAATTATTAAAGTGAATTTAATTAAACATGTGATGAAATTGTCTTAAGTCACACGGATCAAGCTTTATTTTAATCTTAGCCATTGATTCAAGATCTGATCATGGTCGTTGGTTTTCCAACGAGAAAAGTATAAAGGAAATGCATGGGGTCATTTGTAAAGAAACACAGAGGCAGAGCATTGAAGGTAAGCTGAGATTCTAGGGCGGGTTTGCTAAGAATTCTCAGAAGTGTTTCAGCTGCAGAGAGGGGAATTTAGGCCAAGGGGATGATCTAATCTCGGGGTCTAGAATCAACAAGAGGCAGCAATCAACTCAAAGAGACAGCGCAGAGAAGCAGGAGAGAGCAGCAGCAAGGACAGCGCAGTCCCTCAAGGACAGCGTAATTTTCAGCAAGAAGCCCTCAGGGGTTACGCAGAGACCCTAAGGGGCAGCGTAAGGACTGCCTCACTGTAATATCCCCAAAGGGAAATAACCAGTAATAAACAGAAAATTGCCAGACAGATATAGAAAATACAATGCTGAACCAGATCACTGAACAATTGCACATAGGATTCCAGAAAACTGAGCCATTTTATTAATCTGAAAGTACATAGAGAGGAGTACAAGAAAATCGCAGTGGGGGTGCACTCATCTCAGCCTCTAGGCAAGTGGAGACCCTGCATGTGACAATAATGGCCGCAACAAGGATGCACGTCCTAGTCGCTCGAAGGAGTCGATCGCGCCGGTGCTATGAGTCGAAGACCGGAAAACAACTCGATCTCAAACTCCAACCTCGGGTCACGAGGCCGTCGGCTTTCGTGTGACACAGAAACGTATGAAGTACAGATGCACCGATCGACTCAAACCTTTGATACGTATGGATCTGCCATCGAATGCTAGAAACGCTCGTTGAGCCTATTCCACAACGAACCTTCCATCCATCGTCCTACCTCGGTGGACCGCCCTCTCGAATGCTCGGACCGCCGGATCCGCCTCCAAACCAGATCTGCGTCCTATCCCTCCTGATCTGCGTCCTCCTTGGTCAGATTTGCTACTAACCCTTCAGATCTATGCTGGATCTGACAATATCTCTTCAGATCTGCAACCTCCAAGGCTGGATCTGATGTTATCTCTTTAGATCTAGGCTAGATCTGCCAATATCTCCTCAGATCTGCAATCTCCCAAGCTGGATCTAGTGCTATACCTTCAGATCTGCATCATACAAAACTAGATCTGTCAATATCTGCTCAGATCTACCCTCTCCCAGGCTGGATCTATCAATGTGCCTTCAGATCTGCGTCCTCCTCTTCAGAACTGGACAGCGTCCTCTCTCCAAGGCTGATCTGCGTCCTTCCCCCTCCTGGATGCGCATTTTTCCTCGCTCGTATCCGGGACCGCGTCCCTCCCGGAACCGTCCTCACTCTCTCCTGGGGTCGACCGCCGTCTTCTCCGGCGTGCACGTCCTTCCTCCTCTCGAACCGCGTGTACCCACAAGAGGGCTTCTTCCTCTCCAAATCTGCACCAGAAACTGCTGCTACTTGATACTGAAACTGAAAGGTGTACTCAGAACATAACCTTACTAGGGCAGGCACTCGAAGTCCCCCGAAGCTAAGGGTGAAACCAGAAATAACCTTACCAGGGCAGGGACTCGAAGTCCCCCGAGGCTAAGGGTGAGATCTCCGACCGGAGACACTCGGTTGCACTAAACAGTGCTGCAGACCGACTAAACAACCGGCGTGCTGAAGCAGACAGAAGTCTAGCTCTCAATAATAATATCAAATCATGGATGTCCAAATGAGGTGAGAACCCCTCCTTTTATAATGCCAAACTCCCTCCAAAACTTAACTGCGTCCTTACTCTCCTTTGACCTGCGCAGTTAACCTTGGGTCAGCCTGATGCCTCCCCATCATACTCATGTGGACCCCCAAGGCCCCCTCTCTAAGTTATAACGTTAATCAACTAGGAAAACACTTTATTTTATAAAGTGAGGTGACTAAAGTGAGGTGACCCCTCTTATTTCTCACTTTATTTATTATTTCTAACTAAAGCGGCAAAATTAAACAAAAATGAAATATTCCAATTAGCAAGGCTAATTGGGAATATTACACTCACCTAGTCTGGGGTAACGCAGCCCTTTCCAGAGTAGCACTGAGGGATGCAGAGGCTTCAGAGACTGACGCAGAGGCTTTCCGGGACAGCGCTGGGTTTCTAGGCCCTAATTTTGGCTGAGTCTTGTAAATCTCGTTTGAGGGTATGGATCAGTCATTATTTTGGTCTTAGAACAGTCAGTGAGTTGTAGATCTATTATTTCTCTGTCGGGTTTTCCAGATCTGGAACCCAGATTTCTTGTATTCAGAAAATTCTTAATAATAAAACCCTCCAACAGCCAGAAGACTAGTTTTCCCGCATTGGATTTTTCTGGGGACTATTTGTCCAGAAAATATCTGTGTCACTTTGTCTATGTGTGCATGAACTTGTTCTAGATCTGAATTGGTGAAGATTTGTTATGTGTTTTTCTTCGATTTTAACTTGAATTTATTTCAGTTAATAACTTATCTAAGTAGGAGGAGCATAACTAGATTAACAGTAAATATTTTTGCATAAGTGTAAGATTCAGAAATTTTCCCAGTACTTCAGTTCAGTGGCACCCAAATCATGTTCACGGTTCTATATCATTCTCAATATACTTCAATCCTCAGTCATGGCCTCGTCCTTGGTCCTGTAGTTGTCCTTATCATACCTCTTGGAGTCATAGATCTCCATAGGCAACTACATCGAGTTCCTTAACGAGTTGTAGACCGAACTTTATTGCACTTGTATCAGTTCCATGATAACTCAGTATTCATCCCATGAACATAACAATGGTTTGACCTTAATATTCTTACGTTGTCCTATTCACTGTGGTATACCGAAATTTTGTCAAAAGGCTTTCTGTGATCTAAGCGAAGTAACATCTCTTCTTGACTGTAGTTTCACCAATCTTCATTCTTTGAAAAAGATCCGACAACAAGACACACACACTCATCAAGTTCGATCTATCAAGAAAGATTTTGATCTGTAGCTGAGAAACTAGAAAAGGAAGAGTGAAGGTCTAGGAAAAGAAAGAAGGATGAAATATCTTGGTTTTGGGCTCTATCTCTCTCACATGTGCGAATTTCTAGGGTTTTTGGTGCTGCAAAAGGAGGCTGAAGTTGCAGGTCCAAGTTGCAAGAGGACGAAATGAAGTATCTTGTGACTGGAAGGGAGAAAACCCTATCTTAACCTTGTTGACCGTGGAAGAGTTGTCTTGCTCTAGGTAGGTCTCAGGAGGAGGTTGTAATAGGGTTTCCAAAGAAGCTGCTAAGCCAAAATTGCAAGATCAAAGTTGCAGGACAAGTTGCAATATTGAAGCCGATAGATCGAAGTTGCAGTTTGAAGCTAGTTGGTACAAAGAAAGGGAAAGACTTTTGGAAGGGCTGGCTTGGTACTTGGAGAAGGACTTGGTCTAGGGTTTGTGTCTTCGTGTCTCATCTTAAAGCAGATTCTATAAGAAGAGAAGAGTTTTCCAGGTTTTCCCCTTGGAGGGGTTTTGCCCTATCTGAGAGCCTAATTTCTATGTTCTTTGTAGTTGCTGTTTCGTTCTTGATATTTGTTTGATGAAAATATCTAACTAAAAGAACACAAGAAAAATCACTAAATTCACAAACAAATATTAAGGTTAAGGAAAATAAGAATCAATAAGCTGCCACTTTGCATTTTCCGACAAATAGCGTGTCCAGGTCAATGAGTAGGATTCTCATCAAGTCACAACAAGACACACTCATCTGAGTCTGTCTCTGAGAGTAGTTGCCTGAAGAGAAACAGATTCTATGAGAGAAACCCACATTTTCAAGGGATCACTGCTTGGGAAGTAAGGCCATCATGAAAAAGACTGGTTGTGTGCAGATTCCCGGCATCTTTGTTGGCAACTAGGCATAAATCCTGATGAAGATTCACGTGGCCAACAAAGAGAAGTATCTACAGAATGTTGGGACTCCTGGACTACTGAGCATACACCTAGAAACTTTAAACCATTGAAACCTTCCCAAGTATCGTGAATGTTTGATTATGTACTAATGGCATACAAACTATTTGTTGGAGCAGTATTGATTTATAGGGTTTAACTTACGATTTGTAAAATTTCCGTTAAATAATTTTCTAATCAGAATGCTTAAAAGAAATGGTATTTCCTATATTGAACATCTTCATTTGGATAAGAAACTGACACTATCCTACCCCTGGGTAGGTAGTTATATTTCATGATTTTACGTCTCTATGTACATTTTTTCACAATACCATGGCTTTATTTTTCAAGTTCTAGATATAAACAACTCCTGAGACATGCATCCCACACCATTATATTCATTTGTAATTTCAATTTGAAGTATTACTGGCAACTGCTAATCTGGATTTTTTCTAGTGTCTTAGATGCACCAGCAGCTTCTGGCCAATAAACAAAAGGCCTCCAAATTCATGCTCCATGACACTAAGGGAGTTAAAATATGTCATAGTTAAATATTAGATTTCTCATTCTCCAGCACTTCTGATGTACTTCTGTTTCAGAAGTGCATAATGAACGGATGACTGTTCACTATTCAATGAATAAAAATTTAAATTGCTCTTTCCAACTGAATCAATGAATTAATAAATGCAACTAACATATCAGTTCACAAAGACATACCTGAACCACCACGTCTGGAGAGACCCAGTTCTTCACAGAGTTTCCAAGTAGAATATGATCCAACAGGTCTATAAAGCACAGGCTAAATTCAGATTCAGCAGTACCAAAAGGAAGTTTTCTCAGACGCATCCCTGACAAAATATCAGGCACAACTGGCCAGTGAAGATGTTTAGCAAGTGACAAAGCCGCCCATGTCTCTTCAGCAGTCTGAAGACACCCAAGAATTAAAAGCCCCCGACTTGCTCCTTCAATCAGATCCAACACTTCCTTATATTGGCCATATGTGTTCATCAGTTCTTCGCTAAATTGGAATTGTGTTACTCTGATGTATTTAGTAAATGGTTCTCGGTTGGACATCCACATATTGAGCCCTTTCAAACTACCCAAATTCCATTGGCAAGAAACTCCTGCTAAGGGCTCTCTAAATGCACAATTAATGTGTACTGGACCAAAAGGCTCTTGTGTGGCTCTAAACACTGCAGTGTCAATAGTAGTAAGCACCATTCGGGCAGGAACCTTATCATCAGGCGGAGGTAAATTAGAAAAATACCTCACAAACGACCCAAAGTGATTGACCTGTATATATGATCAGAAAAAAACTTTAGAAGTCATTCTAGGATGATATGAGTTGTCTCCTCCTATATATATTATGCATTATATGTTAAAGAAATAAATATATTTATTATTTATATGGATTTCTGCATGCCTAGAAAATGTGTACTCTAATTGTGAGCATACATCTAACTGAAGGTTTAAATTGCAAAATATGCAAGTCTAGAGCCTGTTATTTTGGGCATGTGCATAGCTCCTCAGAATAAATGATTATCATTTATAGGCATTTATGTTGATTTATGGTAGCATCGGATTTGCACTAGCCTTGTAATTTTGTATATAGGCTAAGACGAATGTATTCCATAATACCCAGAAATGATTTTGGAAAATTCCACTTAGAGATGGTTTAATTAAAATAATTAATCGTTTTTTAATGTTTTCCTAAGTCTAAACTTAGGGAAACTGATTAATTAAAGGGTATTAATTAAACTAAGTGTGAATCTTCTAGATAAAGTTGTGAATCATCTCTTAGTTAATCTTAGCCCTTGATTATGTTTTAATCTTGGTCGTTAAAGGGTCAACGAAGGATTATAAGGAGGGTGAGAGGCCTATGGAAAACACATCGAGTATTTGGCATTTTCGAGCTTGAGAGAGACACTCAACTTTTTGATCAGGATCGAATCACTAGGGTTGGGTTTGCTAAGTGATTTAATTCAGAGATCAGTTCCAGAGAGAGATGCAGTAATTGGTCAGGAGGACCAGGAGTACATTTCAGAGAGAGAGGCAGCAGTCACGCAGAAGAGGTTGCGCAATCATCTGGAGGGGTGACGCAGTTCATGAAGGGAATCACGCAGAAGTGACGCAGTGCCTTCTTGATTCAGTCCGAAGATAGATGGAAGCTGGGGTTTCTGAGCCAGGAAAGCCAAAACTCAGTTTCAGATCAGCTTGATCATCTGCAGAGGAGAGGTGACGCAGTTCTTCAGTTTGCCCACACAGGCTTACACAGTTGCAGCATAGGAATCATGCAAAGGCAGAGAGTGGCTTCACCAGCGCTATTCAAATCAGTCGGGGATTTGCAGAGCGAGGTATATCTCACATTTCTTCTGTTGCCAAGATTTTCTCTGAAGGGTGAGCTGGATATTGGCACCCTAGTTGTACTCAAGATTCTGCTGCTTAATAATATAGAACCCTCAGATCTGCTGCACATGTTTTCCCGAGTTGGGTTTTTCTAGGGACTTAGTCCAAAAATAATTGTGTCAAATGTGGATGTTTTTCATTGTATTTTGTTCAGTTTGTTTTAGCATCTAGATTTATTCTACAACATTATTTGTGTAGACTGCTTCAGTAATTACTTCGATATTTCACTGTAATGAAATAATTATGAAAAATAATAGGGGAAGTAATTTAGATTTGTTGCAGTAGGAATCCAAATTTAGGATTTTCCACAGGGTATCAGAGCTTATTCAAGCTGAAGTGCAGGAGAAACAAAAGAGAACCAGCAGATCAGCATTGAAGAGACTGGGTATTGCATAAGCAGCAGTAGAATACCCCAATAGTTACGCAGTCCAAGCTAGGAGGGCATTCTAGCGCAGAGAAAGCTCCCTCAGAGAGAGTTGACAGAGGGGTAAGATTTTTCAGTTGCAAAAGAGGCAGCGTAGCAAACCAGCATAGCTGAAGGACGCAGTTGCTGCACAGCAGTAAGTGTTGGTGCATAAGCCTCAGAAAATTTCTTAAAAACACAGATTGAAGATTTTTTGACTTCAGAGAGCTTTCTTACTCAAAGAAACTCAGTTTCCCCATGCAGTAGCAAAAGCATTGACTTACTCCTCAAGGACTGCGTAAGTCTAGCTAAGCAAAGGGTTAGAGGGAAAAATCGACAGTTGAGGAGATGGCCAACAACGGATTGCGTGACTAAGATAGATTGGAGGGTGCCTCCATCTATGTTATTTGGAAGTCAAGGATTCAGTTTCTCCTTGATGAGCATGATCTAAAAGCCCTCATTAACAGCGCAGTTGCAGAGCTGCTAGATGAAGCACATCTGAGAGCCTTCAAGAAGAACATGGCAAGAGCCAAACGGTTGATCCTAGATGGCGTAAAGAATCACATCGTACCCCACGTAGCAGCAAAGAACACTACTTGAGAAATGTGGGTAGGGCTGGAAAATCCATATCAAGGATCTTCCGAGCAGCGAAAGATGTATGTGGAGGAGAAGATGCGTAATACCAAGATGAAGAAGGGAGGGCATTTTGACTCCTTCCTGTCTTGAATTCAGGATAGCCAAGACCAGCTGTCAGCAGTGGGATCAGCACCTAGAGACTCAGAGCTGGTAAGGCTCACTCTGAACTCTGTTTTAGAAGAGTATCAGGTCTTTGTCCAGAGCATTCTGGGCAGAGAAAAACTTCCAAGATGGGAAGCGATGTGGGCAGCCTTGCAGCAAGAAGAGATAAGGAGATATCTCCTCAAAATCCATATTGAGGATGGCAGCAGCGGTTCCAAAGTCAAGAAGGAGGAGGAAGATAACACAGCCCTTGCATCAGAGGGACAACAGAGGCAGAAGAAGAAAGATCTGTCAAAGATCAAGTGCTTTAGGTGTGGGGAAATGGGACATTATGCCACACAATGTCCTCTTAAGAAAAAGGACAAGGAGGAGAAGCAAGATCCTCAAGCCGGAGCTGCCAAGATTGAAGCAGAAGCCGATTGTGCTATGTTAGCTCATATTCCGAAAGGAGGGAAGTGGGCTGACATGGAGTTGTAGATCCATAATCTACAAAAGGCAGTATCCTTGAGTATTTCTGAACTCTTGGATCACATGCGAGCTACAGCAGCCTTAAGACAGTAGTAGGATGGACAGTTGCAGCAAGAGATGAAGAGACATTATAGTGGCTAGCAGTACTAGAACCTAATCAATGCAGAGAGGGAGCAGCAGCAACAGCAGTTGAGCAGCAACAGCAGTTGAGCAGCAACAGCGCAGTGCAGCGCAGTGTAGTGCAATGCTCTCGCAATGCAGAGCAGCAACAGCGCAGCATATTCAGAGAGCTAGTGCAGAAGTTAGCAGCAGACAGTATTATTATTCAGATGCAGTTTTACTTGTCCAATTTCGGATGTTTTTCTGTTGCAATTAGCAACAGTGCAGCAGCAAGAGTAGTTGAGCAGCAGCAGCGCAGTGCTCACGCAGTGCAGAGCAATGCTCACACAGTGCAGCAACATGGTTGTGGAATTCAGAGGGAGTTGCAGTACAGTGGCTGTTGGCAGCAGCATGCAGAGTCAACAGCAATACAGATGCAACACTTGTGCAGTGTTGGTGAGCAGCATCAACAACACAAATAGCAGATGTTCCATAAGTCAGAGCAGCACATTGAGTTGTCTTGCTAGCGCAATTTCCTCGCTAAGAGGGAGTGTTGATTTATGCTAGCATCGGATGTGCTCTAGCCTTGTAATTTTGTATATAGGCTAAGACACATGTATTCCATAATAGACAGAAAAGATTTTGGAAAATTCCACTTAGAGTTTGTTTAATTAAAATAATTAATCGTTTTTTAATGTTTCCCTAAGTCTAAACTTAGGGAAACTAATTAATTGAAGGGTATTAATTAAGTCAGAGCAGCACATTGAGTTGTCTTGCTAGAGCAATTTCCTCGCTAAGAGGGAGTGTTGATTTATGGTAGCATCGGATGCGCTCTAGCCTTGTAATTTTGTATATAGGCTAAGACACATGTATTCCATAATAGACAGAAAGGATTTTGGAAAATTCCACTTAGAGTTTGTTTAATTAAAATAATTAATCGTTTTTTAATGTTTCCCTAAGTCTAAACTTAGGGAAACTAATTAATTAAAGGGTATTAATTAAACTAAATGTGAATCTTCTAGATAAAGTCATAGATCATCTCCCAGTTAATCTTAGCTCTTGATTATGTTTTAATCTTGGTCGTTGAAGGGTCAACGAAGGATTATAAGAAGGAGGGTGAGGGGCCTATGGAAAACACATTGAGCATTTGGCATTTTTGAGCTTGAGAGAGAGACTCAGCTTTTTGAGCAGGATCGAATCACTAGGGCTGTGTTTGCTAAGTGATTTGATTCAGTGATCAGTTTCAGAGAGGGGTAGATGCAGTAACTAGTCAGGAGGACCAGGAGTACATTTCAGAGAGAGGCAGCAGTCACGTAGAAGAAATTGCGCATTCATCTGGAGGGGTCACGCAATTCCTGAAGGAAATCACGCAGAAGTGACGCAGTGCCTTCTTGATTCAGTCCAAAGATCGCTGGAAGTTGGGGTTTCTGAGCCAGGAGGGCCAAAACTCAGTTTCATATCAGCTTGATCATTTGCATAGGAGAGGTGACACAGTTCTTCAGCTTGCCCACGCAGGCTTACGCAGTTGCAGTGTAGGCATCACGCAGAGGCAGAGAGTTGCTTCACCAGCACTATTTAGATCAATTGGGGATTTGCTGAGTGAGGTATATCTCACATTTCTTCTGTTGCCAAGATTTTTTCTGAAGGGTGAGCCAGATATTGGCACCCTAGTTGTACTCAAGATTATGTTGCTTAATAATATAAAAGCCTCAGCTCTGTTGCACCGGTTTTCCCGAGTTGGGTTTTTCCGGGGACTTAGTCCAAAAAAAATTGTGTCAAATGTGGATGTTTTTCATTGTATTTTGTTCAGTTTGTTTCAGCACTTAGATTTATTCCGCAGCATTATTTGTGTAGACTGCTTCTGTAATTACTTCGAAATTTCACTGTAATGAAATAATTATGAAAAATAATAGGAGAAGTAATTCAGATTTGTTGCAGTAGGAATCTAGATTTAGGATTTTTCACATTTTATGCAACAATAAGTGCCTAATCTAGTGGAATTATCTCAAACAATCTTGTTGGCCAAAATATGTGCCCAGGAAGGAAAATATCAGATTCCAATTTTTAGAATCAACTCTAATATGGGGCAATTTAATTCAACATTAAATAGATCTTCATCAACCATGTATGCAAACATTTATATATATAATGGGACAAAACGATTCTTAGAAAACTTATTAGGCTTTTAGACCTTGAACAAGGAATAAGCTGAAAGAGCTTAGATCTGCTAGTGCAGGAAAAATAAGTTATGAAAACATGCAGTATAATACTTCCGGCTCATCCTTTTAAGTGTACAGCTCCGTTTCAAATTGCAGCAAAACATTCATATAAAAACGAAGCACAAAGATTGGAGTAGCAGGCCAGGCGAGGAGTCATTTTGACTCTAGAGGGGATCAAAGTTATGTATGCAATGGAAATTGGGATTGCTACAAATAATGAAGAAGCTCTAGCTGCATTCAAAGGCATCCAAATCCTTAAATCTCAAGGGGAAAGGGAAGCATCTATGGTGGGCACTGGGAAACACATTGATTGTTCTTCAAGCAGTTCAATACAAATCACTGCCCAGACAGCCTCTCGTAGCTTGTCTAGTGAACTGAATGCTTCTAGAAGTGCAGACTTTCGATCAGATAAATTTCTTTCACACTCTACGCAATTAAAACTCCATCTCCGATCATCAAGCAAATTTGGATGTTGGTTTAAATCACTGATGTTGGAAGCCAGGGAGGGAGTGGATAGCACCAATTTTCAAAGCTTCCAGGAGTGGAGCATTCGAAGAACACTTTTTTTATATGGCATATATTTACTGTATTTTGAGAAATATATCGAAGAAAAAACATGTAGAATGTTAAATTAGCTTGAGAAAAGCATGAAACATAAATTTAACTACTCAATTAATGATGATCAGTAAAGCAACAACCCTATAGTACACATATAACATCTATCATCTAGTATTTAAAACATTGTCATCAAATGATCAACCATCACATCAAACTTCAAGCTTCAACATATAATGTTTTTCATGAACAAATTATAACAAATAATCGCAACCATGAAATGAAACAAAACATCATATTCATTAACAAAGAGTTGTAACATGCAGTCGATAGTTCACCCTTTCAATGTAGGTTCAAATACTAAAATACAAAGTTGAAACTTAAATTGTCATATAATGTGTACAAAACAAGACATTAGTGTTTAACATTGAATTTACTTTTGGTGCATTCAAGTGTTACTTTCCTAATTGTTAGTGAGAACATTTGGGATCAGGTTGGACTTCTACTTACTCCCTGATTGTCAACATTCACAGTTCATGGACACATTCTAAATGGATTCCATGGCCATGATCCTTTACACAAGAGTTGTTAGATCTCAATTGCTAGGATTTCAGTTACATTACAGAGTTGAGTTCAAAGATTAGTGTTTTTAAGGGGCATAGTACAAGATTGTGTTATTTTTGGTAGATTTCCAGTTCATGCTTGCTGTTACCCACCATATTGCATGGGGATTGTACATGTGGTTTCAGAACCTTGCAGGTCGGCATCATGATCTGAGCCTTCCAAGGGTTGGATGTTGGCAGAGGCAGCTTATAGCATGGGATGTTGGTGGATGGCTGCATTGGTCTTGCTCTAGAAAGTCTTACATCTCTTTGGTTGGATGATGTTGTACAAGTGGCTTATGTGTTGGATTGTTGTGGCTTGGTACTTGTATTCTATTTTACATTTTTTAATGGTGATATATTTTGGTTGATGGAGCTTCGAGGTTAGAGTTTTGAAGTCTTGAAGCCCCTTGCTCTTATCGTATAACACTGGTGGATGCATGGTGTGATTCTAGTCCTTGGCGGTATTATAACAATGAAACATGAGGTTCCTTTTGATTATGACTTTGGTTCGTGGTGGGATTACTATGATGGTCCATTTATGTCTCATGATACTATACTTTATAGAGCATACGTTTAGACAATGACACATATCGGGGTGATTTTGTACTATGAAAAGGGGCTATTGACTTTATGATTTTAAGTTGTTATTATAAAATTGTACATAGGGCTACATTTATGTTGTTGTTGAGCACATTTGTTAAATGTTACAAGGAGTCGCTCCCCCTTACCAACTGACTTCTACTAAATATTTGCCCATATGCATGAGGGGGTGCACTCATGTTGAGGAAAATGACTATTCTATTACAAAGGGGGCCTTTTTTTTTTCCAAAGCATCATGTGTGGTCATTGCACAATGTATCAGAAGGGGCATAAGTGAAATTTGCATATAGAAATCTGACCTCACTTGCATACGCGGCTTACTATTTAGTGGTATTGTGGAAGGGCTGCCCTCAACATAGCCACTTCAGCAAACTGAGAGAAAAGGGTGTAGTATAGGATTCAATCCACTCAACGCATTTTCTCAACGAATTAAACTCAACCTATGTTAAGCCATCGCATGGATTTAGAGTGAATGGAATAATCCTTTAGCTAGATTTATTATAAATTGATGCATCGATTTGATGGGGGTCGATTTAATTAATCAGTCGAGTTTTGTTATATCAGGCTAATTTGATGGGGGGCGCTTTGTAGCAACAAAACTTGTACACTTGTTGACTTAAGAGCAAAAATACGCAAGAGGTATTTATAATAATAATTTATTAATATAATATTATATGATATAATAAGATGATTGAAAGTTACAATGAGACCCTGCTTTTATACCTATGCAGGTGACCTTTCATGACTAGGCATGTCTTTTAGACATGCCTTTTCAGTTAACTAATGACTACTTAACATAATCCTAATTTATTAGCTAGTAATTATATTTATTTGTATTTACTCCATTTTATACAAATTTTAGTTGTTACATTGCCTCTTCCTTCAAAAGCTTTGTCCTCAAAGCTTAATTTCTCACAATTTCCTTCACTTAGGATTATCTCCTAGGCATGTCATTCATCACTGGTACCTTATCTTATAGAATTCTCTTTCAGTTAACTAATGACTACTTAACATAATCCTAATTTATTAGCTAGTAATTATATTTATTTGTATTTACTCCATTTTATACAAATTTTATTTGTTACATTGCCTCTTCCTTCAAAATCTTTGTCCTCAAAGCTTAATTTCTCACAATTTCCTTCACTTAGGATTATCTCCTAGGCATGTCATTCATCACTAGTACCTTATCTTATAGAATTCTTTTTCAATTAACTAATGACTACTTAACATAATCCTAATTTATTAGCAAGTAATTATATTTATTTGTATTTACTCCATTTTATACAAATTTTATTTGTTACATTGCCTCTTCCTTCCAATGTGGAAAAAATCGGAATCGGGATTAAATCGGCAAGGGTAAAAAAGTTGAAAAAATCGGCAAAGTCGGGATTTTTTCGAAAAAATCGGCAAAAAATCGGCAAAATTAAAAAAATACAAAATTATTCAAAATTTTTCAATTTTTTTAGCATCTAAAGTATCCACAACATCAAATAAATGCATTTCCACATAAACATGTAAAGAAAGCTAATATATAATATGCCTATGAAGTCTAGTGCTACATCACATATCAAAATAGTGAATCGAGTCCTGAATCTTGAGTCTCAGTCTCAAGAGTCAAAATATCAACAAAAAATATAATCATGTATATCATGAGTCATCTCCATGTCATAAAGTAAGTCACTAAGATGAAGATCCCCTGCCCCTTTTACGGGAATAGGGAATGGCTTTGCCTTTTCCTCTAGAGGAAGAAGGCCCTGCCCCTCGGAAATCAGATGGACCCAATCGTCCTCTAGAAGCAAAAAAAATAGGTGGCCTTTGTGCTCTGCCACTGACGCTGCCACTGCTACTGCCCATCCTAGATGGTGTCACCTCCTCCTGAATCTGCTCCTCCTCCTGCTCTGCCTCCTGAATCTGCTCCTCCTCCTCTACCACTGGCTCCTCCTGCTGTGCATCTGCTTCCTCCTCTGGCACTAATGCCTCTGGATCCACATCTAACCAATCAGGGGTCGATTCCATGACCGGCCTCTCAGTCTCGACCCTCCATGTAGCAGTGGTATCAATATTGTCCAATGAAATGGCATCCATATCAGGAGTTTTATGAATTTGTCTCATCAACAATCGAAGATTGTAGTAGACATACACCATGTCATTGAGACGTTGGGATTCCAATCTGTAAAAGGGTCATAGATTATAAATTAGTACTTGGAAAATTTATATAGTAAAAAATTAAAATAATCAAATTATTTCAAAAATTTAATTTGAATTTTTTTACCTATTGCGCTTTTTGCTATGTATTTTGTCAAAGACACTCCAATTGCGCTCACACCCAGAGGAACTGCATGTCTGGCTGAGCACTCGGATGGCAAGATTTTGGAGATGGGGTTACTCTACCACCATAGCTTGTCCACCAAGCATCTACAAGTTAAAATAAAAATGAGAAGCAAAAATTATGAAGAGACAATGAATTATTAAATTTGAAAGTTGAAACTTGAAACAAACTGAACAGTGAAGCTTACCTGGCATTTTGGTCATCCTACTCTTAATAGCCATGCTAAAACCAAATGTGCCACCAGCCATCCTATATATTTCCATTTCTTTGGAAATTTCTTCACGTTCTTGCTCAGATACCACCATCCTCTCAACACATGTGAAGAATCCATCCATCACCTCGGCATCAAATCTGAAACCACGGGAGTAAGAAAATGCGGGGTTGAAGTAGATACCTGCAGCATGAATGGGGCGATGGAGGGTATTGTTCCATCGGTCATCAATCACTCTCCATATGACCTGTTGTTTCTCTAACCCCTCATCTCCCTTATCTGCATAATAAGCACGAATGGCTTCTTTGGCCCTATCCATGGCCTCATACAAGTAGCCCATTGCGGGCTTCTCTCCATCAACCAACCGAAGAACTCTTACCAAAGGTTCTGAAATGGCACACACCTCCTCTACTCCTGCCCAAAACCCCTCATCATATGAAACAAGTCTGCATATGCCCTTTCCCTCTGGTTTGCGGCTAATAGATAAGTCACGCCAATCCTGTGAAACAAACATGCTCTTCACGTCCCACATAGAATTAAACAGAGACTGAAGAGATATGAAAGTAGTGGCAAAGCGTGTTATCGCAGGACGCACCAACTCTTTATTGTTGGTGAATCTTCTCATCAAGCTAAGCACAGATGCATGATTGTAAATAAATTTTGTTATGCTCTTGGATGATTCAACAATATGTCTCACCGTAGGAATCTTACCTATATCCTCCAACATCAAGTCAATACAATGAGCAGCACAAGGTGTCCAAAACAGGGTAGGATACCTCTCCATAAGCAACCTGCCAGCTGCAACATAATTTGCAGCGTTGTCCGTTATGACTTGGACAACATTTTGTGGGTCTATTTCCTGAATGAAATGTCCAACAACTCACATAATAAACGCGCATATTTAATGTGTGCAGATGCATCAACAGATTCCATAAACATTGTCCCTTTGGGACAACTAACCAAGAAGTTAAGAAGGGTCCTACCCTTCTGGTCAGTCCAACCATCTGACATGACTGTGCATCCAGTGTGTTCCCAGGATGCCCTAAACTCCTCCAGTCTAGCAGTGCAATCATTCTTTTCCTCTTGAAGAAGAGGCCCTCTCAATTGTGCAAAGGTAGGGGCTTTGTACCCCGGGCCAACAACAGCAACAACATCAAACATAGGTTGGTAGAATGGGTTTGTCTTGGCAATGTTGAAAGGAACATCACTCCATAGAAGACATCTACTCACCAACCTGTCAGCTTCTGCCTTTTCCTTTTTTTTAATCACTGATTTGATGCCAGGTTGTGCACCAGGTGTCATTCTAGGGACAAAAAATGATGAAAAAGCTGAGGGGTTGGAACTGGAAGGTAATGCTGAACCAGAAGAAGCACTCTCACTTAACCCCTGGCTTGAGCTCTGTACAAGTTGCCTTTTCATTACTGCCCTGGTCTCTTTGCCATCTTCTTTTTCCATCAAGGCTTTAATGGCCTGTCGGATCATTTCTGGACCCGGATTTGGGCAAAGTTCTGTATTTTGCCCTGGAATTTGCCCTATATGGCATTTTAATCTATAGATACCCCCTGAAATATGCTTTCCACACAACTTGCAAGACAAATACGCTCTAGTTACTCCTCCAGTTTCGGGTACAATATCAGGTTCACCATACTGCCAGAAAGGATCCAAATTCCTTGGCATTTTGTTTGAAACTTTTTGATGTTTGAACCTGGGCAGAAAACAAAAATTAAAAAAAAAATTAAAAATTGCCCATCACATAAATTAAAAATTAAAATCACTAAATAGTAAACTGGGCACTAAAGCTACTCTGATTTCCCAGGCTCTCAAAGATCATCCATTTTAATTTTTTAGTCTGCAGTTGAAAGTTAAAAACTTAGAGATGTGAGTCAGTGACACATTGTCCTACACATGTTATCAACATCATTGTGACCAAGATATTAATAATTAAACAGATACAACATTTCCACTATAATATATATTATATATTATAAAGTTATAAACATGATTCTTAAAAAACAAAAATATGGTAATGTAAAATTTTAAAATTTAAATAACAATACTGTAAATATTTACAATTTTGAATTTAGAACCAAATAAATAGAAAATACATTGAATTAAATAAAATGTAATAAAACATATAAATAAAATTTAAAATTTTAAATACATTGAATTAAATAAAATGTAATAAATTATAAAACATATAAATAAAATTTAAATACTGTAAATATTTACAGTTTAGAACCAAATAAAATTTAAATAGAAAATTTACATTGAATTAAATAAAATGTAATAAAACATATAAATAAAATTTAAATAAATAAAAATAAAAATATAAAAAATAAAAAATCATAACATTAAAAATTTAAATGACCCCGCGGCACTGTGTGCTCACTGCTGTCAACAGTCAACCGACTCAACCCAACATATTCAAGCGGCAAGCCTCAAGGCGTCGGCGGCCAGTTTAAAGTTTAAACTTCAATCTTTGCAAAATCTTCCGGAAATGCACATTGCAAAGGCGGCCAGTTTTTATTAGCCGCAAATGTTTTTTCAAATAAAAGTTTAAAACGATTCATGGAATGATATAAATATTAAAAATCCGTGGACAATCATTAACACAAGTGAAGCAAGACATTCGTTGCACTGTGCAGAGAAATTCGAGGTCTTTGTTAACTTACCTGGAGGCTGGCGGCAGCAGCAAACCCTGGCGGCAGTGGGCACCCAATCTGCAACTCGAATCTTCAAAGTTCAGCTCCGAATAACTTGAAACCCTCTTCGTGGACTGTCGACCGACCACATCGACTGCTCCAGTGTTAAACGCGGGCGGGCGGGCGGACAAACAAGTTACAAAACAAAACGACACATAAAAATCGATTTTTCCGGCTTTTATAGTCATGTTCACGATTTTTTGGGTCGCATCGGGATTAAATCGGGATTTAAACGATTTTATCGGGATTTTTTTAAAATTGAAAAAATCGTGAAAAAATCGGCCGATTTAATCGGCATCCTGAAAAAATCGGGATTTTTTCAAAAAATCCGGATTTTAACCCGATTTTTTCCACACTGCTTCCTTCAAAAGCTTTGTCCTCAAAGCTTAATTTCTCACAATTTCCTTCACTTAGGATTATCTCCTAGGCATGTCATTCATCACTAGTACCTTATCTTATAGAATTCTCTCTAGTGTTGTCTTTGAAACTAAGTTTCTTTTCTTTTCTTTTCTTTTTTTAATATTAAATTAATAACTTTTTTTTTATTGAATATATATATATATATATATATATATATATATATAAAGCAATTTTATAAAATATATTATAATATAACTTTATATTATAATAATTTTATAAAGAACTTTATGATTTGTTAATTTATTAATTTATTATGAATATAATTAAATTGAGACCGTCCACCCTATAAACACGTCTGCTCATTAAACGTCACACCTGGGTTCGTAAATATCGTTTATTAAACTTGTTCGTAACCCTTTTCAAATGCTGCTTCTGTTACTATCAATAAATGTTTGAAGGACCTACGTCTTCTAATGGGGGAGGAGTACAGAACTGTTCTTTCTTTTCTTCCAACAATGCACGCAAAACATCTGATCTACTCGACAGAACCCTAGAGTGTGCGTGAAGCAAGGTTCCATCAGTGCAAAGTATGGTAACATCAGTAGTGGGGGATGCTTCACCAGGAGTGAAGTCCCACTTTCTCAGAAACTCAACGTCATCGTTCGAATTTTGAAGAGCTTCCAATTGTGATGCATTATTTCTTTTTTGGGTTTCAATATCTTGTTTCAACTCTTTGGCACGATTGAATGTATAATTAATACAACTACCACACGCATTATTAATGCCCATTGTAAAACCGCAGAGTCTGCACATGTTCTGATTTGGGTTAAAATTAACATCACGTGGCATGTCAGGCTGTGGATTTTGCACTAAATGGACACCTTGTGGCATGGCAGGAGGTGGATTATGAATTAAATTGACACGTTGTACAATTTTTTTTTAGATCTGTTTCACTGTAAATCTTGCCAAACTCAGTGGATGATTTTTTCTCTGATTTATCCAATATAGAGATAGTTCCCCTCTGCTCCTTGTTTCCTTCTACGTATTTCAACGTACATTCTTTATCTGTTTTTTCTGAATTAGCTATGGTTTCCACTTCTTCCTTTTCATAGTAATGGCACACGTCAGACTACTCTCCAACTTCATATATCTTTTGCCTTTCAGGAAAGCCAGCAAAAGGTATATTTTCATGATGATGGTATGAAATCGGAATAACTTGTTTTTCATGAACCATTTGTTGGCTACTAATCATATTTGTTACATCCTCCGTAGTCTAACAATTGACTGTGTGATCTGAATTCTCTCTCATTTTCTCAAAGCAGGCTGCTTTTTTTCTAGGAATATAAGTAACAGATCTTATTTGCTCCACAGAATTATCCATTTGTGCAGATGCAAAGCCAGATGACTTTACCAGCTGAGAAAAATCTTTAAAAGCTTGCATGTTCATTCTGTCGTTGTCCTCATTTGACCAATCCAATGTATAGTGTATGTATTTAGAGAAATTCGTAACATAGCCAGGGACTCCAACACAGTCATTCTGTACTAAATCTGAAGAATGGGATCCTCTTATTGATGGTCTCTTTCTTGAGTTCACACCTTCAATGTCATCGTGCTCAGGTTCCAACTGTCCAGCGGGATCCCCTTTACTTCTAGGCTCAAATCTCACTCGTTTCTTGGGCTTCTGCATATTGGAATCAAATGGGGCAGTACACAATCCAGATCCACCTGTTGCCTCTTCCAAAGGTGAAGGTTCAGATTCCAAGTGTTGTTGATGCCTAACTTTCATGATAGACCTCAACTCTACTATTCCAGGTTTGATTTCTTGCAAAGGTGAACTGTTGATCTCCTCTTTTCTTGACATTTCATTGATTGTATCCTCGAGATTTTTATTTTCTTTGTCATCATACAGTTTTCTGCCCTCTTCCTCTTCACCTAAGTTAAGCTTATCAACCATTACTATGTCAGGATGTGCAGCAGCCTCTTCATCATCTTCTTTAAGCCTAGTGCTTGCCGCATAATGGTTTGCACGGGGATCTCTCCAAGAGTGTTTTAGTTCATACAATGATCTAGGCAGAGAGTAGTGGGAATTCACCTTCAGACCGACATCCATAATCTTTCTCATATACCTACATCTTCCCTACCAATCGCAACTTTGTCGTATTCATCTTCATCCTCATATTTAATTTCTTTAGTGGCTGCATATAGACAACCCTCCTACTTCATAGATACCTTCTCTATATCATCCCCATTTTTAAAGGCTTCGTTCTAGACTTGAAGAACATCCTGCTTGGCAACTGCTTTTTCCTCAAGTTGTTTCACAGCAACCTCTCTTTCACCTTCATTCCTATCATAAACAGGGGTTGCACATATCTCAGAAATTTTTCCCTGATTAATCTCGACCTCTGGTGTAGTAATAATTGAATTGTCTTCACCCACCATGGTTGTTTTCTTGAAGGAATTTACATTCTCCAAACCTTCAAAAGCATGCTTTTTCTCAAGAACCACTGATAGCAGTTTTTCATTGACAACCTCTTCTTTGGGCACGACTGAATCTAACAATTTCTCATCCAACCTAACACTACTTGCTCCCAATTCAACCCTTTCTTCTACAGTAGCATTGTCACTGGTTTTTTGAGAAGCTTGAAGAACATCAACTTGATGAGGATTTTCTTGAGAAGCTTGTACAACAGCAGCATGATCGGAATTTTCTTGCGACAAATCCCCAACAAACAGATTTTCTCATGGTCGGGCCCCACCAAACAGAGATTTCCTGTTCTTTTCACGCTCCTTTAATACAATTTCTCGTGGTCAGGCCCCACCAAACAACGATTTGCTGTTCTTCTCACTACTTCCTTCAAGTTGCTCAACAGGCAGTGAGTGAGGCTTCAAATTTAATTTTGGTCGCTTAGTAGATTGGTTTTTTGAGTGATATTCATATGACTTGCTCATCAACCCACCATGTGAATTATCTGTAACATCCATTACTGCAGTCTGAGAAGTAGCGTCCAACAGCTTAGATCGTGGGAGAAGCTTTAACTTGGGTTGCACCCTAACATCAGATTGCGCCTGGAAACAAGTATTGTTGCTGTCATCTTCTCTATTATGGATTACTGCATAAATTTTTTTAAAACGAGTTGTGACTTCTGCACATGAATTTTCTAATCGTTGAAGCTTTTCTTGAATTTTTTTTGTCTTTTCATTTTCTTCAGGGTCTTCGCATAACGGCAAATTGTATGGTAGACAATGTTCCTGGGCTTGTATACTACGTTCATAAGCTTGTAAGACGATGTTGTGTGACATGGCTTCAACTTGGATTTGATATGGCTTTGATGGCTTCAATATGGCTCTGATAGCTTCAATATGGCTCTGATACCACTATAGCAACAAAACTTGTACGCTTGTTGACTTAATAGAAAAAATACACAAGAGGTATTTATAATAATAATTTATTAATATAATATGATATGATATAATAAGATGATTGAAAGTTACAATGAGGCCCTGCTTTTATACCTATGCAAGTGACCTTTCATGACTAGGTATGTCTTTTAGACATGCCTTTTCAGTTAACTAATGACTACTTAACATAATCCTAATTTATTAGCTAGTAATTATATTTATTTGTATTTACTCCATTTTATACAAATTTTATTTGTTACACGCTATAGCCTCTAATTAATAAATCAAATTGTATTATATCAAGCCACCTTAGTATGTGATGAGTTGGGTGAGGAACAAGGCCATTATACATAATATGAGTCGGTCGTGGGTCAATTCCTTCATGGAACTAAACAAGGATGGACTAGCTCTTACTCACCACAAGCTATCAAAAGGTCGAATGCACTTGTGGACTTGGGCATGGATTTACTTGGATTGCTTATTCAAATTATGGATTTCGAATCCATTTCAGTTGAGCATGAACATACAGTAATGTGATCATTTTTAGAGGGACTGATGGAAAATCAGAAAGGCAGAAAGATTTTCTTATATTGATAATTACTTGTGATATTCTTGTGTTCTTGTTAACTTTCTTATGTTATTCTTTTATCTTTGTTTCATCAAGCAACTATCAAATACAAAACATGAAGATCATGGACAACAGATGTAGGCGGGCAGCCAGAGCAAAACCCCTATACAGGGGAAAACCCAGTCAACAACTCTTCCTTCAGTAGATTCATATGACATTGAGACAACCAAGACCCTAGACCAACAAACCTTCCTCCTCAACCAAGTCAGCCTTCTATGATGTAGCAACCTTCAATCTTCTCTTCTTGTTCAGCAGCTTCAACCCAACAACATCCAAGAAACTTCAATCCCATTTACTGCAACTACTGTAGAAATTTTGATCTCCCAGTAACTACAGATTTTCGACCCCCAACTTCAAAACTTCGACCCTGTAGCATAGATAGAATTTCGGTCCCAGCTTCAGCTCAATAACTTCGCATGTGTAAGAGAAAGATAGCCCAAAAAACTCGTTTTCCTTCTTCCAGCTTCTCTTTCTTCTCCAGCAAATTCGAACTTTTTTCTGCAACCAGTTTACAACACCTTTTATTGCAAATCGAACTTGATGAGAGAGTGAGACCAATGAGGTCGATTTGATCCAATATATAGCCTTCTGGTGAAGTTGAATTACCATGTTTGAGGTTGATTTGACTTCCTTGAGGCCGACTTGGTGGAGAAGGCCTAAATGATCTAGTTTACAATAAAATAATTTTTTTCTTTGACAAATAATTCCCAAGAAGGATTCTTTAAAATATGACATGGACAAGGACACTTGACATAAACCCTACAGTTCTACAATGGAGACCTTGACCTAAAAACAATTGACCCTAGTATGAAACCCATGCTTTAATAATTCAATAATAAAATTTATTTTTCTTTCTTTTGATAAATACATTTCATTATGACTCAAGTACAATTATGAAGATCAAACCTAATTACATTCTTCAACACTCCTTAACTAGGGAGGTATTCATAACTACATATATATACAAGTACTTGGAAAATCTCAAAATGCATGAACTACGAAGAGTTTAGGCACACTCTGTGCCATGGACTAGATTCTTGATCACGACAATCTATCTGGGTGGGACTAAGATGGACTAAAGCTTTCAGCCCCTTATAGCTATTATTACCCACCACTTCGTGGGTAATATCCCTAAGAGAAATTTTGTTTTTCCATGATGGTCCTCAGCCGACAGCCAGCAACACCTTGCAGCCCTCAACTAGCTTGTTGTGCCATTTCTCTGCTACCTGAGCCAGCCATGTGGTCCCTCACCCATCTGTATTGATCGTATGTATGAAGGTGGGCCTCGTGAACCCAAAGGTATGTCTTGTCATTTGGTAATTGAGTTATTGGGTTTACTTATCATGGACACTTCCAGGCATGGATTAATGGGGGGATTCGACGGAAAGAGTGGGCTTAGTTTGTGCTTTTGTCCCCTTGACCTCTTTTGTGTTGAAAATTGTAACTAGGTTGATCTTCATGTTGACTATGTAATTATGTAAAAGAAGAAGTCAAATTAATATATATATATATATATTTGTTGTATGTGCTTCATGGGTTTCATGAGCATGATTTATTAAGTAGAAGGACTTCTTGATGTCCATTAGGTTTGAGTTAAGTGTCAAAATATGCTCCAAGACCTTGTGGAAGAAGCTCACAACAGCCCTCTATGCAACGATGAAATACAAGCATTAAATGTTGTGAAGAATCAACTCTCCAACGCTGGAATAAACCTTATCTAGTCGGCCTAATTCACCATGGACAAGTCGGCTGGCAGGTCGGCTAATTAACCAACAGTAACAACTATAAATACCCTGTTGATCTACGCAGGAAAGGAACAAGAATTGCGGATCCACTGCAGGAAGATTGTGGATCTACTGCAGGACAGAATTGTAGATAAATTTCAGGAAAAAGTGTAGATCTCTTTGTGATTTCCACAGTAAGAATTGCAAATTGTTTTGGGTCAATATTTACGGACTGTTCTGAGGAATAAGATGCGGATTTCAGAGGACAGCAGATGCAGTTTTCAGAGGACAACATGTGCAGATTTCAAAAGATGAGAAAGTGCGGATCTCTCTGAAGAAGCAACAGTAGTTAATGCGGATTCTTCTGCAGTTTACAGTGGATTTTTATGGGTCAAGAAGTGCAGATTTCAAGAGTTAAGAAGAGCAAATTTCAGAGGTTAAAAGAATGTGAATCTTTCAGTAATTTCCACAGTAAAGAAGTGAGATATCTCTGTGATTCTTGGAGGGTGATCTCAGGTTCAGAAAAGCTGCAGTGGCACATCAACTTAGTGTTATAATAAATGCTAGGTGCCATGATGGTGCAAGTTTGAAATAGTACAATGACTCGGATCATGTGTCATCTATCTTGATATAGCAGTTCAGAGGAATGAAATTATGCTCAACAATGTAATGTCACCCATATGCACGATGATATTCGTTGGAGAGATGATTCCATCAGTACAGATTGATGACGAAAAGAAGGATCAGCACTGAAAGAAGATTTAGAAGCAGCGACAAGGTCTTGGAGGCATTCATAGGTCAAGGGTCTTAGTCTTGGTCATGGTACTTGTCACTTGAAGATCTATAAGAAGAATTCCTTTCGGGTTTTCCTCTCCAAGAGGGAGAGGTTTTTCCCTGGCTCGAGGAGCCTAATTGTGTGTCTCTTTTATTTTGATAATTGACTTGATGAAAGACTAAATAAGTTTTGAAATAAGCTCACAAGTAATTATCAAATAAGAGAATTTGTATTAACCTCCATCCCTACAAAATCTCAACAATTTGGATGTTACCCTTGGATTTTAGTATCGTGGGATCCCCTTTACTAACCATTTGGTTTTAGGGTGGTACTACTTGGGAAAACCCGACTTTGGTTGCGTGGTCATGCTCCCTTATCCGCATATACCACTCCCCTTCCATTCACTATACCCCCATTCATCATCTCTCCCGCCTGGGTCCACATTTCCTCATTAGGTCCACATAGGGTTCGCCTCCCCATTCCCTTGCCCCCACCTTGGGTCAAACCTGGAACGATGCCTCAGAGGTTGAAGCAGCTAAAAGGAAAAGTAAAAGTATAAATGGCCACATGCAACAGGAAATTGTACCACAAGATGCAAAAGATGGTCGGGACAAACATAGATAGCACGTGCGCAAAAGCCAACACATGAGCTCTGTTGAGATTTTGGGGTGTTGGGGTAGCATTGGATGTGCTCTAGCTCCCAAAATTTGTGGAGGTAGTAGAGTACATAAGATCTCCAAGACCAAAAAGCGTTTGAAGGAATTCCATTAGGTTTAAGAGATATTTAATTGATTAATCTTTTTAATTAAGGACCCTAAGTCTAACTAAGGAAAATTAAAAGATTAGAGTTAATTAAATTAAGCATGTGATGAGAATGACTTAAGTGACGTGGATCAAGCAGTCTCTAATCTTAGTCGTCGATTAGAGATTAGATCACGGTCGTTGGTTTTTTCAAAATTTGAAATATATTTTTATAAACTTATTATAATCTCTAAAACAATATTAAATGAAATATTGAACTTTTGAAATTGTTGGCTGGAGATCATGGTTGTTCCACAACAATTCCACAATAATGATTTGAAAAGACAATCCCAAGCTAAACTTTACGAATTATAAAGCTAAAAAGTTCAAATTTCACATACCCAATTAAAGTGGCCATACAATTTCAAATCGATCCCGGTTAAAAACAGCCCAAAAATGCCAAAAACTGAACAACTTGAAATTCTTGGCAGCAAAAGAGGGTCATTGCATGACGGAAACTTTTTCTCAAGGTTACGGTGGGCAGATTTAACTTCAACGATCCTGATGTTTACCGGAGACAGAAATATTGAGGCCGACCATGTCTGCAATGAGGCTGTCCACATCCTGGCATTCTTCCAGAGCCGAATCGAGATCCTTCAGGTTAAGCACGTCAACTGACGGAGAAGTACTGTTGAACAGCTCGCGGGAATCACCCATGGCATTCCCTTCAAGAGACAACGCTCAAAGCTCCATCAAGATGTCGGTCTCCAGCTCCGCATTCCCCGTGTTGAGATCCCAGATGGGAAAGATGGAGCGGAGCAGAGGAGTTGGCAGGGAGTGCGCGGGGTAGGAGGGCGGAGGATGGAGCGGGGATGGGGATGTGGGGAGCCGAAGCGGAGGTGTGGGAGGGAGTGACGAGGGTTGAGCATAGAGCGCAGAGCGCGGTAGGAGGGGGAGGATGGAGCAAGAGTGAGCGAGGGAGAGCAGAGGTGAGCGGTGTGGGGTGGAAGACGACGGAGTTGAGCGAAGGTAGTCGAGGTTGCGGGGAGGCAAGCCGAGGCCGAGGTGCAGGAGGGAGGTCAGGGCCAAGCTGTAGCGTGGCAGCAAGCAACTCTAACAGAGGGAGGTGAGTTCGTTGGAAGGTAGGAATATTAATTGGACTTGCAGCAACACATGGAGCTGTCAGAGACCAACGGGTTATGATAGATTCCAGAACCGGATTCCAGACTTCTCAAATAACGCACAATGTGGACTGTGCAATGGGCAGTGTGCATAGGTCCACCAGAATTTTATGCTAACACCAGCGCTTTCAATGAAACACATAAACGCACATAGGAAGGCCACTCATCATGGCTCTGATACCATGTTAAACACACACATGGTGGAGGAGAAGGTAAACACACACATAGAAAGATAAGCATGAGTTATTCATATTATTCACCATAGATGTCTATTTATGTTACATTGGTGTGACCCTTGGATTCATCTTCCAAAGTCACTTGGACTCCTTTGTGACTATTCACCTTCCACACCTACCCATAGAGGATTAGGTGTCCAACAATAATGATTCCTTAATACTTTTAGAAATCCTTAATGAAAAAATTTATTTCGTTTTTTGAAAATTTCTTCCTTGATTTTTAATTAAATGTACTCTATTTAACTTTTGACTTCCCTAATTAATAATTAGGTTTCAAAAAATTATATTTCTCAAACTCACTCACTAATGTTAATGGTATATATATAATCACTTGGTATTTTCTTAGTTAATAACCATTAACTTTATTAATCTCTCTATTTTTTTTCCCAGTTTGAGAATACAATGGCACCATTAACTAATAGTCACGTCAATTGTCCTAATTCTTAGGTTTGCTTATTGAGCTTTAACCTTGAATTGGTGGCCACATATTTCAAATCAGCATTAAAGGTTAATGAATTTTCACACCTTTAATAGTTAGAGCAAAATCGCCCTGCGGATTTGAAAAGTCGTGACTATCTATAGTTACACCCACACACAATAGCTTGCATGCACATTATATCTTGTCTGACGAATCTACTCAAGAGACACACTTGGTGTCACTGTTATGGTTAGACAGATTAAGCAAAGTAGTTTAGTTTGATGGAAATTCCTAATGGTTATGTCTTACCCGTCCACCAACTTAATTGGTGACTTTACAGTTGCGGGGGTTGTGCACAAAAAAGGGTGCGGACAAGCAACTAATGGTTGCAACAATGCGGTTGATGGTTGTGTGCAACAGGGCGGTGGTTGGTGGCTTCATATGACTGCAGTGTCACTTCTACTAAAGTGTATGACTGGTTAAGTACTGGTGGCTGCAAAGTATTGCAGCTACCTATTGTCTTGTGTGCAAGAAAATGGTAGATGTTTTCTTTTATTTATTATTTCTGTCAGAAATATATTTTTTTATTCTTAATTTTTTCCTGACTAATTTTTTTTTAAATATATTAGACTTTTTTTTCTCTTAATGGCCAAGGGCCTGATGGCGAAAAAGGGAGAATCTCCCAATGTGTAGCAAAACGCTTCAATGGCAACAACGTTGATGAATTTTCGATGGCCAAGGGCTTGGATCGGAGAGCATGGCTATGTGCAGCGGTTAAGCGGCCGAAGGCTCGAACTACTCTGATACCAAATGAAGTGAACAAAGTTCTTTCTCAAGCTAAATACTCTAGAAGACTTGGAATATTAGAATATCCATTAAGGATACAAATATTATATATTAAAATGTATGAATGAGAATGAATGATTACGAATGTTACAAATGAGGCCTGCTTATATACCTAAGCAGGTGCCTCTTCATGAAATGTCATGTCTCATTTAGACATGCCCTTTCAACCTAATTACTAATTAATTAATTAATCATTATTTATATTATTTTATTCATTACACATTCTCTATTCCATTTCACTCTTTATCATATGCCACCACCATTTGAGGGATGTACCTTGGACATACTATCACCTCTAAAGGTAGAAACCACCTAATAAGGTGCCTGGCTAACCCCCTTTGGAGCTTGGAGACATTAGCACATGCCAAAGCCCACTATGGAAGGGCATGCCATTATGAAGTGTCCACTTGTTGTCTATGGTTTGTAAGCTCTTACCCGATTAGTTTAATGACTTGTTGTACTGCAAGGCTAGGGGACACACTGGATCCTATACAGGATTGTAGATGGTTTCCATTTGAGTTTGGTCTCCCTATACGGGGTCCTAACCCTCCAGAGCGCTACAATGGCACATATAGGGTGTGTGTAGAGAGCCATGCGCCTCCACAGGAATAGACAGCACTCCATGCATCCCCAGAGATGTTCAGAGATTGCTAGAGATCCACCTTTTGGACGAGGAACATGCATTTGGTACACTATGCCTAGCTGGCCCCACAAGTGCACCACACACTTGGCAGGTGTCCCAAGACTTGTACGATGACATAGCACTGTTCATTCCATCATCTGAGCCCTTACATTCGACTCATATGGAAACCCATGAGGTCATTAGTGTGCCCCCACACCCACTAGGAGCACCATAGGTTTATTGTTTGGAGAACAAGGGGCCACCCCCTTGTCCATCACTTTTGAGGATCCTATTCATCATTATGGCACTTATGGATCTCATCAGGCCTCTTGGAGGGCCCTATGACATGCATAGATTATTATTTGACCCCTTGAGAGACTTATTGGTGAGCTAGTTTGGTAGGCTTGTCACCAAACGTTTGTTAATTTGCACATTATTTTATGTTTAGGGGCTAATGTAGGCCCATTAGCTAATTCGAACTCCTAATGAGTGTATAAATAGGAGTTGGATGGATTCATTTGTATCATCACTTGGATTTGGATCATTCTCTCATTAGAGAACTTTGCACTTTTTCCTTGGTGGATTTTTTTGGATAATGGATGAATTTTGATGTATGGATTGGGTTCTTTTTATCTTGGAGCTTCTTATATTGCAAATGTGTTGCTGGTTGGATATATTCTCTTACATGTAAGTGCAATTTTAACGCTAGTTTCTTTCATTTTGCTACATACATTGGTTATGATATTTATGGCTAACTGTTGCATGCATTTACAACATCAATGTGGAATTATGTTTCTATTTAGCTTATCTTTATGTATGGGCCATGTTTGATGAATGAATTGTCATAGAGATCGTGTTATCTCAATAAGCCTCTTCCATTTGCAACGAAGAACAATTGCTTTTAAGGTCACTTTTCTTCTCTTGCCCTTAACATTGGACAAAGTCGACTTTAAGAGCCTCCTTGAACAAGAACAAAGTCCATCTTCATAATTCTCCTTGACTCCATTTCCCCGAGAGGAATTAGGCACTAATCCATCAAAAGGTGGTCATTTAAACCATATTCTTTCACATTTTCCTCCCTCTTCTAGGTCTAGCCACGCTGGGCCACCTAGAGCATCAATTTCCTAGCAAACTAGCTCTAGAAAAATTTTGATCTCCTAGACCCTACTGCACTAATGTATCCTCAAGATCTCCTTTGAATTTGAAGAGATTCTGACGGTGGCATTCCAAGATATCCCAAGCCCTAAATCTAAGATCAAATTTTCCCCTAGTGTTTCCAAGGCTAGTACCTCATAGGATCAATTTGACATCTTTAGGTGAAAATTCTTGTTTGATCCTTTCCCCTTGCCTTGGTCAGGTTAAGAATAACCTGGGTTAGGTCCACATGGCCCCGTGTGGTCCCATTTCTTATCAAAGACAATTCATCAAGGGCAACTCAAGAATCCAAGTTCTATAAGGATTTTAGGGATTGGGAAACTCCTTTTCAAGTCATTTGCCTTTAACCTAACCCTCAAATCCTCACCTCATTTCCCTAGAAAGTCTTGTCCCTTGCTTAAACAGCAAGCAAGCGCCATTCTTAATCATATCATAGGGAAAGGGTCTTTAAGGTCACTTCACATCTATTTGTTGATCCACCCTTTATAAGTGACTTCCTAAACACCGGGTCTCCTCCCATCAGTGAAAGTTCGTAAAGAGCAGGGAGTCTTAGTTGTGGTGACAGTGGGCTAAGTTTCCATCGTTGCCCTTGACCTAGTAGTTGCCCTCTTAGGAGTCCCTTTTAGGTCCCCTGTTGGTTTGAATGGTAATAGGTACCATCAGGCTTACTTACTAACCATCAACCCAGGGATCTAGGTGCATAATGCAAGGTCAAAGCTATATGACCAACGCCACCCTCCCTACTTCGAGAACTAGACATCAACACACATGTCGTCCAGATGTCCTCCCAGGCATTGTTTATTACACAAGATGCCTCAACACTCTCGATTATTCAAATCAATAACAACAAATATCTCCCGATCAAACAGGATCGATAACATCAAATTCCCAAAACTTCGAGAGTTTTTCCTGTACAAACACAACCCCAATCAATAACAAACTTTCAAATATAAATAAACACAAACCCTTAAGGTCTTCAGTCATCTTGATGCCACTTATATCAAGTTATTCATAGGAAACTAGTCAGAAGCTTTAATTTCTTCAGCAGCATCAAGACATCCTCAATATATATTCTCCAATTTCTTCTTCAAGGTATCAAGACTATCATAATATGCCCTCCCTCTCAATTACGGAGATATATCCTTTCTCCTATCGAGGCTCCCTCTTAACTTAGGGAGATCAACTACTTTCTATAACATCGGAGAGTCTTTCATGGCTTCATTCCTTCTTATCAAAGTCATTTAGATCATCATTCATATAACTTCATCATGCTTACCAATCAAGTCAACTTTACTTATGAATATCTTCAACATCTTGAAGATTATGTACCTACACAACTTAAACAGGAAGTAAAATCAGATACATATATAGAAGCATGAAGTTAACTATATCAGAATCATACATTAGACTTTAAACATCAAATAGCTAAACCCAGTTAGGTTTGCGAGACACATCTTTTTATATGCTAAATATCAACTTCTTGCTAGGATTTTGTCATAAACGCTAGAATTCTACTGTTTTTTTGGTAGCATCGGATGTACTCTAGCTCCGATATTTTGTGGAGGGGCTAGAACACACGAGATCTCCAAGACCCAAAAATCGTTTGGAGAAATTCCACCCAAAATGCAAGTTATTCAAATAATTAATTATTTTTAATGAAGCATAAGTTAAAACTTAGGGAATTAAAATAATTAAGGGGAATTAACTGAAATATGGGTGAGAAGCTTCTAAGTGACAAGGATTAAGTCTGTTTTACTCTTAGTCGTTGATTAAAGATTAGATCACGGTCGTTGATTTATCAACAGGGAAAGTATAAATAAAGACTTGTGGGTCAGTTGAAGATAAGTCGGGCAAATACTTAGTAACCGAAGGGAAGTCGAGTCTTCAGAATTTTGAATTCAATTTCAGAGGGAGAGTTACAGGGCGGAGGAAGAGGAGGGTTCAGCGTCAGTCGGAGCTCAAGGAAGAAGGACGCAGAGCAGCAGAGGGGCAGCGCAGAGTGACAGCGCAAAGAGGCAGCACAGCTGGGACGCAATCCTCACACAGTCCCTGCGTAGAGGATCACACAGAGGTGACGCAGTGGAGGCCAGAGAGCCTCTGGGTGACAGAATTTCTCCAGAGGTTAGGAGAAAATTATCTCAGGTGTTTTCTTGGAAGTTTCTCAGTTATTTTGCCAGTCATTCCTTGTAAAGAGATTGTTGTTGAAAATTAATAAATAAACCCTCATCTGTTGCACCGATTTTTCCGCATTGAGATTTTCAGGGGACAATTGTCCAAAAATAACTGTGTTGATGTGATTGTTTCTTGTGTGTATATTTCACTATTATTTTCTCTATGGAATTATGTGATAATTGCAATAGAATTTATTTTAATGTTTACTGAAGAGTTTTGTAAATAACTTATTGTGAAGAATAAGTAGGAGAAAAAATCAGTTACTACAGTAGAATTTCATATTTGAAATTTTCACAACTTCATCATCAATACTTTGAGCAACTCAATCAAGATATCAGTCTCATTATATCTAGGGCCTCAATATTGCTTTTAGAGATATGGCAGACTCTACTATGATATATTGCAAACCCTGGAATCCATCTTTGAGACAATAAGCCTTAGATATCAATAGTCAAAACCAATCATAGCGCAATTTGAGGTTTCATCAATATGCCCAACTCCTACTAGGGTTTGTTCTAAAGCCTAGATTTATCAACAATGCTAAACAATATCATTATATCCTAGAATATTAGACTTCTACAAGGGCTTAGTTACAAACCCTATAATTTACACACTATGAGCATCAACAAACAGGGTAGCACATATATGTTAATCTATGTTGTCATTGATGTAAATATGGCAATAGGATGCTAGATGATGATGAAGAAGTGTCAGTCATGTACCTTCATGACCATACTTGTTGAAGGATTAGATGATGCCCTTTGATCATCTGGATGATTGAAGACTACATGAATACATATATCACTATGGCATGGTAACCTTATGATGCAGAATCAAAGAAGCCCAAGGCATTCTGCCCTACCTCCATTTCTGCACCAATACATGACCAGTCACATTGAAAATGATTTTTCACTACCTAGGAGGCAAAATTTCTCTATGAAACCTTCACCATCATCTAGAGCATAATTTTTCCTTTCCAATGAGCTATTACTTAGCCCAAAACTCCAAATATTCTAGGAGAAATTGATTTTTGAATATTATATATCCTATTTTTGACATATATACGACCTATGCTCTATCCCTAATGTCGGCCTCCCTCCAAGGGCCACGTCCCCTCATTTCACATCATAATGTGTATAAATAAGACCTCAGATCTCATTTCTTTCCAAGCAATTCTGTGAGAATCCACAGAACAGAGGATTACAGTTCACAACTCGTGAACTTGAAGACACCAAAGAGAAAGAGCTTAAAAACTAAGGAAAAAGGGCTGCAGAAGGTCTTGGAAACTTTGATTTGGGAATAATCTTGATCCTTGGACTTCTATTACAGAACTTGTGTGCACCTACCAGGATTCTGGGTTGATCTTTCTAACTGGATCTGGATTAGGGTCACAGCACCTTGATTTAGTAGCACAAAACATCTGGACCAGCAGAGAGATACAAGGTCTTGCAACCTTCAGTAAAGATCTTTGGACAGGTAGCTACAGCTCGGACTAACCCACACTTAATCACAAAACTTGGACACCTTCAGCACCTCATAATTGTGTCACAGATGGAAGCTCGGTCACTTATAACAGATTTGTGGTATATTCTCCGTGGACAGGTTCAGTATCTCTGTGCCTCGGACCAGGGGATAGCTCAAGATTTCGGCTCTTCTGTAGATACCTTCATTTCAAGCTATAGTCATCACCACAAGCATCACATAACCGCAGATTATTAATATACTCTTGGACCTGGTGCAGTACAGTGGCTTGATCGCAATTAAGTTTGGTGCAAAAATTACAGTCTTAGAACTCGTTCAACCAACATTGGTATAGCAGTCTCGGTGAAGCTTTTGATCTGTGGAGTGTTCACACTTTTAGGCCTGTACTTGTTGCAGCCTCGGACCTATGTGATGAATAAGAAGATTTGGATGTTGAGACAGTGATGAACTTGAAGGCATAACTCTGAACAATGAAGTAAAACTCAGTGAGCAGTGAAGCTTTAAGTGTTTTAAAACTATAGGACATGTGAAGCGTTGAACAGTGCAGAATCTTGTGAAGATGTTCAAGTAAGCAAGTACATTACTCATTTTATCAAGACTGAAGGATTGGTGTCCTAGAGGTTGGAGCCTCTAAAAGTCAAGGTTGGAGCCTTGTTGAAGATAGGGTCGAAGCCTCATCAAGTCCGTGCTTGGCAATCATTATACTCATTCATTTGTAAAAGGATCATTATCCTTATTTCTATAATAAAATTATTCATTTCTCTGATTTTTGTGTAGAATCTAACTGGTTATAATAACAATTGAAAAGAAATATTGATTCACCCACAGTAACTCGAGGGAAGTCGATTCTTCAGAATTTGAAATTCGATTTTAGAGGGAGAGGCACAGGGCGAAGGAAGAAGAGGGTATCAACATCAGTCAGAGGCCGAGGAAGAGGGATGCAGAGCAGCAGAGGGATGCAGAGCAGCAGAGGGACAACGCAAAGAGGCAGCGCAGCTGAGGATGTAGTCCTTGCGCAGAAGATCAAGCAGAGGTGACGCAGTGTAGGCCAGAGGGTCTCTTCGGTGTCAGAATTCCTCCAGAGGCTGGTAGAAAATTATCTCAAGTGTTTTCATGAAAGTTTCTCCATGATTCTGCAAGTCATTCCTTGTAAAGAGATTGTTGCTGAAGAATAATAAATAAACCCTAATCTGTTGCACTGGTTTCCCCGTATTAGGTTTTTCCGAGGACAATTGTCCAAAAACAACTGTGTTGATGTGATTGATTCTTGTGCTTATATTTCATTGTTCTTTTCTCTATGAAATTATTTGATAACTATAGTAGAATTTATTTTGATGTTTACTAAGGGTTTTTGTAAATAACTTATTGTGGAAAACAAGTAGGAGAAACAAATCAGTTGTTGCAGTAGAATTTCAGATTAGAAATTTTCACACATATATCACGCAAACCCAAGACACAAAATTACAACAATTTTGATTAGGCTAGGGTATATGCATATGGTTTCATTCCTAGGAACATACTATAGATATTATATAAGGGTTTTGTTCATAAATCCTAATTTACCAAAACCCTAAAGGTCTAAGAATTCAATACATAGACGTTACCATCCAACTGTAAAGGACTAGGGTTTCCATAACAATAGCAAAACCCCAAATATTAAAAGAATAGTATTTTCTAGATTTCATCAATAACCTCAAGAATACTAAGGTTTCACAATCAATATTGGCATACCCTTAGGTTAGGGTTTTATAAAGAACCTTTTTAGGGTTCCACACAAATGATGAAAGATTTTGATGAGGTAGATTCAATCTAATGATTAATCACCCTATCAAGAATCTTTGTGATTTGAAGGTCCTAGACATAATGACATTAGTAATGTAAAGCAAATTTAAAATAAACGAATATACCTTTATTATGAAGAGAACAAAGCTTATGGTCTAAGACATACCTTTGAGTTGTTTCTTAACAAACCTTGTAGAACATCAATTCTTGAAGAGCTTTCTTTGCAACAGAACTTATACCATGCTTCAAGCTTATCCTTTGAGGTCTCCTCCATAACCCTTGAGCATTTAGCAAGCCTTTCCTAAACAAGGAAAATATAAAAGAAATGTTATTAGCATATAATATAAACATATCTGGATAAGAGAGGGAAACCAAACATAAAGGATAATACAAGGAGTAAGATCTACGTTGCACGGGTTCCCACACCCGGGGGTGGGGTTCCCGAACCCGCACCGGGTTCCCGCACCCAAGTACCGGATTCGGGTACGGGTTCTTCTTAAAAGAACCCAAACGAACCGAGTTCTTCTCAGAAGAACCGGGTTCTTAAAAAAAAAAAAATCGGGTTCTTGGGTTCTTTTGGTATGAAGAACCCATTGTTTGGGTACTTAGAACCCGAATTTCGAGTTCTTCAGGGTTCTTCATGAACAATTTTTTCAAATATATAAATTTTTTTAAATGATTAAAAATTAAAAAATTTAATTAAATTTTAATAAATATTAAAAATAAATTATAATTTAATAAAATAGAGTTTGTTTAGTCTTAAATTCTCCACCCTCTTCATTCCGCACGCTGCTTCCCATTCTTTCTCACCGCCCAGCATTCCACTGCCCGCAAACGCAACAATCTCTGCTATCGAACCATTTTCCTCATCCCTCTTACGTCATCGTAGCATCATTAACCCTGCAAATAAACGCACTCAGAAAACGAAGCGATCATCCCTCAAGCTCCATCCTTCTTCTGTCGTGGACGTTAACCTGCACAACAAAACGCACACAAAAAAAGAGTTTGGCTTTCGACCTGCATAGTTTCTCTGCTACCGAGCCTTCAGTTTCTGCTTTGCGTCGACATCGGGCTCCTCCTCCCGTCGCCCAACCTGCAAACGAAACTCACGCAGTTAATAAATATCATATGTATGCGTTGATTTGTTTTGATCGGATTCATTTTGCGTGCATAAGGGTTTAGTATAGTTTAGGTTTAGATTTGTTAATTTTTAATTTTGTTAGTTTAGATTTAAATCTTAGTTTTTATTCATTCCGCTTTTGATAGCGTTAGTTTTAAAATAGTTTTATTTTATGATAGGTTTTAGATTTCGTTTTTTTTTTTTTTTTAGTTTGACTCTTAGTTTTAGATTTTTTGGTTTAGTTTTAGTTTAGAGCGTTAATTTGGATATAAAAATTTTGAAAAATATAAAATTATAAAATATAAAATTCAAAAAATATTTTAAATTTTTGTTCTTAGAGTTTATTTAGTCTTAATTTTCATTAAATTTATAATTTATAAATTTAATTTATAAAATATAGTATTATATATGATATATAAATTATAATTTATAATTTATAATATATATTAATATAAAAAAATACCCAGACGAACCCACGCAACCTGTTTCAAAAAATGTCGTCCCCGTCCCCGTCCCCGTCCCCGCACCCGCACCCGCACCCGCACCCACGTTTCCTGGTAAAATGGTGAGGGCTTCCTCTTAATCCAATCTCGAGGGATACCTATAACTTTATCAAAGCAATTCAAAAATGTTCTACCCAAGCATGTTAGACCTACAAGTAGTAGAAATCAAAACATAAAGGAAACAATTCAAAGCTTAGAAGGATATGTAAGGGATAGAGTCCCTAAGAGTCCCTAGCAAATAGGTCTTTGATTTCAGATTCTTCCATCTTGTTCTTCTTTGGTGAACCTTCATTGGCAACATTTGCTTGATCCCTGTCTCTCCTTTTATTCCTTCGATTCTCAGGACAATTACTTCTATAGTGACCCATTTTGTGACAATTGTAACATTCAATCTTGGATAGGTCTATCTCCTTCCTTGGCCCTTTCAACTTCTTGAAGGTTTCTTTATTCTTGTGATGAGCGGAATAGGCATTTGAGATGTTCTCCTCTTCATTCTCCTTGTTGCTTACAAGTGAAATTCGGACTTCTTTTTTACTACATGCATTCCATAATTGTTCAAATATAGGAGTATCCTTCCAACTGTTGATTCTTGATGCAAAGGCACTCCAAGATGTTGGTAATCCTAGAAGAGCAGTAATCACGAGCTCCTTTTCCAGTACTATTTCATCTATTGCCTAGAGTTCATCTTTGATTCTAGCTATCCTTACAAAGAAGGATGCCACAGTATCATCTTTAGTCATCTTCATAAATCTTAGTTCATTCTTGAGGCTTGCAATTTGACCAAGGTTCTTGATTGTGAATAATTTGGATAGGGCCTCATACATTTCTTTAGCGGAATCTATGTTGGATATATATGGAATGAGATTGTTCTTTATTCCATCCACTATTAGACTCATGTTCAATATATTTTTTTCTCTAAACTTTGCTTTTTCTGCTTCACTTGATTCATTTGTAGGCTTCTTGACTTTTCCTTTGACTAGATCCAAAACTTTATTCTTCTCATGGATGAGATCTATCCTCTTTTTCCATTCCCTGTAGTTGGAGGCTCCTTCTAGTTTGTTTTTTTACTTCAGTGAGTTAGACTTGGTTTTTGAAGATAGTAGGCTTATCCCCTTATATGATTCCTTTTTCCCGATAGTCCTTATTCAACTTCTTAAGACTCCTTATTCTCCTTTCAGTAGATCTTTGGGCCGTCTTTTTCCTCCTTCTTCACTTTAGCTCTGATACCATGTTGGAAAATCACAAAGGCAGAAATATTTTCTTATGATGATAATTACTTGTGATATTCTTGTGTTCTTATTAACTTTCTTATGTTGTTTTATCTTCGTTTCATCAAGCAATTATCAAATACAAAACATGAAGATCAGGGACATTAGATGTAGGGAAAACCCAGTCAACAACTCTTCCTTCAATAGATTCATATGACAGTGAGACAATCAAGACCCTAGACCATTAGACCTTCCTCCTCCACCAAGTCAGCCCTCTATGATGCAGCAACCTTCAATCTTCTCTTCTTGTTCAGTGGCTTCAACCCAGCAACATCCCAAAAACTTCGATCTCAGTTACTGCAACTACAGTAGAAATTTCGATCTCCCAGCAACTGCATAGTTTCGACACCAACTTCAGAACTTCAACCCTACAGCAGAGAAAGAATTTTGGTCCAAGCTTCAGCTCAATAACTCCGCATGTGTGAGAGAAAGATAGCCCAAAAAACTCGTTTTCCTTCCAACTTCTCTCCTTCTCCAGCAACTTCACACCTTTTTCTACAACCATTTTACTACAAATCGAACTTGATGAGAGAGCGAGACAAATGAGGTCGATTTGCTTCAATATATAGCCTTCTAGTGAAGTCAAATTACCTTGTTTGAGGCCAACTTGGTAGAGGATGCCTAAATGACCTAATTCACAATAAAATAATTTTCTTCTTTGACAAATAATTCCCAAGAAGGGTTATTTACAATATGACATGGACAAGGACACTTGACATAAACCCCAGAGGTCTACAATGGAGACCTTGACCTAAAAACAATTGACCCAAGCATGAAACCCATGCTTTAATAAGTCAATAATAAATTTCTTTTTCTTTATTTTGCTAAATACATTTCATTATGACTCAAGTACAATTATGAAGACCGAACCTAGTTACATTCTTCAACAGGGACCACATTGAGGAGTTGAAAATTCCAACTCTTTCTAAAATAATGAAAATATTATGTTCTTTTGGTAAGAGATTGAGCTAGAAGCTCTATTTAAAGAGCAATTCTTCCTCCTCTTCGCATGGTTGGATTTGGGAGAACTCCCTCCCTAGGAGTTGTTGCCTCCTCGCTTGCAAACCTAGGTTGATGTGGGAAAAATCCTCAACCCCACAAGGTGTGATCTTTGTGGCAAACTAAAAAAAGGGGTTGTCACCTAATCCCAACTCTCTCTATTAAAGCTCTCTCCTAGTTAAGCTAAGGAGGGTAGTCCCTAAGGAAGGTTAATGAAGTGAAATATGAGCTTCTAGGAGACTAAGATTAATGGAAATACTTATCAAAGATAACTTGATTTCAAGATGTAAACAAACATGTAAATATATGAGTAATATTCAATGATTCACTCAAAGGATAAAGTGTATAGACCAGTGATTAAACAAATAATTGCTCAAAGTAAATGGCAAGTACTTTCTCAAATGGAAATTCAAAGTACAACGATAAATAATCTTGCAAAACTAATGTTAGATCAAGATAAACAAATAAGATATCACTCGCAAACGTAAATGGAATGTGTACTTGTAAAGGGAATTTGCAGATAGCAATAGATAATGACATCATATAATAATGAGCCAGTTAATCATCAAAATGACAAGTACATTAGATAACAATATTGCAAGTAAAATTGAAATGCTCACAAAATGACTTGATTAAGATAATGTGCAAAACTAACAATATGAAATGCAATTATCTTCGTTAATTTTAATTTATATGCCTATCTTAGAGTGATAAATTCTCCTTTCAAATTCTTACCAAGGGGTAAAGATTGGGGTGCCTTGCAAGAAAGAGGGGTTGAGGATGCACTAGTCTATTGTTAACAATACCCTTCCCCTAATCCTTACAAATCATATGTGTCGTCGTTCCTACAAAGGGACAAAGCCACCTTCATAACTGCAGAGTCACGTACTTTATCTTACTCCGTACCAAATGGAAGAAGTTTTCACAAAAAAAATTTCCTATGATGTCTATACAACGAACCAAACTTATGCTTGGAGGTGAATTTTAGAAGTGCAAAACTAATACTAGAATTATTGCTTCCAAAGAGAAGTGTTGATAGCAATGCTTTAAAAATAAGAGATAATGCTTAAGTGAATTGCACCAATATCTTCAAATGGAAAAATTAAAGTGAAAGTATCTCAATGTAACTTCACAAGTTCTAAAATGAAAATTGCATAGGAATAAATCACTTGCATGAAAATGAACTAAATGTTGATATGTAAATTGCTTCAAATAGAGTGACACAAAAATGGCTTCAAAAAATATCAACAATAATCAATATATAATATGAGCACGAGTTGACAAAAAATGACAAAATATGAAGAATCAATGTATCTAAAAGACTTATGAAGCAATTGCCAAGTGAACAAAGTAGATGAATTAGTAAACAAAATCTAAGCTTGCCAAATGAAAAATGTAAAGTACTTGCTTGTGTATTGAAAATGAATTGCTCAAAAGAGATGTTGCAAATGTTGTGTCATAAGCAAAAATGAATTGCAAAAACTTGAGAGATGAAATATGGCAAACGAGACAAACTCAACTTAGGATAAGAAAAGTGAGTGTTAAATCTAGAGATTAAGCATGCACGAGCAAATTAGACTAGCAAAAGTAAAATAAGCATGAAAGTTAGAAACTAAACTAGAGAGATTAATCCACCCACAAGAAACAAATCCTCCCTCTAAATGAGGAGGTGGGATACCATGAGAGAAATCTTCCAAACTCCCTCAAGCAAAAAACGATTTTATTAAAGTGATGTTACAATGAAGAGAAACCTCTCAAAAGGTTGCCAAATGGGCAAGGGGAGACTTTACAAAAGTATCACTTATAAGAACTATATCCCCTCCTCAAAAAGGAAAAAAATACTAAACACTTGAATTGCAAAAAGGCTTCTTCAAATCTGAAACTATAGGGGATTGTTTTGCAGCAACAAATCAACCCCAAATAAGTGGAAACTTGTACTTGGAGAAGGGAGGATGAGCCTCCTAAAGCGCACGGCCTAGTCAAAATAGAATGCTGCCCTCAAGCTAAACTTGGCCTTTCCCAAAAAATGATGTCTCAAATGCCCACAACCTTCTTGAAATTCAAATTCAGTCCCAAATATGTGCCAAAGGTCCTGCAAGAAAATAAGCAACTAAAATGAAATGTATATACACAATCTAAACTACAAGATCTAAGCTAAAGAGTATGAGTTAACTCTCCTCTTTGCTAAGCCATCATCAAATCCCTGAATAGCAAATTTAAGACAATGAAGCACAAGAGATTTTTTTGAGAAAAATAATTTAGATTTGAAGTAATTTGACTTGCATACAAACTATGGCTAGCACCCCTGCAAGAAAATTCAAAAGATTAGACTATAAGGCTAAACCAAATAAGAGTTCCTGCAAGTGCATATCAAGAGTGGGTTGGTCTCTCCAAAGACTTCTCCTCACGCTTGATCATTGATCCAACAAGATATTTTCCTTCTACAAAAATCAACCAAAGATTAGCTCCACATATAGATTTAAAAATAAGCAATGATAAAGAATGCTTAGAGATTTATGTGAAATCAATTAGGACTATCTAAATCTAGAGCAAGAATTTAAATCATGTATTAATGCAAGGTAGCTCTACATCCATACATCTCCAAAAGGATATGGAGGCATGAAATATATAGCACATGTAAAAGGAAATAAGCGCAATTAATCAACAAAAATCCATACCATGCTCAAGGAGGAAGAACATCCAATTTGTGAACCCCAAAGTCTTTATTGCATTATATTGAAAGTACAAAAAGGAGCAAAGCTTCTGCAAGCACAATAGCTTGTATCAAGAATACAAAATGAGAGCCAAAGGCTCATATAAATAAGAGTGTAGGAGCCAATCCCAATGTAGATACATGCAAATTGAATTCCCCAAGTGGCCAATCAAATTTCCCCAAAGAGGCCCACACATTCCTTGATGAGGAACTCATGCTAGGTGAAGGATGACACATGTGGAGGGGAGTGGAGTGGTAAGAGACCACTTCTCCACTCCTTCTCAATGAAATCGAACCAAATCTCAAGTCAACTCCTTGAAACTCGAGTTCCTCCCACAAAAAATGCAATTTGTCTTCATGAACTCGTCTTCTCCATAAGAAATTTCATTTGCTTGATTTGTGGCTTAGGTGGATTGCACATCACTTGGTAACTCAACTTTGACTTCTTGAAACATTTCCACCTCATTTCCACAACATTTTTTCATGTGTGGATATTTATTTTCTCCAATTTATTTAATTGTTGGCTCAATTTATTGCCACATTTTCCCATAGACTTAGGAAAAGTGGGTTTTCAAGGTCTATAATTTATTTTTCACCCCTCAAAGTGTGTCTTAGTAGAAAATTGAGGAGGAGAGGTGTAAGTTTGAGCACACGTACCCCACACAAATTCTATAAACATCACTTATTACAATTTACATACAAAATTTATTAAAATTTTCATCCTGTGAGAAATTTTAAAAATTTTAAAAATGACTCTTAGACCTATTCAAATTCCACAAAAAAATTGTGAGTGATCTAGCATGCTAATATACAATGACTCTAGACAGTAGGACTCACCCAAGGCCTTGTCATCAAGCCACACGCCGGCTTTGGGGTTATAACTAGGAGAAAAACTCAATTAATTATTAAGTGTTAAAAGTATCAATAATTGACCAAGTAAAAAAAACTCCCCAGAGTGAACTCACTTGATGACAATATCCCAAGTTACCTAAGCATGTTACATGAATATTTTCATTATACTGGCATCACTTTACAACATCCCTGTGGGGCCTGCGGAATTCGAGTACAATAGAGAAGAAGATGAGAAGAAGAAAAAAGAGCTTAAAAGCTTTTAATGATCTCTGAACTCTAATGGTACATGAATTCTCTGACATATCCTCAAGCACAGAGTCTTCAATTCTAGTATGCTTTAATGGTCAACAGGAGCTTAATAGCAAAGCCCTTGGTGCTTGGAAGACCAATATTTTCTTGTGGGTAAGGATGTCTATGTATCTCCTATTGTTGTTCCCTTTATTTCTAAAATAGAAAAAAATATATTTCAAGGGTTTGTAGTTGGTGTACTTCTCCCAATGTTTTGTTATCATGTAAACGTTGCTTATGAAAGCTTTTTTTTTCTTTGTTCCTGGATTGAAGCTTCTTGTACATGGTTTTTGATAGTTGTAGTTTCCTAAAGTATTGAGTGTTGTCTACTTCTATAATACTCTTGGCCATATTTTTGCAATATAGGGCAACAAGAAAAGTGGACTTCTAGATTGTACTTTTCAGCTATGTTGTCCCTTTACCATCTTCAAAACAACACCCAATTTGAACCTCATTATGAATCCACACACCCAATGGATTACGCTGTGATTTCCAATCCTCTCACCCACTTTTATTTCTACAACTTTTAAACATGTGTTGCTTGAAATTCCCTTTTACATCACCTTGCATTTTGTAGCTTTAATTTCCTGCAACACTCATTAGGGAAGCCTCCTTTGAGCCGGAAAAGAGTCAGCATGAAGAGCAGAGGAGCGACAATGGCTAACCACCTAGTTATCCAAAATGATCCTCTTGGTGACTGAGCTTTTACACATTCAAGAAGACAGATTGAACAGTAACACATCCAAAGGAAGCACGCAATGCTAGATGATATATCCATGTTCCTTGTTGCCATATGAATCAATTGAGATCATTTTTAGTGACAAGTGAGATCTTATGAGAGACTATTATTTAAGTAGGTAGAGTTAGGGACCTCATATGGGAAATTAGTTAACATATTCCTATTGCTTAGTGCAATATGAGTCAAACGAGGCTATTTTCGAGGATAGTGAAGTAGTGATATTACTAGCAACATCTATTTTTAGACATGTTATTTATAGTAAGCATTCCCACAAACAATATTTTTGTATTACGTGTACAGTAAGAAAAAATACTATTTTAATAATTTATATTTCTTTAAGTATTGTGCTAGGTGGGCATGCATGTGAGTTATCAAAGGCTTTGTTTGTAATTGGTCATGCTTGTGAAATTTAGGTTTCCTTAGTTCCTACAATTGTGGAGGCCACTGCTAGTTTAAGCAAGTGGCATGTCGCATAAGACCATGCTGACATTTGACATCTTTTGATTTTTTAGTGGACTTGTCTTTATTTTGATGTAGTTTAGTTTGTCAAAGTCCTTGTTAACGACCAAAAAGTGGGTAACCCATAGGAGAAAACCTTTCACCTTCTTAGACATCCAACAACTCTATATGATCAGCACATAAAATGATACCAGGATCCTCCACTTCTTGCTCTGATTAGATTTCCCTCTCCCATACGGCATTCCTTCTTGAAAGGTGGATCATCTATCAGCAGCTCTGAAACCGGATTCGTTGGGGAGGGGCCAAGAATCCTGAATCCTCCGTATCTGATACGATACAGAGGGATTCATACTCGATTCTCCAGATTTGGTTGTATCCGTACAGGGTACATCGAATCCCGACCGTACCCTGTACGAATACGGCCGAATCCCGTACAGTCGGATTCGCATGGCCAAAAAGTGCAGATTTGAGTTATAAAAATCGGATTTCTCTCATTCTTTCTCACTGATTTTTGTTTGTGAAGTGAGCAAGGAGCAAGGGTTAGCAAGGAGAAAGGGAGTTTTTTCAAAGAGATTCGAGCATCCAGTAAGTGCACTGTCCCTCTATATTTTGCATTTAGTTTGTTGTTAGTGTTTGCATGTGCATATGTTTTATATATTTGGTCATTTTTGTTTATTTTTCACAGTATTCATGGCTCAATCAAAGGCAGCAAGACAGGGGCAAAGAAAGGGAAAGAATGTCCCCATTGGAGATGCCCCTCCTGTCCCTGTTTCATTTGGGTCTGCAAGTATTCCATCTATTGGAAGTGGGGCTGCAACAGCAGCTTCAAATGTGCAGGGAAAACAAACTCATGACCCCAAATACCCACTGTGGAAATATGTGACAAGGGAGGCAGGGCAAGCAAAAAGGGAAAGGGAGGAGGAAATTGTTCATGGAAATGCAATATATGCAACGACCATTTCACTTCCACATATTTCCGTGTGAAAGCTCATTTGTTGGGTTTGCCAGGTTGTGGCATTAAATGTCGTACAACAATTGAATTGCCACAGAGGAAGGAATTGGAGAAAGAGCAATTTGTTGGTGCAGCAACTATGGCATCAAAATCAAAACAAAACAAGAATGATGACCCCCTTCCATTCTTAAGGAAAAGCAGCAACAAGTTCCCTTTTGAGAGTTTTAGTAGGGGACAATCAGCAAAGAGAACGCAACTGCAGTTGGTCCAATGGACAAGACTTTTCAAAAAGAGAAGAGGGAAGAGCTTGATCTCACCATTGCATTTTTTTTCTATCAGAACTTCATATCCTTTAATGTTGAACGGCCACCTCTATTTATTGAGATGTGTCGAGCTCTTTGTCATGGGGCTCCATCAGGGTATGTGCCTCCTGGGTCAGAGAAGCTCAGAACCACATTGTTGACAAAGGCAAAGAAAGAGGTGGACAAAATGCTTGAACCTATTAAATCAGCATGGCCAACATCTGGGGTTAGCATTGTTTCTGATGGATGGACGGATCCAGCACGCCACCCACTCATCAACTTCATGGTGTCATCCTTGAATGGTCCAGTTGTCTTGAAAGCAGTGGATGCACTTGGACAGTACAAGGATGCACAATATATGGGTGAGTTATTTATTAAAATTATTGAAGATGTAGGTGTCGAATCTTGTGTGCAAATCATTACAGATAATGCACCTGTTTGCAAGGTTGCTGGCATGATTGTGGAAGAAAAAAATCCACAAATATTTTGGACACCTTGCATTGTCCATTCATTGAACTTGGCACTGAAATCTATTGCCTCTAATGTGCTTTGGATTGGAGCCATTATTGAGGATGCACGGCATATCCGCAACTTTGTACAAAACCATACAAATGCCCTCACTATCTACAAGGAGTACATCAATCTATCATTGTTGAAGATTGTGGATACACGGTTTGCCTCTTCATTCATCATGTTGAAGAGGTTGAGGGAGGTCAAGACTGCTCTTGGGGCCATGGTTATTTCATAGTTTTGGTCTTTTTGGAGAAAGACGGATCAAGCAGCCTCAAAGAAAGTGAAGGACACAGTGTTTGATGATCTATGGTGGGTGAAGGTAGATCTAGTTATTCAAATCATGGAGCCTATCATTTCCTTGCTTCGATTTGCAGATACAGACCAACCCATCCTAGGAGAAGTTTATGAGGGATGGGATTCCATGATTGAGTCTGTGAGGACCATTGTTTTACAGAGCCAGTGCCCAGAGTATGAGACATCACCAGAGGCCTTCTTCACCAGCATATAGGATATTCTTGTCAGCAGATGGGACAAGAATTGCACACCTTTACATTGTTTGGATCACTCCTTGAACCCAAAATACTACAGCCATGAGTGGTTGACTGGTGGACCTTCCCGCAGATTCCCTCCTCACATGGATAGTGAAATCTCATAGGGGAGGAAAGATGCATTGAGAAGGATTTTTCAAGAGAGGGCATCCCTTGATGAGGTGGAGGATGCCTTTGTAGAGTTTTCCACTGGCACTGGGCGATTTGCAGGCAATGATGTGATTCGAGACAGGGGGGCTAAGAAACCCTATTCTTGGTGGGAAACTCATAGGGCAATAAGCCCTCCTCTACAGCAGTTAGCCATGAGGCTCCTCTCTCAGGTGACTTCATCCTCTTGTTGCGAGAGGAATTAGAGCACATATGGGAATTTGTATAATGTGAAGAAGAACAGGCTTGAGCAGTCCAGGGCAGAGACAACGGTGTATGTGCACACCAACCTTCGTCTCATCTACAAGCAGAGGGAGGATTGGTTGAAGGGAAAGACAAAGATGTGGGATGTCTTTCCTGATGATATGGGTCTGGACAGCGGTGTTGAGTTAGCATTGGCCAACTTGGATCTCAATGCGCCAGTGCTAGAGCCTATCAGATTTGATGATGCCGATACAGTAGAGGCGTCATCCTCCACACCAACAGATGCAGAGATGACAGAGGAGGAGGATGCAGCAGAGGAGAGCAGTGGTGAGCATGATGATCAAGATGAGGATAGTGATGCTAATTATGATGATGAGGATTAATGACTCATTGACTCTGACTCATTGAGGCTTCAGGCTTGTAGTCTTGTACACTGTAGTTTTTTTGTATTTCCTATTTCTATTTGCCATTGGTAGTGTACTTATGTAACACATTTTGATTCTGATGACTTAATGAGAAAACTACAGTATCTTACTATCTTGTCTGTAGCAGTGGAACTTGTAGATTTGATTTCTGTAGCAGCAAGACTTGTAGATTTGTTGGCTTAATAGCAAAAATGGCTTTAATTATAAAAATACACAAGAGGTATTTATAATAATTATTTATTAATAAAATATGATATAATAAGATAAGATGATTGAAAGTTTACAATGAGGCCCTGCTTTTATACCTATGCAGGTGACCTTTCACAAATAGGCATGTCTTTTAGACATGTCTTTTCAGTTAACTAATGACTACTTAACATAATCTTAATTGATTAGTTAGTAATCATATTTATTTGTATTTATTCTATTAATGACTATATTTATTACATTAGTTATGAATTAGATTCATAACATTGCCTTCTTCTCGAAAAGCTTTGTCCTCAAAGCTTAACTTTTCGACAATTTCCTTTACTTGGGATTATATACTAGACATGTCACTGATCACTGGTACCTTCCTTGTACTTTTCACACTTTCCTAAATCCATGTGATTTTGATATCTTTTTTTTTTTTAATAATAATAAATATTTTTTTTCTTTTATAATAATAATAATATAAATTATTATTATATAGATTTTATATATATATATATATATATATATAAAAGAACTTGTATAGCTATATGCATTATATAATATAATTATAATAATATTTAATTTATAACTATATAATATATTGCATTGTATAACTATATAAGTTGTATTATACGACTTATGATAAACCGGATTAAAAAGGGCACGTCGTATCATCTAAAATAACTTGCCACATGTTGATTCAAATGTTGCATAAACGACGGAGACCACGCAAACACGGAGTCAAAAAAATTGCAAACAGCACTGGACACAAATTCTTTGAGCGTAAACAACTAATCGGACCATACATAAAATCGAATCGGTTTAAATTATGAGGTCACGCCATTTCTGGTTAGACAGCATTCCCATTGCAATACGCAAATCAGGATTCTCCATTTTCTGCCATTCTATTCCAAGTATGGGAAATCCTGTGTAATCTCCTGAACGCTCATAATCCGTGGTAAAGTGTGTAATAACAGGAGTTGGTATAACATATCCAATATTTTCTGCATCTTCGAAATCAGCCAGATCAATCTCATTTGAGTCAACACTGATAATGGATGTGCTTATTAGTCTCCCTGCCATATGAACATGGACAGGCTGCACCTCGGAATCCAAGTGCACATGAGCAATGGCCTCAGACAATCTTATCAAAGCTTCCGATTGCCTCACTGTAACTCTGTATGCAACTCGACTACCAGGTGCAGCATCACCTTGCCGTAAGGATACATATGCATCAACTAGAACCTTTATGGCTTCAGTACCTAGCTTTGGCTTAAGGGTCTTTGCATAAGCAATGTGTCGCTGAATTTGAGCAGTAGTAAAAGTTGGAGACAATGCCTCTTCATGCTTTTGGTGAACTCTAACAATATGATCTGCAATATGGTGATCCGTCTGATCATCTGGCTCATCTATCATGACATAAACCAGGTCAAACCTAGAAAGAATTGCAGGAGGGAGTGCTACATTGTACTTTAGTGGCTTTGATTTATCATAACGTCCACCAGTAGGATTTGCAGCTGCTAATATAGAGGTACGGCCATTTAGAGTTGCTTGAATGCCAGCTTTTGTAATTCTTTTTGTCTGTTGCTCCATAGCCTCATGAATTGCAACCTGATCTTTTACATCCATTTTATCAAATTCATCTATACAACATATCCCGTTGTCAGCCAGCATCAAAGCTCCGGCCTCAATGCAGAATTCTCCTGTCTCTGGCTCCTTTACAACAGTTGTTGTTAAACCTGCAGCATAAGTAGATTTTCCAGAGGTATAGACAGCCCTGGATACAATGCTTGATGCATACTTCAAGAATTGTGACTTGGTGCAACTTGGATCTCCAACGATGCACACATTAATGTCCCCTCTTAAATTGATTCCCTCGTGAGTCTGTTTATGTACTCCACCCAGAAGCATAAGCAACACTGCTCGCTTGACCTCTTGATGACCAATTACAATTGGTGCAATACTTTCAACCAATTTATTAAAGAAATCCATGGCACCTCTCATTCTTTGGATCTCATCTATTTCTTCCATAAAGGACTTGCGGGCCTTCCTCGGCAAAGAGAAAAGTTTATCGTTGTTTTTACAAAATGTGCTGAAATTATGCCCATTTTGTTTCTGCGGAGTAGCTGCAATCCAAGACTTTATAACTCTTTGTAAAAATGAAATGGCTGCTTTAGTTTTCCGAAACTACCTTCTTGCAATTCAGACCCCTGTAATGAGATTGAATAACAGTGGAAGCCTTTTCTTGCCTCACATCTTCAAATCTGGAGCATGTGCTCAAAAATCCATTTTCCTCGAGGTGCCAAGCTTTTCTTTCATGAATTGTAGAGAATGCAAAAGCATATTGAAGTTTCTTGGCTGAGAGCCAAGTTCTTACAGCACTTTGTATATGTATAACAGCCGCTTTAATCTTGAGGAATCGTCGTCTTTGAGTCCAAGCTCTATGCCAAGATTGAATCAAAATAACTGCCTTTTCTTGGGCTTCCGTACAACATAATTGTTTTGTTGCAAAAGCATGGTTATTTTCAACCAATGGTGGTGTGCGGCCATTAAGAGGGCTGGATACAGGAGCATCTTTTTCTGTTTCCTTACTGTTGTTGGCAATGATATTTCTTGTATAAAAAGTACATTTATGTCCTGCGAAATATTTGTTTCTACACTTCCAACATTTCTCTTCCTTTTTTCCTTTATTACGCATTGGTGGGGGAATATATTTGCTTGAATTTTCTATGGATGTTCTACTTGATTTTCCCTTGGCATAACTAACTATCTTCTCATTATTACATCATTTTTTATCTTTTTGTTTCTCATGATTTTCTTTTTTTTCTTTTTCCACATTTTTATGAAATTGTTCATCTTCTCTATTATGGATTATTGCAGAAATTTTTTTACAACGTGCAGAAATTTTTGTATAGCTATTTGTGACTTCTACACATGAATTCTCTAATTGCTGAAGCTTTTCTAGAATTTTATTATTTTTTTCACTTTCTTTAAGTTCTTCTCGTAATGGCACATTGTATGGTAAACAATGTTCCCGGGCTTGTATACTACGTTCATAAGCTTGTAAGACGATGTTGTGTGCCATTGCTTCAACTTGGCTTAAATATGGATCTAATATGCCTCTGATACTACTGTAGCAACGGAACTTGTAGATTTGATTTCTGTAGCAACAAGACTTGTAGATTTGTTGGCTTAATAGCAAAAATGGCTTTAATTATAAAAATACACAAGAGCTATTTATAATAATTATTTATTAATAAAATATGATATAATAAGATAAGATGATTGAAAGTTTACAATGAGGCCCTACTTTTATACCTATGCAGGTGACCTTTCACAAATAGGCATGTCTTTTAGACATGCCTTTTCAGTTAACTAATGACTACTTAACATAATCCTAATTGATTAGTTAGTAATCATATTTATTTGTATTTATTCTATTAATGACTATATTTATTACATTAGTTATGAATTAGATTCATAACATTGTCTTTCTAAGTAAATTTGACAATTGTATGATGTATCAATGTATCAAATTTCAATGTATCACGTATGAGTATCTAAGATCTTAAATCTATATTTGAATCAATGAATTTTTATGAATTTGTGTAAAAAATATCTAATTTTTAATATATATATATATATATATATATATATATATATATATATAAAATGTATCGTATCCCGGAAGTGTCCTGTTCTGGGGGTCACCATATCCCGAATCCGATTCTTGAATCCCCGTATCCATCGAATCCCGAATCCCCATATCAGGTGACTTAGATCAGCAGGTACTAATATGGATAAAGAAGCAAGTTGGATAATTGACCAATCTTGACTGTATTCTTGTTCGTTCACTTCACCTGGGAGGTTAGTCTTTGACTCTAGTCTAGTGGGACCTCCTCTGAGGCCTTAGGGTTTCAGAAAGGGCACTATTGAGGAGGCACTGATCGAAGTGCCTGTGAAATTTTAATTATTGTTGCAAATAGTTGGTTATTATTCTCCTATCAATTGATTGTTGGTCTTCTGCAAATTATTTATGGCAAATATTGAATAAAACACAACTGCAAGTCTGCAACTGCACAGAAAAATAAATAACCATAGGAACTGTGAAAATTATGCACACACATAAATAACAAACACCAATATTTTTAGACAAATGTCCCTGGGAAAACTCTGGTGTGGGGAAAACCAGTTCAGCAGATGAGTTATTTTAGTATTCTTTAGCAAATCTATGATGGAGAAAATTACAAAATCATTTGCCAAAATCTTTAGATGGCCATGGGTATTCTTCTCCAAACATGGGAAAATAAAGTCAACATTAGTGAGCAGTACTTCTTCTAGTATGAGACACTTAGGCCTGTGCAAAAGTACCTTTCCTAGCTACAAACATCAACAAAAAATGCTCAAACAGAACTCCTAAATCTCATAGATGGATTGGTGAAACAACATATGAAAACCTGTAGTATGTTTTTTCGGGATAATCTTGTTAAGTCTATGAACCCTTTTCCAAATGCAGAAATGGGGCTCTAGGATCTATTCTTATTGACGTTTTTAAGCCTACTAAAGTTTTCATATATTGGGCCTTTTGACACTCTTGGCAGTCTACAGTGCAACTAAAATAAGTATTTTCAGCTAACTACATGTGAAGACAAAGGCCTCTTGCTTATTATTACTGGAATAATCTTTGTTCAAAACAGGAAACAGTTATGCCAAACCTGATTTATTGTTTGATTTGCTCCTGTATCATGTAGTTCTGGAGGGCGATCTGCCGTGAGCAACAATAATGGAATACAGTCCTGGCTTGCCTCTACCACCTACAGATCACCATAATGCAAATGAAATCAACAGAAGAAACAATCAGTGCCCTTGTGATGATGAGTATTTTCTATGAGAAAAAGAGCTATAAGTTATAACTAAGCATTGAATTTAATTCTATTTTGCATGAATGAAACAAAAAATATGAGTTAGGATTCAGCCATAATTGCTTGAACTAGATAAAAAGAGGTAGTTGTGACTTAAATTAACATAACAAGAAAAATACATTACAGCCCATGTTACCATCCATAGAATAACAATCAGGAATGCCCAAAATAATTACCGTGGCAATTGATGTTAATTACTGAGGGCCTGAATACAATGAATAGGCCCCATCAAATCAAAAATTCAACCCTCACATGGACACAGTCAAAATTTGGCCATTACATCAATAGAAAACAATCTGGTTATGGGGGGCTGATACACAAGGATTATTATTTTTATAACAGGGGCCACTAGGGACTTAACTATGTTAACCGTGTGTCAGAGAGAACGCTATATGTACACCATCAATTGGCCCATTTTATCAATAAAACTCTCATCATTCAACATGAGCAAACAATGTGGTATCACAGCAATCTAGAAAGAAAATATTTCAGTATTATGATCTGATGTGTACACCTGAGTAGAGACCAATGTTAAGTAATTGCCCAAAAGATAGGGCACTGTAGGTTAACAAACTTTTGAAAGGCCTTATTCTGTGCTTCTATTAGCTAGAAAGATGTTTCTGCACCATTGCCTTCACAATGTTAGTTTTTGGATATTGCGGTAGCAACATACAGGTGTTCTAGTCTCTAAGGTGTCACGGAGACTAAGGAACATGAGATCTCCAATACCCAGAATGGTTTTGTGAGATATGAATCCAAAACACCTTAATTAAATTAATTGACTAGATAATTAAAATTTCCTAAGTTTAACTTAGGAAAATTGGTTAATTAAAGTGATTAATTAAGAAAATCGACTTTTGCTCTAGAGACTTCTCAAAAGTAATATGACGGAGTCTAAGATGATATGAGCGATCTATCATGATTAGATCTTGGTCATTGATGCTCCAGCGAGAGAATTGGTGCTCCAGGTCGATTGCTTCTACAAGAAGGTCATACCAGTGGGTGCGAGTTCTCCAATGCGCAGATTTGGACACCAGATAGTCTTTCCAGTTGTTGGGATCAACTCCAAAGGGTAGAGCGAGTTGTCTAGTGCGAGTGCAGGATCAACAGAATCTCAGTTTCCAACTAGTGTGCATTTCCCGCATCAGTGTTTTTATGCACATTTATTGGAGGAGGTCGAGTTTGATTTTGCAAGGAAAACAGAGGGTTTCCATGTCGCCCTGCCAGTTGGAGTGGTGGAGTAAATTTTTCGAAGCTTGGCCAGTGTTTGGCAAGCACATTTATGTACTCTCTAATTTGCTAAAGATAATAAAATATAAACCCTCATATGTTGCATCGGTTTTCCCTTCAGGGTTTTTTCCGGGGACGTTAGTCCAAAAATATGGTGTTATTTTATGTGTGTGCATATATTTCTCAGTTACTGATTTATTTTCTGCAACGTTTATTTAATTGTGAAGATTGTAGTAGTGAGTTATTTGTTATTTTTCATTAATTGATTAATAGAAAACAAATAAATGGCATCAGTTACAAGAATAGTTTCCAGTATATTGCAATCGTGGATTTTTCACATGATATCAGAGCATATTGATCAGATCTGAGGCTTAGAAGCGAGAGGAAGCAGATTGTGAAGTTTCAGAGGAAAATCTGAATAACCAACTTCTAGATCTGCGCAGGCCAACCTAAGGTGTGAATAGCAGGGGAGCAGAAAATCGATTTCCAAATGTCGAAGGCACCCTAGATTGTATTCAGAAATCTATTTAATAATATAAACCTTCAAAAGTGCTGCACCAGTTTTCCTGTGTTGGGTTTTTCCGGGGATGTTTGTCCAAAAAAATTGTGTGTCTTTTGTCTGTGTGCTTTACTTATTTTTCAGCACTTTATTTGTATAATTGTGTAGGCTGCAATGTATTTACTTTGATGTTTTCCTGAATTATTCATAAAATAACTTGTTAATTAAAGAAACACAAGTTGGAGAAATAATCAGATTTACTGCAGTAGGGTCTCTAGTTTACATTCAGAAATTTTCACATTTGGACCTTGTTGTCGCACAGATTGTCAAGGCACCGCGACAACGGTTCAGATTGGGGGTTGTCACCTCTATCCCCAACCTCTCTCTTTAAGCTGTCTCCTTGCAGGCTAAGGGAGGTAGACCCTATTAGAAATGAAGGACAAATCCAGGAGACACAGCTAAAAAATCAAATACTTGATAGGATTTCACAAATCTAGATTAGATTTCACGTTTGATGATCAGTGCCTTATGGAGTCACACAAAATCCCATTATGCAATTATAAACCAGTAATGATGACTAACTGCTGCTTATTAAAACACGATTGATCAATGATATTTTCTTGAGAATGCTACAACCATGAATGAAAATGCCAGATACTTGAAGGATTTCCGAAAACAAAAAATACTCCAATCTTAATCCGGTTCGAAAAAATGAAACTATCCACAGCCAAACTTAGATAAAAATTTTAAGGCTCAGTTGACCATAGAAAATTTGAAATTTTTTATATTTTGTTAGGATTTTTTTTTTATTTTTTTATTTTTTTATTTTTTATGTCTAAATCTAAATCTAAAGAAAAGTTCTAAAATAAAATAAAAGTTAAAATCTAATTAAATCTAAAATCTAACTAATTTAAAACTAAAGGCTAGGCTAAACTAAATCAAAATTAAAACAATAAAAAAAATGAAATTACGATCCAAAACTAAACACCAACATCTAACACTATAAAAAAAAAAATCGAATTTAAAAAAAAAAAAAAAAAAACGCACCTAAACTACGCTATCCCAAAACTTGATTAAATCAAAATTTAATTAAAAGACTTAACTACAACTACACTAGCATAAATCGAATTCTAACAAAATGTACCTAACATAAACGCTAATTAAAAAAAAATCTGAATAAACACACACTATCCACGTTAAAACAAAATCTATTTAGACCTTTCCACGCAAAATGAGACCGATCAATTTCATATGCGTTTGTCGTTTTATGCAATTTGCAGGTTGGAGCAGAGGACGGCTTTGCGGAATGGAGAACGGGGATGCCGGATTTAAATGAAGAAGCGTGCTGGCAATGCAAGGGAATCGATTGAGCAGATGTTTGAATGCAGGTCGAGGAGGGATGAAGGAATCGATGGCAAAGATGAACATGGGTAGGGAATGCGGCTCAAATGCAGACAAGGACACGGCAGATTCGAAGGGCAGAGAAAAAAAATGCAGGACGGCAAGGGCTATGGGCGGATTTGGAAGGCGTATGCAGAGGAATGGATTGCAGATCGAAAGGGAGAGCTGAGGGTTACGCAGGACGTCAAGGGAAAAAAAAGAAATCGATGGCAAATGGGTTGAGAAAGAAAAATGCAGCGTGAGGAGAACAGTGGCTGGATGGCGTAAAGATGGACTGGCTTGGACGAATATGCAGAGGCGGCAGCCAAGGATTAATGCAGAGATGTGGAAATAGCGTGGGGAAGATTTTAAAGGCTGAGCGATGGAAATGGGGGCAGAGAGAAGTCGACGGAAATGAAGGAAAATCGAGAGATATGAAGGGTAGCGTCGCCTGTAGTAGATAAATCCGGTGCATTCGAATTTCCGGCAAAATCTAAACTTCTTCAATTTATGCTCGGATTTATATGCTCATGAAATAACGCGGTTGCCCACGGTGGGGGTTACGAGGCCGGATACGGCCTTTGGAGGCTAGATCTGCCTTAGATCTAAAAAAATTTCCGATTTGAACCTGTAACCTGCAACAATCAGTTAGATCTGAATATATACGCACTAAGAAACAATGAAACCCTCACAGATCTAAAAAAATTTACAAATTTACAACTAATTTACAAATTTAAAACCCTCATGGTCAGATCCGAATCCATTTTAGCGCAATTTTTTAGAGATTTAAAATTTTAGTGAGAGGCACAAGCCTTCGAAACCCTGCAAAATCACAAATATCATAAAATAGACTCGGAAATTTAACAAATAAAGAGCTTATCAGATTTATGTTTATTGAGAGTCGGCTGGTCCAACCGAAGACTTCTCCAGACGCCCAATCTAAAAAAAATTCCCTGCACACTTAGATCTGAATCTTAGATCGATAGAGATTTAAGAAAACAACATGAGACCTTTGTAAAAAAATCAGAATGTTATTTTATAAACCCAGAAAACTGCATAAGATACCTATATGCAGATTAATCCATGAAGACCATCAACCATAAAATGTGAGAAAACCAAGTAGCAGAGTTTAGAGACAATTCACCACATAGATCTGAGAAGGAACATCCAGATTTGTAACTCCAAAGTCTTTATGCTTTATTCCTCAAAAAAGTTTACAAGAGTTTCTAAGAGCAAGTGCACGATCCTGAGATCGGATGACTCTATACTGACAAAGACCTCTAAATTTATAGGACAAGATCTCTAACGGCTAGTTTGGATGATCCTCGTCAAAATAATCTCAACTGTCCAAAAGATTTAATTATCTTTTAATCCGGAGTGTTGAAATTAAAATTTTGGGGAAAAAACGGATTTATCACTTAATTCAATTTTAATTAACTCAAAAATATTATTTTTGAGTTAATTACCCCAAAATTTTGACCTTGACTTAACCACCAAGGCCCAAGGGTCCAATATTTTTTAAAATTCTCAATATTCCCTTGACCTGGTCCCTTTAATTCATTTTTTAAGGACCAACGAATTTTGCCTTTGAAGAATTTTATCCTCACCTAGGACGTAAAATTAATTAAATTTCTGGTTTAAGATTTTTTAATTAATTGACCAGAAATTTTAATTAATTGATTGAGAGGGGATTTTAATTATTTTCCAACCCTCTTTACATAAGATAATACATTTAGACACATGAAGGGGGAATACCCATTTGTATAGACCCTCAAATAAATACCCAATTCTGCAACTTGCTACTCAATATGATCTAGTAGACCAAGTAGTTCAAACTACTTTTACGAGGACTCGATAGAACACTAGGACTCACTTAGTATGCGATGATAAAATCCACCCTAGCTTTGGGGTGGTAGGAAGGAAAACTCTGCGATCACTTTCGTGAATCAGTGAGACAAAAAACCTCCTAGGATAGAGATCATCAACAACATACTAGGCTTACCTAGGGCTTACCTAGGTTGTTACATACATTGACGGTCTTACTTAGATCATTTACATCATTACATGTAGAATGGGTTTACATCATTTATAAAAATTGTCGACTGATGATGGAATCTGAATGGCGCAACCACGTCGAACATGAAGAATCCCATTTGAAAAAATGGGGGTGTACTGCTATGGGGTCATTGACAAAGTGTGGTCAACATCTGGCTCTACTTGAGGACACGTTGCTTCATCGAAGGAATGTGAAAATCCAGAATCTGCATCCAAGCAACACACAAAATTATATAAGTAGTGTCCATCCAAATATCATCATATAACATTAAGCTCATGAAAAATAGAAGCTCTTCTTTTATTTATTATTCTATTTAACATGAAAAGTAAATCTACTCTAATTGCAAAAATGAAATGCTGAAACAAGGAGTAGGGTTAGAAATACGATACAGAGGATGCCCTGTGGCATCAGATGTGCTCAATATAGTGTATGCCAAGCATTTGCCTGCTTTCAGGCAAGTCTGTGGGCTGCTTTTCAGATGTGCCATGTCCAATCTTGCTAATCGTAGGACTCTGTCTTATCCAAATGTCAAGCTGCTCTCGACCATCAGACGAATCAGACCACTTACTTCTTCTTTGCTTCTTTCTCTTCTTCTGAGTGGGTTGTGATGTCAGCAATGAGACCACTGTAGATTTCTTGTCCTCATCTTGAAGATGTTTATACAAAATATCTGAAGAACCTAGAGCGCAACCAATATTATTCCGGATATACTCTGTCAATGGTGATACATGAGCTTGGTCTTTCTCAACATCCTTTGAAACCATAGTGAAATCCTCCGTGTGATGAGATGGGAATGTCTTTAGTAGACAAGAAGTCTTATGATCTGTTGATGAATCTTCATAATCAAATTTCGGTTGAAATTTTTGTAATTCTTCCATTTTTTCCAATTTCTTCTGTATAGAACTCATCTCCAACAAGTGATTTTCCTTCATGATAGTCATTTCCTGGGTGTGTCTTGCTTCCATGATGGACATCTAATTAGAATGATTAACTTCCATTATCTTTAACCTGTTTTCCATGACATTTATTTCCTGCGCATGACTTGCTTCCATGGAAGTTATCTTATTTTGAAGACTGATTTGGTTAGCTTCCATGTTTTGAATCATTTGCATATGATTGGGGTGCACATCCTTAATCATCTAAGCTAGTTCCTTAACCTGACTTTCACGATCTTCTATATGCGTGTGATAGTCCTTATCAACAACATTAATTTGATGACTTGACCTTGCCATTCTACTAGCTATGATCCTTTTGACAATGGGGCAAGTAGCCTCTTCATGAAGATCATTACAAGCTCTACAATAAGGAGGAACTTCATCCACAAGATTTGCGAACTCAAGTTGATTTGTCGGTCTCTGCTCATAAGATAGGCCTCTTTTCTGCAAAGCATTATTATTTCTAGGTTGGGAATTCTGCGTTTGAGCCCTTTCCATTTGAACCAACCTAGCCTGTAAGATGCTTATTTCCTTAGCATGATTAAGCTCCATGCTTTCAAGTTTTTGCATTAACCTTTTCATAGGGTCATCATCATCTTCTAGAGTATCTGTCAAAGATCTATCAAAATCTGGAGTTTTGGACATTCCAGATGCTTTCTTATCTTTTTCAATCTCCTCAGCTAAAGATTGACAAGCCTTATAATTTGCAGTTTTAGCCCGCCTTAACTCATATGAAGTATCAGAATCAAAAGCATCAATGTAAAAATTCAGACGAGATCCATCAGGAGGTTTATGAGTTTGAGATATTTCTCTAAGAATACCATTAAATCTCCTGTTAAATTCTTCAGTCGTTTCATTTTCTTTCTTTTTTATGGTACTGATATCTATTACCAAATGCCTATCCTCCCTTTTATCACCATACTTTTCCTTAAAAGCAGTTACAATGGATTCAAAAGTATTGAATGAATTATCAGGTTTTTCCATGAACCATTCAGCAACATCCTCACCAAAAGTAAGAACAAAAGTTTTCATCTTTACATCATCGAAATTATTTTTTGCAACTGCAAATCTATTCCACCAGTTAGTGAAAGCAAATAAATGAGATTTAACACTAACTGCATCAGTTCCTTGAAAGATAGGTAATTTATCCATTTGAGGGAGATCATGGGGATAACCCTGAATATTAGCAAAATTACACGGGGCAAAAATATCCATGATATCGTCTTTAAGATTTTAGAAATAGATTTGTGTTCAAGAATAGTCAAAAGGTCCTCAAGAAGCGAACTTCTTAGCAGGAAGTCTTGTAAGAAATGAAAGAAATGGAGTCGCTACTTGAACATGAAACTAATTCTAAAATAGAAGAAATAATCGAGAGATAGCAGATGGATATCAGGGGGGGATTCTTGTCTGGGAGTAAAAAGATGAATAAGTGGAGTCGCCACCCAAACAAGAAGCCAACCAAAATGTCCAGGTGCTAAAGATGAAATGATTAGAGATATGACGAAAGATAAGATGATGAAAATATGCAGAGATGAAAAGTCGTCAGAAAATGTGATCTCTTGCGACAGGCTAATGAATGGCGATGAAAGATCAGAAGATTATAAAATGTCGTTAAGACCAAGGACAGAAAAACTCTATCCCCGGCAACGGCACCTAAAAATGTTGTCGCACAGATTGTCAAGGCACCGCGACAACGGCGACAACGGCTCAGATTGGGGGCTGTCACCTCTAAGAGGTAGTCATCTTCAAGCCCATCCTTATGAGGGCTAAGGGAGGTAGACCTAATGAGAAATGAAGGACAAATCCGAGAGACACGGCTAAAACATCAAATAATTAACAGGATTTCACGGATCTAGATTAGATTTCACGTTTGATGATCAGTGCCTTATGGAGTCATACAAAATCCCATTATGCAATTATAAACCAGTAAATGATGACTAACTGCTACTTATTAAAACACGATTGATCAATGATATTTTCTTGAGAATGCTACAACCATGAATGAAAATGCCAGATACTTGAAGGATTTCCGAAAACAAAAAATACTCCAATCTTAATCCAGTTCGAAAAAATGAAACTATCCACAGCCAAACTTAGATAAAAAATTTAAGGCTCAGTTGACTGTAGAAAATTTGAAAATTTTTATATTTTGTTAGGATTTTTTGAAATTTTTTAATTTTTTATTTTTTATGTCTAAATCTAAATCTAAAGAAAAGTTCTAAAATAAAATAAAAGTTAAAATCTAATTAAATCTAAAATCTAACTAATTTAAAACTAAAGGCTAGGCTAAACTAAATCAAAATTAAAACAATAAAAAAAAAATGAAATTACGATCCAAAACTAAACACCAACATCTAACACTATAAAAAAAAAAATCGAATTTAAAAAAAAAAAAAAAAAAAACGCACCTAAACTACGCTATCCCAAAACTTGATTAAATCAAAATTTAATTAAAAGTCTTAACTACAACTACACTAGCATAAATCGAATTCTAACAAAATGTACCTAACATAAACGCTAATTAAAAAAAAATCTGAATAAACACACACTATCCACGTTAAAACAAAATCTATTTAGACCTTTCCACGCAAAATGAGACCGATCAATTTCATATGCGTTTGTCGTTTTATGCAATTTGTAGGTTGGAGCAGAGGACGGCTTTGCGGAATGGAGAACGGGGATGGCGGATTTAAATGAAGAAGCGTGCTGGCAATGCAAGGGAATCGATTGCGCAGATGTTTGAATGCAGGTCGAGGAGGGATGAAGGAATCGATGGCAAAGATGAACGTGGGTAGGGAATGCGGCTCAAATGCAGACAGGGACACGGTAGATTCAAAGGGCAGAGAAAAAAAATGCAGGACGGCAAGGGCTATGGGCGGATTTGGAAGGCGTATGCAGAGGAATGGATTGCAGATCGAAAGGGAGAGCTGAGGGTTACGCAGGACGTCAAGGGAAAAAAAAGAAATCGATGGCAAATGGGTTGAGAAAGAAAAATGCAGCGTGAGGAGAACAGTGGCTGGATGGCGTAAAGATGGACTGGCTTGGACGAATATGCAGAGGCGGCAGCCAAGGATTAATGCAGAGATGTGGAAATAGCGTGGGGAAGATTTTAAAGGTTGAGCGATGGAAATGGGGGCAAAGAGAAGTCGACGGAAATGAAGGAAAATCGAGAGATATGAGGGTAGCGTCTTCTGCCGTAGATAAATCCAGTACATTCGAATTTCCAGCAAAATCTAAAACTTCTTCAATTTATGCTCAGATTTATATGCTCCTTAAAAAATAACGCCCAGATTTGCCCACAGTGGGGGTTCTGAGGCCAGATCTGGCCTTTGGAGGCTAGATCTGCCTTAGATCTAAAAAAATTTCCGATTTGAACCTGTAACCTGCAACAATCAGTTAGATCTGAATATATACGCACCAAGAAACAATTAAACCCTCACGGATCTAAAAGAAATTTACAACTAATTTACAAATTTAAAACCCTCATGGTCAGATCCGAATCCATTTTAGCGCAATTTTTTAGAGATTTAAAATTTTAGTGAGAGGCACAAGCCTTCGAAACCCTGCAAAATCACAAATATCGTAAGATAGACCCGGAAATTTAACAAATAAAGAGCTTATCAGATTTATGTTTATTGGGAGTCGGCTGGTCCAACCGAAGACTTCCCCAGACGCCCAATCTTAAAAAAAATTTCCCTGCACACTTAGATCTGAATCTTAGATCGATAGAGATTTAAGAAAACAACATGAGACCTTTGTAGAAAAATCATAATGTTATTTTATAAACCCAGAAAACTGCATAAGATACCTATATGCAGATTAATCCATGAAGGCCATCAACCATAAAATACAAGAAACAAAGTAGCAGAGTTTAGAGACAATTCACCACATAGATCTGAGAAGGAACATCCAGATTTGTAACCCCAAAGTCTTTAGCTTTATTCCTCAAAAAAAAGTTTACAAGAGCTTCTAAGAGCAAGTGCACGATTCTGAGATCGGATGACCCAAGAATGACAAAGACCTCCTAAATTTATAGGACTAGATCTCTAACGGCTAGTTTGGATGATCCTCGTCAAAATAATCTCAACCGTCCAAAAGATTTAATTATCTTTTAATCCGGAGCGTTGAAATTAAAATTTTGGGGAAAAAATGAATTTATCATTTAATTCAATTTTAATTAACTCAAAAATATTATTTTTGAGTTAATTACCCCAAAATTTTGACCTTGACTTAACCACCAAGGCCCAAAGGTCCAAAATTTCTTAAAATTCTCAATATTCCCTTGGCCTGGGGCTTCCAAAATCATTTTCCAAGGACTCACAAATTTTGCCTTTAAAGATTTAATCCCTTTTTTTTTTTGTAAATATAGTAGGAACTTTCTATTTGCTATTTATAATTGTAAGCAGGTTACAAAATTATAAACTTCAGCTATGGCCTCAACCTGCCCGAAGGAAACCAGGTCTGTTGGCCATCTGAGTGCATGAAAAGCGAGCCAAAATTGATAAAGTTTCATTCGTCTATAGTCAACGTGGGCTAGCTGTCCTATGGCATATCTATCTACATACTGATAAAAGAAAAAGAGCCTATACAAAATTACAACTTTCATAACATAAGTGAATTACTATGCATACTATGCATCTGAGGATGAAACAGGAGCAGGGTCTTTAACATTTGACCCTGGCATATCCACTTGTTGGAGCTGTTGTAGCTGTCTTTCCATTCGTCCTACTCTGTCATCCAGCCTGCCCATTCGATCCGCTGCCTGGTACTGGGTAATCTTGATATGGTAAAGCTGGTCCTGCATATCCTGCAACTTATCCATAATGCGACTTTCCAGCTTTGCTGCATCAATGTTTTGCTGTCCAGGGGGGAAACTCTGCATTGCTTTTGCCAGCAGGCATTTAACTATCCAATAGGTATGAATAGTCTGATGAAATAGGGTAAGGCGACCACGGGTGTTTCCAGGATCCGTGATGAAGTCAAGGATTTCTGCTTCAGTTACATTGTCTTCTGGTTCAGTTTGGATCTCTCTCTCCCATCCTCGAATTTCCTCAGGAGTCTTGGAGGAGTTCCCTGTAACATAACTGTCTGTTAAGTTTTCTACAAGCTCATGTTTGGATTTCCTGCCTTTTTTCTTTGGCAGTGGCTCTAGCTGAATAGGTTGCTTCCCTTTCAAGGTCTGTGAAGTTGAACGCCGTTTCCCCATTCTCAACAGAATCTGATACTGTGACAGAGGTATACAGCAAAGTTTAGTGAGAGTCTGATTTCCATCATAAGGCCAGATTGCCTTTCTCTTTTGTCCATAACAGGTGGAACTATGCTCACAGTAGTAATTTAACCAGAGAAAAAAGATCTGAGTTTTAAGCCTTTCGTTGCTATTTGTCTCAATACAGGCCAGGAGCTTCTCTATCAACAACAGTTCAAAGCATAAGCAAAGGGTCCGTAACATATGTAACAGAGCACAAAGATACCTGGCAAGGGTCGCCAGCAAAACAAAGAGAGGGATAATATTACGACTTTCTCCCAAACAACACCCTTGACAGGGCCAACTGACTTGACTATGCAGATTCCAGTGGGGCGAAAGGTTCAATTCTAAATCAATGCATAAACCAGACTGAATATACCTGAAAAGGAAAGCTATAATAGAAGAAACTCTACGACAAGTTGAGGCAGCATACCAAGACAGAGACCTGTGAGTAACAATACCCATATTAACCCTACCTTTCCCCTTCACCCAGCAGGTAGCTAAGTGAAACAAGTTGACACTTTTATCAGGGTAATTAGAAAAAACTTTACGACCTTTCCCCTTCACACAGAAGGTAGCAGATTGTACCTGGTTGACACTTTTATCAGAGTAATTAGAAGAAACCCTACGACCAGTTGAGGTAGCATACAGAGACAGAGACGTGTGAGTTACATTTCCGACATTAACCCTACCTTTCCCCTTCGCACAGCAGGTAGCATATTGAACTAGAGTGACACTATTATCAGGGTAAGTTAATGGAATTCTACTACTTGGAGAAGCCACATACATAGGGTGGCAGGGGTCACGAAAGCAGGGCCTGACCCTCTGGTGGGTGGGCAATTCGTAATTACAATGGTGATGAACACAAGACTCTATCATTTATTAGACTTACAGTTCCAATCCGGAGCATTTGTTTCCATATGCAGAGAAAGGAGAATGTTGTATACATACCAGCGTCCAGCCGAATTACTAACAGGAGTAGCGTTTCCAGTCTTCGTCCTCGGCCCCTTCGAAGCGATTGCATGCAAAAAACAGAGCATTATCGCTTGAAGGGAGGATGAAAAGGAACTTACCATACACGAACCTTGCCGTCTTCCTTCTGACAGCGCAGGCTGTCCATCACACTTACTCATTAAAACCCGCTCGCTCGTATCGTGCCATGATCTACGATCCCTATGTATCATTATGGTTGTTGGTTGTGTGGATCGATAACTCACCACCATCGCATTACAACAATTAACTATGACGTGCCAAGTGCTCACCCCGATCGGGGGGTTAAAGATTTAATCCTAACTTAGGACCCTAAATTAATTAAATTTCTGGTTTAAGATTTTATTAATTAATTGACCAGAAAAATTAATTAATTGACCAAGAGGGGATTATAATTATTTTTCCAACCCTCTTTTACATGAGATAATACATTTACATACATGAAAGGGGAAAACCCTTTCGTATAGACCCTCAAATAAATACCCAATTCTGCGACTCAAACTATGATCTAGTAGACCAAGTAGTTCAAACTACTTTTACAAGGACTCGATAGAACACTAGGACTCACTTAGTATGCTGATGATAAAATCCACACTAGCTTTGGGGTGAGGCTGGAGGGAAAAACTCTGCCGATCACTTTCGTGAATCAGTGAGACAAAAAACCTCCTAGGATAGAGATCATCAACAACATACTAGGCTTACCTAGGTTGTTACATACATTGACGGTCTTACTTAGATCATTTACATCATTACATGCAGAATGGGTTTACATCATTTATAAAAATTGTCGACTGATGATGGAATCTGAATGGCGCAACCACATCGAACATGAAGAATCCCATTTGAAAAAATGGGGGTGTACTGCTATGGGGTCGTTGACAAAGTGTGGTCAACAGACCTCATAATGGAATTCGCACTTCTTCCATCTTTTGCTATTAGAGATTCTTGGAATGCATTTTGATGTTTGGAAGCTCTTTTGGATTGTCTTTGGAGCTATTTCTTTGATGAATGGATGGATATACTACATGTTATCTTGTAAGTGCCTATGGTTGAATATTATCATTTTGAATTTGTCTAATGTATGGAATTGTTGCTTCTAGATTATGCTTGAATGTGCCCTAATTTTGTTGAAAATCAACTTTTATGGCTATCTAGTTAAGAATTGCTTATGTTACTCATTGTATAACATGTAATGAATGTTCCTAGGAGAGGAAATCACATTACTCTGCATCAAAATCCATTTATCATTGAGTAGGTAAACGTTGAAATTTTGATACCTACGGCATCAAATTTCGGCCTCTCGCAACAAATTTGGCTTATCTATCATATCATTGACTCCAAATGCCTAAAGGACAAGGCACTACTCCAAGTCTTTGGTGATCAACCTAAAATTTTCTCCTTAAATTTGGTCCTTTTAAGGCTAGGGTGAAATTCTAGGGCTTGGAGAAAAATTTTAGGGAGGAGGATTTTTGGTGATTTGAGAGCCTAAACATCAAGAGATAGTTCTAGGCTACCTAACCTATCAATTTGGTAGGCATCCACTCAAATTTTGTCCATAAAGTCTCTTTCCATAGATGTTTCTCAAAGAGGGAAACCATGATTTCGTCTCCCTCAACTTGAGAACCTTCTTGAGTGTTTCATGAGCCTTGCCTTAGTTCAATATCATTGTAAGAAACCTTTGTTGAGATTTTATGTATTTGGTGTAGCATCGGGTGTGCTCTAGCCCTGAAACTTTGTGGAGGGGCTAAAAAACACATCACCTCCAAAACCTAGAAAGCGTTTGAAGAAATTTCATCTGGTGTTGAAGTTATTCAAATAAATAATTTTGTTAATGAGGACACTAAGTCTAAACTTAAGAAATGAGAAAAATTAAAGTGAATTAATTAAACACATGTGTTGAAATGTTGTAAGTGACGTGGATCAAGCAGTCTTTTAATCTCAGTCGTTGATAAGAGATTTAATCATGGTCGTTGATGTCTCAATGAAAAAGTATAAGAGAAAGACTTGAGAGTAAGTTGGAGATACATACACAGAGGCAGAGCTGAGGAACTGATCTAGAATTAAAGGGCAGGGTTTGCTAAGAATTTTCAGAAGAGTTTTCTGCAGCGAGGGGTACTATTGGCTGAGGGGATGATCTAATCTTGGAGCCAAGAGTCAGCAAGAGGCAAAGGAGCAGCAATCAAGGACAGCGCAGAGGAGCAAGGGTAGCAACTGTGCAGCGCAGAAGCTTCAGCTACTACGCAGGTGCTACACAAGCCTAGGAGGGGTAGCAATGCAGCTTCAAAGGGCTTCCAAAGTTACGCAGAGGACTCAAGAGGCAGCTTAAGGACTGCGTCACCCACTTTAGGGTTACGTAGTCCCCTTCTCAGCAGCGCAGAGCCTGGCAGGGCTGACGCTGCGACTTCAGGGGCAGCGGTGGGGTTTCTAGGGCGAAAAAATAGCTGAGTCTTGTAAATCTCATTTGAGGGTGTGGATCAGTTAGCTTTTGGTCTCAAAACAGTAGGTATTGTTGCAGATCTATTGTTTTCTCTATCGGGTTAACCAGTTGAGTGCCCAAATTTGTTGTACTCAGATTCTACATAATAATAATAAACCCGCATATCTGTTGCACCGGTTTTCCCTGCATTGGGTTTTTCCAGGGACTATTGTCCGAAAAATCCGTGTGTCACTTTGTTTGAATGAGCGTATTATTCAGTAACTGATCTGCATATGTGTAGGCTGTTAGTTGTGTTTACTTCTGTATTTTCTGAATATTTTCTGGAAATAAATTGTATAATTAATCACAAGTAAGAGAAGTAAACCAAGATACTACAGTAGGATTTATGCATTGACGTATTCAGAAATTTTCACATGGTATCAGAGTGATAGCAGATCAAGCTGAATCTACAGCAAATCAACTGAAGAATATTTTTCTGCAAGGTAGCAACGGAAGCAACAGAAATCCGGAAAGGGCAACAGCAGCAGCAGCAGGGCACAAATCCAAAAGGGGTAGCATTGTAGCTTCAGAAGGCCTTCAGTCTTACGCAAAGGCTAACCAAGCCAGTGTAAGGACTGTGTCACCCAATTTGGGGTTACGCAGTCCACTTCTGAGCAACACAGAGACTGCACTAGGTCAGCCTGCTCACACAGAGGCCAGCCAAAGGGATGCAGTCCAATCTTCCTGTCAATTTGCCAAGATCCGAAAGGAGTGCTTCAGTTCTTCAGCAGTGTTGGTGTGGTAGAGATTCTACCAATGCATAATTGTGCCTAGCTAAGTCAACAAAGAGCAAGAGGAAGACAGTCACTCAGCAGATCTGAGCCAAACAAATCTAAGATTCGATCAGGAGGATCAGAGAGAACTGTCTGATTGATTTGGCTGAAGATTTCCAAGATGGAAATCAATTTTCAGAGGGAGCAGTGTCTAAAGGGTTTCTAGTCACCAAGAAACCCAGATCCAACGTTTCTGTATTGCTGCAGAAAGAGGGAGAAAAGTATTGTTTCCATCAGATTTGAGCTAGATGGCTTCTCATAGGCTGAGAGATCAAGACAGGTTGGACTGTGTGTCCAACTTTGTCATCTGGAGGGCCAGGATCCTATCAATCCTGGATGAGTACGGCATCAAGAACCATGCAGAGAACGTCCTAGTTGAGCCTACAGATAATGATCCTCTGAAGAAATTTAATGAAAATCAAGCGCGGGCAAAGTGTTTGATTATGGACGAAGTAAAGGATCATGTTGTGCCACACATTGTCGGAAAGAAGACGACAAATGAGATGTGGATCACTTCAGAAGCTGTGTATCAAGGAAGTTTTGTTCAACGGAAAATGCTTCTTGAGAATCAGATGAGGTTGTCCCAAATGTAGAAGGGTGAAGAGGTGGATCCCTTCCTTTTTCGTTTACAGACTATCCAAGATCAACTGATTGCCATGGGTGCACCTCCGGACGAAGGGCTCTTGGTAAGGACTGCCCTGAATGCAGTCGCCGAGGAATGGGAAACGTTTGTCCAAAGCATATTGGGCAGAGGCAACGTTACTATCCAGGGCGGACATGTGGGCAATCCTCCACCAAGAAGAGATCAGGAGAATCACTAAGAGGCAAAACAGCAGCAGCGGAATGGTCAAAGTAAAGAAAGAAGAGGACAATTATGCAACCCTTGCATCGAAGGAACGAAAGCAGCAAGGGAAGAAGAAGAGGGACCTTTCCAAGGTTCGGTGCTTTAACTGTGGCAAACTTGGACACTTTGCCAGCGCTTGTCCTAAGAAGAAGGACAAAGCAGCTTCTGATTCCAAGGCTGCAACAGCAAACGACAATGGGAGGGAAGATGACATAGCCATGAGTGCTCATGAGCCACGTAAGTGGGGTGAAATGGATCTGTAGAGCAGCTACAGATCAAGAAGGTGGGATCCTTGAGTCAACCCTACTCTTGGTTCACATACGAGCTACAGGAGCCTTAAGACAGTAGCGGAACAAGTAGGAGATGGTTGCAAGAATTCCAAGCGAAGCAGAGGGTAGCGTTGAGATGTCGTAGAGGAAGCAACGCAGTGTGGAGGCAGCAGCGCAGAGCCTGATGGGACTTTAGCAGCGAAGAGAGGTAGTGCTCACGCAATGCAGAGCTAAGCAGCGCAGTGGCTTCAGGAGGACAACGTAAAGCAGCAGCCAAGGGAGTTTCAGTGATGGGATGTTGTCGGACTTGTCTGTCAACGATTGGTCAGGAGTCTTTCAGTTGCTTACTTCTCTACAACTGAGTTGCAGTGCAGCAGTCAGCAGTGGCAGTGTTATGGCCAGCATGATGCAGCAATTTGATAGGGAGTTGCAGTACAGATGTGGCAGTGTCAGTGGCAGTGACATGGGCAGTAGTACAGAGAGCAACAACGCAATGGATGGAGGGCAACAGGCCAAGCATCAACAACGCAAAGACCAATGCCAAGATCTTGCGATACATGGTGTGGATGTATTGCTAGAGCACACTCCGTGCTAATAGGGAGTGTTGGGATTTTGTGTATTTGGGATAGCATCGGGTGTGCTCTAGCCCTGAAACTTTGTGGAGGGGCTAAGAAACACATCACCTCCAAAACCCAGAAAGCATTTGGAGAAATTTCATCTGGTGTTGAAGTTATTCAAATAATTAAATTTTTAATGAGGACCCTAAGTCTAAACTTAGGAAATAAGAAAAATTAAAGTTAATTTATTAAACACATGTGCTGAAATGTTGTAAGTGACGCGGATCAAGCAATCTTTTAATCTCAGTCGTTGATAAGAGATTTAATCATGGCCATTGATGTCTCAACGAAAAAGTATAAGAGAAAGGCTTGAGGGTCCATTGGAGACACACACAGAGGCAGAGCTGAGGAACTGATCTGGAATTCTAGGGCAGCGAGGGGTAGTATTGGTTGAGGGGATGATCTGATCACGTTGCCAAGAGTCAGCAAGAGGCAGAGGAGCAGCAATCAAGGACAGCGCAGAGGAGCAAGGGTAGCAGTTGTGCAGCGTAGAAGCTTTAGCCGCTACGCAGGTGCTATGCAAGCCTAGGAGGGGTAGCACTACAGCTTCAAAGGGCTTCCAGAGTTATGCAGAGGCCTCTAGAGGCAGCGTAAGGACTGCAGCACCCACTCTAGGGTTACGCAGTCGCCTTCTGAGCAGGGTTGACGCTGGGGCATTAGGGGCAGCACTGGGGTTTCTAGGGCCCTAATGTGTTTTGAACGTGGCAAAAACGTGCCCTAACGTTTTTGGATCTTAGGACATGTATCCCATGAAAAGTGGCATTTAAAACCTGCAACATGTTTTATTTTTGGGTTTTTTTTGTCATTGTTCGTCGTCGATGTTGAGTTTGCTCGCTGTCAAAATCAAATTTGTTGTCTAGTGTGAGGAATTCCATCATATTCGAGCGAAATGCTCACAACTTCATATTGAGAGCACAGTTCACAACTTCACATCGACCTGGACCTAGAGATGCAGGAGACAAGCGTTTGCTTTGTAGAGGTTTGTCGTTACACCAAAACTCGCAAGTATTGGTAAACTTCCAAACCGGTAACTAGGATCCCCAGGGTGGAAATTATGGATTCCATAGAGGTGCAGTGATTACTCCAACACCCCCCCTCAAACGCAGCTCGGGGGAATCGAACCTGGGTCCAGGCTCTGATACCATGTAGAGGTTTGTCGTTACACCAAAACTCGCAAGTATTGGTAAACTTCCAAACCGGTAACTAGGATCCCCAGCGTGGAAATTATGGATTCCATAGAGGTGCGGTGATTACTCCAACATGCTTGCTTTGCTATGGCTTAAATTTCCTGTAAGTTGTGTTATAGCCTATGAAACTTCACTTTATTATACACAAGTGACCACATTTTATAACCCGTGACCATGTATAGATCGTGTGTTGAAATAAAAATCCCACCTCCCCATCATGTGCTTACTGCTCACTACAACTTTGTAATATTCCTAATTAGCAACAGCTAATTGGAATATTCGATTTTGTTTAGTTTTTTCGTCTATAGTTTATAAATAAATAAAAAGTAAGTGGAGAGGGTCTAACTCACTTAAGTAAAATAAAACACCCTCCTAGTAGCACAACGTTGTGACTTAAGGGGAGCTAAGGGGGCCAAGCACCACGTAGAGAGGAGGCCCACGTTAGCTCTAGAAGCTTCTGCGCAGGAGAGGTTGGGCACGTGGCAAGAGATGGAGGCTACGTTGAGGAGATGGCCTTAGGGTTGGAGGAAGGCCAACGTTATAAAAGAGGGAGGAGCCTTCTCATTTGATTCATTCCGTTGTTGATGATATTGAGCTAGACGTTTTGTCTTCTTCAGCACGCTGTCTGTTTAACCTGTCTGCAGCACTGTTTAGTGCATTAAGTGTCTTCGGTCGGAGATCTCGCCCGTAGCCCCGGGGGACTTCGAGTGCCTACTCGAGCAAGGTTATTTCTTCAGTATTTTGTGAGAGGTTTTTTTGTTTGGGTTTGCTGCGGAGCTGGGCTTTCATAAAGACTGCGCAGTCACTGGGAGAGAGGACGCAGTCCATTTTGGAGGTCCTCCGGATCGGGATTTCTGCAAGAGATTGAGCAGAGGATCAGCCTTTGCCTGTGGTAGGATTTTGGTGGAGTTTGAGGCGATGTTCAAATCATTCTCATTTAGCCTCTGCGCAGAGCCTTGGACGCCAGCGTAATTCCCCAAGGGGGTGTTTCCTGGAGGTTTTCGGGGGTCGGCCATTTTTGATATGGTTTCTGGGTTTTGTCGGGATTGGTGAGTAGAGGAGGAATGCAGATTTTCAGCTCATTCTGGCAAGGGGATCAGCCCCTAGTCTTCAGTTCATTCCCGCAGTAGCAGCTACACGGCAGTTTTCCAGCAACTGGGACGCAGTTCAGAGAGCAGCCATTTCCTGTATATTCTGAGAGTATTTCTTCACTTGCCTCGAGCAAGATTAGGTGCCATCACTCTGATCACCTATTGTACTTCATTATATTTCTCAGATTAATAAAATGGCTTAGCATTTCCTCTCTATGTTTCTGGATGAATTGCCGTATTTTCTTTCTCTGCTATTATATGTCTGTTGCACTGTTATTTTTATATATTCTTGAGCATTCTAGTTCTATACCATTTGGTGTATTTATCTTTCACTCCTAGACAGAGTCTGGAAAGGGCCAGGTAGCCTCTAGATCTCGTCCTCTTTTCAGAGGTGAAATATCTGGTAAATGCCCTCCCAATCCATCTTTGGTTGGAGTTTGTCGTGTTTTAGAGATATCCCTGAAACGGGAGATTACAATGGTATCAGAGCATAGCTCTGGCTCAGCCTGTGGTCTATGACACCAGGGAAGAGACCATATATTTGTTACAGAGGCAGGAAGTACAGAGACCGTGAGCGTAGGTTGGAGAACACCTACGGAGAGGGAGATTGTGTTCGGGTGGTGGACACAGAGCAGGAGAGAGATCCTGTGACAGACGCAGAGCAGGAGGAGCCTGTATTAGATTCAGAGCAGAGAGGGCCGATGGCAGATGATACATAGGCCAAACAGTTTGGGGAGGCACTCCTCAAATCGGTGCAGGATTTAGCTAGACAGATTGAGGTGATGGGTCAGAGATTCACCGCTGTGGAGGCTAGACAACGTGAGACCCCACGGGTTTTCCAGGTAGGAGAGGGATCAGGTACATCCCATCATTTTCCAAAGCATGGTGCTGCTCAGCGTGATACTCCTCAGCGGATAGCTTCACGTGCACCTACCCGCTCTACCACGCCCACTTTATTGGGAGCAGACACAGGGGCAGGAGCCCAACAGGAGGCAGAGCCCGAACACATGGGCGAGTATTTTGCAGAGTATCAGGCCTATGGGCAGGAGTTCAGGGATGCTCTCTCATTCCGGGATTTTGTTCAGCTCCAGCGGTACAGTAGACCCCGCGACCATCATAGAGGGCACCGACATTATCATGACGGAGATACCCACCGCACATCTAGCAGATTCCATTTGCCTACATTTGATGGCTCATCAAACAGTTCGGCAAAGTCTTGGGTAGAGAAGCTGGACATCTATTTCCAGCTTAACCAGATGTCGGAGACGGAGGCCATCAAGGTAGTGACATTACATTTGGATGGTGAGGCCCAGGACTGGTGGTTCCATGGGATGGTGACACTCGAGCATTCTACAGTGACAACATCTGCCGAGTTTACCAGGAGGTTGATGGAGCGTTTTGACCGGAGCGATTCGGAACAGCACTTTGTTGAGCTGACGAGGCTCAAGCAGATGGGGAGCCCAGAGACTTACAATGCAGATTTCTTGAGGGTTTCAGTGATGGTGCCAGATCTATCCGCAGCTCGGATGATCTATATGTTTGTGGAGGGATTGGCAGAGCCACTTCGGGGTCTAGTCAGATCTACTAGACCAACTACACTCCAAGATGTTATTAGCAGGACCAGGGACTTACAAGATGCATTGCCCAAGACGCGGACACCTTACCCCTAGAGGCAGGGTTTCCAGCCCAAGGGGAAGGATGTGAGGGTTCCTCCTCCAAAGGGGAATCCAGGACGGACACAGATAGATGATGATGCCAGGAGGGAGCTGAGGAAGAAGCAGTTGTGCTTCACTTATCAGGAGCCATGGGCACTAGGGCATAGGTGTGCTGCTGGCAAAGCACACTTCATTAAGGTCTTCTCTGATGATAGCAGGGAAGAGGATGAGGAGGAGGATGAGAAGGCACGAGATAGTCAGACGGCCCAGGATTAGTTCCCACCTCCACCTCCAAGGATAGGAGGTGCAGCTTTTGCACCCACAAGAGGGACCCTTGCAGCCTTGCGAGGAGTTTCTAAGTATTTGATGCCGCGCGTACGAGGGACAGTACATGGCCAACGAGTGTCAGTGTTGGTTGATAGTAGGGCGACCCACAACTTCATTAATGCACAAATGGTCGAGCAGAGGGGTATACCGATCGAGAGCTTTGACGGATTTTCAGTCTTGGTCCCAGGAGCCCAAACGATGCAATGTGCCTGGTATGTTCCAGAGTTGGCAGTGACGATGGCTACCTACACCGTGACCGATCACTTTTTCGTGGTCAACATACCAGATACCAATGTGGTACTAGGTGTTCAGTGGTTGATTACTCTAGGGAAGCTCACCACGGATTGGGAGGCCTTAGAGATGGAGTGGGATGATAAGAAGACCATGAAGCATGAGAAGATCCGCGGGATGCACACTTTCCCACCTCAGACAGTTTCGGCACACCGGATGGAGGCAGATTTCCGGAAGGGAGACATAGAGTGGGCGGTTGAGTTGCGGGCATCAGAGGCAAAGACCACCGGTCGAACAGTTCATCCGGATATACAGGCCATCCTTGACAGGTATGATGCAGTGTTTGGGGATATACCACCAGGTCAGCCACCGAACCAAGGGTTTGAGCACACCATTGAGCTTGAGCAGGGTATTCAGGCGGTGATCACTACCCCCTATAGGCATCCCAAAGCCTATCGGGATGAGATTGAGCGGGCCATCCAGGAGTTGCTGGCTCTTGGGCACATCAGACCGAGCACGAGTCCGTTTGCTTCTTCTGTAGTGTTGGTGAAGAAGAAGAACGACACCTTGAGGATGTGCATTGATTACAGGGCCCTGAACAAGAAGACCCTAAAGAATAGGTATCCTATACCCAGGATCGATGAGTTGATGGATGAGCTGAGAGGAGCCAAGTTCTTCTCAAAGATTGATTTGAGATCAAGGTACCATCAGATTCGCGTGAGGGAACAGGACATTCCCAAGATCGCCTTCAGGTGTCATTATGGGCACTTTGAGTTTTTGGTTATGCCTTTTGGGCTGACCAATGCACCAGCCACCTTTCAATGTTGCATGAACCATATCTTCCGCAGTCATCTGAGGAAGTTTGTATTGGTCTTCTTCGATGACATACTCATATATAGCAAGACTTGGGAGGAGCATCTCCAGCATATAGAGGCAGTGCTACGCATCTTGGAAGAGTAACAGTTCTATGCTAAGCTCTCCAAGTGTGAGTTTGGGATGACGAAGATGTTGTATTTGGGTCACATTATTGGAGTGGATGGAGTGAGGGTCCATGAGGAGAAGATTAGAGCCATCAGAGATTGGTCGGAGCCGAGGAACGTGACGGAACTTCGAGGGTTCATTGGTATATGTACCTATTACAGGAAGTTCGTTAGAGGTTTCTCACAGCTTGCTGCACCCCTTACAGATTTGACGAAGAAGGGGGCATTCAGTTGGTCAGATACAGCACAGCGAGCCTTTGATAGGCTCAAGGAGATGATGAGTAGCTGCCCAGTGCTTGCATTGCCGGATTTTACGCAGCGATTTGTCTTGGAGTGTGATGTGTCGAGAGAGGGGATTGGCGCAGTATTGATGCAGGGGGGACACCCTATAGCCTTTGAGAGCCGGAAGCTCCTTCTGCACGAGAGGTTGTATTCTATATACAACAAGGAGATGTTGGCCATCATGCATGCCTTGGCCAAATTCCGGCAGTATTTGGTAGGGAACAGGTTTAGGGTGAGGACTGACCACAACAGCCTCAGGTTCTTTTTGGAGCAGAAGCAGCTACAGGAGAGGCAGCAGAAGTGGATCAGTAAGATCCAAGCATATGACTTTGACATTGAGTATGTCAAGGGTAAGAATAACGTGGTAGCAGATGCCCTTTCACATAGACCAGCCACGTTATCTCTTATGAGCTTGGATACAGATTGGAGGGCTCGACTTTTAGTGGAATACTCCAAGGATAGATTTGCATGTGAGGTGCTGGATGGACAGGTAACAGATGACAGGTACAGGGTGGTTGATGAGATCATCTATTACAAGGACAGGATCTTCTTAACTGAGGGGTCTCAGCTCAAGAAGAAGATACTCCAGGCGTCACATGATTCTCCATTGGCAGGCCATCAGGGGTTTACCAAGACCTACAGGGCCATTAGAGAGAGGTTCTCATGGAAGGGCCTCAAGGAGGACGTACTCCAGCACATCAAGGAGTGCAATGTTTGTCGGAGGAACAAGGGGGAGATGAGCCATCCTGCAGGATTGTTGCAACCTCTTCCCATTCCGGAGAGGAAATGGGAGAGCATATCGATGGACTTCATCACAGGGTTGCCCATGGTGCAGGGCAAGGATTGTATCTTTGTCGTCGTTGATCGGCTGACAAAGTATGCGCACTTTTTCGCCATATCCGCGCATTACACAGCAGCACAGGTGGTTGAGCTGTTCTTCAAAGAGGTTTTCAAGCTGCATGGTCTTCCTAAGACCATCATCAGTGACAGGGACAGCCGCTTCATGGGCAGATTTTGGCAGGAACTTTTCCGACTGGTGGGGGCGGAGTTGACACCGAGTACCAGTTATCACCCACAGACGGATGGACAGACAGAGATAGTTAACAAGTGGTTGGAGGGCTACTTGCGTAACTATGTCAGTGGGCAGCAGCGAGCATGGCTGAGGTGGTTGCATTTGGGGGAGTACTGCTACAACACGACACATCACATGTCCATTGGTATGTCACCGTTTTATGCTTTGTATGGGTATCATTCCTTATCTTTTGCTGATGTGATGTTCGGTGCTAGCAAGGCTCCTGGAGCCAAGATTTCGATCCAAGAGAGTCAGGACATCCTCCGAGCTCTCAAGGACAATATGGCTACAGCACAAAACCAGCAGAAGCTGTATGCCGACAGAGGTCGGGTGGAGAGACAGTTTGAGGTAGGGGACTTGGTCTACCTACGATTACAGCCATACCGACAGTCATCGCTGAAGCAGAAGGGAGCTGAGAAGCTCAAGCCTCGCTTTTACGGGCCATACAGGGTGATACGCAGGATTGGGCAGGTTGCGTATGAGTTGGAGCTGCCCCAAGGCAGCAAGATCCACAATGTTTTTCATGTATCATGCCTGAAGAAGGCGTTGGGGCAGCAGGTGACAGTGACAGAGGAGCTACCACCCACGGATGATGAGGGGCACTTGGTGTTGCAGCCAGAGGCTATTATTGATACCAGGGAGAGGCAGCTATGGAGCAGGACAATCCGGGAATTCTTAGTGAGGTGGAAGAATTTGCCAGATGAGGATGCCACTTGGGAGAGTGAGAACATTTTGCAACATCCATCACTTCAATTGCTTGAGGACAAGCAACATTTTGCCGGGGGAGACTGTAATATTCCTAATTAGCAACAGCTAATTGGAATATTCGATTTTGTTTAGTTTTACCGTCTATAGTTTATAAATAAATAAAAAGTGAGTGGAGAGGGTCTAACTCACTTGAGTGAAATAAAACACCCTCCTAGTAGCACAACATTGTGACTTAAGGGGGAGCCAAGGGGGCCAAGCACCACGTAGAGAGGGGGCCCACGTTAGCTCTAGAAGCTTCTGCGCAGGAGAGGTTGGGCACGTGGCAAGAGATGGAGGCTACGTTGAGGAGATGACCTTAGGGTTGGAGGAAGGCCAACGTTATAAAAGAGGGAGGAGCCTTCTCATTCCATTCATTTTGTTGTTGATGATATTAAGCTAGACGTTTTGTCTTCTTGAGCACACTGGCTGTTTAGCCTGTCTGCAGCACTGTTTAGTGCATTGAGTGTCTCCGGTCGGAGATCTCGCCCTTAGCCTCGGGGGACTTCGAGTGCCTGCTCGAGCAAGGTTATTTCTTCAGTATTTTGTGAGAGGTTTTGTTGTTTGGGTTTGCTACGGAGTTGGGCTTTCATAGAGACTGCACAGTCACTGGGAGAGAGGACGCAGTCCATTTTGGAGGTGCTCCGGATCGGGATTTCTGCAGGAGATTGAGCCGAGATTTTGAGCAAAGGATCAGCCTTTGCCTGTGGGAGGATTTTGGTGGAGTTTGAGGCAGTGTTTCAGTCATTTCCATTTAGCCTCTGCGCAGAGCCTTGGAGGCCAGCGTAATTCCCCAAGGGGGTGTTTTCTGGAGGTTTTCGGGGGTCGGCCATTTTTTATATGGTTTCTGGGTTTTGTCGGGATTGGTGAGTAGAGGAGGATTGCAGATTTTCAGCTCATTCCGGCAAGGGGATCAGCCCCTAGTCTTCAGTTCATTCCAGCAGTAGCAGCTACACAGCAGTTTCCCAGCAGCTGGGACGCAGTTCAGAGAGCAGCCATTTCCTGTATATTCTGAGAGTATTTCTTCACTTGCCTTGAGCAAGATTAGGTGCCATCACTCTGATCACCTATTGTACTTCATTATATTTCTCAGATTAATAAAATGGCTTAGCATTTCCTCTCTATGTTTCTGGATGAGTTGTCGTATTTTCTTTCTCTGCTATTATATGTCTACTGCACTGTTATTTTTATATATTCTTGAGCATTCTAGTTCTATACCACTTGGTGTATTTATCTTTCACTCTTAGACAGAGTCTGGAAAGGGCCAGGTAGCCTCCGGATCTCGTCCTCTTTTTAGAGGCGAAATATCCTGTAAATGCCCTCCCAATCCATCTCTGGTTGGAGTTTGCCATTTTTTAGAGATATCCCCGAAACGGGACATTACAACCTTCGAGGTCTAAAGGGAGGGAAAGCTCGATTAACGCTCTGGTCAACAGTGAAGTTTGAACACATAAATTTATAATTTATAAACGACCTTATGTGAAGTTTGAACATAATCGAACCTGTTTGAAGTTAATAACAAATGTTATAACATGAACAATGAACATGGAACCATGAACATCATTGATATAGTAGATTAGTAAACTAACTAGTAAATTGATAAATAGTAAATAGTGTATACTAAATACTAAATAGATATCATCATGATTCATATCTATATGGATCAGGGACTATATTTCAGTATTTTTTTAATATATATATATATATACAACGTGTCCCTCGTGTCCTGTTTCCAAGGTCGTTGTGTCTCATGTCGAATACTCGTATTTACATGTCTCGTGTCCTTGTGTCATGTGACTTAGATTAAGTGATCTCCTTCCTACCAAGACTCCTCCCATTGGTGACAGTCTGTAAAGAGTGGGGGTTTTAGTTGAGGTGACATTGGGCCTCTACCCCATTATTAACACTTAGTCTATCTATTTGTCTTGTAGGGTTTCCCTCTTCAAGGCCTGCTAGATTTTGTGGTAACATGGCCCACTATCACCACAACCAAAAACCCCTTCTCTTTACGAATTTTCACCAATGGGAGGAGTCCCCATATGTGAGAAGTTCACCTAATGGATACTTTAAGGCTAGGGTACAAGGTGACACAATAAAGCCTTCGACAAGAAAGGCACAATTTAGGTTCAAGGCTCCAATAGGAGGCAATTTGCTTTCTTGGTAGAGGCTTATTTGATGAGGCACAAGACCCAGGGTTTGATTGATGAGTTGAGTGTTGGTTTAACCAAAGGTCAAGGCTTGGAGGTTTCCAACAATGTATACTAATAAGACCAAGGCTATATATACTAACCCTGCTTATATACTAGGCAAGGTGCCCCTTCACGAATAGTCATGTCCTTTAGGACATGTCTCCTCAATATGCTAATTATTTATTAATTGTTAAATATATATTATGTTCATAACATTGTCTTCCCCTCTAGAAAAGCATTGTCCTCAAAACTTATTGATGACAATGGTTGATATATTTTTTTGTTTCAGTATGTAATCTCGTCTTTCTCAATTCTCGGAACTGACATCTTCGACGATACAAGACAATATGAACTCCTGAGTGTGCTACAGAATTGTCATACTGTGAAATGATCTAAACATCCCAAATTAATCTTCTACGGAATCTTGTGATTACTGGAAACTTGGGATGAATTGTTATACAAGACTGGATTATGGTGACATCGATATTCTTGGGAACATAAGTGACTTGTTTCTAGTCTCAATGATAAGGATATGCAAACTGGTTGAGATGTCTGCTTTGATGATTTGGGTGTCGATAAGGAGTTCTTGTAATCTGATTTCCCCTTAACCAGTTTGTGTCAATTTCTTGATTTACTTGAGGAATCTGATTTCCTTCAGATACAAAAGTTGTTTGGTTAATCGTTGGATCGTCACTCATTTAAACTACAACCTCTAAGTACGTCTTCACTTCAATTGGGTTGGGACCTTTTTGAATCATGATATTATCTGGATTAGTGTTTGTTCCCTTTTCTTCAACTTGGATTGTTACATCTATAAGACTTTGATGCTTCTTTTGTGATAAATTCTTTGAATTTGTTCTTCTATTATTTCCTGTCACCTTTAAGCTTCTTGATTTGCATGAGTAGATTTTGATTATAATTTCTGAGACATAAGAGTTCTTCAGTTTTTGATTCATGGTATAAAGCGGTTGGGTCTAAGATGGATTCTGGTGACATGCACAGGGGCGGTTGGGTCTAAGATGGATTCTGGTGACATGCACAGGGGCGGTTGTTTGAGTGGCGACGGTTGTACAAATGACGACAGCATGGATGGAAATGGTGTGTAGAAAGTGGTTGTGTCAGAATTATAGGATTTTTTTAATTAGCGGGCTTCTCAGCTGGTATGGATACAGTCCCAAATGATTAGACTTCAAGCTACGATGGCCGACAATGTGTAATATTCCCAATTAGCCTTGCTAATTGGAATATTGCATTTTTGCTTTATTTTGCCGCTTTAGCTAGAAATAATAAATAAAGTGAGAAATAAGAGGGGTCACCTCACTTTAGTCACCTCACTTTATAATAAAGTGTTCTTTTTCCTAGTAGATTGACGTTGTAACTTAGAGAGGGGGCCTTGGGGGTCCACTTGTGTATGATGGGGGAGGCATCAGGCTAACCCAAGGTAAACTGCGCAGATCCAGGGAGAGTTAAGTTTTGGAGGGAGTTTGACATTATAAAAGGAGAGGTTCTCACCTCATTTGGATCATCCATGATTTGATATTCTTCTTGATAGCTAAACTTTGTCTGCTTCAGCACGCCGGTTGTTTAGTCGGTCTGCAGCACTGTTTAGTGCACGAGTGTCTCCGGTCGGAGATCTCACCCTTAGCCTCGGGGGACTTCGAGTGCCTGCCCTGGTAAGGTTATTTCTGGTTTCACCCTTAGCTTCGGGGGACCTCGAGTGCCCGCCCTAGTAAGGTTTGTCCTGAGTACACTTTTCGGGCCCAAGAGCAGCGGTGCCAGCAGTCAGAAAATCCGAGGAGGAGGAAGCTCCCAGGGTCAAAGGCAGTCTGCTGAGGAGAGGACGCCGTCCCCATCAGAGAGGACGCCGTTCGTTCAGAGGGTGAGGACGCTCGTCTCAGGAAGGACGCAGTCCAGATCTAGCAAGAGAAAACGCTGTCCAGGAGGAGAAGAACGCTGTCTAGCCTGGGAGTGAGGACGCTGTCTATTTCTGAAGGAAGGGGTTACAGATCTGAAGGCCCATTGTTAGATCCAACCTTGAAAAGGGTAGATCTGAGCAGATACTTGCAGATCTAGTCTTGTATGTTGCAGATCTGAAGGTTTAGCACTAGATCCAGCTTGGGGAGTTGCAGATCTGAGGATATATTGGCAGATCTAGTCCAGATCTGAAGGGATAACATCAGATCCAGCCCTAGAGGCTGTAGATCTGAAGAGATATTGTCAGATCCAGCATAGATCTGGAGGTTTGGTAGCAGATCTGATATTGGAGGACGCAGATCAGGAAGGGAAGGACGCAGATCTGGTTTGGAGGCTTCAGATCCAGCAGATCTGAGCATTCAGGAGCAGATCCACTTGGTAGGACGCTGATCTGATGAGCAGGCTTGAGTGAGGTAGGCTCAACAGTGTTTTCTAGCCTTCAGTGGCTGATCTAGTCCGTTCGGGAACGATGGGTGACCCAGTCGCCGGACCATCCCATCGCGCCGCCCAGCGTGTCGAGCTCGCGCGTCGGCACATGGCGCGGGATACCGGGCGCCATTTATCGCCTTCGGCCCCCAGTACCGCCAGCTTCTCATCTTTCGCATCCGAGTGCTTCAGGGGACGCCTCGCCCTTGTTGGGTACCCATTATCTGTTGAGAGGGTCTCCACTTGCCTAGGGCAAGGATAGGTGCACTTACTCCGATTTATTGTACTCCTCTCTATGTACTTTCTGATTAATAAAATGGCTCAGATTTTGGTGTTACATGTGTCATGATTCAGTGATCTGGTTCAGTTTATATCTGTATTAGTGCATTTCTGTTTATTACTGGTTATTTCCCTTTGGGGATATTACAATGGTATCGCAGCATAGTTCTGGCTCAACCCCCGTGGTGCTAGCGCTCATGACATCCAGGGTAACCCCGTTTCTTTGGGGGGGAGTGATTCCGATTCGCACGTAATTGGCCGAAATCCAATGGAGGCCATGTTTGCGAAGTTTACTGAGAAGATGGATGCATTCATGCAGGATGTGAAGAAGATTGCAGAGGGGACGCAGAAGGAACCCCCTAGGGTTTTCCAGGTGGGGGAAGGATCGGGCGTGTCTAGCTACATAGCGGATGCTATTCCCATTGTGACAGCGCAGAGGGTCGATTCCGCACCCACACGGCCTACCATGCCTACCTTTCCGGTAGAAGAAGAGGAGCAAACAACACCACGAGATGGGAATCTAGATCAACATGCGACTCTGTTTGCAGATTGGCGGAGTATGGGACAGGAATTCATGGATGCTTTTCCTTTTAATCAATATATCCAGTTCCGATGTGGCGGCAAGTCTCATGATCGAAATAAGGGACGAGGCTCCCACCGTGATAGTAACCGTGCAGCCAGCAAATTTCACTTGCCGATGTTTGATGGTTCACCGAAGACTACAGCCAAGTCTTGGGTGGAGAAACTAGACCTTTATTTTCAGCTTAACCAGATGCCAGAGAGGGAGGCCATTAAGATGGCTGCATTACATCTAGAGGGTGAGGCCCAGAACTGGTGGTTTCATGGGTTGACAACACTGGGGCATTCCGCAGCGACTACATATGCTGAGTTCACCAGGAGGGTGGTGAAACGTTTTGATCAGAAGGACCCGGATCAGCCTTTCCTCGAGTTGACCAAGCTCAAACAGACAGGTAGTGCAGAGGTGTACATCTCAGACTTTTTGAGGGTTTCAGTGATGGTACCCGACATATCAGCAGCTCGGTTGATCACGATGTTTGTAGAGGGGCTGTCAGAACCACTTCGTGGCCTAGTCCGGTCGAACAAACCGGCTATACTACAGGATGCTATCAGTAGGACCCGTGACCTCCAAGATGTCTTGCCTAGGACCCGGCCACCTTATCCCGCACGTGCTTTCCGGCACTTGCTGGACACTAGGGTTCCGCCTCCCAAGGCGAATCCCGGACGAGGACAGTATGATGATGAGGCTAGGAGAGAGCTGAGACGGAAGCGATTATGCTTCACCTGTCAGGAGCCGTGGGCACCAGGACACAAGTGTACGGCAGGGAAGGCACATTTCATAGAGGTCTTCTCCGAGGGCAGCGGAGAAGAGGATGAGATGGATGATGAGGAGGCAGGAGAATGTTATGCAGCGCAGAGTACCTTACCACCTCCACCACCCGATGCAGGGGGAGCATCATTTGCACCTACTGGGGGAGCTCTAGCAGCATTACGAGGAGTCCCCAAGTATCTGACATGGCGCGTACGAGGGACAGTGCGGGGGCAGCGGGTTTCAGTCTTAGTCGATAGTGTGGCCACCCACAACTTCATCGATGCCCAGATGGTCGCACGGAGAGGCATACCAACGGAGAGCTTTGGTGGGTTTTCTGTCTTGGTACCAGGAGATCAGACTATGGCATGTGCTCGATATGTACCCGAATTGTCAGTGACGATGGGCACTTATACATTGACCGATCACTTCTTTGTGGTGGACATTCCGGACACCAATGTGATATTGGGAGTGCAGTGGCTTATCGCTCTGGGGAAGGTCACAACAGATTGGAAGGCCTTGGAAATGGAGTGGGATGATCCCAAGACGGGGAGGCATGAGAAGATCCGAGGACAGAACACATATCCGCCCCAGACAGTATCGGCACACAGCATGGAGGCGACATTTCGCAGGGGAGATATAGAGTGGGCAGTCGAGTTGCGGGCTTCAGAGATAGTAGATACGGGAAGGGCGGTGCACCCTGATCTATAGACTCTTCTCGACAAGTACGCAGTAGTTTTTGGAGACATTCCACCAGGACAGCCACCAGATCGGGGGTTTGAGCACACGATCGAGTTGGAGCAGGGGATACAGGCAGTGATCACCACCCCATATAGGCATCCCAAGGCCTATCGGGATGAGATAGAGCGGGCCATTCAGGAGTTGCTGGCCCTTGGGCACATTCGACCCAGCACCAGTCCTTTCGCTTCTTTAGTAGTGCTGGTGAAGAAGAAGGACGGCACGCTACGCATGTGCATTGATTACAGGGCTCTGAACAAGAAGACCCTGAAAAACAGGTACCCCATTCCCAGGATCGATGAGTTGATGGATGAGTTGAAGGGAGCACGGTTCTTCTCAAAGATTGATTTGAGGTCCGGGTACCATCAGATACGCATGAGGGAACAGGACATTCCCAAGACTGCTTTCAGGTGTCACTATGGGCACTTTGAGTTTCTGGTCATGCCATTTGGGCTGACCAATGCACCTGCCACTTTCCAGTCTTGCATGAACCATATCTTCAGGGATCATCTGAGGAAGTTCGTGCTGGTTTTCTTTGATGATATTCTCATATACAGCAGGACCTGGGAGGAGCACCTCCAGCACATTGAGACAGTCTTGCACATTTTGGAGGAGCAGCAGTTCTTTGCCAAACTCTCCAAGTGTGAGTTTGGATTGACAGAGATGTTGTATTTAGGACACATCATAGGAGTGGACGGGGTGAGAGTCCACGACGAGTCCGGGCTGGGGAAGTTGGCGGGCCGCGGAATGTGAGCGGAGCTTGGGGTTGTTGGTATGCGCGCCTACGGGGGGGGGTCGGCAAGGGCTTCTCATGACTTGTTTCTTCCCTCACGGGCGCGAGAAGGGGGCATTCGGTTGGACGGATGCGCTCCCGGCGGGCGCACGATAAGCTCCAAGGAGAGTGATGAAGTTGTCCGTGCGCGTGTGGAGATTTCACTGAAAGCTTTGTCCTAGAGTGCGATGCATCAGGGGAAGGGATTGGAGCAGTTTTGATGCAGGAGGGTCATCCGATCGCGTTCGAGAGCGGGAAGCTCCTTCCACATGAGAGACTCTACCCCATCTATGACAAGGAGATGTTGGCCATCATGCATGCATTGGCCAAATTCCGGCAGTACTTGGTAGGTGGCAGATTCAGGGTTAGGACAGATCATAACAGCCTGAAGTACTTTCTGGAGCAGAAGCAGTTACAGGAGAGGCAGCAGAAGTGGATCAGCAAGATCCAGGCTTACGACTTTGACATAGAGTATGTCAAAGGGAAGAACAACGTGGTCGCAGATGCCCTTTCCCGTAGACCAGCCACGTTATCCCTCATGAGCTTGGACGCTGATTGGAAGGCTCGACTACTGGTTGAGTATTCCAAGGATAGATTTGCATGTGAGGTGCTGGATGGACAGGTAGCAGATAGCAGATACAGGGTGGCCGATGAGGTCATCTATTACAGGGATAGGATCTTCTTGACTGAGGGATCTCAGCTCAAGGAGAAGATACTCCATGCCTCTCATGATTCACCATTGGCGGGCCATCGGGGGTTCACCAAGATGTACAGGGCCATCCGGGAGAGATTTGCCTGGAAGGGCCTCAAGGAGGACGTACTCCAGCATGTTCGGGAGTGTGAGGTTTGCCAGCGGAACAAAGGGGAGATGAACCATCCCGCAGGGTTGTTGCAGTCGCTTCCCATTCCAGAGGGGAAGTGGGAGAGTGTTTCGATGGACTTCATCACGGGGTTGCCCACAGTGCAGGGCAAGGACTGCATCTTCGTGGTAGTTGACCGGCTAACGAAGTATGCTCATTTTTTCGCCATTTCGGCACATTATACAGCAGCGCAGGTGGCAGAGCTGTTTTTCCGGGAGATTTTCAGATTACATGGTCTGCCCAAGACCATTGTTAGTGACAGGGACAGCCGTTTTATGGGTAGGTTTTGGCAGGAGCTCTTTCGACTGGTAGGGACTGAGTTGACACCGAGCACTAGCTATCATCCCCAGACAGACGGGCAGAAAGAGATAGTTAACAAGTGGCTGGAGGGCTACTTGCGTAACTACGTCAGTGGGCAGCAGAGAGCATGGTTGAAATGGCTACATCTGGGCGAATATTGCTACAACACAACCCACCACATGACCATTGGCATGACACCTTTCTATGCGTTGTATGGATACCATTCCTTATCCTTTGTGGATGTGATGTTTGGTGTTAGCAGGGCTCCACGAGCCAAATTATGGATCCAAGAGAGCCAAGACATCCTCCGGGCTCTCAAGGACAACATAGCCACCGCACAAAATCAGCAGAAATTATATGCAGACAGGGGCCGAGTGGAGAGACACTTTGAGGTAGGGGATTTGGTCTACCTACGGTTACAGCCATACCGCCAGTCTTCACTCAAACAGAAGGGAGCAGAGAAGCTTAAGCCTCGCTTTTATGGACCATACAGGGTGATTCGTAGGATCGGACAGGTTGCATATGAGTTGGAGCTGCCCCAAGGCAGCCGGATTCATAACATTTTCCATGTATCATGCCTGAAGAAGGCACTGGGCCAGCATGTGACAGTCACCGGGGAGCTACCCCCAACAGATGATGAGGGGCACCTGGTATTACAGCCAGAGGCCATTATTGACACCAAGGAGAGACAGCTGCGGAGCAGGAAGATCAGAGAGTTCTTGGTGAGATGGAAGAATCTGCCAGATGAGGATGCCACTTGGGAAGATGAGAAGATCTTACAGCATCCCTCACTTCAGTTGCTTGAGGACAAGCAACGTTTTGCCGGGGGAGATTGTAATATTCCCAATTAGCCTTGCTAATTGGAATATTGCATTTTTGCTTTATTTTGCCGCTTTAGCTAGAAATAATAAATAAAGTGAGAAATAAGAGGGGTCACCTCACTTTAGTCACCTCACTTTATAATAAAGTGTTCTTTTCCTAGTAGATTGACGTTGTAACTTAGAGAAGGGGCCTTGGGGGTCCACTTGAGTATGATTGGGGAGGCATCAGGCTAACCCAAGGTAAACTGCGCAGATCCAGGGAGAGTTAAGTTTTGGAGGGAGATTGGCATTATAAAAGGAGAGGTTCTCACCTCATTTGGATCATTCATGATTTGATATTATTATTGATAGCTGGACTTCTGTCTGCTTCAGCACGCCGGTTGTTTAGTCGGTCTGCAGCACTGTTTAGTGCACGAGTGTCTCCGGTTGGAGATCTCACCCTTAGCCTCGGGGGACTTCGAGTGCCTGCCCTGGTAAGGTTATTTCTGGTTTCACCCTTAGCTTCGGGGGACTTCGAGTGCCCGCCCTAGTAAGGTTTGTTCTGAGTACACTTTTCAGTTCCAGTAGCAAAGCAGCAGCAGTTTCTGAAGCAAATCTGAGGAGGAGGAAGCCCTCTTGTGGCTGCGCAGTTCAGAGAGAAGAGGACGCTGTCTCATCAGGAGAGAGGACGCTGATCCATTCAGGAGGGTGAGGACGCTGTCCCAGGAAGGACGCAGTCCAAATCTAGGCAGAGAAAACGCTGTCCAGGGAGAGGGTGAACGCTGAACAGCCTGGAAGTGAGGACGCTGTCTATTTCTGAAGAGTGGGTTGCAGATCTGAAGGCCCATTGACAGATCCAACCCTGGAGAGGGTAGATCTGAGCAGATACTTGCAGATCTAGTCTTGTATGTTGCAGATCCGGAGGTTTAGCACTAGATCCAGCTTGGGGAATTGCAGATCTGAGTAGATAGTGGCAGATCTAGTCCAGATCTGAAGGAATAACATCAGATCCAGCCCTAAAATTTTGTAGATGCGAAGATATTGTCGGATCCCGGCCATAAATACGAGTTTGGTAGCAGATCTGATATTGGAGGATGCAGATCATGAAGGGAAGGACGCAGATCTGGTTTGGAGGCTTCAGATCCAGCAGATCTGAGCATTCAGGAGCAGATCCACTTGGTAGGACGATGATCTGATGAGCAGGCTTGAGTGAGGTAGGCTCAACAGCGTTTTCTAGCCTTCAGTGGCTGATCTATCTGTCTGGAGGTTTGGGTGACTGGTGCTCCATCTGTTTCTGCGCTGTCACTAGCAGAAACAGCGTTTTTTTTATTGGTGAGGGTTTGCAGTTGGAGATCAGCTATTTATCAGTCTTCAGCCCTAGTACCAGCGCAGTTCATCTTCAGCATTCAGAGCAGCTAGGACGCTGTCCTTGTTGCAGCCATTATCTGTTGAGAGGGTCTCCACTTGCCTAGGGCAAGGATAGGTGCACTTACTCTGATTTACTTGTACTCCTCTCTATGTACTTTCTGATTAATAAAATGGCTCAGTTTTCTGGCACTCTATGTGTAATGATTCAGTGATCTGGTTCAGCGTTATATTTTCTATATCTGCTTGGCATATTTCTGTTTATTACTGGTTATTTCCCTTTGGGGATATTACACAATGCAGAACACGGGGTTGCGGCAGCCCAATATAGTTGGTCGACAGCAGGCAGACGAACAAGGTGACAGTGGTATAGTTTGTGGACAGCGGCAGGTTACAGCAATTGTGGCAGGGACAGAATCCTTTTTTTAAATATTTTTTTAGTTTATCAAATAATTTTCTAAACTTCTTTCTTTTATATATATATATATATATATATATATAGAGAGAGAGAGAGAGAGAGAGAGAGAGAGATCTTTCACCCTTTCTTTGTTTTCCTTCTTTTTTTAATATATAATCTTCTTTCTTTTTTTTTCCTTTTTCTCTATAATTTTATTTATTTCATTTCATATATATATATATATATATATATATATATATATATATATATATTTTCTCTTTTAAAGGCCAAAGGCCTAATGGCTGAATGGAGAACCTCCAAAAAACTTTGTGTGGCTAACCGCTTCAATCACAATGGCAACAAACTTGACAAAGGGTTGATGGCCAAAGGCCAGGATTGGAGAATAACTCTTTGATACCAATGTAACGAACAGAGTTTGTATACTCAACAGAATATTCAGATATCTGGAATCTGTAAATGTCCATGATAGGATAAATAACATATTCATATAAGAATGTTGAATGTACAAGAGATATGATATGACATTGATATGTTCTGGTTACAAATAAGGGCCCTGCTTATATACTAGGCAAGGTGCCCCTTCACGAATAGTCATGTCCTTTAGGACATGTCACTTCAAAATGCTAATTATTTATAATTATTAATTATATAGTATGTTCATAACAGGTAATATTTATTACTCTCTGTACATATGTTTTACTGCATAATGTAAGACATCATTTCAAAAACAAAGATAGAAAATCAGTTACATGAAATGTGATAAAGGAAAACACATTGGTAGTTTCCAAGAAAATTTAAATCAAGAACAAAGCCAACATTTCCAAGAAAGCAGCATTTGCACTCAGATGGTTGTTATCATTTTACACTATTTGCAACCTTGGTTTAAGCAATTTGAACAGAAAAAGGGAAAGAAAGAAATGAATTTGTTTCGATGTTCAAAAAGGATTGGGAATGGCTAAAGTAACTGAAACTCATAAAAAACAATATTCAAGCTATAGTCAAATTCTGCACTGAAGGCATCTTCAAAATTTGGCTACACAGGTGCCAGCAGAGAGAATAAAGTAAAATGGAACTTTACAAATAAAATGAAATCAATGCCAATAATAGCTCAAGAGCTGCAAAAGGAAAATACAAGGGTGATGGTTATGAAAATCTGAATATTTCACTGCAACAGAAAAAATATTTACAATTGAACGAAACTTCCCAAGGAAACAGTATGGTGTGAATTTAAAATAAACCATTCTAATTTGCAATAGCTACAAGCAATAATCAAAATTCAAACATTTTCACTAAAACATGTTTCGGAAGTTAAATGTAACCTCAAATCCTTACCGCAGGAAGGAGATTTGAGAGAGCTGTTCCGGATGATGTTATGACTGCCGCTGGTTTATATGATCCCTTTCCATATCCCAATGCATGAAAGGCAAGAGAACGCTCATCGATACATGAGATACATGAGACATGACGATTTTGTGCAGCTGCCACAGCAAGTGGAGATGATCTTGATCCTGGTGCTATGCAGAAATACTGGAACAGAAAAATGCATTAGAGCATACAGATTAAAAGAGGGGAAAAGGTAAAAGAAAAAGATTAACCTGTACACAAATTTAAGTTGTTACTTACTGTTATACCCAGTCGACAGCACTCCTCTACTATCAGAAATGCCCATACAGCATTCATGTTGGGAAAATTTTCTAAGTGCGTATATGGCTCGAGCAATGACTCATACTAAACACAAATCAATGCAAATTTGGTGAATAACTCCACTTTAATTCTATAGGCTTGCATTCAAATTCTGTTAGGACTAAAACAAGATATCATTCTGTTTAAAAAAGAAGGTTACATTGACACCCGTCTATAGACAAAATGTGATCAACTACCAAATAATATGCTTGCAATGGAAAATTCAGTACTCAAATTCTACTAGGAATATAACTAGCAACCATCCTGTTCAGATAAAAAAGGCTACAATGACACCCATCCATAGACAAAATGCGTTCAGCTATCAAAATGTGTTCCTGAGCAGCGCAGGGGCTGATGCAGGATAGCAACGCTGACGCAGTGGGCTTCAGAGCAGCGCTGGGGTTTCTGAAGACTGAAAAGCATTGAGATCTGTAAATCCTGTTTGAGGGTGTGAATCAGTGAGTTTTTCTGTCTCCAAAACAGAGCTATAGCTACAGTTTATTTCTCTGTCGGGTTAACTAGCTGGTACCCAGATTTGTTGTACTTAGGCTCTACTTAATAATAAAACCCTCCAGCAGCCAAAAGACTGGTTTTCCCGCATTGGGTTTTTCTAGGGACAGTGGTCCAGAAAATCCTTGTGTATCACTTTGTCATTGTGCATGTTATTCAGTTTAGATCTGTATGTGTAGGTTGTTGATGTATTTACTTCAATGTTAATGCTGAATATTTCACATTAATAACTTGTCTAAGTAGGAGAAGTAAATCAAGATTTAATAGTAGAGTTTCTGCATAAGTATATTCAAAAATTTTCACAGGCATTGGTTTATTGCAAAATTTGGGTTCATCTTTGGTTCCATTCAATTCTCCAGCTTTCACTTGTGAATCCAACTGAAATCAAAATAGGCTTAACCATCTAGACTCTTGTCATCTCTAACTAGGAGATAGCCCATAGCATGAACCTAGTTACATGCCTCCCAAAATGTTGTGAACTCAGCAAACAGCACAATGGACATGCTCATAATGATGAAGGATAACACTTAACACTGTTGTAAACATATTCTTAACAACAGAATGACAACTGTACTACAGAGTCCATTATTGCTGTCCATTTATTAACAGAAGCATTGTCTAGTGTACTGACATAAAATAAACAGTAATGTGATAAGCTTCATAACACTAACTGAAAACATACCATAAATGCATCACATCAGTTTACCGTGGAAAACCCTAGAACAGGGAAAATCCCCACTCTAAAAAAATGTTCTTCATTATCACAATGGTCCACTGCATGACAAAACTATGTCCATCTAACAGAATCACTGTATCAAAAAATATTTGCCCAAACTCGAGAGCTTATAGTCCATAACTAAACCAATCTAAATATCAATCTCTCCATGTTCTATCACATTCCTTTAACTAGAACTCAGAACTTAGCCCTTAGGCTATTAGAGCTAGGTTTCAATAAATGCACGTGATCCTTACTTCACTGCCCAAGAAAACTGTCTATTGCACTCGTTGACTAGTGTTACAACCTTTACAATCAAAGCATGATCAAATGAATCAATCAAGACCTAGCACCTAATGGTCAAAGGGACAAAAAGTCCATACAACAGTGCAAACATCATAACAGCAGTTCCCTGGTTGTTAAAACTTAAAAGCATCATGTGAAATAATTGTGAATTTATCAATGGAGTTTGGACCGTGCCCAATTTTTTTGTACTAATACGTGTGTTATGGCATCTCCAATTCATATAAATGTGCATGTCATGTGAGTCTGTGAACCAATAAGAAACTCTAGGATCTAGGCTCAAGAAAATTAGAAACCGTTTATGACTCTATGATATATTTATTATTAACGTTATCATAGATTAATGAAGTTCTTAAGATTAGCTTGAATGGACTCTTCAAGCTTTACTTTTTGACACAAATAAGGTCAAGATGCCAATATGGATAAAAAAACGCAACATATCTAAGTACAATTAAGTATTATGAAGCATATATTGAAAAAAGGGTGTTTCATGTGTTCTAATTTTTTCATGTTGAATCTTACGCTATAATATTACATAGTCTTCAGACATAAGTGCCTAACAATGCAACTCCTTAGCAACAAAGGTGGACCAATATTACCAAACTTCAAAGTTCAATCATACTAGAATTAGACCCGTCTCACCTTCAACTCAAATTCCTGCCAAATATCATATAACTAGGAGATTAATATTAACTTGAATGAACTCTTGGAGCTTTACCTTTCGAGTCTCGACACATCAGTTCTTAAGGTTAGCTTGAATGGACTCTTGAAGCTTTATCATTTGACACATCAAACAAGGTTAAGAAGCCAATTTGGATAAAGAAATATAAAGATCTAAGTACAATTAAGTATTAGGAAGCATGGATTGGAAAAAGAAGTGTTCCACAGGGATGCATCCCCGAGGGTGGGGGACGTGCTTCCTCGCTCCCCCACGCTCCCGAGACAGGGAAACTCCTAGAGAAACTTTCCCCACGTCCCCTTTTTGGAAAATTTGGTGCAACTCTAGGGGGGCGTTTTTCTGGCGACGAAATGTGTCTCTCTTGTGGGGGGGACGATGGGATGCAAGAGGGACGCGTCCCCCAAATTTTTTCGCTAATAACAATTAAAAAAAACAATTTTTGTATTTCACTGCTTTCTATGTTTATTTTTAGTTCAGTTTTCTATGGTTGTTTTAGACTTCAACATAATGTCATTGTCATATGATGAATTTACTTTTTGATGTGCATTGCAATTTGCGTAATTTCAATTGTCAAATGATGAATTTAATTTAGATGTACCTTGCATAATATTAATGTCGATTTCCATATGATGAATTTAGATGGAACATTGCATAATGTCAAATGATAGATTCAATTCAGTAATTTATTTTTAGATTTACATTAATGATTGCAGAAATGTCAAATGATAATTTTGATGTCGAAATTTCTTGTTTTCCCACCCCGGTTTTCAGTTTCACCTTATTTCTCCTTTTAGTTAAATGCTCTTTCCCATATCCTTACATTTAACAACAGGAAAATAATTTTTTTGCTGAAAACACAAATTCTGAAAAATTTACAGAATGTTGGAAAATGCAGAAATAAAAATCAATAGATACAAACAGTGATTCAACACATCATAACACAGTAATTTTTGGTCAAGGTGACCCTGGAAAAACCCCCTACAACTCTTGAGGAAAACCAGTTCGAAAGCTCCTTTTTATTTCTGGAAAATGTTTTTTACAGTGAGAGGAAAAAAACTCAGAAAAAATCAGCAAGTACAGATTACAACTTATATCGTTTTTCGTGCTTTACCACCACCTCGAAAAGCGTGTAAACAGCAAAACAGAACAGCAATAAATGTTGTACGGCCTCCTTGGTTTTCGTGCCCAAATTTGCAGCCTTAAATGCTGCTATACGGACTGTCTAGAAATGCATGCAAGCTGCCATAAATGCTGTTGTATTGTTTTTCTCGATTTTCGTGCAAAAAAAAATAGCAGAGCTGCTGTACGGATTTTTGCCTCGAAATCTGTGCAAAGGTATAGCCACTTGTTGTATGGCCTCCCTTGAAAAACGTGCCAGCAAAACAGCTTCTCTGCTCCTCGATTTTCATGCCAACTTGCTGTACGACCTTCTTGGAAACTAAGCCAAAACTGCTGTACGGATTTTCTAGAAAATCTTGCCCAAAATCTGCCTTTCACTGTGTGCTAACTCTGCTGTACGGACTTGCTGAAACACTGCTTTGGAATGTGTGCCAAAGCTGCTGCCTCCTTCTCCTCACTGCCCAGAAATCTCCCGTGCTCTCTTGCTCTCCTTCTCCCAATCTGCTCATGAAAGAATGAATTACCTTTTCCTCCTTTTCCTCCTTTAACTTAACCCTAAGTGACTTTTGGGGAATCCCTAAATCCAATGGCTGAAATAGATTGAGATCTAGGGCTGAGATTAAATGCTCATTTAAATCTCACTTTCTATTTTTTAATTCACCCCACTTTTATAAAGACCCACTTAGTCATTTATTTCCAAAGTCACTTTTCCTTTCTAATTTTACATTGACTTTATTAAAGTCACTTTAAAATTAGACTTTAGTAACTTTATCACTTAAAGTCACTTTTAAACTAGATTTGACTTTATAAAATTATAAAGTCACTTTAGGAGAAAAATTAAAATCTTTTGGACACTTTTCCCTAGGCCAAAGATCAAAGCCTTAGGGAACCACCTGTCCTCTGGTAACCAAATTTCAACATTTGATTCACAATAGTCTAATACGAAATGATGATCATATTTAGATGTGCATTTCATAATTAATAAGATTTACTATCTACTCATTTAGTTATTAACATATTGTTGGGATTTTATTTTTTTATTTTTATATATTAAATTTTTAATAATTTTATAATGACTTTGACATCCCCCCGTTTCCCCGAAATTTCCCTAAATTTTGGGGTTGCTTATATATGTCCCCCTTGTGCCTATCCCCGCTCCCGCATTTCCCCATCCTGGAAACTCAGTGGAACATTGGAAAAAAGGGTGTTTCATCTGTTCTTTACTTATTCACGTTGAATCATTTTCTATAATAAATACTACATAATCTTCAGACAAAATTAAGTGCCTACAATGCACTCTTGAGCAACAAAGTTGGACCAATATTAACAAACTTCAATCTATATTAGCATTACACACCTGTCTCGTCTTCAATTCAAGTTCCTGCCAAATATCATGTAACTTGGAACTTTTCACTATCCCAGCTTCTGAGTAAACAAATATTTGTGAACCCTGCAATCCATATCAAGAAGACATATAAAAACCACGTCTCTCATTTTACATAGTCATTCATAATTCCTTAAGCTTATCACTGCACCATTTTTCTCTTACCATACATTTTCTTGATCTTTTAGAAATGGGTCATATTTTAAAGCCTGGCACACAAAATTCAGCATGCTGGACCCATATGTGTTTTGCATATGTTTCTTTCTAGCTGTTTACACTATAATTACAACAGCTTACAAGCTTTGCCAGTTGAGATGGAAGTTCTTCTTCTGTTTTCAACAAGAAGGATAGACTCTGTGGAATATAAATGATTGATACAAGAGCTAATTTATGATTTTTCGTAACAGAAGCAGATAATGCATTGAGGAAAATGTATTCTGTAACACCAAAACAGAATACCCAAGTGGTCAACTGTTACAGGGAATCTCAAAAAGTTCTTTGGAATTTAACATATAGATGACTGAAATGCACTGAGTAAACATTCCATTAGGAAGCAAGTTTATTCAAGTTCAAGCAAAATCATTTAATATAAGGAATCTAACAAAGTTGAGTATCACAACTAAAATATCAACAGTCAAGGACTTTAAGACTCAAATTATTGTCATTTGTATTACTAATATACTTTCATGCAATTTCTATTTTAGCATAACTTAAGCATTCAGGAATGAATCAGTAAGAATGACGAAAATGGTCTTGGAATATTTTCTTATCTTCGAGAACTTACTCCGCCCTTCTGCACCAATGCTGAGCCAGTTGCCAGAGCAAAGTCAGCATCCTTGCCTCCAAACCAACCTACTGGTCCACCATACATTCCTCGGTCAAATGTCTCTGTTCACAACAGTTCAAAGAAAAAGCTTTCTTAAGACCTAGAATGTCTCCACATAGATATGAAAACCACTTGTTGCATCCTCCTTTCTATTAGACATTATAATGTCTATTTTATCATAGGGAGTAATAAATGTTATTTATAAGAATAATGTTGTAATGTCATAAGGTGAGTCATATGTAATAAATCAAATTAGGTGAGTGGTTCCTAAAGAGATTAACACAACTTGCTAGACACACACACACACATATAACACAACTCTATGTAAAATTTTGAAGAACAGTAATATAAAACATATCTCTTTTCATCTCTCTCACTTGTCTCTTTACATACTCTACATATTATAGTTTAACATGATATCAAAGCCACAGTGACCGTGGCATTAAGTAATTACTAATTACAAAGATCTATGCCAAGGCAAGGTTTGGCACACACCTAGAGAAAGGGATGAATTAAAACATAACAAGAGGCTATGTGAAGAAGAAAAAGCATTAATTGAAGATGAGTTCCCCAATATGCTTGTGACCAAACTCATCAAATCAGTGAATTAGGTGACTCCAACCAGTGAAGAAGATTGTGGCTAACTAATAAAAATCAGTGTACGGTAGCATCATGCTTTGCTCCAAACAGGGCTCATCCCAACTCCAAGACATTTGAAATGAGAAAATTGTGATTGGCATCTTAAGAAAGGTGCCATACCCTGCAACCCCACACTCTATAAAGGTAGCATATGTATTTTGATAGGCAGCTATAACGAAATAGAACGGAAGCTATAAACCTGAAGGTAGTAAAAGCCTAAAATGGGTGCCCTAAGTGTCAAAGTGAACCAAATTGGTGACCAAGAGCTGGAGAACAAGGGGGAGAAGGAATCTAAGAAACCCACTTAAGTACTAAATATCATAGAGGGGTCCCATGTCTACGATAAGTGAGGGGGACTTGTGGAGGGCATTTAAAATTAAAAAATTAAAAAATCCAATACAACGATTTCTTTTGGAGTATTTTATGGAGGATGCTAGAGTATGCCATGTCTTATGCCCTCGTTGATGCAAATGTCCCGCCTTCATGAAACTATTTTGTTGGAGATTTGTAAAAATGGTTTGACCACTTTGTATTTAATGAGTTTTTGATTAATTATATGAAAGATATCGCTTCTTTACTCCTCCCTAAGCTGAGCCAGTTGCCAGAGAAAAGTCAGCATCCTTGCCTCCAAACCAACCTACTGGTCCACCATACATTCCTCAGTCAAATGTCTCTGTTCACAACAGTTCAAGAAAAACTTTCTTAAGACCTAGAATGTCTCCACATAAATATGAAAACCACTTATTGCATCCTCCTTTCTATTAGACATTATAATGTCTATTTTATCATAGGGAGTAATAAATGTTATTTATAAGAATAATGTTGTAATGTCATAAGGTGAGTCATATGTAATAAATCAAATTAGGTGAGTGGTTCCTAAAGAGATTAACACAACTTGCTAGACACACACACACACATATAACACAACTCTATGTAAAATTTTGAAGAACAGTGATATAAAACATATCTCTTTTCATCTCTCTCACTTGTCTCTTTACATACTCTACATATTATAGTTTAACATGATATCAAAGCCACAGTGACCATGGCATTAAGTAATTACAAAGATCTATGCCAAGGCAAGGTTTGGCACACACCTAGAGAAAGGGCTGAATTAAAACATAACAAGAGGCTATGTGAAGAAGAAAAAGCATTAATTGAAGGTGAGTTCCCCAATATGCTTGTGACCAAACTCATCAAATCAGTGAATTAGGTGTCTCCAACCAGTGAAGAATATTGTGGCTAACTAATAAAAATCAGTGTACGGTAGCATCATGCTTTGCTCCAAACAGGGCTCATCCCAACTCCAAGACATTTGAAATGAAAAAATTGTGATTGGCATCTTAAGAAAGGTGCCATACCCTGCAACCCCACACTCTATAAAGGTAGCATATGTATTTTGATAGGCAGCTACAACGAAATAGAACGGAAGCTATAAACCTGAAGGTAGTAAAAGCCTAAAATGGGTGCCCTAATTGTCAAAGTGAACCAAATTGGTGACCAAGAGCTGGAGAACAAGGGGGAGAAGGAATCTAAGAAACCCACTTAAGTACTAAATATCATAGAGGGGTCCCATGTCTACGATAAGTGAGGGGGACTTGTGGAGGGCATTTAAAATTAAAAAATTAAAAAATCCAATACAACGATTTCTTTTGGAGTATTTTATGGAGGATGCTAGAGTATGCCATGTCTTATGCCCTCGTTGATGCAAATGTCCCACCTTCATGAAACTATTTTGTTGGAGATTTGTAAAAATGGTTTGACCACTTTGTATTTAATGAGTTTTTGATTAATTATATGAAAGATATCGCTTCTTTACTCCTCCCTAAGCTAAGCCAGTTGCCAGAGCAAAGTCAGTATCCTTGCCTCCAAACCAACCTACTGGGCCACCATACATTCCTCGGTCAAATGTCTCTGTTCACAACAGTTCAAGAAAAACTTTCTTAAGACCTAGAATGTCTCCACATAAATATGAAAACCACTTATTGCATCCTCCTTTCTATTAGACATTATAATGTCTATTTTATCATAGGGAGTAATAAATGTTATTTATAAGAATAATGTTGTAATGTCATAAGGTGAGTCATATGTAATAAATCAAATTAGGTGAGTGGTTCCTAAAGAGATTAACACAACTTGCTAGACACACACACACACATATAACACAACTCTATGTAAAATTTTCAAGAACAGTGATATAAAACATATCTCTTTTCATCTCTCTCACTTGTCTCTTTACATACTCTACATAATATAGTTTAACATGATATCAAAGCCACAGTGACCATGGCATTAAGTAATTACAAAGATCTATGCCAAGGCAAGGTTTGGCACACACCTAGAGAAAGGGATGAATTAAAACATAACAAGAGGCTATGTGAAGAAGAAAAAGCATTAATTGAAGGTGAGTTCCCCAATATGCTTGTGACCAAACTCATCAAATCAGTGAATTAGGTGACTCCAACCAGTGAAGAAGATTGTGGCTAACTAATAAAAATCAGTGTACGGTAGCATCATGCTTTGCTCCAAACAGGGCTCATCCCAACTCCAAGACATTTGAAATGAAAAAATTGTGATTGGCATCTTAAGAAAGGTGCCATACCCTGCAACCCCACACTCTATAAAGGTAGCATATGTATTTTGATAGGCAGCTATAACGAAATAGAACAGAAGCTATAAACCTGAAGGTAGTAAAAGCCTAAAATGGGTGCCCTAATTGTCAAAGTGAACCAAATTGGTGACCAAGAGCTGGAGAACAAGGGGGAGAAGGAATCTAAGAAACCCACTTAAGTACTAAATATCATAGAGGGGTCCCATGTCTACGATAAGTGAGGGGGACTTGTGGAGGGCATTTAAAATTAAAAAATTAAAAAATCCAATACAACGATTTCTTTTGGAGTATTTTATGGAGGATGCTAGAGTATGCCATGTCTTATGCCCTCGTTGATGCAAATGTCCCACCTTCATGCTAAGTCACCGGATACTCCTAAAATGCCCTCGAATCGCCGAATCCCCGTACCGGATTCGGCCCCAATTCAAAGGATACGACGTATCCGTGCGGGGTACGGCGTATCCCGACCGTATCCCGTTCGGATATGTCGTATCCCATAAACCCGGATACGGCCGGGCCCGCGGGTTCAAAAAAGCGTTGTTTTTTTTATAAAGGGGGCTTTTGCTCATTGTTTTTCACCAATTTCATTTTTTTTCACCAATTGAGGAGGATTTTTCAGGAGAGGGCATCAAGCTTATGGCCCTAGTATTTATATGTGATTCATGGTAATGTTAAATTAATCTTCATTTTCATCCTTTTACTTCAATTTTTAACATTACCATGAAATGACTCAGGATGTTTGAGAGTGGTTCCGACCTCATTGGATTTCATATGGAGAAAGTAGAATTTTAGATCTCATTCAAAATCCAGCAGACTTATCAGTTTTTCAGGATTTCAGGATTGGGTTATTGCAATGTTTCCATAGAATTTTGTCATGTATTAGGGTATGGAACTCGTATTTAATCAAGAGCACCAATCCCTCTATGTACCTTGATGTTAGTGACATTGGTTGTCAAACTCCTCTATCATGACCCTACGAAAAATGTACCCATCACTCAAACAAAACCTTGACTATCTAAGATGATAGATAAATCTATGTTTAAATCAATGAATTAAGTATGAATTTGTGTAAAAAATATCTAATTTTTAATATATTAATACATATATATTTTTTAATAAAATAATATATAATGTATCGTATCCCAGAAGTATCCTGTTCCGGGGTCACCGTACCCGTATCCGATTCTTCGAATCTCGGTATCCCCGTATCCCCGTATCAGGTGACTTAGCCTTCATGAAACTATTTTGTTGGAGATTTGTAAAAATGGTTTGACCACTTTGTATTTAATGAGTTTTTGATTAATTATATGAAAGATATCGCTTTATTTCCTCCGTGTTTCCAGCCACCCACCCAAGCTGCTATAGAAAAGTTCTGGATCTTGCCTGTAAACCACCCTATCGAAACCACCATACAGAATCGATCAAATGTCTCCGTTCACAACAACAAAAGAAAAACTTTCTTAAGACCAGGAATGTCTCCACATAAATATGAAAACCACTTATTGTATCCTCTCCTTTCTATTAGACATTATAATGTCTATTTTATCATAGGGAGTAATAAATGTTATTTATAAGAATAATGTTGTAATGTCATAAGGTGAGTCATATGTAATAAATCAAATTAGGTGAGTGGTTCCTAAAGAGATTAACACAACTTGTCAGACACACACACAAACATATAACACAACTCCCCCCATGTAAAATTTTGAAGAACAAAGATATAAAACATATCTCTTTCATCTCTCTCACTGTCTCTCTTTACATACTCTACATATTACAGTTTAACATGATATCAAAGCCACGTCAGTGACCGTGACATTAAGTAATTACAAAGCATCTATGCCAAGGCAAGGTTTGGCACACACCTAGAGAAAGGGATGAATTAAAAACATAACAAGAGGCTATGTGAAGAAGAAAAAGAATTAATTGAAGATGAGTTCCCAATATGCTTGTGACCAAACTCATCAAATCGTTGAATTAGGTGACTCCAACCAAGAAGAAGATTGTGGCTAACTAATAAAAATCAAAGGTACGGTAGCATCATGCTTTGCTCCAAACAGGGCTCATGCCAACTCCAAGACATTTGAAATGAAAAAATTGTGATTGGCATCTTAAGAAAGGTGCCATACCCTGCAACCCCACACTCTATAAAGGTAGCATATGTATTTTGATAGGCAGCTATAACGAAATAGAACGGAAGCTATAAACCTGAAGGTAGTAAAAGCCTAAAATGGGTGCCCCAAGTGTCAAAGTGAACCAAATTGGTGACCAAGAGCTGGAGAACAAGGGGGAGAAGGAATCTAAGAAACCCACTTAAGTACTAAATATCATAGAGGGGTCCCATGTCTACGTTAAGTGAGGGGGACTTGTGGAGGGCATTTAAAATTAAAAAATTAAAAAATCCAATACAACGATTTTTTTTGGAGTATTTTATGGAGGATGCTAGAGTATGCCATGTCTTATGCCCTCGTTGATGCAAATGTCCCACCTTCATGAAACTATTTTGTTGGAGATTTGTAAAAATGGTTTGACCACTTTGTATTTAATGAGTTTTTGATTAATTATATGAAAGATATCACTTCTTTACTCCTCCCTAAGCTAGATCTAGGGTTTTGACCCTAAATATTGTTTATTTTAATGTAGATGAAGAAGGAGTTCAAACCTATACAAGGTTATTCTCTCTTCATTACTTCTCATGGTTGGATTTTTGGAGTTTCCCATCTTTAAGTTTAATGAATATAAATTTTTTGGAGCATATGTCATGTATAAAGGTCTCATTCCCATCAAGGTGTGTCGATTGTTCTAATGCTTTCTATTGTTGCATATGATTATAGAGTTGCTAATAGTTGCTATTGTGTGGCCATTGAAAAAAGATACATTTATCATAATGGAAGGGTTTTTGTATGAAGAATTTCTCCCCCTTGATCCTTTTTTCTCTTGTCTATATATTATTCTCTTGTACCTTACATCTACATGACTAACTACTAGGTTAATACCTCATGCTAAGGCACATCTCATTAGGAAAGTTTTGATGTGGCACTTCAAATTCCTCCTAGCATTACCTTACTATCATCTTTATCAATGTCAAGTTCTTCTTGTGGCACGTATATTGTAGCCCTTGTAGCCTGAACATTTACTGAGTTTACCCTCTTCAATTATCCTTTTGACTCCATTTTTCCTTTCTTGGATTGGCACTAATCTCTTGATCCCTCCTATTATCACTCCATCAGTAGGAGTACACAAGTTTTTTCAAACACATCATTTATCAATGTTGTAAGCCCAAGGTCACAAGTCAAAGCCTTCTAAAAAACTATGTGAGGCTATATATTAGGCATCCCAAACCTTACGTCTTGTCTTTTGAGTTTGTATGATTGGTTGGTTGATTGGGCCATGCCTTGTCCCTTATGAACTTCATCTTGGCAATCTCATCCCTAACCGGATTAGAGGACCTTGGAAGGTTTTTCATGAGTACCCATGGTTCTATGGAAGTCTTGTCTTTGTAGGGGCGATCACCGGTGTATGGGCCAGTCCAGCCTGCATCAAGGTGCACCTATGTCATTCCACATGGTTTCATGTCTATAGAGTTTGTAGGTGACTTTAGCTTCAGTGCAATATTGCTCATTACAACTCTCACAACATAGCAGTCTTATTTGTCAACTTTCACGTTTCACAAGGCATTTCACGTTTCCCAATGCAAAATGGTCCAAGTGGTCAAAATTCAACCCAAGCTCAAAGTGTAGAGCATGACTAGAGGATTCCATGCCACGTGGAATTTTTTCAATCAAAGCATCTAGTGACTAGTTATAGTCCAGTCAAACTTGGTCAACAGTACAGGAAATGTTTCCAAAGGATTTATAGGCAGAGCATTGGAGAAAATCATGCATGCATTACATCAGAATTGATCAGTTCGACGAGACAAAGAAAACCCAAGTGACAAAATGTTGAGATCAGCAACAATGTTGGAGATCAAGCACAACAACAGTATGACGTGGTAGTCAAAGTGATGATGTGGCAGTGTCCTAGTAGATATGAGGAAACAGAGAAAGACCCAGTACAGATCAAGACATGCTGAGCAAAACCTAGGTTCCAGTTTTTCCATGAGGGTTACAGCATTAGAGATATACCATTGTGGGCCCAAGTCGAATTGCTAAGGGAATATTCAATTCCAAATCAAAGTCAAAAAATAATCATTGGGTCAAATCTAGCCATTGGAGAAAATTCTACTAGCTATTGTAGCCAAATTGGACCAAGAAGTTGGAAGATGGACCTATTAACTAGCTATTACAAAGAATTTTTTCTAAAGGGACGAATTTGTTTTCTTTTGGTCAATTTACACTCTTTTAAGTGGACAAATCGACTCACTCATGGACCAACAATGCTAGACGTTGGGGAATCATGATGTTACTTCATTTTTTGACCATTGAAGACCATTTTCAAAGGGAAAACGTAAATTATTTTGCGTTATGTACAAATTCAACCCCCCTGGGGAAATTCATGGTATTTTGTAATATTTAAAAAAAATTGCAAAGTCCCAGATTGTGGAGTATTAGCAATATTTTAATGAGGAGAAGTCCATGCTTGATCTTGTAGAGCCATTTCGAGGTGACAACAAAATTGTCCTTCGATCTAGGGACCACGTCCCAGACATCATTCTTCATGATTGACTCATATTCCTCGTGCATAGCATCCTTCCAAACTTGATGCTTTATGGCCTCTTCAAAAGTTCCAGGCTCAGATTGTACAATAGTACTCATGGCTGCTAGGTACCCTTGGTACCTATTTGGCTTCTTACTTTCACGGAATGTTCCCCTTGGAGTAGTATGTCCCTCAACATCTTCAAGAGTCTCTAAGCCATGAGGGTCTTCTTTTATTTGAAGAAGGTGGATCTATAGGATCCATCGGTCCTTCAACATCGGGCATCAGTTCAACCTTTGGTTCTTCCTGCCTTCTAGCTTCTTCTTCTTCTATGTCTTCCTTTGGGATAGGAAGATTTCTAACCTTCCTGAGGGCAGCATCTTCGTCGAAGGTGACATCATGGCTTATCTCCACTTCTCTTTGACCAGGCACATAGATTTTGTATGCCTTCGAGGTTTCAATGTAGCCCACAAACCTTCTCTTCTTCCTAGAAGCATCCAACTTGCTCCTCTTTTCTTTTGGCACATGAAAATAAACGGGACTTCCAAAAACTCTAAAATGAAAAACATCGGGCTTCTTACCAGAGAAGACTTCTTCGAGAGTTTTGGAGTCCAATGCGGAATGTGGGCATCTATTTAGAACATACACAGTGGTGTTGGCAGCTTCTCCCCATAGAAACTTCAGAAGACCTTGGTCATAAAGCATGGCACGGGCAGCTTCCAAAATGGTTCTATTCTTCCTTTCAGCAACACCATTTTGTTCGAGAGTATACATAGTGGTGGTCTCCCTCTTAATGCCAGCTTCCCTACAATAGTCATTGAATTCATTCGACTCATACTCGGTTCCATTATCGATCCTCAAAATTTTGATCTTCTTCCCTGTTTGATTTTCAACCAAGGCCTTGAAGGTACGGAACCACTTAAATGCTTCGTCCTTCTTCAAAAAATATATCCAAGTCTTGCGGGAGAAGTCATCTATAAAGGTGATATAATATAAGCATCCTCCCAAGGATGTTACAGGCAACATACCAGATAGATCGAAATGTATCAATTGCAAAATATCAGATGTCTTCGTGACACTTGAGAGGAATGGTCCCCTTGTATGCTTTCCTTCGGCACAACCTGACATACACCTTCATGATCATCTTTGGAATCGGGCATCCCTGTCACCACCTTCCTTGCTTCGGGTAGGACTTTGTAAGGAATGTGTGCAAACCTCTGGTGCCATAGCTCGGATTGAAGAGTTGTGTCACATGTCATGGCCCCTAACGGACTTCCTCCAACCTGATAGAGTGTATCAACCCTAAAACCAAGAGTGAACGCTTCTTTGAAGCTCCTCTTCCAAATGTGTATCTTTCCATCGATGAATGCCACCTTGAATCATTTGTCTTCCATTGCCAAGATATACACTAGATTCTTCTTCAAGTTAGGTACGTACAACACATCTTGCAAGCGGAGGACTTGACCTTGATTTAGATGAAGGGCTGCAGTCCCTGTCCCTTTCACGGGATAGGTGGCATTGTCTCCAAGGATAATTTCCAAATTAGTATCCTTTTCAATCAAATTAGAGAGGGCTTCCTTATATTCAGTGAAGTGCCTTAAGGCACCACTATCAATCAACCAATTGTCCAGCGTGTTGGAAGGAGATGTAGCAGAGAGGGCAGATATAAGAATATATTCATTTTTCCTATCAAGAACATTAGATTCATCATACCTGGAATTTCTTGACCTCTCGAAAGGTTGACCATTTCCACTTCGATCAAAGGGAGCCTTCCTCTTTCCTTTGAACCTGTTGTTCCTTTGATTTCCATTCCCCCTGAAGTTGTTGTTGTCATCATCTCTGGAAGAGCCCCTTCTATTAGGGCACTCTCCTGCATAGTGACCAAACTTGTTACAAGTGTAACATCATCCTTTTCTTCCTTTGGGACCCGCTCTTCCATGATTTTGATTTCTCAAACCAGAATTGTTCCTCTTCTTTGCATGAGCGGTGAAGGCAGTAGGGTCACTTCCATTCCCATTAGAGGGATGGTCTCTCTCCATCATCCTTGTCTCCTCTTAAGTGCATCTCGTCAACAATTCATCAAAATCAGGAATCACATTATTATTAAGAATAGTGGTATTGAATACATACCATTCCTAGGGGAGTCCTCCAAGAGCAATGAGAGTAAGCTCTCGATCAGCTATGGCTTCTCCAATAGTTTAGAGATCATTCTTGATTTCAGTGAGCTTCATGAAATATGATTGGATGGATTCTCCTTTGCCTTTCTTGATCTCCTTCAACTTGTTCTTCAAAAATAGAATTCGATTAGCATTGCTAGCCCTGAACATGCTAACCAACTTATCATACATCTCTTTAGATGTTCCCAGCTCGGAGATATAAGCAACCAAGTGCTTATGAATAGAATCCCTGATGATTTTCTACACCTTAACTTCCCCTTTCTTGTACTTAGTCTTAGTGGAAGCAAGTGCATTTGATGGAGGCTCATTGATCTTCCCCTGCACATAATCCATAACATCTTGGTCTTCTAATGTCAAATCTAAAGACATTTTCCAAGCATGATAATCAGAGTTGTCAGTCAGGTTATCATCAAATTTGAAACCCTTGTATGATGAGGAGGCCATTGATCCCAGTCTTTGATTATTCAAATTCTTCGGTGATTGCTTTTCACGCTTGCTTGGGCTTTTTCTTCACCTTAGCTCTGATACCATGTTGATTTTAGATAACCATGGTATGTTCTATGTTTAATGTAGTTTACTTCAATCTTTCGTATTAGCCCAATTCAGATTTGCAATCACATAACCATTGAAAGTAAATGCTGATATAACATAAAATTAAATCGACAGAAGACAATTCAATACAAGATACAAAAATTTGTAATTCTTCTTATTCAGCAAAGAAAGAGAAAATTGTTTTTTATAGCAGTCAACAGGATTCCCTAGCCAACAAAGACTTTGCAGGTCAAACCAGCCCTTAGAACCTCCAAATAGGTTCAGTCAAACTCGGTCAAAGTCAACCTTCCTTCAAGGTCAAACTCACCCCAAAAACCAGTCCACAAAACAGTCAACGCACCAGTCAAATCTGCGGTCAAACCAGTCAACATTGCGGTCAACCCTGCAATAAATGTTGCGGTCAAAGGTCAACGTTTGACCTGGATTTTTGTGCCCTCCAATGCAGCCTCTCCAAATCGGAATTTGTGTGCTAAAAATGCAATCAAACAATGAGGTTTGACCCACGGTCAACGCTGGTCAACGCTACCAGAAAAACCCTAAAACAGTCCAGAAATTGTAGCCTCCTATTTCATATGTGTGGAGGAGAGAGAAGCCTCTTTAAGGTTGTAGGAACCAATCAGATGAGAGAGAGATGTGTGAGATGATTTGATGATGAAATGAGCATCATGTCTCTCCAATTTATATCCATGACTGGGGGTGAGTGACACATCTTTTGGGGCTTGTGAGCCTACATTACAAATCTAGCCGACCTTGACAATTTGCACGTGTGGAAAATAAATTCAAAATATAAGTTCTGCTCATCCAAACAAGATGATCTTTAGATCAATCTTGCACCTCTCCAAAAGAGGAATCCAACAAACATATCATCTCCATCATTTGAGCAATGCAACATGGAGTTTGGATTTAGTTGCCCAAAATTAACACAAACCCAACATGTTTGAGAGGCATTACATCAATATTAGGAGCACTTAAAATTACTGTATCAAATTAGGAATAAACAAATGAGAAGTCCCATGTATCAACAGCGAATAATCAAGTTTGAGCGTTGTGTACTCAATTCAATTGCACCAACAAACAACTTTTTATTCTTTAGAAAGTTCTTATGATGGATAATGCTCAAAGTAAGCGCTAAATGATCAAAAGTTCCATTACATGTATGAGATCACCATTATTGGGTTGTAATATTAAATTCTTAGCATTAATGTGTTAAGGATGTTGAGAAATAAAGGGCAGTTATATTAGGTGATTTCTCTTATTTTTATAACTGCTTGTGATGTATTTTTACTTTACTTGATTAACTTTTTCTCTCCTTTATTATTATTAGTGTTCTCTATCATCAAACAACTACTAAATCATAAAGAACAGTGAGACAATAGGACACAAGATGTAGGCGATCAGCCAGGGCCAAAACCTCTCCAACTAAGAGGAAAACCCACAGAATTCTTCTCTTATTATAGAACTTCAATTGACGAATTCCAAGACCTATGACCCTTGACCAAGACCCTCCAAGACCAAGTTGACTTTTTCCTTCTTGAACGGCTTCCAACAACAAACTTCGACTTTCCAGCAACTTCGACCCCAACAACAATTTTTGCAACTTTGACCTTGATGCAACTTCAACAGCTTCGACCTAGCATCTTCACAACTTCAACCTAGAAGCAACTTCACAACTTCGACCTAGAAGCAGCTTCACAGCTTTCACCTTGCAGCGTCACAGCTTCGACCTAACATCTTCACAACTTTCGACCTAGAAGTAGCTTCACAGCTTCGACCTTGCAGCTTCACAGCTTCGACCTAGAAGTAGCTTCACAGCTTCGACCTTGCAGCTTCACAGCTTCGACCTAGAAGTAGCTCATAGCTTGACCTTGCAGCTTCACAGCTTCGACCTTGTAGCTTCACATCTTCGATGCAACTTCAGAATTTCCTCTTGCCCAGTAACTGCAGAAACCCTAACAAAAGAGAGAGAGAGAGGCCCAAAACTTTGAACTTGTTCTTCTTATAATTCTTTGTCCTTTTCTAGCTTCTATCTTGAGGAGATCGAACTTGTTCTTCTTATAATTCTTTGTCCTTTTCCATCTTCTATCTTGAGGAGATTGAATTTATTTCAGTGAGGGTCCAAATGAGGTCGAGTTCCTTCTTGTTTATAGGCTTGTGAGGGGTACAAATTGCTCTCTTTAGGTTGACTTGGCCCTTCATGTAGGCCGACTTGATCTTTGCACCATGACGAGATCTTGTAGGGTCTTTTGACTCTATTTTGACTCAAATAAATTTTCTTTACAATATGTAACATGCCCAAATGGGTCTTCAATACATGACAATGACTCAATTGACTTTATGACAAACCTAGAAGCACTCAATGGGTGCTTACCTATAAATTAATTTCCCTTGAGCATGAAACTCATGTCTTAAGAATAACAATAATAAATTTATTTTTATTTTTTCATTAAATACATAAAATCATTATTACACATGTCATTATGAAGACCGGACCTAATTACATATTTCAACAAAGAAAGCCAAGAAAAAAGTGCATGTAAATACCAAATCATTGAGTTTAAACCAAATTCGTTCAGCCAGCTATAGTGGCATATATCTAAGTTAAAATAAACAAAGAAACAACATTAGGAATCAGGATCAAAGAGATAAAACACAAAATGTTATCACATGTGGGACACAGCTTGCCATGTTTTAGACTAGGTTCTGTCTTCATATACATCCCTAAAGCACTGCAGACTCATTTTAACTCAAATAAAATTGCTGTGATGGTCTATGACTATCTATGGATGCAATTCTATCAATGAATCCAACAAAATATTTACTTCCAGTATACCATGAATATAAGCACCTGAAGAATAAGAAGAGAGTTAGCCTACCAGTCTGATTAATAAAATATCGTGCAGCTTCTCGTGAATGCCCACAAATGACTGAACTTGGATGAAGTGATGACAATATATAGAACTGCAAAGGGCAATAACTGAAGTTATAAGAACCACAGCACCACTCCAAATAATAATTCTAAATGGATGTTTATGGATCTAATATTATCCTGCTAAAGCATATAAGAATGTAGACTTACTTCATCCATATCATTTTTTAGTTCCCCTGTCAAACATGTGTACAAATGTTCCACCTTTGCGTCAGTAACCACATGTTTACAAGTAAGCTGCAAGAACAATGAAAAATAAGATGCTGCAAAAGTGAAGAGATTCAAATTCAAGGATAAGGAAATAATAAAGGAAGCAACTCAGTGTAAGTTAATACATAATGATACAAATGACAAGGGGCTAATGTATGCATCGACAGATGCTAAAGTTGTGAATATCTAGGTCAAGCAAGCCAAGTGCATCATCTAACTCAAAGTACCTCCATTTGTCTTTTAATATCCGCTTCTATGATGTCAAAGTCACAATGATCTTCAGAGCTGCCCCTGTGCCATTATTTAGCCATTTAAAAAATCTGTAAGCAAAATTCAAATCCAAAAACTTCCTTCTCTGAAACTGTTCGTGGGCATGAAAATATATTCATTGATATCTCATTATAAATGGTAACTTATATACTTCTAGTTCTTTCAAGTAAATTAGTGAAGAATAGTACAGCTTATTTCAATTCCTGTCCTTGATGAGAAGAAGCAATAATGTATACTTGGAAAGAAGCATATTTCAGCTCAATAAAGACCTTATGATTTGGGCAGCATACAAAAGCACTATAATATCGTATACCAAATATTGAATGCTTTTTAGATCAAATTTTACTGATTTGGTTGTTTCTAAAAGATATGACAATTACAGATCTATTTTTAATTTTCAACATTTAATTGCAAATGTGTGTTGGACCAAATCCTTTTCTAGATAAAAACTAAAAAAAAAACAAAAAGCCTCCATGATTTTTGCGACATTTCAAATAAAGTTACAGGAATTAGTGGTGCATTAACTTTTCCCCTCCTCTCAGATAATCCAGAAATTTGCTACCCAGGTATAAAAAAAATTATCCTTTAATAAATCGTTTATACAATCTTATAAATCATGTAACAGCTCTGCAATCTGGCACCTATGGATCATGAAGAGACACGTCCATTGGGCTTCTTGAGCCTCTATTAAGTTGAGGCCAACCTGAACAATTTGCACATGTGTGGTCATAAATTCAAGATCACACTTATGCGTGTCCAAATGAGATGATCTTTAGATCAATTTTGGTCCTCTTGAAAAGACGAATTTAATACAATCATCATCTCTATCAAATGAGTTGTCCAAAGGTGGAATTTGGCCCTAGTTGCCAATTTTAAGACTCCCTCTCTGTGAAAATTCCTAGATCTTAGATCTGGAATCCCTACAGCAACAAGTTGAACTATTTCTCCTACTTGCAAATTAACAAGTTATTTAAAGATTACTTCTTAAAATATCGAAGCAGTTACTAAAGCAGCCTTCACCCATTAAAATATTTGTGAAACAGAAATCTGAGCAAGAAAAATATCACACACACAAGACACCGTTGTTTTTGGATAAACGTCCCTGGAAAAACCCAATGCGGGAAAACCGGTGCAGCAAATCTGAGGGTTTATATCTTATGCAATAATTTTCTAAATACAATCTGGGATGCCTTTCTGGCTATCCCTGCAAAGAATATGACTGAAAAAGAAGCTGGTGAGACTACCTCACACAACGATACTGGAAGCCCGACTGATCAACAAAACCTAGATGGCAAGCCCTCCACTGCTCTGCGCAGTCTCTATGTTACTCTGTGTGGGGACTACATGGCTTTTGCGCTGATGATCTTCCGTTGGCTAGATCTGACCCTCTAGCCCCTTCCGGTCTCACACCCCGGCCTTCCGGCACTGGATCTGACTGATCCTCAACTGAAACTCGAACTTCCTCTAGGCTATTGCGCAGCCGCAGATGGCTCTGCGTAGTCTCCGCGTAGCTACTACACTACCACTGTTGATACTTCTCTCTGTCTTCTCCGCGATGTATTCTCTAGCTCAGGAATATCTCCAACCGGAATTACTCTTCCCCTCAACTGCAATCAAGAATCACTAGGATTTGATTTCTATCCGAGCACTTTTCCGTCAGAAAAATTCGATCGCTAGATCCCCTCGGTGTATCATACAAATGACCCTCAAATCTTCCTTTATAGCCTTCTCGTTGACAAATCAACAGCCGAGATTAGATCTCCAATCTATGGCTAAGATTATATTAGACTTGTTCTGCTTTATCTAGACGTTTCACCTATAGTTTACATTAATACTAATTAATTATTTTAATTTCCTAAGTTAGACTTAGGGTCCTCATTAAAAATAATTAATTTTTCTTATAAAACTATTTCTGGGTGGAATTTCCCAAAACAAATTATGGGTTATTTGTGATGCATGTGTCTAAGCCTCTCCACAAATTTTGAGACTTAGAGCACATTCGATGCTACCAAAAATCAACACTCTCAACTAGCTATAAATCATAATTCCACCTACCAATCCATCTGTTGTCACTGATCATCACACCATATTGTCATCATGTACCATCTTTGTCATCTCTGCCCTGCTCTGCTCTGTTGAACCAAGAAGTATTAATGAAGAAGAATTGATCGAGAGTGAGTCACAAGTAGCACTCTTCACTAACAAAATTCAGTCCAGAGGTAGAACCTCAGTTGATCCCAGATCAAGATGTTGAACACCATGCATCCTAGAAATAGGGAGTACAGCAGTACACGATGCATCCATCGGTAGTGCTATGGTCCCTATCCACGTTTCCTAACTCATTGGCCAGATGAGAGGTACTTCCCATGAGTCTCGGACTACATGGGTAGGATGTACGCTGGGGCATCAACAGGAGAAGGTGAACCACTCATCCTTCGCATTTGTCAATCGTAGGGGAAGGTGAACCACTCACCCTACATACATGTGTCCGTAATCGTAGGGGAAGGTGAACCACTTACCCTACACACATGTCAACCATCATGGGGTATCACAGGGGAAGTTGAACCACTCACCCTGTTCATAGTGCACCACTAGGGGAAGGTGAACCACTCACCCTGTGGTCGCTCATAGCTCCAAGAAGTACCCCAAGCCTGTAATGACCCAACTCGAGTTATAGGGAACATAGAAATATTAGCATGCATATGAGACCTGCATATGATAGCTACATATGCATATATCACATGTACTGCACTAGTATATGCACTCATCAATTATGAAAAGTCTCAATGTAGGGTAATGTGTGAATTATTGAAGTATTGAGTAAATACCTAACTCGCCAAAAAATAATGAATGTATTATGAGATAAAAGTTATACCTACCACTATCATAATATAACTAATATATTGTTCAAAGGAAAGTAAAAGTATTGACTTATGCAAGTAAAAGATAATATTTTAATAAAATCCAAGATATTTACTAAATGATGATATTTAATAATAAATCCAAGATATTTTAGGAATCCAAGATATTTATTAAATGATGATATTTAAATAAATCCAAGATATTTAAGAATCTAAGATATTTATGAAATAATAATATTTTAATATAAATCTAAGATATTTTAAAAGCATATTTTTATAAATATCTTGAAAGGAGATTTGACTAAGATATTTATTAAAAGAGGATATTTTAATAAATATCTTGAAGGGGGATTTGTGTATAAAAGGAGAAGGGGGGGAAACTTGATGGACATGAGTGAGTGAGGTGGGAAAACAGACCCGAATGTTGTCAAAGGATTTCTAATTGTGGAAGACAAGAGCAGTGATTTCTAATAGTCATAGAGTGATCTTGATTGTTATTGGAGTTTTGGGCACGGGGGCTAGGAGACTTGTCTTCTGGATCTGGGGACCGAAGAGGTTGACCCCAGATAGGCTGGGAGGAAAATGGCGGTTTGGTAACGGGAACGGGAGTCATGGCGGGTCAGGAACATCTTCAAACACGGTTCCAGGTAAGTATTCAATAGTGAATTGATATATTATGCTTCAAAAAATTTCACTCTAGATTGTGTAGTACCAATTTTGTTAATGATTGTTAATTCTAAAATTTAGGATCTTCCAAAGCCCCCAAGAACTCCCAGAGCTCAATTTCCAACTCAAGCTGGACCAACATAGGAGGGCTCAGGGTCTTTCCATGAATCCAAGTCTCTCACGGAAGGCTAAGAATTAGACCTTCCATAAGGGCTTCGTGAGAATGTTTGCGACCTGCTTATCAGTCCTAATGTGATGGAGCCTTATTTCTCCCCGTTGTACCATATCCCGGATAAAGTGGTACCTGATATCAATGTGCTTGGAGCAGTCGTGGAACATGGGATTCTCTGAAAGGCGAATCCCACTTTGGTTGTCGTAGAAGATCACGGTGGTATCCAGCACATGCTCAAATAGCTCACTAAAGAGCTTCCTCAACCAAACAACTTCACAACAGGCCATAATAGCAACAATGTATTCGACCTCAGCGATGCTTAAAGGAACCGATTTCTGCTTCCTGCTCATCCAAGATATTGAAGCAAACCCCAAAGAGAAGCAACATCCAAATGTGCTCTTACGATCTACCACACTGTCAGCCCAGTCAGCATCAGTATATCCATGTAGCCTCAAATTCCCGACAGTGTATCTCAAACCATAGTTAATTGTGCCCGGAGATATCTCAAGAGATTCTTGGCAGCAATCCAATGTATGTGCTGAGGCTCAACCATAAATTGACTCAATGTATTCACAGTGAAGCATATGTCTGGACGGGAGTTTACCAAGAACATCAGGGCCCCCACAAGTTGTCGATACTCGGAAGGAGATTACCTACTGCAACTGTCGCCCCATCACTCCTCGGCTCCCACTAAAAACTCCTCCATCCTACTACTGCTAATCAAGGGCACCCGTAGCAAGGTTGTGATCCAAGAGGTGGGCTCCTCAAAGATCCTACCCAACTGAAGTTCCAAGAGAATTACAGTTCTATGTCGCCCCATTTCTCTCCTAGAGAAGCGTGGGCACTCATGGCAAACTCATCCTGTTCGATCTTCGCGACTGCAACTTTAGGATCGTGTTTTTCATCCTTGTCATTTTTCTTCAAAGCACATTGTGATGCAAAGTGGCCCATCTCACCACATCTAAAACACTTCACCTTCGAGACATCTCTCTTCTATCTTCGTTTCCCTTGTTGCACCTGATGTGAGGGCTTCATTCTCCTCCTCCTCCAGATTCTTCGATCCACTCCTGTACTGCCGTCAAGCTTGCACTTGACTAGATCTCTCCTCAACTCCTCCTCTTGAAGTGCTACCCACATCTGCTCCCAACTAGGAAGCGTAGCCCTACCCAAAATACTTTGAACAAAAACTTGCCACTCCTTCATGACTGCGTTAAGGGCTAGCCTCACCACAGTTGCAGCAGTTAGGGTGGATCCCACGGCTGCCAACTGGTCTCGAATCTCCTGAAGTCTCGTAAGGAATGGATTAATGCACTCCCCCTCCTGCATCTGGATCATCCAGATCTTCTGCTCCAAGTACATCTTCCACTGCTCAGAATTTCCTTCGTATAGCAGGGCCAAGGCCTTCCATATCACCATGGCTGTGTTCTTGCCAACTATATGCGAGACTGTGATCCATGACACCATCAAGGATTAGTCTCTTGGCCTTTGCCATATCGGACTTGTACGTCTTATTTTCATCTGGATCTGTAGGTACAACAACCACGTTGTCCATGAACGTCTTGAGATCATATTCATCTAGAAGGAATTTTGATCCTTTCCTTCCAAATTAAGTAGTTGGAGGATCCCTCCGGCCGATCCTGATCTCTAAGACCATGAGATGCCATCTCAGCCGAAAACTGTCGAACTGCTCCTCTTCTTACCCCACTACGCAGCACTAGGCAGGCTTACGCACTCCTTGTGGAGCTCGTAGATCTGCTACCTGGATCTGTTGCTCAGATCTTGGAAAAATGTTGAATTCCTCAGCAACAAACTCACTGAGGAAGAATTCCCCGCTATGTGCTCTTCTTCTTCTTCTGACGCTTCTTTGCCCAGCAACTGCCTGCAGAAAACTGCATCCCTCTGGCTCTGCATGAAGGCTCTACGTTGCTCCCTCTGCCTCGACAAGATCTCAATCTAGAAGTCCTACCTCTCTGTCGACTCACTTAGTGGGAGACAACCTCAAGGATTTAGTCCTCTTGGCTAGAACTGCACAATCCCTCTGGGGATTCGATTTGCTACTGCTGCACCAATTCGGCCTTCACTTCAATGCTCAGATCTGCTCTTCCTTTTTCACATCAAATGCTCTGATACCATGTCAAAATTCCTGGATCTAACAATCTTAGGAATCCTACTGCAACAAACTGAATCTACTTCATCTACTTGTAAGTTACATTACACAGTTATTTTTAGATTTCTTCATGAAAATATTAAAGTAAATTACTGAAGCAACCTACACTTAATAATTTATGATTCTGAAACAAGGAAACTGAGCAAAGAATAAATCACACATGGGACACCATTATTTTTGGACGAAAGTCCACGAAAAAACCTAATGTTGGAAAACTAATGCAGCAGATCTGAGGGTTTATTATTATTAAGCAGCAGTTTCCAAATACAATCTCTGGATGCCTTGCTGGCTATCCAGTACAAAGAAATCATGACAGACAAAAATATAGTGAGTTTTACCTCACACTGCAAGTCCCGACTGATCCGGTAGATGAACTGATGAAACCCTAGCACCCTCTGCGTTGCCTCTGCGCAGTATTTGCACAGGCTTGCGTGGGGACCTCTGTGGACTGCGTCACCTCCTCTTTGGGATCGATCTGCACCTCGGAGTCTCAAAATCCCAATCTCATAACAAACCTTAGACTATCTCACGAAAACACTATGCAACCTCTGTGTGGGCCCTACATGGGCCTGTGTCACACTCTTTGGAGGCTGCATTGATTCCTCTGCTAGTTCTGCTGCCTCTCTGCTATGTATTCTTAGTCCTGGAGAAGCTCCTTCGACCAATAACTGTCGTTTCCCCTCACTGCAACTAGAATCACTCAATCTGATCTTCATTTAAGCACATGCTCTGTCAGAAGAATTCGATCACTTGATTCACTTGGTGTATCTTTCCAAATGACCCTCAAGCCTTCCTTTAGTCTTCTCGTTGAGAAATCAATGGTCGAGATTAGATCTCTAATCAACGGCTAAGTTTATAACTTGACTTCATCTTCGCTTTTTCTAGATTATTCTCATTCTATTTTATTAATACCCTTTAATTATTTAATTTCCCTAAGTTTAGGCTTAGGGTCCCCATTAAAATAATTAATTTTTACAATAAAACATATTCCAAGTGGAATTTTAACAAACATTTTATGGGTTCTTTGGAATACCAATGCGTAAGCCTCTCCACAAATTTTGAGACTTAGAATACTTCTGATGCTACCAAAAATCAACAATTACTGCATCCCACAAGCTTGGAACTACGTCTCCTCTTACTGTCTCTGCAGCTGCTGGCTGGAAGAATGATGCTCTTTGCCTCTGGACCCTCCGCCCAGCTTCCAGCTTAGAATATCTCCTGCTCCCCAACAAATACGGAATCTCCCCAAGAAAGCTCTGCGCTACCTCTTTGTGGCAATCATTGCCTCTCTGCAATGTACTCACCGGAATTGGAAAAGCTCCCTTCGGCCTCACTATCTCTGCCCCTCTTTCACTGCTTCAACTCACTGAATCACCTTCAGCAACTAAATGTTGCTACTCTGGAGATCGATTTCCCAACAAATCGAATACTCAACTGATTTGTTGTGTCTTCTCCAAGCCCCATCGACTTCTTCTTATAATCCTTTGTTGAGACTTCAGAGGCCACGATTAAATCTTAATCGATGGCTAAGATTAACTAGAAATTGATCCAAGCACTTTTCTAGAACATTCTCACCATAACTTAATTAATTCATTTTAATTAATCATATTTCCTAAGTTTAGACTTCAGAAATATTAAAAATTGACAAATTAATTTAATTAATTTGTCTCTAGGTGGAGTTTCCAGAAACGATTTCTAGGTATTGGAGAATACATGTATTCTAGTCTCTCTGTCAAATCTCGTGCCTTGAACACATTCGATACTACAAAAACTAACAATTGACAGTAAATGCAGATAGAACATAAAACAAAATGCATAAGACAAACCAAGACAAGAGAACACGGGATTTGGCGAATATCAAGGAAAAACCCCAATGTGGGGAAAACCCTTTGATCAATTTTTCTTATTATTATTCAAAACTTCAGCAAAGAGAGTACAAAGATGAAATTGACTTGCCCAAATCAAAGTCAAATCAGCCCTGACAAATTTTGCAATCAATTGCAGTCAAACTTCAGCCCTAACCAGAAAGTCAACATTGGTCAAAACAACAGTCAAACACCTCCTTTGAAGCTCGGTCAAAGGCAGTGAAACTCGACCTCCAGCAGTGGTCAAAGCCAATCGAAAATAGTCACAAAAGATGCAATCAATGCAGGTCGCAGGTCAAATAGCCCATAAAACCTCGATTTCTGTGCCAGTCAATGCAGCCTAAGGAAATAAAAATTCTGCCCCAAAAACCAGTCAAAACTGGTCAAAATCACCTCGGTCAACGCTGGTCAAACTTTCCGAAATTCTACAATTTCAGTTCTGCAATTCTGTCCCAGAAATCTCGTCATTCTTGCCACATGTGTGAGAGAGAGAGGCTGCCCAATAGCTGTACGAACCAATCTGATGAAGAGAGAAGAATGTGTGAGTGATGATGATGCCAAATGAGATGTGAGGTCACTTGTATTTATACAATTCAATGTGGGTGAAGAGACACATCCATTGGGCTTCTAGAGCCTACATTTCATTGAGGCCGACCTGAACAATTTGCACGTGGTCATAAATTCAAAATCACACTTCTGTTTGTCCGAATGAGATGAACTTTAGATCAATTTTGGTCCTCTCGAAAAGCGGAATTTAACGCAATCGTCATCTCTATCAAATGAGTTATCCAAAGATGGAATTTGGCCCTTTGCCAATTTTAACACCACCTCTAGATGCCAAGACAGACCTTTCTTTCTTTCAGCAGATTCATCAACAAGAGACCAGCAACAACAGATATATCAAGGCAGATCATCCAAAAACCCTAGCTCCAAGAAGAAACCCTTGCTTCCAGATTTCGGCCTCCGTCATCTTTTCTATCTTCTCTGCAATATTTCATACCAAAAGCATCCAAGTGTGTGTGTTTGTGCTCCATCTTCCCTCTATTTATATAGATTAGAGGGGGTGCGAATAGACATGTCCATTGGGGCAAGGTCGACTTGGCATCTAGAGGGATTTCTGTCCTAAAAATTACATTTTAAATTTTCATTTTCTTTTTCTTTTACAATAGGTCCAAAATATGACTTTGAATCTTTGACTCAAAACCTAGAAGCACAAAGAACATGCTTATGTAGAAAAATAATAATAATTTTTCTTTTTCCTTTCTTCTGTTTTTTACATAAAATACATAATGGTACAAATTATGAAGACCGGACTTCGTTACATTCTCCAACGGTAATTGGGTATTGTCCCTAGTACGGGAACCCAAGAAGTTTTTATTTTATCTTTCACTCTATAGGGTGGCACGGTGGTGCTAGGGAAGGAAGTTGTAGCTTCCTTCAGGAGGTTGTCGCCTCCTTACATTGGATGGTGGTAAACCAGGGGTTGTAGCTCCTTCTAGTAGTGACCGGTAAACATCTTGGGGTTGTAGCCCTTCCAGTTGTAGCTGATAAACTGGAAGTTGTAGCTTCCCTTGTAAGGCAGATGTGGTTGAAGGAGGCAAACGGTTCCCAAGTCTTTTCATGAGGTTGAGTGAGGGCGCTGTTATCGCTTGCGCCTACACCTACCTACAGTTAGTGGGAAAAGCCTTCAACCCCATAGGTGTGGTTGGTGGCAAGGAACTCAGAGAAGGGGCTGTCACCTATTCCCAACTCTCTCCGTTTAAGCTATCTCCTAGGTTAGCTAAGGGGGGTGGTCCCTATAGGAAAACTAAGTTAAAGATGTGAGATTTCTAGGAGAATTGATTAGAAGGAATTACTTATCAAAGATGACTTGATTTCCAATATGTAAACAAGCATATAGGTATATGAGCAATATTCAATGACGTGTTCAAAATATAGACCAGTGCTTTAAAGTAGATAACAAATGCTTGCTCAAAAATAAAAATCAAGATATAATGACAATAATCCCACAAAGGAAGCGTTAGACCAAGATCACAATATGCAGTTAAATTTGCAACACCAAATAAGGGTATTTGCCAATTAAACGAGATATATCAATCATCCATAAGCATAATGACCATTAAAATGACAACATGCAATGAAGTTGTATGTAGCAGCAAATTTCCAAGTACCATAGAATTAAACTTGTTGCAAAATTTAAAGAATTAAAATGCTTGCATCCAAAATGCTTCTTGAGATAATATTTGCACGTGAATTTTTAAACTGTCAAGATAGCAACAAAAAATTGGGAACTTTGCAAGTAAATGTGTTGAGATAGTGCTTTTGGTTTATTTTATTAATTAGTCCTAAAGCAATGTTACAATTGAACTCCTGTCCCCAGACCTCACCCTCGTCTGAAATTCGGATCTCACGATGAGGAGTCCATAGGGGTGGAGGGTCCCTAATGTCTATACAACCAACTTAAGTTGGAGGTTAATTTTTAGAGACGCAAGTCTAACATGCAAAGTGAAATGCCTAAATGATATGGAAATGAGTTTGCAAGTGCTGTGCAAAAGATGGAGATGATTCAATTAAATATGCTTCATAGTTAGAACAATAACTCAAGTTGCCATAAATTGAAATGCTATGCTTCTTTAATTGTAGTATGTTGTGAAACTTATCCAAATGAGGCGTAGATCACAAAACATAAGTAAGTGATGACAAATGAGATTGCAATTTAGGAAATTTAAATGACTATGTGATCTAAGCAATTAACGAAATGAACATATGAGTTATTCACATGCAACTAGACTAGATTAGCAAACGAAATGATGAAACCAAGTGATTTAGTTTGAGAAAATTAAAAGAAAAACTAAGCAAAAGAAAGTTACCCACTCAAGAAGATTTCCTCCCTCTAAATGAGTAGGTGAGATACCATGGGAGAAACTTCCCAAGCTCCCTCAAGAACAGTTAGCTCTTTATTAATGAAAATGAGGCCCTCTTATAGAAATGAGGGGATTGGGAAGAGCTTACAATATGCGTTTTAAATTTGCTCTTTCCCAAAGTTACAAGTGTAAGATTTAAAAAAAAAAATTACTTGTGAGATGTTTACAAAGTAAAGGCTTAAAGCCTTGAGGTGAATGGTGGTTACAATTCCTCAAAAGAATGAGGCTTTAGAAGTAGAGGTGAAGTGATAAGGCGGAACTTGGATTTGAGGTTCCAAACGGAAGAGTGTTCCTTAGCCTATGCTTTAGTTCCCTTTCTCCAAACTTAGATTGCTTCCAAGAACACCTACAGGCAAACAAGCAAAAGAGTTAGCATGCAAAAGAAATATCGCTGAAATATGTGAGAGGAAATCACATGCATGCGAAGGAAAAAGTTAGAAACTCAATGCAAGTATAAAATACACTTTATGTTACAAATTCCTCACTAAGAACAGCTTGAAAGAATTGATTGAGTGAGTGAGAATTAGGATTTAAACCCAACAACTTAGCCTCAAATGTTAGATAAAATAGATATGTGCACAAATGAGAGAAGAAATATATGAAATTTTTTTTTAGAGATGGAATAGAAGCAAAAGGCTCATGAAACCCCCTTTTAGATAAATCTCTTGATGTCTTATGAGATTGTTGGCTTGACCTCTGATATCCTTGGAGCTGACTTATTCGAATCGAAAAAGTCTTCACACTCCAATGGACTTAGCACCCTGTCCTTTGAACACACAAATTTCTGCAAACCAATTGTTAGTGCAAAAGAAACTTGCCATATAGAGGCCACGTTGAGCTTGTCATTTCATTGAAAATAACAAGCTACAACAAGAGCACAAAACATACCAAGTCCAAAGGAGATCTGAGATAGCTACAAATCTCCCCTCCCTAGACAATAGTGCCTTCAGGCAAATGCAAAGAAAAACAACTAGATTGCAATAAATAACAATATCAAATGAAACAAGTATACCTCATCAACCAAAGAATGCACCACAAGAGAAGCTAGTAACCCCAAAGACTTTCTTTTATTCAGCTCAATAACAATTTCGGCATAGTAACAATAAGCACAAGCTTAAAAAAAACCACAATTACAATGAGAGCCCAAGGCTCATTTAAATAGGAAAATGGAAGCCAATCCCAATGACCAATCCATCAGATAAGTGGAGAAATGGTGGAGATCACAAAGCCAAATTGAACTCCAAGTGTATGAGAGACCAAAACATATGTGATGTTGAATCTGAAATGTGGCAGTGTATACTTCTAAATGTTGGTTGTTGCTGTGTGAGTTCCCTTTAACTAGCAGCGTACTTCCTTGTTGACTGATGTGTATTGAATTGTTGATGCCATCTGTGTATTCAACTGCAGTAAGTGGGAGACAAACTCCCTTTAAACTCTACTTGTTACCTTAGTTAAATGCCACCGAGAATGTGCTAACTGACTGCTGCCAGTATAGGCTTGATGGCTGTCCTACTGTGTTGGATGTATGCTGTAGACTAGGACTGTGTATGAAGTTATTTCTGAGTGCCATCATGTGGGGACAAGTGGGAGACAAAGTCTGTCCCATGTGGAAGTCTTGTCCCCCTTTAACTACCATATCCATTGAAATATTTTTTACAACTTCTTTTTATATGTTGAGTGGATAATTCGAGACCCTTTTGCTGTTGCAATTGACTTGGTCCACTAATTTTCCAATGTGGCTGCCATGTCATTCACATTGTCCCCCACTCAACCATTTTTTATTGATTCTTTTATTTTGTATGCTAATACACTTTACTTCAACCATGTTTAAATAAAATTAACTTTGGAACCTCAAATACTTCGTTGTGCCTCATGAACTCAACATGGAACCTTTGACTTGTTGATTAGGAATGTTGACTTCAGTTTGCTACACCTTATTTGGTGGGACCCACATAGGTGCCACATCACCCTTTACCTCTCCACATAATTGCCATGTCAAAATTTGACTTATTTTGACTTTGGAAAATTTTCTCAATTTTTCCAATTATTAATTTTTTGAATTTTTTCTCATTTTTTCCACCGACATTAGGAAAATTGGCTTTTGAGGGAGTATAAGTCACTTTTGACCATCACAGTGGGTCCTAGGATAATGTTGGGTCTCTGAGGAAGATTTTCAAGTAGTCACACGCCCCAGACATTTCTTAAGGCCACTTATTTACATCATTACATAGAAATTAATTAAAAAATCCCGTTTTGCGAGAAATTTTTAATTATCAAAAAATCATACTTAGACCCAGTCAAATTCCGCGAAATTTCAGAGTTGACCTAGCATGGTAATATACATTGACTCTAGACACTAAGATACGTTAGCGGCTCAACCTTCAAGCCGTCACCTCGGCTTTGGGGTAATGCAACGAGTGAAGAAACCTAGAAAATTATTCGCCGCTAAAAAGAAGGAATAATTAACCAAGTAAAAAAAACACTCGAAGGTGTACTCGCTTGTTGATCGAGTCCCAACATGCTAGGCTAGTTACATGGCTTTATTCATCATGCTAGTGACATTTATACAATATTCCCAGAAAAAATCTTGGAATCTGGTAGAGAAAAGAAAAATGATGAGAAGAAAGTAGAGTTTAAAACTCATTGAACATGATATCATTGATATGTTTGCTTTACAAGTGTCTTGGTTCATCCTTGGGCAGGAGTCTTCTCATTATCATTAGGTGCCACTCCCGTGGTCATCATTTGGCTCCATATGGGGATGGATGCTAGATATGAAGTGATAGTGTGCAAGGACCTGGAATCTGCATCCAACAACCAAAGATATATATTAGCAGTATGCATTCAAAATAACATCAAATAAAATCAAGTACAGAAATGGAAATTTATTCAAGGAAACATAAATAACTATTCATGAAATAAAACTACCTAAACAAAATTTACAAGGGATAGGGTTAGGAATATGATACACAGGATGCCCGATGGCATCAAATGTCTTCGGTGAAATCCATCTTGAGAACCTGCCTACTTACAAGCAAATCCATAGGTTCTTTCTCTCATGTGTCTTGCCCAATTCTGACTATCTTGGGACTATGACTTGCCCCAATGTCAACTGGTTTATGGCCATCAGATATACCAAACCTCTTCCTTTTCCTTTTTCGACTTTTGACGCATTGAGGCTTGATCTTGCTCAAAACTGGTGGTTCATTTTTTATATCCTTTTTTTTTTTTTCGTTTTTTTCTTTTTTTCCTAGTTAGTTGCGATGGCGATGATGATGCAATTACTGTCAATCTTACAACTCTATCTTGAAAATGCTCTAATGGAAGATTTGAAGTACCCCCACTTTTTGAGCTATGCCTAATTTCTTTGTTTTGAATCTATTCTTTTAAGGGAGGAAGAAAATTTGTCAACACAACATCACTTTCTGTCTGGCATGATCTATAGATAATCTCATTGTTGGGTCTCCTTGGATCCTGAACATGATATCTTTTCTCTAACTCTCGATCAAGTTTGACAACGTTATTATCTGGCATGGGGATGGTGGCATATGACAAGTCCATTTGAAGGCTACCACCTAAATCTGATGCCCATTTTCTTGATAGGAGCATTCCCCATGAATCAGGAACATCTGTCACAACAATATCCATAGTCATTATTCTGTTTGGGTATGCAGCTAGGAAAACCTGTAAATCTTTAATTATCCCACACTTCAATTCTTTTAGAGTCCATTGAACATATGTTGTGATAGGGCTTAGATACCCTTAAATTTAGTTGCTCCATGACTTTTTTGGTCATGACATTTGAATGAAGCCCCTGAATCAAGCATGCAGTTGTGTAAAAGACGATCATTCACTATCAAAGAAACATAAAATGGAAGATGATCTTCGTTCCCCACATAACAGTGCATACTTTTCAATACAATTTCTTCATATTCTGGTTCATTATTAAGCTTTTCTTCCCGTTGAGTAACTTCATTTTCACTTAGTAACTCGGCCTTTTGAGATGGTATCTTTAAAAGCTAAGTCACTGGGATAGAAACCTTTGCATTATTCACCCAATTGCCCAAGTCAAAATTTAATTCTGAAGTAGGAGAAGAAAAATTTCTGTGATTATTCAGGTCTTGAATATCCCTTCTCTGATAAGTCATCCCTTTGTGTTTTGCCATAGGAAGAATTTGTCCAGATGTAGGCTTTTCCCTAAAAATCTTAGTGACTTTGTCAAAATTTGCAATCATATTGTCAACCCTAAGATTATTATGACTATGGTCAATCTCTTGATTTCTTTCAATGGTGTATATTTGATCTTCAATGGAGAACATATTGATTTGACCACTAGTTCCTACATGTTCATCTCCCAACATGCTACCTTCCATAATTCTCTTTACATATGGGCATGTGGCTTCTTCATGGAATTCATTACATGGCCTACAAAAAAGGGGGAATTTGATCTACCATGTTGGTGGATTCCAATGGATTTGGACGCCTATAATCTTGTTGAGGGCCTTTATTCTTTTTCCATCCATTATTTGGCCTAGGTTGGAATCTTTGCACTTGTGATCTTTCCATGGCCGCCAACTTACTTTGCATGGCTTGCATTTCTTTAGTGTGGTTTTCTTCCATGCTCTTGATGAGTTGAGTTAATTCTTTAATAGGATCATGGGTAGCCTCTTCCTTAGCCTTGCCTTTGGAATCATTCGATTTCGATGGCCCTCTAGTGAAACCAAGAATCTCAGATTTTCCTGATTGCTTTCTAGGCCTCTCCATTTTCAAGGCTTCAGTTTGAGCTACACCCAAAGTTGCAGGCTCCTTTCTTCTCAACTCATAAGCAGTGTCAACACCAAAAGAATCTAGATAGGAACATAAGAGAAATTCATCAGGAGGATTAACAGTAGTAGGCATGCTTTTAACCAATTCATTGAATCTCTTTTTAAACTCCTCCATGGTTTCATTCTCATTCTTCTTCATGGTGCTAATGGCATGATCAAATGACTGTTCTCTCTTCTCTCTCCATACTTTCCCATGAAAGCATTAACAATCGCTTGTGAAGAATCATACGAGTTAGCAGGTTGCTCAGTGAACTAATCAAGAGCATCATGTTCCAAAGAGAGAACGAAAGGCCTCATCTTTACATCCTCATAGTTAGCAACGTTACACCACTTAAAGATGCAAACATTAAAGTTCTTCACATGTGATGCAACGCTAATGGCATTGTTAACTTGAAAAGAAGGCAACCTTTCAATAGCATTGTCAAGGATATTGTGAGGATAGCCATTAATGTTAGTAAAGTTACAAGGAGCAAAAAGATCATTCATGATGTTAGGATCAACTTGTTCTTGAAACAGCAAATGAATGTCAGAAATAGCCTCTTGTCCAAGTCTAACAAGAGCTCTACTATGAGAATGTCTATTTAACCTCTCTCTAAAAACCCTTTCAAGATCAGGAGAGGGGCTAACTAGACCACTTGAATTTCTCCTAGCATAGACTCTTGCAAAATTAGAATTGAGTGGAGTCACCACTTGAGCAAGAATCTAAATCTAAAATTCAAATATGCGAAAACTTAAAGTTAGTCGTTTTCCCAGGCACAAGAAGACATGTCCCCGGCAACAACGCCAAAAAATTATAAAGCGCAGCTACCTACCTAAGGTTAGTGGGAAAACCTTTAAACACGGGTGGTGGTGGCAAGGACTCAGGAGAGAGAGAAATTTTGTCACCTATTCCCAACTCTCTCCGTTTAAGTTATCTCCTAGGTTAGCTATGGGGGGTGGTCCCTAAAGAAAAAACTAAGTTAAAGATGTGAGATTTCTAGGAGAATTGATTAGAAGGAATTACTTATCAAAGATGACTTGATTGCCAATATGTAAACAAGCATATAAGTATATGAGCAATATTCAATGACGTGTTCAAAATATAGACCAGTGCTTTAAAGTAGATAACATATGCTTGCTCAAAAATAAAAATCAAGATATAATGACAATAATCCCACAAAAGGCTGGGCAGGATGACAACTACCCCATTGAAATTGTATGTAGAAGCAAATTTCCAAATACCATAGAATTAAACTTGTTGCAAAATTTAAGGAATTTAAAAAAATGCTTGCATCAAAGTGCTTCCTGAGATAATATTTGCACGTGAATTTTTTAAACCGTCAAGATAGCAACAGAAAATTGGGAACTTTGCAATGTAAATGTGTTGAGATAGTGCTCTTGGTTTATTTTATTAATTAGTCCTAAAGCAATGTTACAATTGAACTCCTGTCCCCAGACCTCACCCTCGCCAGAAATCCGGATCTCACAGTAAGGAGTCCATAGGGGTGGAGGGTCCCTAATGTTTATACAACCAACTTAAGTTGGAGGTTAATTTTTAGAGATGCAAGTCTAATATGCAAAGTGAAACGCCTAAATGATATGAAAGTGAGTTTGCAAGTGCTATGTAAAAGATGGAAATGATTTAATTAAATATGCTTCATAGTTAGAACAATAACTCAAGTTGCCATAAGTTGAAAGTGCTATGCTTCTTTACTTGTAGTATATTGTGAAATTTATCCAAATGAAAAATAGATCACAAAACATAAGTAAGTGATGGCAAATGAGATTGCAAATTAGGAAATTTAAAGGACTATGTGATCTAAGTAATTAATGAAATGAAAATATAAGTTATTCACATGCAACTAAATTAGATTAGCAAATGAAATGATGAATACAAGTGATTTAGTTGAGAAAATCAAAAAAGAAAAGAAAAGAAAGTTAACTGCTCAAGAAGATTTCCTCCCTCTAAATGAGTAGGTGAGATACCATGAGAAAAACTTCCCAAGCTCCCTCAAGAAAAGTCAACTCTTTATTAATGAAAGTGAGGCCCTCTTATAGAAATGAGGGGATTGGAAAAAGCTTACAATATGCGTTTTAAATTTGCTCTTTCCCAAAGTTACAAGTGTGAGATTTTTTTTTTTTTTTAAAATTTACTTGTGAGATGTTTACAAAGTAAAGGCTTAAAGCCTTGAGGTGAATGGTGGTTACAATTCCTCAAAAGAATGAGGCTTTAGAAGTAGAGGTGAAGTGATAAGGTGGAACTTGGACTTGAGATTCCAAATGGAAAAGTGTTCCTTAGCCTATGCTTTAGTTCCATTTCTTCAAACTTAGATTGCTTCCAAGAACACTTATAGGCAAACAAGCAAAAGAGTTAGCATGCTGAAAATAGTTAGAAACTCGTACTATGATATAAAATACCTTTATGTACAAATTCCTCACTAAACGGCTTAGGAGTTGATTTAGTGAGTGAGAATTAGGATTTAAACCCAACAACTTAGCCTCAAATGCTAGATAAAATAGATATGTGTACAAATGAGAGAAGAAATATATGAAAAAAAAATTTAGAGATGGAATAGAAGCAAAAGGCTCATGAAACCCCCTTTTAAATAAATCTTTTGATGTCTTATGAGATTGTTGCCTTGAACAACTTGTGAGACCTCTGATATCCTTGGAGCTGACTTATTCCAACCGAAGAAGTCTTCACACTCCAATGGACTTGGCAACCTGTCCTTTGAACACACAGAATTTATACAAATAATTGTTAGTGCAAAAAACTTGGCATATAGAGCCACGATTGAGCTTGTCATTTTGTAATATTAAGCTACAACAAGAGCCTAAAACATACCAAGTCCAAAGGAGATCTGAGAGAGCTACAAATCTCCCCTCCCTAGACAATAGTGCCTTCAGGCAAATGCAAAGAAAAAAAAAATCAACTAGATTGCAATAAATAACAACATCAAATGAAACAAGTATACCTCATCAACCAAAGAATGCACCACAATAGAAGCTAGTAACCCCAAAGACTTTCTTTTATTCAGCTCAATAACAATTTCGGCATAGTAACAATAAGCACAAACTTCAAAAATCCACGATTACAATGAGAGCCCAAGGCTCATTTAAATAGAACTATGGGAGCAAATCCCAATGAAAAAATGAATGACAAGTGGAGAAGGGAGATAATCCCAATGCAAAACGAATTTGCACAAGTAGCACAAGAACTGTCCAAGTGGAACCAACTGCTGTAGGTGACTGTTGTAATCTGCTCCCTTTTTGGTGTATAATTTCTGTTCTGGACAGCGTACAAATTTTCCTTCATGTGCATATCTTTGGTGGCTGCCAAGTGTGATTGATGATAGGTGTATGGGGGAGAAAACTCCCACATAAGACTGCCTCAACCCCCACGTAAAACTGAACCTCAAACTGCTGTAGGTGGCCTTCTTCACTGGCAGCGTACACTTCCAACTGTTATGTGCATCTTATTATGTCCAAGTGTGAAATATGTGGCAATAAATGGGAGCAATATCTCACGAAATTAGCCATAATACAATGATCATGTAACCCACGTGTACCAAATCAACGCCAATCAGATCTGTGTGTTAAGATCAACATATGACCGCCTCTAATTGCTGCGTACAATATGTAGTTAACTGCTGCGTTGATTTTCTGAGTGCCAACATGTGGGGACAAGTGGGAGACAAAGTCTGTCCCATGTGGCAGTCTTGTCCCCCTTTTAATTTGACACCAAAGTGGTAAGCAATACATGCCAAAAAATCTGCTGTACGTTGCACTTTTGAATCAAAGGGATATACGTATGACAAGGTTTGCCATGTCACCTTACTTGTCCCCCACTAACTTTATTAAAATTTCAACTTTATAATATGCCTTGCACTTTAATTCCACTATGTTCAAATTAAATCCAAGGTGAATTTTTAGCCATACGTATATCTCATGAGTTCCTTTGACTTGCTGATTTGGAATGTTGACTTCAGCCTGCTACACCTTATGTGGTGGGACCCACATAGGTGCCACATCACCCTTTACCTCTCCACATAATTCCCATGTCAAATTTTGACTTATTTTAACTTTGGAAAATTTTCCAAATTTTTCCAATTATGAATTTTTTTGAATTTTTTTGAATTTTTTCCACTGGCATTAGGAAAATCGGCTTTTGAGGGACCATAAGTCGTTTTTTGACCCTCAAAGTGGGTCCTAGGATAATGCTGGGTCTCTGAGGATGAATTTCGACTGGTCACACGCCCCAGACATTTCCGAAGACCACTTATTTACATCATTACATAGAAAATAATTAAAAAATCCCATTTTGCGGGAAATTTTTTAATTATTAAAAAATCCTACTTAGACCTAGTCAAATTCCGCGAAATTTCAGAGATGACCTAGCATGGTAATATACATTGACTCTAGACACTAAGATGTGTTAGGGGCTCAACCTTCAAGCCGTCATCCCGGCTTTGGGGTAATGCAATGAGTGAAAAAACCTAGAAAATTATTCGCCGCTAAAAAGAAGGAATAATTAACCAAGTAAAAAAAACACTCCAAGGTGTACTCGCTTGCTGATCGTGTCCCGACATCCTAGGCCTGTTACATGGCTTTATTCATCATGCTAGTGACATTTATACAATATCCCCGAAGGGCTGCGGAATCTGAAGACTGAAGAAGAAAATGATGAGAAGAAGAAGTAGAGTTTAAAAACTCTGTTGAACATGATGATAGCTGATGATATCTAATGGTACAAATGTCTTCTGGTTCATCCTTGGGCATGGAGTCTTCTCATTGTCATCAAGTGCCACTCCAGTGGTCAACAGGTAACACGATGTAGCAGATTGAGAGGGAGTTGCAGTACAGATGTGGCAGTGG